>JAZHFQ010000771.1:0-1200000 GCA_038387885.1 Spodoptera picta
TAACTTAATTTAATTTAACTTAATTTAACTTAATTTAATTTAATTTAACTTAATTTAACTTAATTCTAATTTAATTTAACTTAATTTAATTTAATTTAATTTAATTTAACTTAATTCTAATTTAATTTAATTTAATTCTAATTTAATTCTAATTTAATTCTAATTTAATTTAATTCTAATTTAACTTAATTTAATTTAATTTAATTCTAATTTAATTTAATTTAATTTAACTTAATTTAATTCTAACTTAATTTAATTTAATTTAATTCTAATTTAATTCTAATTCTAATTTAATTTAATTTAATTTAATTTAACTTCTAATTTAATTTAACTTAATTTAATTTAATTTAATTTAACTTAATTCTAATTTAATTTAATTCTAATTTAATTTAATTTAATTTAATTTAATTCTAATTTAATTTAATTTAACTTAATTCTAATTTAATTTAATTTAATTTAACTTAATTTAATTCTAATTTAACTTAATTTAATTTAATTCTAATCTAACCTAACCTAACCTAACCTAACCTAACCTAACCTAACCTAACCTAACCTAACCTAACCTAACCTAACCTAACCTAACCTAACCTAACCTAACCTAACCTAACCTAACCTAACCTAACCTAACCTAACCTAACCTAACCTAACCTAACCTAACCTAACCTAACCTAACCTAACCTAACCTAACCTAACCTAACCTAACCTAACCTAACCTAACCTAACCTAACCTAACCTAACCTAACCTAACCTAACCTAACCTAACCTAACCTAACCTAACCTAACCTAACCTAACCTAACCTAACCTAACCTAACCTAACCTAACCTAACCTAACCTAACCTAACCTAACCTAACCTAACCTAACCTAACCTAACCTAACCTAACCTAACCTAACCTAACCTAACCTAACCTAACCTAACCTAACCTAACCTAACCTAACCTAACCTAACCTAACCTAACCTAACCTAACCTAACCTAACCTAACCTAACCTAACCTAACCTAACCTAACCTAACCTAACCTAACCTAACCTAACCTAACCTAACCTAACCTAACCTAACCTAACCTAACCTAACCTAACCTAACCTAACCTAACCTAACCTAACCTAACCTAACCTAACCTAACCTAACCTAACCTAACCTAACCTAACCTAACCTAACCTAACCTAACCTAACCTAACCTAACCTAACCTAACCTAACCTAACCTAACCTAACCTAACCTAACCTAACCTAACCTAACCTAACCTAACCTAACCTAACCTAACCTAACCTAACCTAACCTAACCTAACCTAACCTAACCTAACCTAACCTAACCTAACCTAACCTAACCTAACCTAACCTAACCTAACCTAACCTAACCTAACCTAACCTAACCTAACCTAACCTAACCTAACCTAACCTAACCTAACCTAACCTAACCTAACCTAACCTAACCTAACCTAACCTAACCTAACCTAACCTAACCTAACCTAACCTAACCTAACCTAACCTAACCTAACCTAACCTAACCTAACCTAACCTAACCTAACCTAACCTAACCTAACCTAACCTAACCTAACCTAACCTAACCTAACCTAACCTAACCTAACCTAACCTAACCTAACCTAACCTAACCTAACCTAACCTAACCTAACCTAACCTAACCTAACCTAACCTAACCTAACCTAACCTAACCTAACCTAACCTAACCTAACCTAACCTAACCTAACCTAACCTAACCTAACCTAACCTAACCTAACCTAACCTAACCTAACCTAACCTAACCTAACCTAACCTAACCTAACCTAACCTAACCTAACCTAACCTAACCTAACCTAACCTAACCTAACCTAACCTAACCTAACCTAACCTAACCTAACCTAACCTAACCTAACCTAACCTAACCTAACCTAACCTAACCTAACCTAACCTAACCTAACCTAACCTAACCTAACCTAACCTAACCTAACCTAACCTAACCTAACCTAACCTAACCTAACCTAACCTAACCTAACCTAACCTAACCTAACCTAACCTAACCTAACCTAACCTAACCTAACCTAACCTAACCTAACCTAACCTAACCTAACCTAACCTAACCTAACCTAACCTAACCTAACCTAACCTAACCTAACCTAACCTAACCTAACCTAACCTAACCTAACCTAACCTAACCTAACCTAACCTAACCTAACCTAACCTAACCTAACCTAACCTAACCTAACCTAACCTAACCTAACCTAACCTAACCTAACCTAACCTAACCTAACCTAACCTAACCTAACCTAACCTAACCTAACCTAACCTAACCTAACCTAACCTAACCTAACCTAACCTAACCTAACCTAACCTAACCTAACCTAACCTAACCTAACCTAACCTAACCTAACCTAACCTAACCTAACCTAACCTAACCTAACCTAACCTAACCTAACCTAACCTAACCTAACCTAACCTAACCTAACCTAACCTAACCTAACCTAACCTAACCTAACCTAACCTAACCTAACCTAACCTAACCTAACCTAACCTAACCTAACCTAACCTAACCTAACCTAACCTAACCTAACCTAACCTAACCTAACCTAACCTAACCTAACCTAACCTAACCTAACCTAACCTAACCTAACCTAACCTAACCTAACCTAACCTAACCTAACCTAACCTAACCTAACCTAACCTAACCTAACCTAACCTAACCTAACCTAACCTAACCTAACCTAACCTAACCTAACCTAACCTAACCTAACCTAACCTAACCTAACCTAACCTAACCTAACCTAACCTAACCTAACCTAACCTAACCTAACCTAACCTAACCTAACCTAACCTAACCTAACCTAACCTAACCTAACCTAACCTAACCTAACCTAACCTAACCTAACCTAACCTAACCTAACCTAACCTAACCTAACCTAACCTAACCTAACCTAACCTAACCTAACCTAACCTAACCTAACCTAACCTAACCTAACCTAACCTAACCTAACCTAACCTAACCTAACCTAACCTAACCTAACCTAACCTAACCTAACCTAACCTAACCTAACCTAACCTAACCTAACCTAACCTAACCTAACCTAACCTAACCTAACCTAACCTAACCTAACCTAACCTAACCTAACCTAACCTAACCTAACCTAACCTAACCTAACCTAACCTAACCTAACCTAACCTAACCTAACCTAACCTAACCTAACCTAACCTAACCTAACCTAACCTAACCTAACCTAACCTAACCTAACCTAACCTAACCTAACCTAACCTAACCTAACCTAACCTAACCTAACCTAACCTAACCTAACCTAACCTAACCTAACCTAACCTAACCTAACCTAACCTAACCTAACCTAACCTAACCTAACCTAACCTAACCTAACCTAACCTAACCTAACCTAACCTAACCTAACCTAACCTAACCTAACCTAACCTAACCTAACCTAACCTAACCTAACCTAACCTAACCTAACCTAACCTAACCTAACCTAACCTAACCTAACCTAACCTAACCTAACCTAACCTAACCTAACCTAACCTAACCTAACCTAACCTAACCTAACCTAACCTAACCTAACCTAACCTAACCTAACCTAACCTAACCTAACCTAACCTAACCTAACCTAACCTAACCTAACCTAACCTAACCTAACCTAACCTAACCTAACCTAACCTAACCTAACCTAACCTAACCTAACCTAACCTAACCTAACCTAACCTAACCTAACCTAACCTAACCTAACCTAACCTAACCTAACCTAACCTAACCTAACCTAACCTAACCTAACCTAACCTAACCTAACCTAACCTAACCTAACCTAACCTAACCTAACCTAACCTAACCTAACCTAACCTAACCTAACCTAACCTAACCTAACCTAACCTAACCTAACCTAACCTAACCTAACCTAACCTAACCTAACCTAACCTAACCTAACCTAACCTAACCTAACCTAACCTAACCTAACCTAACCTAACCTAACCTAACCTAACCTAACCTAACCTAACCTAACCTAACCTAACCTAACCTAACCTAACCTAACCTAACCTAACCTAACCTAACCTAACCTAACCTAACCTAACCTAACCTAACCTAACCTAACCTAACCTAACCTAACCTAACCTAACCTAACCTAACCTAACCTAACCTAACCTAACCTAACCTAACCTAACCTAACCTAACCTAACCTAACCTAACCTAACCTAACCTAACCTAACCTAACCTAACCTAACCTAACCTAACCTAACCTAACCTAACCTAACCTAACCTAACCTAACCTAACCTAACCTAACCTAACCTAACCTAACCTAACCTAACCTAACCTAACCTAACCTAACCTAACCTAACCTAACCTAACCTAACCTAACCTAACCTAACCTAACCTAACCTAACCTAACCTAACCTAACCTAACCTAACCTAACCTAACCTAACCTAACCTAACCTAACCTAACCTAACCTAACCTAACCTAACCTAACCTAACCTAACCTAACCTAACCTAACCTAACCTAACCTAACCTAACCTAACCTAACCTAACCTAACCTAACCTAACCTAACCTAACCTAACCTAACCTAACCTAACCTAACCTAACCTAACCTAACCTAACCTAACCTAACCTAACCTAACCTAACCTAACCTAACCTAACCTAACCTAACCTAACCTAACCTAACCTAACCTAACCTAACCTAACCTAACCTAACCTAACCTAACCTAACCTAACCTAACCTAACCTAACCTAACCTAACCTAACCTAACCTAACCTAACCTAACCTAACCTAACCTAACCTAACCTAACCTAACCTAACCTAACCTAACCTAACCTAACCTAACCTAACCTAACCTAACCTAACCTAACCTAACCTAACCTAACCTAACCTAACCTAACCTAACCTAACCTAACCTAACCTAACCTAACCTAACCTAACCTAACCTAACCTAACCTAACCTAACCTAACCTAACCTAACCTAACCTAACCTAACCTAACCTAACCTAACCTAACCTAACCTAACCTAACCTAACCTAACCTAACCTAACCTAACCTAACCTAACCTAACCTAACCTAACCTAACCTAACCTAACCTAACCTAACCTAACCTAACCTAACCTAACCTAACCTAACCTAACCTAACCTAACCTAACCTAACCTAACCTAACCTAACCTAACCTAACCTAACCTAACCTAACCTAACCTAACCTAACCTAACCTAACCTAACCTAACCTAACCTAACCTAACCTAACCTAACCTAACCTAACCTAACCTAACCTAACCTAACCTAACCTAACCTAACCTAACCTAACCTAACCTAACCTAACCTAACCTAACCTAACCTAACCTAACCTAACCTAACCTAACCTAACCTAACCTAACCTAACCTAACCTAACCTAACCTAACCTAACCTAACCTAACCTAACCTAACCTAACCTAACCTAACCTAACCTAACCTAACCTAACCTAACCTAACCTAACCTAACCTAACCTAACCTAACCTAACCTAACCTAACCTAACCTAACCTAACCTAACCTAACCTAACCTAACCTAACTAACCTAACCTAACCTAACCTAACCTAACCTAACCTAACCTAACCTAACCTAACCTAACCTAACCTAACCTAACCTAACCTAACCTAACCTAACCTAACCTAACCTAACCTAACCTAACCTAACCTAACCTAACCTAACCTAACCTAACCTAACCTAACCTAACCTAACCTAACCTAACCTAACCTAACCTAACCTAACCTAACCTAACCTAACCTAACCTAACCTAACCTAACCTAACCTAACCTAACCTAACCTAACCTAACCTAACCTAACCTAACCTAACCTAACCTAACCTAACCTAACCTAACCTAACCTAACCTAACCTAACCTAACCTAACCTAACCTAACCTAACCTAACCTAACCTAACCTAACCTAACCTAACCTAACCTAACCTAACCTAACCTAACCTAACCTAACCTAACCTAACCTAACCTAACCTAACCTAACCTAACCTAACCTAACCTAACCTAACCTAACCTAACCTAACCTAACCTAACCTAACCTAACCTAACCTAACCTAACCTAACCTAACCTAACCTAACCTAACCTAACCTAACCTAACCTAACCTAACCTAACCTAACCTAACCTAACCTAACCTAACCTAACCTAACCTAACCTAACCTAACCTAACCTAACCTAACCTAACCTAACCTAACCTAACCTAACCTAACCTAACCTAACCTAACCTAACCTAACCTAACCTAACCTAACCTAACCTAACCTAACCTAACCTAACCTAACCTAACCTAACCTAACCTAACCTAACCTAACCTAACCTAACCTAACCTAACCTAACCTAACCTAACCTAACCTAACCTAACCTAACCTAACCTAACCTAACCTAACCTAACCTAACCTAACCTAACCTAACCTAACCTAACCTAACCTAACCTAACCTAACCTAACCTAACCTAACCTAACCTAACCTAACCTAACCTAACCTAACCTAACCTAACCTAACCTAACCTAACCTAACCTAACCTAACCTAACCTAACCTAACCTAACCTAACCTAACCTAACCTAACCTAACCTAACCTAACCTAACCTAACCTAACCTAACCTAACCTAACCTAACCTAACCTAACCTAACCTAACCTAACCTAACCTAACCTAACCTAACCTAACCTAACCTAACCTAACCTAACCTAACCTAACCTAACCTAACCTAACCTAACCTAACCTAACCTAACCTAACCTAACCTAACCTAACCTAACCTAACCTAACCTAACCTAACCTAACCTAACCTAACCTAACCTAACCTAACCTAACCTAACCTAACCTAACCTAACCTAACCTAACCTAACCTAACCTAACCTAACCTAACCTAACCTAACCTAACCTAACCTAACCTAACCTAACCTAACCTAACCTAACCTAACCTAACCTAACCTAACCTAACCTAACCTAACCTAACCTAACCTAACCTAACCTAACCTAACCTAACCTAACCTAACCTAACCTAACCTAACCTAACCTAACCTAACCTAACCTAACCTAACCTAACCTAACCTAACCTAACCTAACCTAACCTAACCTAACCTAACCTAACCTAACCTAACCTAACCTAACCTAACCTAACCTAACCTAACCTAACCTAACCTAACCTAACCTAACCTAACCTAACCTAACCTAACCTAACCTAACCTAACCTAACCTAACCTAACCTAACCTAACCTAACCTAACCTAACCTAACCTAACCTAACCTAACCTAACCTAACCTAACCTAACCTAACCTAACCTAACCTAACCTAACCTAACCTAACCTAACCTAACCTAACCTAACCTAACCTAACCTAACCTAACCTAACCTAACCTAACCTAACCTAACCTAACCTAACCTAACCTAACCTAACCTAACCTAACCTAACCTAACCTAACCTAACCTAACCTAACCTAACCTAACCTAACCTAACCTAACCTAACCTAACCTAACCTAACCTAACCTAACCTAACCTAACCTAACCTAACCTAACCTAACCTAACCTAACCTAACCTAACCTAACCTAACCTAACCTAACCTAACCTAACCTAACCTAACCTAACCTAACCTAACCTAACCTAACCTAACCTAACCTAACCTAACCTAACCTAACCTAACCTAACCTAACCTAACCTAACCTAACCTAACCTAACCTAACCTAACCTAACCTAACCTAACCTAACCTAACCTAACCTAACCTAACCTAACCTAACCTAACCTAACCTAACCTAACCTAACCTAACCTAACCTAACCTAACCTAACCTAACCTAACCTAACCTAACCTAACCTAACCTAACCTAACCTAACCTAACCTAACCTAACCTAACCTAACCTAACCTAACCTAACCTAACCTAACCTAACCTAACCTAACCTAACCTAACCTAACCTAACCTAACCTAACCTAACCTAACCTAACCTAACCTAACCTAACCTAACCTAACCTAACCTAACCTAACCTAACCTAACCTAACCTAACCTAACCTAACCTAACCTAACCTAACCTAACCTAACCTAACCTAACCTAACCTAACCTAACCTAACCTAACCTAACCTAACCTAACCTAACCTAACCTAACCTAACCTAACCTAACCTAACCTAACCTAACCTAACCTAACCTAACCTAACCTAACCTAACCTAACCTAACCTAACCTAACCTAACCTAACCTAACCTAACCTAACCTAACCTAACCTAACCTAACCTAACCTAACCTAACCTAACCTAACCTAACCTAACCTAACCTAACCTAACCTAACCTAACCTAACCTAACCTAACCTAACCTAACCTAACCTAACCTAACCTAACCTAACCTAACCTAACCTAACCTAACCTAACCTAACCTAACCTAACCTAACCTAACCTAACCTAACCTAACCTAACCTAACCTAACCTAACCTAACCTAACCTAACCTAACCTAACCTAACCTAACCTAACCTAACCTAACCTAACCTAACCTAACCTAACCTAACCTAACCTAACCTAACCTAACCTAACCTAACCTAACCTAACCTAACCTAACCTAACCTAACCTAACCTAACCTAACCTAACCTAACCTAACCTAACCTAACCTAACCTAACCTAACCTAACCTAACCTAACCTAACCTAACCTAACCTAACCTAACCTAACCTAACCTAACCTAACCTAACCTAACCTAACCTAACCTAACCTAACCTAACCTAACCTAACCTAACCTAACCTAACCTAACCTAACCTAACCTAACCTAACCTAACCTAACCTAACCTAACCTAACCTAACCTAACCTAACCTAACCTAACCTAACCTAACCTAACCTAACCTAACCTAACCTAACCTAACCTAACCTAACCTAACCTAACCTAACCTAACCTAACCTAACCTAACCTAACCTAACCTAACCTAACCTAACCTAACCTAACCTAACCTAACCTAACCTAACCTAACCTAACCTAACCTAACCTAACCTAACCTAACCTAACCTAACCTAACCTAACCTAACCTAACCTAACCTAACCTAACCTAACCTAACCTAACCTAACCTAACCTAACCTAACCTAACCTAACCTAACCTAACCTAACCTAACCTAACCTAACCTAACCTAACCTAACCTAACCTAACCTAACCTAACCTAACCTAACCTAACCTAACCTAACCTAACCTAACCTAACCTAACCTAACCTAACCTAACCTAACCTAACCTAACCTAACCTAACCTAACCTAACCTAACCTAACCTAACCTAACCTAACCTAACCTAACCTAACCTAACCTAACCTAACCTAACCTAACCTAACCTAACCTAACCTAACCTAACCTAACCTAACCTAACCTAACCTAACCTAACCTAACCTAACCTAACCTAACCTAACCTAACCTAACCTAACCTAACCTAACCTAACCTAACCTAACCTAACCTAACCTAACCTAACCTAACCTAACCTAACCTAACCTAACCTAACCTAACCTAACCTAACCTAACCTAACCTAACCTAACCTAACCTAACCTAACCTAACCTAACCTAACCTAACCTAACCTAACCTAACCTAACCTAACCTAACCTAACCTAACCTAACCTAACCTAACCTAACCTAACCTAACCTAACCTAACCTAACCTAACCTAACCTAACCTAACCTAACCTAACCTAACCTAACCTAACCTAACCTAACCTAACCTAACCTAACCTAACCTAACCTAACCTAACCTAACCTAACCTAACCTAACCTAACCTAACCTAACCTAACCTAACCTAACCTAACCTAACCTAACCTAACCTAACCTAACCTAACCTAACCTAACCTAACCTAACCTAACCTAACCTAACCTAACCTAACCTAACCTAACCTAACCTAACCTAACCTAACCTAACCTAACCTAACCTAACCTAACCTAACCTAACCTAACCTAACCTAACCTAACCTAACCTAACCTAACCTAACCTAACCTAACCTAACCTAACCTAACCTAACCTAACCTAACCTAACCTAACCTAACCTAACCTAACCTAACCTAACCTAACCTAACCTAACCTAACCTAACCTAACCTAACCTAACCTAACCTAACCTAACCTAACCTAACCTAACCTAACCTAACCTAACCTAACCTAACCTAACCTAACCTAACCTAACCTAACCTAACCTAACCTAACCTAACCTAACCTAACCTAACCTAACCTAACCTAACCTAACCTAACCTAACCTAACCTAACCTAACCTAACCTAACCTAACCTAACCTAACCTAACCTAACCTAACCTAACCGAAATATTTTGGAAACCAAACAACCGATTTCGGAGCAGTTTTCAGTTTTTACCATCTCCTCTAAGCTCCCAATAACCATTTCGGCACTTTTTACAGTCGAGGGCTCAACCCCCGAACTAATTTCCACCCCTAAAGTTACTTTGGACCAAAATATTTCATTCGAAAATTTTTTACTTTTTTCATATTTGACCTAGGGCGACAAAATTTTTTTTTATTAACGGTTTAGGAACTAATAATCTACGATTTGGATAGGTTTTTGACTCGATAACTCCAGACGTTTCGCGAAAAAAAAAAAAAAAAAAAAAAATCCTCGCAATTTACCAAAATTTGGTGAAAAAACTCGTTTTTCATTCAAAACTTTAAATTCTTTCAGGAAACCGATCCGGAATTTTCGCTCTGTTGGACGGCCCGCGCCGAGACGCTTCTCCCGACGTATCGCACGCCCCGATCGGATAACAAAAAAAAATTTTCAAAATCTACATTTTCAGTTTCTCCATACATTAACTTTGCTCAGAATCTACCTATACCGAACAAAATTCTCCATACATTCGAAATATTTTGGAAACCAAACAACCGATTTCGGAGCAGTTTTCAGTTTTTACCATCTCCTCTAAGCTCCCAATAACCATTTCGGCACTTTTTACAGTCGAGGGCTCAACCCCCGAACTAATTTCCACCCCTAAAGTTACTTTGGACCAAAATATTTCATTCGAAAATTTTTTACTTTTTTCATATTTGACCTAGGGCGACAAAATTTTTTTTTATTAACGGTTTAGGAACTAATAATCTACGATTTGGATAGGTTTTTGACTCGATAACTCCAGACGTTTCGCGAAAAATCCTCGCAATTTACCAAAATTTGGTGAAAAAACTCGTTTTTCATTCAAAACTTTAAATTCTTTCAGGAAACCGATCCGGAATTTTCGCTCTGTTGGACGGCCCGCGCCGAGACGCTTCTCCCGACGTATCGCACGCCCCGATCGGATAACAAAAAAAAATTTTCAAAATCTACATTTTCAGTTTCTCCATACATTAACTTTGCTCAGAATCTACCTATACCGAACAAAATTCTCCATACATTCGAAATATTTTGGAAACCAAACAACCGATTTCGGAGCAGTTTTCAGTTTTTACCATCTCCTCTAAGCTCCCAATAACCATTTCGGCACTTTTTACAGTCGAGGGCTCAACCCCCGAACTAATTTCCACCCCTAAAGTTACTTTGGACCAAAATATTTCATTCGAAAATTTTTTACTTTTTTCATATTTGACCTAGGGCGACAAAATTTTTATTAACGGTTTAGGAACTAATAATCTACGATTTGGATAGGTTTTTGACTCGATAACTCCAGACGTTTCGCGAAAAATCCTCGCAATTTACCAAAATTTGGTGAAAAAACTCGTTTTTCATTCAAAACTTTAAATTCTTTCAGGAAACCGATCCGGAATTTTCGCTCTGTTGGACGGCCCGCGCCGAGACGCTTCTCCCGACGTATCGCACGCCCCGATCGGATAACAAAAATTTTCAAAATCTACATTTTCAGTTTCTCCATACATTAACTTTGCTCAGAATCTACCTATACCGAACAAAATTCTCCATACATTCGAAATATTTTGGAAACCAAACAACCGATTTCGGAGCAGTTTTCAGTTTTTACCATCTCCTCTAAGCTCCCAATAACCATTTCGGCACTTTTTACAGTCGAGGGCTCAACCCCCGAATTAATTTCCACCCCTAAAGTTACTTTGGACCAAAATATTTCATTCGAAAATTTTTTACTTTTTTCATATTTGACCTAGGGCGACAAAATTTTTATTAACGGTTTAGGAACTAATAATCTACGATTTGGATAGGTTTTTGACTCGATAACTCCAGACGTTTCGCGAAAAATCCTCGCAATTGACCAAAATTTGGTGAAAAATCTCGTTTTTCATTCAAAATTTTAAATTCCTTCAGGAAACCGATCCGGGATTTTCGCTCTGTTGGACGGCCCGCGCCGAGACGCTTCTCCCGACGTATCGCACGCCCCGATCGGATAACAAAAAATTTCAAATTTTACATTTTCAGTTTCTCCATACATTAACTTTGCTCAGAATCTACCTATACCGAACAAAATTCTCCATACATTCGAAATATTTTGGAAACCAAACAACCGATTTCGGAGCAGTTTTCAGTTTTTACCATCTCCTCTAAGCTCCCAATAACCATTTCGGTACTTTTTACAGACGAGGGCTCAACCCCCGAACTAATTTCCACCCCTAAAGTTACTTTGGACCAAAATATTTCATTCGAAAATTTTTAACTTTTTTCATATTTGACCTAGGGCGACAAAATTTTTATTAACGGTTTAGGAACTAATAATCTACGATTTGGATAGGTTTTTGACTCGATAACTCCAGACGTTTCGCGAAAAATCCTCGCAATTGACCAAAATTTGGTTAAAAATCTCGTTTTTCATTCAAAACTTTAAATTCCTTCAGGAAACCGATCCGGGATTTTCGCTCTGTTGGACGGCCCGCGCCGAGACGCTTCTCCCGACGTATCGCACGCCCCGATCGGATAACAAAAAATTTCAAATTTTACATTTTCAGTTTCTCCATACATTAACTTTGCTCAGAATCTACCTATACCGAACAAAATTCTCCATACATTCGAAATATTTTGGAAACCAAACAACCGATTTCGGAGCAGTTTTCAGTTTTTACCATCTCCTCTAAGCTCCCAATAACCATTTCGGTACTGTTTACAGTCGAGGGCTCAACCCCCGAACTAATTTCCACCCCTAAAGTTACTTTGGACCAAAATATTTCATTCGAAAATTTTTAACTTTTTTCATATTTGACCTAGGGCGACAAAATTTTTATTAACGGTTTAGGAACTAATAATCTACGATTTGGATAGGTTTTTGACTCGATAACTCCAGACGTTTCGCGAAAAATCCTCGCAATTTACCAAAATTTGGTGAAAAAACTCGTTTTTCATTCAAAACTTTAAATTCTTTCAGGAAACTGATCCGGAATTTTCGCTCTGTTGGACGGCCCGCGCCGAGACGCTTCTCCCGACGTATCGCACGCCCCGATCGGATAACAAAAAATTTCAAATTTTACATTTTCAGTTTCTCCATACATTAACTTTGCTCAGAATCTACCTATACCGAACAAAATTCTCCATACATTCGAAATATTTTGGAAACCAAACAACCGATTTCGGAGCAGTTTTCAGTTTTTACCATCTCCTCTAAGCTCCCAATAACCATTTCGGTACTTTTTACAGTCGAGGGCTCAACCCCCGAACTAATTTCCACCCCTAAAGTTACTTTGGACCAAAATATTTCATTCGAAAATTTTTTACTTTTTTCATATTTGACCTAGGGCGACAAAATTTTTATTAACGGTTTAGGAACTAATAATCTACGATTTGGATAGGTTTTTGACTCGATAACTCCAGACGTTTCGCGAAAAATCCTCGCAATTGACCAAAATTTGGTGAAAAAACTCGTTTTTCATTCAAAACTTTAAATTCTTTCAGGAAACCGATCCGGAATTTTCGCTCTGTTGGACGGCCCGCGCCGAGACGCTTCTCCCGACGTATCGCACGCCCCGATCGGATAACAAAAATTTTCAAAATCTACATTTTCAGTTTCTCCATACATTAACTTTGCTCAGAATCTACCTATACCGAACAAAATTCTCCATACATTCGAAATATTTTGGAAACCAAACAACCGATTTCGGAGCAGTTTTCAGTTTTTACCATCTCCTCTAAGCTCCCAATAACCATTTCGGCACTTTTTACAGTCGAGGGCTCAACCCCCGAACTAATTTCCACCCCTAAAGTTACTTTGGACCAAAATATTTCATTCGAAAATTTTTTACTTTTTTCATATTTGACCTAGGGCGACAAAATTTTTATTAACGGTTTAGGAACTAATAATCTACGATTTGGATAGGTTTTTGACTCAATAACTCCAGACGTTTCGCGAAAAATCCTCGCAATTGACCAAAATTTGATGATAAAACTCGTTTTTCATTCAAAACTTTAAATTCTTTCAGGAAACCGATCCGGAATTTTCGCTCTGTTAGACGGCCCGCGCCGAGACGCTTCTCCCGACGTATCGCACGCCCCGATCGGATAACAAAAATTTTCAAAATCTACATTTTCAGTTTCTCCATACATTAACTTTGCTCAGAATCTACCTATACCGAACAAAATCATTTCGAACCGCCTCGTCGCGCACCTGACGGACATTGGGCCGGACTTGTCGGACGGCCAGTTCGGCTTCCGCAGAGGGCGCTCCACGGTGGACGCCATCATGCGCGTTAGAGACCTCACGACGGGGACTGCAGTGTCCAGGGGTAAGGTCGTAGTGGCGGTGTCTCTGGACATCGCCAACGCCTTCAACTCCCTGCCCTGGAGCTGCATCTTGGAGGCACTCCGATATCATCGGGTGCCTACCTACCTCCGTCGTGTAATCGAGGCTTACCTGACGGACAGGTCCGTCAGCTACCCCGGTCACCGGGGCGAGTGGAACCGGCGAGAGATGTCACGCGGTGTTCCACAGGGTTCGGTTCTGGGGCCGCTCCTGTGGAACATCGGCTATGACTGGGTGCTGCGCACCGACCTCCCGAACGGCGTTAGCACAATATGCTACGCCGACGATACGCTGGTGCTAGCGCACGGGAGGTCACACCAGGCGGCGGCCGACTTAATGGCGACAGCGGTTGCGACAGTCGTTGAGAGAATCCGGCAGTTGGGACTCGAGGTGGCGCTCCACAAGTCCGAGGCCATGTGTTTTCATGGCCGCGGGAACGCGCCACCTCCGGGTGGGTCCCAAATAACGGCGGGAGGAGTTACCATCGGCGTCGAGACGACGATGAAGTACCTAGGACTCGTCCTCGACAGTCGGTGGAACTTCATTGAGCACTTTCGACGTTTGGCTCCAAAGTTGGAGAGGACGGGGGCTGCGTTTAAACGCATCCTCCCCAACCTCGGGGGGCCAAACGCCTCCTGCCGGAGGTTATACGCCGGAGTCGTGCGGTCCATGGCCCTCTACGGCGCCCCTGTTTGGGCACCAAACCTGTTGCGGCGTCCCGCTCGGACGCTGCTCATGGCACAGAGGGTCATGGCGATCCGAATGATCCGCGGATACCGCACGATCTCTGGGGAGTCGGCGAACCTCCTTGCCGGATTACCGCCGTGGGATCTGGAGGCGAAGGTGCTCGCGCGCGTGTACGGCATGCGCGCGGAGGCACGTCGCCGGGGCGAAACCCCGCTGCCGCGCCAGATAGGTGCGTGGCGGGATGAGCTCCGGCGCGATCTCATGGCGGAATGGCAGCAACGACTGTCGCAACCGAGGGCTGGGCTCGCTGCCATCGCAGCGGTAAGTCCCCTCTTTGAGGAGTGGCTTGAGAGACGCTACGGCGTCCTCACCTACCGCCTGACGCAGGTCCTCACCGGACATGGAAGTTTCGGGAGGTACCTGTGTCTGATGGGGCGGGAGGAAACGCCCGGGTGTCATCACTGCGAGGGCCGCCCTGAGGACACGGTGGAACACACGGTGGGAGAATGCCCTTCGTGGGCTGACCACCGCCGTGTCCTCAGGGAAGTGATCGGCGATGGCGACCTCTCGCGTCCGGGCCTAGTGCAGGCCATGATGCGGAGCGAGGGGGACTGGGATGCCGTCTCCTCCTTTTGCGAAGCAGTCATGCTAGCTAAGGAGGAGGCGGGACGCGTGAGGCAGCGAAGCGCTACCTCCTCGCAACCCAGCCATCGCGAAGGACACACCGGGCGTCGGGGATCGCGAGACGATCTCCGGCCACCGTAAGCGCGGGCCTGCGGACGGCGAGCATGGGTGGCTCCCCGTCCGACCAGAAACAGACCCGAGCGTACGGCGCGTCGCGTTCCGCGCGCGCCTCAAAGAGCCATCAGACCACCACAGATGGGGCCCAATACGGCCGATGCCGATTCGGAGTCGCGGAGAACCTAACGGGTAACCGGGGCTCCGGCTCGACGTGCAGGAGAAGGAACGGGGTGGTTTTTAGTCAGTAAGAGTCTGACACTCCCTCCCGCCTCACCCAGGCGGGAGAAGTCATTCGATGATTTTCCCCCCTTAAAAAAAAAAAAAAAAAAAAAAAATACCGAACAAAATTCTCCATACATTCGAAATATTTTGGAAACCAAACAACCGATTTCGGAGCAGTTTTCAGTTTTTACCATCTCCTCTAAGCTCCCAATAACCATTTCGGTACTTTTTACAGTCGAGGGCTCAACCCCCGAACTAATTTCCACCCCTAAAGTTACTTTGGACCAAAATATTTCATTCGAAAATTTTTAACTTTTTTCATATTTGACCTAGGGCGACAAAATTTTTATTAACGGTTTAGGAACTAATAATCTACGATTTGGATAGGTTTTTGACTCGATAACTCCAGACGTTTCGCGAAAAATCCTCGCAATTGACCAAAATTTGGTGAAAAATCTAGTTTTTCATTCAAAACTTTAAATTCCTTCAGGAAACCGATCCGGGATTTTCGCTCTGTTGGACGGCCCGCGCCGAGACGCTTCTCCCGACGTATCGCACGCCCCGATCGGATAACAAAAAATTTCAAATTTTACATTTTCAGTTTCTCCATACATTAACTTTGCTCAGAATCTACCTATACCGAACAAAATTCTCCATACATTCGAAATATTTTGGAAACCAAACAACCGATTTCGGAGCAGTTTTCAGTTTTTACCATCTCCTCTAAGCTCCCAATAACCATTTCGGTACTTTTTACAGTCGAGGGGTCAACCCCCGAACTAATTTCCACCCCTAAAGTTACTTTGGACCAAAATATTTCATTCGAAAATTTTTAACTTTTTTCATATTTGACCTAGGGCGACAAAATTTTTATTAACGGTTTAGGAACTAATAATCTACGATTTGGATAGGTTTTTGACTCGATAACTCCAGACGTTTCGCGAAAAATCCTCGCAATTGACCAAAATTTGGTGAAAAAACTCGTTTTTCATTCAAAACTTTCAATTCTTTCAGGAAACCGATCCGGGATTTTCGCTCTGTTGGACGGCCCGCGCCGAGACGCTTCTCCCGACGTATCGCACGCCCCGATCGGATAACAAAAAATTTCAAATTTTATATTTTCAGTTTCTCCATACATTAACTTTGCTCAGAATCTACCTATACCGAACAAAATTCTCCATACATTCGAAATATTTTGGAAACCAAACAACCGATTTCGGAGCAGTTTTCAGTTTTTACCATCTCCTCTAAGCTCCCAATAACCATTTCGGTACTTTTTACAGTCGAGGGGTCAACCCCCGAACTAATTTCCACCCCTAAAGTTACTTTGGACCAAAATATTTCAATCGAAAATTTTTAACTTTTTTCATATTTGACCTAGGGCGACAAAATTTTTATTAACGGTTTAGGAACTAATAATCTACGATTTGGATAGGTTTTTGACTCGATAACTCCAGACGTTTCGCGAAAAATCCTCGCAATTGACCAAAATTTGGTGAAAAAACTCGTTTTTCATTCAAAACTCTAAATTCTTTCAGGAAACCGATCCGGGATTTTCGCTCTGTTGGACGGCCCGCGCCGAGACGCTTCTCCCGACGTATCGCACGCCCCGATCGGATAACAAAAATTTTCAAATTTTGCCCTCCCACCCGCCCTTATACTATATACAATTATGTGACAAATACTCAATTAGAGGAAGTGAAGCAAAACATGAATTTGGAAAAATCGAGTCCGTTAACTAATTCAAATGTTAACATGAGAAAACGAGGCGGTGGGTATACGATAAATTGTGATAGCGGACCGTTCGGCCTCCTACCTCACATCGAACCGCGGCCGGTAAACGATGTCAATATATCGCGTTCCAGTCATGGGGAGGTGAGTCACGACAGCGAAGTGCCGTCGCCGCCAGCGCCGATATATCGCTCTCTCGTGCACGCGCATACCGATAGTGCTGCGCAGACTACACCCGTCTCTCTTGCTGTTAACTCGACTATGCTCGAGAACGACAGCGTTCTAGCCAGGAATGACGCATGTAAACAACAGACTCTGGCAGATATTGTGAAAAAAGGCAGTTGGAAGGAAAATAAGCATGAGGAGCAATGGATAATGGTTCAAAGGTCAAGAACAAGAAATCGATTTGCCGGCAGGACAGGGAAAGCTGCTTCTAATTCAGTGGGAAAATTTAAGGCCGCCGACATAATGATACCTGTTTTTATCTCTAATGTCAATAAAAATACAACCGAGAGAGATATATGTGAATACATACAGCAAAGAACCAATGAAGTCGTAAAACTGGAAAAAGTCAATATGAAGTCTGAAAGGCAATATAACGCGTTTAAGTTGTTTATACCTAAACACAAATTGGGTACTTTTTTGGATGACAAGTTCTGGCCGACAGGAATAATGTTCAGAAAGTTCATTAATTTCAAGAAAGGCAAAGTGTCAGATACTGTTAATGAAAATACTATAGTGAATAATGGACAGTACTATAAAAAAGAATGTAACCCTGTCGACATTCAATTGCAAGAATGTTATTCGATCAGCTGATTGTGTTCGCAGGCTTTGTCGTGTTGCTGATGTGATTGCACTGCAGGAGACTTGGCTTTTACCACATGATGTGCCCTTTCTCGGTAGTATTGATGATGGATTCGCGTTTGCGGGAAAGTCCGCCGTCGACACGGCGGCCGGAGTTCTCATCGGGAGACCGTATGGAGGAGTTGCGCTTCTGTGGAGAAAGTCAGCGTTTGCGACGGTATCTGTGGTGCAGTGTAATAGTGATCGTCTGTTGGCTATTAGGATTGAGCACGCGGGTCGTTCCCTATTAATTTTCTCAGTGTACATGCCAACCGACTCGTCTGATAATTTAGTTGAGTTTACAGAGTGTTTAAGTGAAATTATCGCTGTTACCGAGAGCATGAATATTGAGTCAGTGTTTATATTGGGGGATCTTAACGCACATCCAGGTGAGCGCTTTTCAACTGAATTATGGACAGTATGTGGGGAGCAATCGTGGTCATGTGTTGATATGGAACTACTTCCGAAGGACACGTTTACGTTTGAGAGTACTGCTAACGGTGCATTGCGCTGGCTTGATCACTGTGTCGTAAGCGGTGCGGCACGACAATTAGTTGTAAATGTGTCAGTTTTATATGGAGTTTATCTGTCAGATCATATACCTTTATTAGTTGAATGTAACATTCATTTAATTACACCTAAACTAGTGAATCCTATCTATACTTGCAATCGAGTGATATGGGGTGACAGAGATAGCGACCAGATCAATGAATACTCAAACTTTTGTAATTCCAAATTAAAATTAATAGATTTTCCAGATGAATTTCGGCATTGTGCGCATAAAATGTGTTCTAATGCTAATCATGTGAAAGTGTTAGATACAATGTATAATGGATTGATTAAAATTCTAAAAGACGGTGCCGAACGTACTTATGTAGATAAACAGATGCGTCATAATAGTAAAAGGTACATTCCTGGTTGGAACAAATATGTTCGTGACGCTCACAGGGAGGCTCGGATTTGTTACCGAACATGGTTGTTCTATGGTAAACCTGCTAGTGGTGGTGTTTACGATAAAATGTGCGAATCCAGAAAAATATTTAAGACTAATTTGAAATACTGTCAAGATAACCAACAACAAATAAAAATGGATATTCTAGCTAAACATCACACTAAAAAGAAATTTGGTTCATTTTGGAAATCAACAAATAGTTTGAATCCGAAGTCGAGTCCCCCGGTGAGCGTGGCGGGCGTACACGAGTCGGTTGATATAGCCAATGCATTTAGACGTCATTTCCAGATTGAGTCACCTCCTTTTACTGGATGTGTGCAGCCTTTGCAGGTGTTTGATGCTGTGCCCAAGAGGGGAATTTCTGTTATTTTTATGGCACAAGAGATATCAGCCATCATAAATAAAATGGAGAGGGGTAAATCCCCGGGTCATGATGGACTCAGCATCGAGCACCAGAGGTATGCGGGGCGACACCTGCCGCGAGTACTTGCATTGTTTTTCAACCTGTGCGTTAGTCACGGTTACTTACCGGATGATGTGATGCACACAATGGTAGTACCTATTGTGAAAAATAAAACAGGGGATGTCTCTGACATTACCAATTATAGGCCCATTTCTCTGGCTACTGTCATAGCTAAGGTGTTGGATAGTCTGCTTGATAAACAATTGGCTAGTCACCTTGAATTACATGATGCCCAGTTCGGGTTTAAGCCTGGGCTATCAACTGAGAGTGCAATCTTTTGTCTCAAGCAGACTGTTCAATACTATACAGACAGGAAAACGCCTATTTTTGCTTGTTTTCTGGATCTCTCACGGGCATTTGATCTCGTTTGTTATGATGTTTTGTGGCGTAAACTAGAATCTGAAACTACATTGCCATCTGAATTAGTATCCATATTTAAATACTGGTACAGTAGTCAAAGCAATAGCGTGAAGTGGAATGGTTCGTATTCGGACGTGTATCGGTTGAAGTGTGGGGTGAGGCAAGGGGGGCTCGGTTCGCCCCGACTCTTCAACCTGTACATGAACCAGCTGATTGTTGGGCTTAGCGGCACCAATGTTGGATGTCATATTGACGGGGTGTGCATTAACAATATTAGCTACGCAGACGACATGGTGTTGATGAGCCCATCAATCGGTGCTCTGAGGCGACTGATTGCTGTTTGTGAAGACTATGCGGTGAATCATGGGCTCAAATATAATGTCACTAAGAGCGAACTAATGGTTTTTAAAGCTGGCAGTCTGACTTATCCATGTATCCCAGACGTAGCACTTTGTGGAGAACCACTGAGAAGGGTGGACAAATTTAAATATCTAGGCCACTGGGTCACTGAAGACCTTAAAGACAATTGTGACATTGAAAGGGAACGTAGGTCGCTGGCGGTCCGTTGCAACATGCTGGCCCGCAGGTTTGCGCGCTGTACGAAGCCGGTTAAAGTTACCCTTTTCAAAGCCTATTGTCAGTCTTTTTACACGTGCAGCCTGTGGGTCAGCTTCACTCGGCGGGCCTACAGCGACCTGCGCGTTCAGTATAATAATGCACTGAGGGTGCTGCTGCGGCTGCCATGGCGATGTAGTGCGTCAGGGATGTTTGCAGATAATAATATTGATAGTTTTTCCGCCATCATTAGAAAAAGATGTGCGTCCCTGATGGCTCGCGTTCGTGGCGGCACCAACAGCATTCTCAGTGTATTCGTAGATCGGTGGGATTCCCCGATGTGGGGAAGGTGGATACGGCTCCATGCCGAAATTTAATTCATGTAACCTACTAACACTAGAATTTAAGTTAAAATTGTTACTAACCCTAATTATGGACTCCGGTCTGAAATAAAAGTTTTCTATTCTATTCTATATAGGGAAAAGACAGGGAAACCTTTTCCGGACCCTAAAAATTTTTATTGACTTTTCGGACGGACGACACCGAACTAACCAAATTTTTCTTGATTTCCGCCACGTCTGACTTGTAGATTGGACACAGGACCTAATTGAATATCAAATTTTAGTCATTCATTGATCATTTTTGTATAATTATTTATTGACCGATTTTAATTTTACTCGACCCCCTTTTACAGGGTACTATATTTTACTATTTATTGAACTATTTTTGGTGTATTGACAACCCCTCTATACAGGTAAAATTTTAATTTTAATTTTGACACTGTATCCCCTCTTTACAGGGATACAATACATAAACTTTTGAGCCGGGTGCTCCCTTTACATTTATTCCTCCCCCAGCCAAGATGTACGACACAACCCCAGAGTCTCCGGCCCCTCCCAATGCAGTCCGGAGGCTGTTTCCGGACACCGAAAAGAAGCCGAAGAAGCAGCGCAGTGCGGCCCCGATAAATAGTGTGCGGCGCAGCCAAGACAAACGGCGGGAGCGTGTCCCCTCTGAGCTCGCTTCCTCTCCGAAGTCCCCTCAGCTACCTCGAACATTTGAGAGCCGGACGGTAGAGGCACGGTACCGGCTAAAACAGGTCAAATGTCAACTGGGTCTTGCGAGAAATCTGAAGACAGAGATCAAGACCCAGGCGATACTAGCCATTGAGCGCCTCTATCAGCTGGTCAAAGAGTCCGAACACCAGCGGCTCCCTGAGGTCGGAGAGGCTGCGGGTTTTGTGGCCACTGAACCAGGAAACATCGGCGAGAAAAAGGACGATCTGGTCTTAAAAATGGCTGAACACGGCGAGCTGCTCAAAGCAACTGCCGTGCAAATAGGGGAGCTAAGGTTGGCACTGGAGGACCAGCGGAGAATAATTGCGGCGCCTGTCGCCGAGGGACACAACGGCCAAGACCTTCTCGCAGAAGTGCAGGAGCTCAAGTCCGCGACCCGGGAGATCGGAAGACAGGTCTCTGAGATGAGGGCAGAAGTGCCCTCCTACGCGGAGGTCCTGTCCAAACCGAAGAGTGCAGGGCGGGTCGCGAGACCAAAGCACTCAGTCGTTGTGTCCTCCGGTGACACTATGGAGACCAGCGCCGATGTTGTGGGTCGAGTCCGGCAGGCGCTCAACGCGAAGGTGAGCGGCCTTCAGCTTGACAAAGTCCGAAAAGTCAAGGACCAGAGGGTGGTACTGAGCTGCGGCAGCAAAGAGGAGCTGGCGAGAATGACGGCGCAGCTCAGGACCGACGGGCAGTTGCGGGTGGAAAACGCACGACAGCGGAATCCACTCGTAATTGTCCGGGACCTTCTGGCCTACAATACAGACGAGGACATAAAGGCCGCTCTTAAGACGCAGAACGCGCGCCTGCTGGAGGGTCTCTCAGCCGAGGAGTCGGCCGTGACCATCAAATACCGGAGGAAGGCGCGGAACTCCCTCGAGAACCACGTCGTCCTCCAGGTCTCACCCCGGATGTGGGAGAGGCTGACCACGGCTGGCAGAATTTATGTCGACCTGCAGCACGTCAAGGTGTTTGACCAGACTCCGCTGGTCCAATGTAGTCGGTGTCTGTCCTACGGACATGGGCGAAAAAGTTGCACGGAGAAGGTGGACCTGTGCAACCATTGTGGGGGGCCTCACCTCCAGGCGGATTGCCCTAGATCTGCTGAAGGGGGTGGTCCTACCTGCATTAATTGCAAAAAGGAAGGGCATAATGAAACGGGACATTCTATTTTCGCCCAGGACTGCCCTGTCCGTAGAAAGTGGGACGCCTTGGCGCGATCGGCCGTTAGCTATTGCTAAGGTGGCATTTGGCGTCCCACAGGCGTGCAACATGAAAGGCACCGACACACCGACGGATGACTCCCCATACGGGGAGAGCAGTGTAAACTCGCGGGGGTTCGGCGGTGGCGAGGGTGCGGTCACCGGAGGCACCAGTCTGCGGGAGGATCACGGCCAGGTGGTGTACAAGCCACGACTTGAATGGGATTGTGACTCGAACCATTGCGGCAGGAAGCTAACAACAATAAATTCGGTCCATCTTCATCAGAAATGGTACAAGTTTAAAAATGAGCCAATTACTTTGCCGTGGTGGTTCGAAATTCATAAGTTAAACCAATCTGGAGTCTGCACCACTGGTTGTGCCGCGTTCCGCACTCGGTGCTGTAAAATGGAGGTGTCGCCGCTGGCGGGCACCTGTGAAGAAAAAGGAGAGGGCACTGCAAGACGTGGTAGGATCGGATTGTTGGCAAGTGGAATCAAGACGATGCCCTTCGCTTGGAACGCACAGGTCATGGCAACCCATACCATCCCGTTGAAAGTCCTAAAAGGCCACGCAAACGTCTCTACAAGACATGTTACACATGATGGAGCGTTTGCGTGAATACGGCACGACTAAATCAGTGTAACTGTGTGCAGAAATTTGTGGCGCTTAGTATTTATATTGCAATAATATATGACAGTAGTGCCAAACTATGTATATATTTACGTCTATACCCCTATATTACATATATATTAAATATCTATAAATATTTATTTTATTTATATATTTACACAAAAAGGGCAATAACAATATGTTGATTCAGGTCTCTGATCATGTCAGAGGAGCACTTCGGCACAGCAGGAGTAGGTTTTAGCCGGTAGAAGTCCGGCAGTACTCACACCTCCCTATTCGTGGGGAGGTGTGAGTCTCCATGAGGATTTCCCCTCCTGCGGAACGGTCGTGTGCCAACCGCTCCCGTCCCGTGAAAGGTGAGTACTGCAATGCGGATGTAGGCGCCCCCGCGCCTAGCACCCGCTACTCACCCCCGGGAGGAAGAAGGCGGTTGTACTGCCGTCTTCTCCTACCAAGTCTGCGCCGTCGGAGCGCTGGAGCGAGGGCGTCGCAGACTCGCGCTCTGCCGCCTCCTTCTGCGATATTACGCATTCGCAGAAGGAGGCGACCGCCGCCCATGTTTCTTCGCTCCCCAACATTGCGCGTACTACGCAGGGGAGTGAGAGGTCTTGTCCGACCAGCGCGACCAGGTTCAGGCGCGGCTCGGACCACGATGGGCACTCTTCGAGTGTGTGCCGCACCGTGTCCTCTGTCGCACCACAATGGTGGCACGACGGGTTCTCCTCCCGCCCGATGCGGTGCAGGTACGACCCAAAACAACCATGACCTGTCATCACCTGCACCAGACGGAAGGAGAGAAAGCCGAACGGCCGCTCGAGCCAAATTCTCCATACATTCGAAATATTTTGAAAACCAGAGTCCGTCGGCCAAAGACCGCAGCGGCGAGGTCATCCGCCCAATGCAGGACGATGGCCTTCTTGGCCTCCTGCCGCACTGTTTCCCGGATCTCATGAGCCGGGCGCTCACCTCGCGCCCGCCGCTCCGCTGTCCATTCATATACTCTGGCGAGCACTCACGCTTCGAGCTCCCAAGGAGGAGTGCCCGCCAGTGCGCACGCCGCCGCGAAGCCCACTGTGTGGTAGGCCCGCGCCACCCGCTGGGCGATAGCCCTTTGGGGCACGCGAAGGGCGGTGGCGTTCTCCCTCCTGCGCAGGGAGTCCGCCCAAACTGGAGCCCCATAGAGGGCCATGCTCCGGAGTATGCCGGCATATAGACGCCGGCATCGCGCGCTGGGCCCTCCCAGGTTTGGCATGAGCCACGAGAGAGCATTCGCCGTCTTTAGGAGGCGCTTCGACAGATTGGCGAAGTGCGGGCCGAAGCGCCACCTGCTGTCTAGGGTGAGGCCCAGATATTTCATCTGGCCCTGTACTGCGATCCTCTCGCCGTCCACATATATATGGTCATCAGGAGGTGGGCGTTGCCTCGGGCCGTAGAAAAAGACCGCTTCGGTCTGCTCAAGCACTGGAACGGCGGATCCTGTCGGCAACTAAGGAGCCACCTGCCGACGCCAGGCTGGCCGCCGTCGTGAAAATCCCGCGAGCAGTGAGGAGAGTGTCGTCTTCGTAACAGATGACACTCGTCCTGTGAAGGGGCGTTCCCCGCAGGAGCCAGTCGAAGCCGACGTTCCATAAGAGGGGTCCTAACACCGACCCCTGCGGAACGCAACGCCTGCGGTCTCCACGGCGTAGCGCCGAATCTCCCCGTCTCTGTCCACAAGGAATACGACCCTGTCCTTCAAGTAGTTGGCCAGCAGGACTCGAAGGTATTGAGGCACTTCGTGGAATCAGAGCGCCTCTAGGATGGTGGATTGGGGCAAGGAGTTGAAAGCGTTGGCTATGTCGAACGACACAGCCAACAGTCCTTCCCCATATTCTATGGCCTCCTGAACCTGGCCCTTGAGACAGGTTAAGGCGTCCACCGTCGACCGCTGAGCCCGAAAGCCGTACTGGGCGTCGGATAGGTCCGGCCCTACGCTTGCCAAGTGGCGGTTGAGGCGGGCAGCTATAATCCCCTCGAACATCTTGCCGACCTCATCGAGCAGAACGATGGGCCCCTCCTTCCAAGGTTTCGGGAACCGCCCCGTTGCGAGACACGCGCTGAAGAGGTCCCGAAACCGCTCCTCCATTTGGGAGGCAGCGATGGCCGCCACCCTTGCAGGGACGCCGTCTGGGCCGGGGGCAGTTTTCTTTGCCCGAAGGCGGACCAACGCTGTGTGGATCTCACAGTCCGTGGCAGGGGGAGCCTCTTCCTCCTCTTCCGCTAGGGCCCTCCCCCGAGGGGGGTTCATCGCTGGAGGGGAGAACTCGGCGTTCCTGCGCGGAAACAGGGAACGCACTACCTCATCCAGCAGCGAAGGCTCGAGGGTCTTTGTCACCGGGGGACCTGAGGGGCGCAATTTGTTGCGCGCCGCCTTGTACGGTCTCCCGAATGGATCGTCGTCGAGTGTCTCCAGCAGCTCGGCTCTCGCTGAGTCTTTGGCGGCACCGATAGCTGACTTGAGGGCCGTCTTTGCCGCCACGTACGCTTCGTACAGACGGTCCTCGTCAGTTTCGTCTCGGCGCCGCCGACGACGGCTCCGCGTGAACTGGCGTTTAGCCGCCATGCACGCTGCCCGCAGTTGCGCCAACTCCTCCGACCACCAATACACAGCGCGGTTTGGAGGTGGGCGACGAGACCGAGGCATGCTGGAGTTGCACACTTCGGTCAGAGACCCTCTCAGTTGAGACGCTGCGGCGTCGACGTCTGCATTCAGGACGGCAGGGGGCGAAAGCCAGTCCTGCAGGAACGCGGCCTCCTTTGCAGCCTCCCGGTCAAGGCGGGTGAGAGCCCACCGGGGAAAGGGGGATCGACCCGACGATGTAGAAGTCCCCCGACGGCTCTGGGTGGAGATTTCGAACCGCACGTATCGGTGGTCCGACAAGGTCTCCACCATGTCCACCCGCCAGTTCTCCACACGTGCGGCTAGCGGTGGGGAGGCAAAGGTGACGTCCACTATGGACCCACCCTGCCGCCGCACGCATGTTTGAACTCTCCCCCTATTTAGAAGGGAGAGACCAGAGGAGGCTGCCCACGCCTCAAGCGCCCGCCCACGGGCGTCGGTAGCCGGGTTGCCCCACGTCTCCGACTTGGCGTTCAGGTCCCCCAGCACAGAGACCTGTCGAGGCGTTATCCTGCCGACAACAGCTGCAAGGACTCCGAGAAAATCCTCGAAGTCTTGCAGAGGGCGATTTGGGGAGAAATAAACACCCACTAGTGCCAAGTCCTCCCACGCGACAGCCACGTATCCCGATCCTCTCTCTAAAAGTGAGAGGGGAGGAGAGCCTGTAGAAGGCCGTGCCGCAACTGCCACAAGGCCGTCCCTGTCGCCCAACCAACGGTCAGGGATTGAATAGGGCTTAGCGACTACCGCCACGTCCACCAACCAATCTGCCATAGACTGCACCAGCAGGTCTTGGGCCGCTCTGCAGTGGTTGGTGTTGGCCTGTAGGATGCGACGACTGGGCCCCATTATTCAATCATCGCATCACCCTCGTCGGCGTCCGCGACCGGTGTGTCGGCGGCGGTAGCTGCAGCTGCAGGTCGCCTTTGCGCCTGCATTTTGCCCTTCTTCGTGGGGGGATTGCACTTCCTCCCAGCCATCAAGTGATTCGACGGGCGACCACTAGCGGCACAAACAGCACAGTGCGGTGTGGCGGCATCACAGGATGCCGCCATGTGCCCTTCCTTCCCGCAACGGTAGCAGGTGTCCGCCCTCTCCACCGTGGACGGACACATTGTGCGGGTGTGCCCTATGCCGAAACACTTAAAGCAGCGTAGGGGTCGCTCTTCAAGTGCCCGGACCACGGCTGAACTGAACCCAATCAGTAGCCGCCCCTTGGTTTTAGCAAGGACGGCCTTGGCTGCGATGACTGGACAGTCCACACGGGTTGTGCCAAGGCCACGCCGGCCAGTCCTGATTTTTTTTTTAACGTATTTATTCACAAAAAATATACATAAATTAGCTAATACATCAAAAATCGCCAAACTGTATAACAGTTTGTTGGCGATAGTGGCGCTCTTATATTATACAATAAAGTTACTTATAACTACTATCTATCTATACATATAATAAAATTGTAGAAAAGTGCTGTCTGTACATTGAAAATAAAAATAAAAAAAATAGCAGGGGTTATTGTTATGTCGATGTCGAACCCAAAAATGTAACTAACTTTTTTTTTGTCTGTTTGTCTGTTTGTCTGTTCACGCTAATCTCAGAAACGGCTTATAAATATATATTTATTTATTTAACAGGGTGCGGAAAAGGTGATAGTGGTTTTATTCCTCGGATTCCTCTTATTCCAAAATATTTTCCGTTTAATTTTAAACGAATTCAGTTTCCAGTGAGCCTATGTTTCGCCATGACAATTAATAAAGCTCAAGGTCAGACTCTAAAAGTTGTGGGTATAGATCTAAGTATTAGCTGTTTTTCGCACGGTCAATTGTATGTGGCTCTGTCCCGTGTTAGCAATCCCAGCAGCCTGTATGCTTTCACCGCCGATGGCCATACGTCTAATATTGTATATAGAGAAGCATTACAGTAAAGTAGGTTTTTTAGCTACCCAAAATGACTGTGATTATGATCCAAATCTAAAATAAAAATAAGTATATATTAAAAAAAAAAACGCTGCTCATAGTCACTATTCTACGCGAACGAAGTCGCGGGCACAGCTAGTTAATCTATATAAATACTATACTATTAATGAATACATATTATCTTTAGTTTTTTTTATGTCTAGAACAATTAACTTTTTTTAATACTTATGTATGTAACATATTTAAAAATTCCTTCTTTAGTCTTTTCTTTAAAGATAATGTACTTAGGTTACCATCATTATTTCTTATGGAAGATACTTTATTATAAATTAATGGGGTCAAATATTGCCTAGTCCTTTTCCCATAGTAATTTCTAACCTTTGGTATTACAAATTTACCCTGTGCAGCCTTCCTAGTATGATAACTATGTGTTACAGGTTCTTTATATTTACTTGTATTGTGGAGCAGTACAATACAAGTAATATAGCTATATATAAGGTATTCCACTTTGGTATGCACTGGTAGTATTTTACAAATGTTGTACAGTCTCTCTCATAATTTGGTTTGCATTTCAATCTAACTTTTTTGCTTACGAGGTATTTCATTAGTCTAGTCTGTAGTTCTTTTATGTGATCAAGTTGAGTTTTGAAGGTGAGTCCGTAACTACTTAGTCCATATCCAATTAACGAGTCTGCGAGTGCATAGTACAATACATACAATATTTTTCTACTTACAAATTTATTTAGATGAAAGAACTTACCCAGGATTGATTGAAGCTTTTTACAAACACTTACCTCATCTCCACATGTTTTGTTGACCATTGTACATGAGGTTCGATTTTTTAAGTAGCTTTGAAACCATATGTTAATCGGACCTCTGATGCCACATTCATCCATGGCGCGCAATAGTACTTCATGGTCCAGAGTGTCAAAGGCCTTCTTATAGTCAATAAATAAAGCAACTACAAGCTTACCCTGGTTGAGGCTGTTATTCACGTAGTCGAATCTCCCAATGCGATACGGTGTCTGTTTCCCGACACCGTAAAGACGCCAGCAAGCAAACAGCGCGGTCCGGTCCCGCCGAATTGCGTCCAGCGCAACCTGGCTCCCGCCAAACCGCGAGAGCGTAGGTCCTCGGGGCTCGCACCCTCACCCAATTCCCCTCAGCCAACTCGAACATTCGAGAACCGGACGGTGGAGGCGCGATACTGGCTGAAACAGGCCAAGTGTCAACTGGGTCTCGCAAGAAACCTAAAAACGGAGATCAAGACCCAGGCGACACTACCCATTGAGCGCCTCTACCAACTGGTGAAAGAGTCCGAACACCAGCGGCTCCCTGAGGTTGGAGAGATTGCGGGTCTAGAGGCCCCTAAAATGGTGGACAAAGAGGACGAAGTCCTCACAAAAATGGCGGAACATAGTGAACTGCTGAGGGTGGCCACCGTGCAAATGGGAGAGCTGAAGGAGGCTTTGATTGACCGGCGAGGTGTGGATACGGCATCTGTCGCCGAGGGCCACAGCGGTCGGGGCGTAGAGGTTCTTGCAGAGATGTAAGATCTCAAATCCGCGACCCGGGAGATCGGAAGACAGGTCTCCGAAATGAGGGCAGTAGTGCCCTCCTACGCGGAGGTCCTGTCAAAACCGAAAAGTGCAGGGCGGGTCGCGAGACCAAAGCACTCTATCGTTGTGTCCTCCGGCGACGCAATGGAGACCAGCGGCGATGGTGTGGGTCGGGTCCAGCGGGCGCTGAACGCGAAGGTGAGCGGCCTTCAGGTGGAAAAGGTCAAGGACCAGAGGGTGGTGCTGAGCTGCGCCAGCAAGGAGGAGCTGGAAAGGATGACGGCGCAGCTCGGGACCGACGGGCAGTTGCGGGTGGAAAACGCGCGTCAGCGAAATCCACTCGTAATTGTCCGGGACCTTCTGGCCTATAATAGCGACGAGGACATAAAGGCCGCTCTTAAGACGCAGAACGCGCGTCTGCTGGAAGGTCTGTCAGCCGAGGAGTCAGCGGTGACCATCAAGTACCGGAGGAAGGCGCGGAACTCTCTCGAAAACCACGTCGTCCTCCAGGTCTCACCTCGGATGTGGGAGAGGCTGACCACGGCTGGCAGAATCTACGTCGACCTGCAGCAAGTCAAAGTGTTCGACCAGTCTCCGCTGGTCCAGTGCAGTCGGTGTCTGGCCTACGGACATGGGCGGAAAAATTGCACAGAGGATGTGGACCTGTGTAACTATTGCGGGGGGCCCCACCTCCAGGCGAATTGCCCTAGGTCTGCAGAAGGTGTGGGACATTCCTGCAAAAATTGTAAAAGAGAAGGGCAAAGCGACACAGGCCACACCATTTTCGCCCAGGACTGCCCTGTCCGTAAAAAGTGGGACGCCTTGGCTCGAGCGGCCGTTAGTTATGGCTAAGGTGGAATTTGGCGTCCCACAGGCAGGCACAATTGGATCAGACACCGACACACATTTGGAAAGTTTCCCCTATAGGGAGGGCAGAGCACAACTATGTGTGTCCAAAGGCGGTGTTGACGCTGCACTCGTCGCGGATGCTAGTACGTTAAAGACGAGAAACCACATAGCGGAAAACGTGCCACATAATATAGGGGATTGCGGCTCGGGTCACCGCGGTATAAAGCCGAGGGGAACAAATTGTGTGCACCCTCATGAGAAGAGGTACAAAGAACAATGTCAGATTCTCATAGTAATTTTGGCTCAATATTAATGTATCATGGACAGTGAATATTCTTATGTTTTTAGTGTTGTTTAATGTCAATAGCATTTCTGTGATTTCCACTTTTACGTTGAACTTCTAAAAAAGAAGTTATTCAGACATTTTCAATTGAAGGTTATGTATTTATCGTCGGATTCAACTAAATGCCTTTGTATACACATTTATACCACAATGAATACAACGAAACTTTTTTTTTTTTGTTTTTTTTTTTATTGTCACAAACTGTTTGATACGGATATAACACAATAAGTCTGTAACTTATCGCAAACGCAGAGGAACTCGTGAAGAAAACAACGGAAGAAAACAACCGTGCACTCACAACAATACAAGATGCGTCAATGTCAATTTTAAGCGCGTGCGATTTTGACAGAACCGCAATTGAAAGGGTTGCTATTACAAGGCAATTAAGTTATCGATCATAGATGGAAAATCGATTTCTTGAATTTCATTTTTTATAGTAATCTTTAAAAAACGTATTATTTAAGTAAAAAATAAATAATAAAATACAATAACGATGTGGTAAATAAAAAGTAAAAAGCATTTTTTTTGATTAGAATTATCTAAATAATAAAAAATATTTTTAATACAGAATTATCGATTACTGTGGCAGGATTTTAATTATTTAGAATTATCGATTACAGTAGCAAGACTGGCAACTTTTTTTAAAGAAAAAAAAGTAAGTTCATTTAATCGAAATAAACTAAGTGATTGTGTGAAGCCCTTTGTTTTATTTTCAAATAATGTCGGACCCTGATCCTACAAATACATACCTATATTTGAAATTTAATACATGTCATTTTGATAGATGTCACTTGGACAGATATGGCGGTTAGTGTCTATCTATTACTCTCACTCTCACTTTTACTCTCATATCACACTATCATACATACATAACATCACGCGTTTTTACCCCCGAAGGGGTAGGCGGAGGTGCACAGTATGCCACTGTACAATGTAACACCCACTTTTTATGTTATGAGTCCCATGTAATAGGAGGTGAGCCTATTGCCATATACCGGGCACAATTCCAGACTCCGTGCAACTACTGATAAATGTTTAAAACCCAGTAATAACGAGACTCCTTGCCCGGCAGTCGCACTTGCGACCACTCGTCCAACGAGGCAGTCAGTCATTCTTATTATATGTCCACTTCCATACTCGTTCTTGTTCTCACTCTTACCCTGACGTTGACCGTCTTTACATTTTGTTTTTTTTTTGCAACCGAGAGAACCGTCTTGTTAATATATCGTTTGTCATCAGTATTCTGTCGATGTCACGTGTCATTTCTTATCCATGACATCTGTCTTCTGTCGTTCCGCCTTTTTTCGCACACAATTTAATTTTTTAAAATCTTTATTTAATAAGAAGGGCTTTTTCCTTAGAGGAACATGTCAGCCCTATTATATGATACAAAATTCAATACAAAAAATAAAGCAGCTAAACCGTTTATAGGTTTAACTTACTAGCCCTTAAGCTCAAACACAAAATAATTAAACTATACAATTTTCTAGCCTCAGATGACAATGGTGACTCTAAAACACTGATAAAAACCAATATTAAAGCTCTTAAAACTAAAAACCTGTTTCCCCTGAGACTCAATACGTCGACACTCATACAAAATGTGTTGCACATCCTCTACAACATCACATACAGCACAATTTGGTGATTCGACTATAAAGTCGGCTATAAAGTTTCGGATTCACGATACATAAGTATCATGAATCCGAAACTATTAAGAGGAATATGTCCAGATCGGAGCCTAGACTAAAGCTGTGACGATTTCTTGTCTACTCAACCCGCCTTCACCGAACCAGAGAGCACGAGGAAGCATCGGTTGTATTGTTTTATACCAAATGCCTTTAGTAAGTGACCTTTTGTCGAAGTATTCTGACCATACTTTATAGCAACTTTCTCTTATTAAAGGCAGAAGTTCAGATTAAAACTTACAAGTTTACAACCGCTTGGTGCTCTGCAAAAATCACTTTATATTTAATTTTGATAATTTAATGGTAGTTGATAATAGTTTCGACATTTTTCGACGTTTATTACGACTTACGACATGTATCACGGAAATCTTGACAATCACATTAACAAGAGGTATAATTATAATGAAAAACAGATTTATTTCAAAATTAATTTATTTTAATTCTTAGTTACTATTTAATGGAAGTCAAGAACCGAACTGTTCTTCAATATTTACAATGTTTTGCGAAATCTTGGGTTACAAGCTACTTGCTCGCGCAAGCTGGTACCGCGTGCAGAACTGCAGACACTTGTATTACCGATGGAGTGTCTCCATTCAATGTACAAATAAACAAAAGGTCCACGAGTATATTGTTTGTCGTTTCAAAAGTACCAGTACCCGAGTACCGGTAAGTACCCGAGTAGGTGCCTGCCGTTATGTTAAAATAAATTCTTTTTGACTTTTAACCTTTGTTTGTGTTGCACATTGGGTGTCTCTGGAAGTAAGAATCAAACTGAACAAGGGAGATCGTTTCCTAAACTTTTAATCCAGAATTATTCAAAAGTTAGGACAAATGTTGGTTTGTTCACCAATTTCCCATTGGAAATTCAGTTCAAAGAAACGATCACATGGAAGTAACGTAGTGTGTAAGTGTATAAGTGACGACCTGACAGGTCGGCTCTTACTGATATACTCGGGAGCAAACAAATGGACTGCCGTCGTTTTACAGAACTCTTTGTAACTTCAATAGGTATTTCATTATTTTAGAATCTAGATACGTTTAGATATACCAACTCAATCTTCTTCTATGTGCAACAAACACTTCTGAAAACCGCATCAAAGTCGGTTTAGCCAATCGCAAGATATAGCGCACTAGCTCCGATCCCTTGCCCCCGAGTGTCCAGTAAATATGTCGATGAGTCGTCGCACAGACTGACAGACACTTGTACACACTACACTTGTGAAGCTCTCGTTGGCCATTCGTTGAAGTGGTATTACGAGCTTGGCTACATTATGCGGGAACCACGAGAATAAACCCGCCATGAATGAAAATAAGAAATCTTAGGTACTTGCGGACTCGCTCGGATATTTTTTATTTGAACGTCATTACCTTGTGATATTTACAAGAAGATATCGCTAGGAGTAATAAAATATGTACAATACTAGGGGCTATTGGCATCCATTTAATGGCAGCACCATCCACGCCATCGCTCCGGAGAGAATCGAACTACAACTTATTGATATATTGCATTAGTGCCGCGACCCAGTCTACACGGATGTTTCTAGATGTAGTTTGACTGTAACGAGGTGAACACGCCGTGGTGCATCGCTGCATTTCTCTCTTTCTATCAATTTGGCTATTTGACAAATGTTGAAATACCATCGTAAACCTTATTGAAAAGGAGGAATCTATGGATTTCTTCTCCAAAGGATCTACTCATTGGAAAAGAAACTAGCTTCACTTTTAAAGTTGTCGTTTAAAAATTGAAATAAATGATTTTGACTTTGACAACTTATAAAAATAGGCATAGGCTAGACATGGTTTGAACGTAAACTAATACATTTTAAATTTCAATTTTAAACGAAGAGCCATGAAACAACGCTTGCGCAGTGTGACTCATTGCAGTCACAGGGGGTCGGGGGTAGAACTAGTTAATAGATAATTAGATATGTATGCCTAACGCATTTATGAAAAAAAATTAGTTGTGGTGGTGGATAAGGACACATTTAGCAAGTTTCAAAATACCTACATATTCATGTCAGAGAACGTTCAAGTAGCCAAATCGACTAACCAAACACAGCGCGTGAACAACTCTTTGTCGTGCCTCGCGACACTAGTCGGACTGTCTGTGGTCGGACTGCAGATATTAGAGTAACGAGACTGCCACTTATACTTCCAATAAATATGAAAGAGGGCCTAATCAAATTGTTCTAATTTAAATTCAGTTTGAGTAGTACTGGTGTACCGTGACCAATCCACATTCTGCAAGTTTCACAGAGAACTGGCACAAGTGAATCTGTGAGCGGAGACTGCGGAGAGTACGGCGGCAAGCGCCAGCAGCAGCGGGGCGCGGGCGGGCGGGGGCGCGGCGGGGGGCGCGCGCGCCTTGCTGCGGCTCAGCGTGGCCGCCACGGTGTCGCCTGCAACACACGGCCGACACGGCGCGTCACTCGCGCGTCACTCGCGCGTCACTCGCGCGTCCCTGCGCCGCCGCCGGCTGCGCACGCGCTACTCACTGCCTTCCGACACGTAGACGAAGATGTGTGCGGGCTCGGTGTTGGCGGCGCAGCACGTGTAGTTGCCCGAGTGCTGCGGGCCCGCCGAGCGGATGGCCAGCGCCGACTGCGTCTTGGGCCCCGGCTCCGTGAGCACGGTGACGCCGCGTGCTGCGTCGTAGTTGATCATGCGCGCGTTGTGGTACCAGAACACGTACTGCGGCGGCACCGGGCTCTGTGCACACAACCGGACGACTTGTAATAGTTTGCCGGGGACAGAAATCGCTGGCAATACGCGAGTATACCTTCTCAATGATGCAGACCAGGTTGATGGTGGAGCCGGCGTCCACGTGGTGCTCGTCGGCCCCGAGGATAAATGCCTCCGGCACCGCAATGTGCAGGTGGACAAGCCGCGACAGCGTGCCGCCGCCCGTCGACACCTGCAACGACACGATACGTCACCAACTCGCCACTAACACAAGCATTGTATAGCGTTACATCTATCTCAACTATAATAATGAAGAAATCGCAACATGGAACCTTAGCCTTAGCTTACTTTTTAAAGATGAACAAGCAGCTCCATCGGGAATTGACTAGTTTTTTTACACAATGTTTTTCGTTTCGTACGTGGACTAAGGGGGACTAATGGGAATAAAAATAAAGCCCCACGCATTCAGTACCCACCTGGCACTCATAGGTACCGTTGTCTCTCTTCTGCACGTACTTAATCTGCAGGATCCAGTCGTCAGAGCCCTCACTGTGCAGCACCTGAAACATGCGCTAGTGTGTGTAGTACTGGACTGAAACCCATGGAGAGGGCTGTGGTGACGGAGCGCTGTACCTGGAAGCGTTCATCGTTAGTGTACATGAGCATCCCGGAGCTGATGATGTGCCAGTCGCGGCGGCGCACCCACGACACCTGCACACAAGACTCGGTTAGATGGCGCGCCGGCTGGCTGGCCGCAGCGCGGCGGTAAGCTCTGCAGGGGTACTGACGCCGCGCTCGCCGAGGTTGCGCACTGGACAGTGCAGGAAGGCGACCGCGCCGAGCTGCACGAGCACGTCCTCCTGCGTGTTGTTGATGCTGGGCTCGCGGTGCAGCGCCTCCAGCGAGCCGTACCAGAGCTCGCGCCACGCCGGCACCTCCGCCACCTCGGCCAGTTCCAGCGCGTCGGGCGCGTCGGGCGCGGCGGGCGCGCGCGTGGACGGCGGCCCGGCGGCGGCGGCGAGCGCGGCCAGCAGCGCCACGCATGCGCGCGCCATCCACGCTGCTGGACTGCCGCGCCGCTCTACATGTCGCCGCTGCACCCGCTTGTGACCCGGCTTGCAATCTGCAACACAATTTACCTCAGTGACAGTTACCTCAGTCAAAAATTATTTCATATTCCTCGTTGGAGTATTCACGTGTAAAAAACCGTTTTAAAAACTAGATTTCATTACTTGATGGTAAGAAGATCTAAACGCTTCTGATGTAATATATTATTAGATCTTTATGGAATTGTCGTTCTGCAGTACTGGCCATTCCATTAAAAAATATCTTTTGTTTGGCTAAGAGTTCTAATTTCAAATTAATTTTATTTTAAAAACATGGTTTTTATTCCAAATGTAGTCATTTCATTATTGATTAGTGTTACATTTTCATCGCGTTTCAATCTTTTTCGTCATGATGGATACGTTAAAAATTCGAGTAATTATTATGGAAAATGAGTACCGTCGTGGCAGCACACGGCACAAGCGGCATGCAACATCAACGACGTTTACAGAGATACACTACAAACAAACGCACCACCTGTTATTGCTTTACTCGCTTCCGTTCTAGAAATTTCGACCTGAAAAAAGAACGTCGCGGTCATCCGAAGACTTTGGTCACACATCATGATACACAATCTACGGCTGCATTAGCAGCAGCTTTCGACGTTAGCGTCAAAACAATATTGGACCATTTGCATCAAATTGACAAGAAAACAAAATTTTTACTATGGGTGCCCCATGAACTCAATGATCGCCAGACGGCGGCGCGATGTACGCGTCGAAACGTGCCCTGCATTGCTCAACAGACACACAAATGAAGGAATCTTTAACCAAGCTACGATGAAAAATGGATTCTGTTTGATAAGTTGATAACCGTAAGCGCTCAGCGAGTTCATTAGATCCTAGTTCAGCACCTAAACAATGCCCTAAACAAAAATGTTTCCCTAGGACTGTGATGGTCACTGTTTGGTGGTCTACCGCCGGCCGGTGTGATTCATCACAGCTTCTTACCAAACGGAATAAGCATTACAGCAGATGTGTATTGTGAAGGACTGAACACAATGATGGAGAAGCTGGCACATCCCCAACCAGCATTGGTCAATCGCTCGTCCCCGTTGTTCCTGCACGACAACGCGCGACCTCATACTGCACAGCAGACGGTCCCCCAAGGACTGGGGTTGGAAACTCTATGTCATCCGCCCTACTCACCAGACCTTGATCCCACAGACTAGGTACTACTTTTCCAGAATTTGGATAACTTCGGGGCGGGAAACAAATGCAATATCCGAGAGGCAGTACAAAATGCCTTTGAAGGATTTATTGCCTGATAGCTGCCATAATTATTATCATATCAAAATAATTTCACTTAATGGTCACAAAATTGGAAATATTAGAATAATGTTTAGAACTTATGGCACCGACTTCTAAGCTATCAGTGAGTGAGTAACCTGCTATTTTAAATTCCTAACAGTAATTATTTTTTGCTTTTGTTTTTCCTTTTGTCAGTTTTTTAAACGCAGTTTTATTTTTTTATGTGCTTAGATATGTTTTGTATGTTTCGGTATACTTTAGAGTTGTTACTGTTGTCACTTGGTGATCTGCAGCATCTGGAGATGAGTTCAGCTCATGAATATATAATTTAAGATTTATAAGTTATAATTTATTCTAATTTAAGAATTATAAGTAGGTACATTTTACGTTTATTCTGACAATTTTATAAACGTAATCGACCATTTGCGTCTGATGATCATCATGTTATATTAATGAGCTGATGATGGAAGGTACTACTCCTCAATGGTTAGGAGCTTGAAAATTTTTTTTTCAAATTATACCAACAATTGGATCGAGAAAAATGTTCTCGGGGCTATTAGGTTGACTGATTATACAAGGTTATCTCAATGTTTAGGATTTGTCAGGTATGCCTCCACTTATTTAATTATTTCCTTATAACTACCTATTAAACTAAAAAGTAAGAAATATAAATAAAACCTTTTTCCGAGTTATATGTACTTTCTAAGATTATTTAGACACCACTGACAAACGGTGAAGGAAAAAAACATCGTGAGGAAACCTGAACTTATAATTTCTAATTATAAGTTTGAAATCGCCAACCCGCATTGAGCAAGCGTGGTGATTAATGCTCTAACCTTCTCCGTGTGAGAAGAGGCTTTGCTCAGCAGTGGGCATTTATAGGCCGTTGATGATGATGATGATAAATAAAACTGTGTTTATAAAACCGACTTCAATCACCATAAAGTAAAGGCCGTGCTGGAGCCATGCTTGTTGGTGTGCGATGACCTTCAGTTTTCATAAATAGTGTTTGCGAGTTGGGGCTCCGACTAATTAACTTTCAGTGGGCATTGTGGATAGCTGAATACAACGAATAATAATAATTATCTTGGTTTTAGTTTCTGACATCGTACATTTATTTTTGATTCGAAAGACTTAACAAAGATTTTTCTTTGTATAGTGTAGAAGCATTATTTCAAAGTGTAAGTGTACATAATTATGTGGGCGCCATGTTTGAAACAATCGTTCATAGCTTCTTTCAGGAGTTGATTCTGTAGTCCCATTAATTTTGTCGTTGTATTGTCGTTACATTGTTCTCACATATAGGTTATGTACAATAGGTAGAAGATATCAAATACAGGATCGTATTAATGAAATTGTAAAAACATTTTTTTAAAGAGTACTTAACGATGTAGTTTCTTGCTCGGTCTTCTCCATTCGAAACTACACTTGGGAACGAGCGCCTAGCTTCACTGACTGACGGACGGACGGACAATTCATTTTGTGACGTGTCAAGTGTATAATTAGGGGTTAATTAAAACAAATGCGTTTACTTTGACTTTATAGGTAGGTACCTACTAAATTTGTGAGTACTTCACCAAGTATATGTAGCGAATGAATGCCTTCTCTAAGGTACAGAACTGTGAATATTGTGTTCGTATGTACATAATATGTAGTCAGGTCACATTTGAACAACAACATTGTTCCCTAAGCCGTCGCGTACTAAAACAAATAAAGAAACTATTTACGTATCTTTATCTATACATCCTACATAACTACTGTTACCTACTAACTACTATAAAACTGTAGGTACAAAGTGTAAATTCTGTACAGTGAAAATATTAAAAAAAACAATAGTGGGGGGTGTTACTAGAAAGACACCGAACCCAAAAATATTATTAAAAAATGTTGTCTGTCTGTCTGTCTGTTCACGCATCACGCACAAACTGTGGGTCCGATTACGATGAATCTTCGTATGATTATACTTTAATATCCTGGACACAATACTGGGTAGTATATACACGAAAAATGTAACTTAATAAGTATTATTATAAGTTTTTCGAATGTTAGGTTGCCCGCCCCGCAGGCTGGCAGAAGCTAGTTAATTATAAAAGTACAGACACATTAACATCTTCTTCTATGTATGTATATTTATAATTTAGACATCTTCCAATCCAGTTTTCTTTGAATAGGGAAGCTAGACTTGAGATCCGACTCTGCCATGGACGTAGTAGTTTTGTTATCGATGTGAACATATAGGTATTTATTATTTTGAAACTTTCATCAAAAATAAAGTCTGAAATCCTTTGATGATTGATGTCAGACGGTGCTGGTAGTGTGCAGGGGCAGTTAGTACGTGCTGCCGACCAACTACTGGACCGACTCCTGGCCGGTTGGAGAGTTCTACTCGTACGTAGCAGTTATAGAGCGCTGAGAGTCCTCCAGGCCGTCCAGGGTCTCGGCCGGCGCGCGGCGCTTCATGTGCCCAAAGTTAGTTTCGAACTAAATTCTTCGTAACTAGTGCTGCGTCTGCGTCCTGTCTATATTGTAATAGATTAAGTAAAAATGACGATTAAACTGTCAAATACCAAGCGGTCACCGGTGACCGCAACCTATTGTTCTATAATTGTGTCTGCAAAACCGGTACTCGACGAGTTAAACTTGGTGTTATTGGTATGTGTTGTAACTCGCCTGTCTCAGCAGAAGGGTATAAATGTCGTTTTTATTATGTCGCTTAAGGGTTAGCAGTGCAGCTGACGGTTGTTATAAACTAAATACTTGTAGGACACGGTTTGGTGCTGGCTGTCCTGACAGCACACACTCACACTGGCACGCACTGCAAGCACACGCACGCGCCGACACGACGCAGCACGACCGAGCGCGACGGAGGCCGCGCGGCGACTGGAAGCGAGCGGCGCGCGGCGCGCGGCGCGCGGCGGTCGGCCGCAGTACAGGAGCTGTGCTCTCAGTGCTGTCCCTTATCTTATACTAGCTTTAACCAGTGCGGCTTCAGCCGCGATTTCGACAATAAAAATATGTGTCATTACAGAAGTCAGTTAAAAATATATATAATAATAATAATAAGCCCGCAGGGCATCTTGATTTTCCCCCTTAAAAAAAAAGCACCTTGAGGCGAGGTGACGGGCATTAGCGATCCCGCGGGCTACCATCATCCCGAGTGCTCCAGGGAGAAGTCACCGTTCCTTCTTCTCCGGCTTGTCTTAATTGGCTGGCTGGAGTGAACGATGACAAGAAATAGGTCTCCCACCTCTGGCTTGCCTTCATTAGCTTTCCAGAGTGGAGTCGCGAGAGCAGTGATCCTGCTCGGAGGGTAAGAAACTATTCGTAAGTCGCAAGTGGGCCAGGGATGCAGGAGGCTTCGGCTGGAGCAGATGATCTGCGTAGAAAGCGGTGGTAGTTTATTAAGCCTTTCAGCCACTCACATTCTCGTTGCCCCTCTGTTGCTATAACTAGCAACCATTCCCGGGGTCCGGTCGGTGAGTTGGCAAGTCTCCGCCTGCCATTTTTACGTGTAAAATATACATTGTTTCGGCAGGTGCCATAGTCATCCATAGTTCCTAATTTACCAGTCCACAGCAACTCATCCATAGCCCTACCTTTTTTTTTCCATTATCCACAATAGTCCTACACTAACCGGGGACTGTCCTTGGTTGCATTTCCATAGTGCATACAGGGATAGTGGCTGGTTTATGTCTCCATTATTAGATTAAAGTTGTCTAAAGGGCCTCTGCGCAGTTGGCTTCGGCCCCTCGTACGCCTCCCAAATGACCGTGACCCTGTGGTCCCGTGAATGGTAAAGACACATAATAATAAAAATATTCTACGGATACAATTTATGTTACAACTAAGAGACAGATCCTCAGACCTTGTTACAGATCACCAGGCCCTGGTGACCCCCGGAGATATTGAACAATATAAAGTATTTACTTAACTAAAGAAAATGGACAACATTGTATGAGTGAGTATTAATTGTGGGTGTGTCACAATGTAGTGTGAGTGCGTGTGTATATTAGTGAGTGAGTTGATGTGTATTATGTGTGGGTGTGTATAGGTAAGTGAATGAGGTGGAAGTGTTGATATGAATGTAGTGATTGACAATTCTGCATCATTTGTAGCTTAGGAAAGTGGTCTCAGAATTTTTTCAGTCTCCTCATAGTCTAGTTTATTTAGCCAGTCGCTGACGCTTTCTTTACATTTACTTTTGGTGAGAGAATGAATGGTTAGCTCTTTATTTATTTATATAATGTTATATAATTAATATTAACACTGAATTAATCGCATCAACAAGTATGATATAGATCAATAGTTATATGTAGTTACTCGTCTGTAACAGTCTAATACTGCCTCTTCGTAGCCAGGGTGCGGGCGGAAGGAGTCATTCGATGATTCCCCTCCCAAAGAAAAGAAAAAAATGGAATATTTTAAAGTGCATGTAATGTTGTAATTAAATTATTCAGAAATGAGCAGAAAATGGTAGCGAGCTCCTGGTGTAGGGAGCACTCTTATCGACTGTAACGCTGAAGAGCAGCGGCGCGGCGCGGGAAAGCGAGGCGTGGGGCGAGAGTGTAAGGGCGCGGGCGCGAGAGCGGGGGCACGGGGGCGCGGGGCCGCGGCGGGCGGCGCGCGTGACGTCACGCGGCAGTCGAGTCGCGTGCCAGTGCGGTGCCGCCCGCTGCGACTGTGGAGCGCAGCGTGCACGGCGCCACACGACCGCGACACCACGATTTAATACAGTTTTTATTCCAACTTTACTTACTGTGATTTTGTTGACATAGTTAATTATTATAGTTTGTTTCCGTTGCAACATACTGCATTATGTCCGCATGGCTTTGCTATACATGACATCCACTGGCATCCAGTCTCAGTGGAGCACAGTTCTTGGACGTTAAAATGTTGGTAATGAATTGTTTTGGTTGCGAGGGAAGTTGGACACAGAAAGGTGGTACAGCGCGGCCCCACATGGGCCTCTGAGCGGCGGATCCTGGTCGCCAGGATCGGGCGAGACCTGTCTCTGCCAGCAATAGTTAAGGCTATGCTGGCAGATACAAGTAATTCTTGGGAAGTGGTCTCCTTTTGTGAGACAGTAATGTCTCAATAAGAGGCTGCTAAGCGGGATTTTGAGAGGGCCGATCCTGCTCGTAGTAAGGGCGGAGGTACCCGCCTTGGCGCCTAACCCGCCGATATCATGCCTGCATTACCCGCAGGCAGACCTTTGGGGTCACGGGCGCCCAGAGTGGGTACTCTGCCCTAACCCCGCCCGTGACCCCGAGGCGTCCACTCTTGACCTCAGGGAAGACGATTGCACAGTGGTCACGTGCCCAGCGAGGCTTAATAGGGATGTGATGGAACAGGCATTAGACCATGTGGGTTCCGTAGCAGATCTATTATAGAGGACTTGTAGAGGACTCGGTGCCCCCTATAAGTGAGGATGGTGGCGGTGCGCTGATTTTTGTGAGGTAGGAATCCCACACTCCCTAGCTTTTTCTCCCTAAAAAAGCTAGACGCCTTTTGAAAGTCTCCTGCCATTATCAAAAAAAAAAGGTGGTACAGCGCGACCGCTGCGCAATACTCGTTACGTTACGAGCTACCTACGCGCTTCAATCGAGCTACGACTTCCCACGTACAATGTGCTACGACCTACGCACTACGAGCTACGTACCATGTGCTACGACCTACGCACTGCGGGCTACACACCATAATTTATGCTACGAACTATGCACTCGAGCTACTCACCATGTGCTACGAATTATGCTTTACGAGCTACGAGCTACGATACCGGAGATGTAGATTTACAATCGCTCATGATGTATGTGACAGCTTCTTGCGCGTGCCGTGTAGCGTGGAGTAGAACAGCAAGCAGAATGGAGTGTTGTTCCCCCTGTGTATAAGAATGGAGATAAAGACAATTGTCGGCTAATTTCTGTGTTGACCTCCATTTTCAAAATCATTGTGAAGCTCTTGAACTCTAGAATAGTTAACTACCTGACCACACGTATTGTGTTCCTCTCAATATGGCTTTAGAAGGGAAATATCGGCCCAGGACACTATGGAGGAACAAATGCCTAGTGGTCTTTCTTGACCTTAAGAAAGCCTTTGATACCGTCTCTGTCTCTAAACTTATACACAGGCTGGAGAACTTAGGATTTGGAGGTTCTGCTCTCTCTTTCCTCAGGCAGCAGTTCCCTACAAAACAGAAAACCGGGGGGTAACAATTTTAAACCATGTTAGTGATGAGAAGAACGTAACCTTTGGCGCCCACTGGACAGTGTCCTCGGCCCGACGCTCTTTCTGATTTATTTTACCGAACTCTGTAACCTTAGTATCAACGGGGCGAGGATACTGTCCTACGCGGATGATAGCGCTATTATCTTCTCTGCTAAGATCTTGGACAAGGTTAGGAGGACATTATAGCCCCTACATACTCAGCACGTTCAATATTTGCTAGTCGTCAAAATGTAACTCAAGCCCCTCGCGTTTATAATAGAGTAAATCCCATCCTTAATATTTACCCTATGTCGCGGAGAACCTAACGGGTAACCGGGGCTCCGGCTCGACGTGCGGGAGAAGGAATGGAGTGGTTTTTAGTCAGTAAGAGTCTGACACTCTCTCCCACCTCACCCAGGCGGGAGCAGTCATTCGATGATTTACCCCCCTTAAAAAAATATTTACCCTATGCAGTTGTATGAGTGTAAGAAGACAATGACGGAATGACTCTTCACACTTGATTATGACGCGGTGGAGGGCATTCTGGCGGCTCCGGGTTGAACGCCATACAGACACGCACACACACACACACACACACGCACCCTCACACACACACACACACAATAATACACTCAAACAGAAACACGCGTAAAACATACATTCTAGTTTTCACACACAGCCATTTTCAAATTTTTATTTTTATTTCTTTCTTTTATCACTACATAGTATAAAACAAAGTCGCTTTCTCTGTCCCTATGTCCCTTTGTATGCTTAATCTTTAATTTTAATCTTTGAAACTACGCAACGGATTTTGATGCGGTTTTTTTAATAGATATTGATAATGATAGTAATTCAAGCGGAAGGTTTATATGTATAATACATGCATATTGAACCCGTGCGAAGCCGGGGCGGGACGCTAGTTGTTTTATAAAAATGTGTAACTTGTACCCATCACAAGTATCTTCGGATTACTTTCTGGGAAGCTTCGGCAACTTAATTGTACAGATTTAAAGAAATAAACACATTTTAATTTTAATTTTTTTATATTTGTGCTCGATTGTTGCTATTGGCAGGTTTTCAGTAAAATGTAACAAACACTTGGAAGGCTTTACTTTAATATCGAATTACTTTTGTTTGGTGTATTTATAGTCAACAAGTTTTCCTGTAACCATTTGTAAAGGCAGTCTAGTTCCTCCTGAGCTTGATTAATTATTGGGTCAATTTCGGAGCCGAAGTAAAATAAACTTGTGTCATCTATCTATATCATTTATATTAATGAGGAACAGTAAGGGAGCGAGAATTGACCCCTGTGGCACACCGAAAGGGATATTTTTTATAATAACAATCGTGAGACATACTAAATTAATTAAAATCACGAGTTACTCACGTGAATATACTGAGAGAAGCTCTACTAGTTTCGAACCACAGAGGGGTTCTTCCTCATGAGCAGCGTGCGCGGTCGCGGCGACGTCGCACAGCTCACTGCATAGACTATACAATAATACTGAGAGCTCACTGGCTGGCGTTGGCGCTCGCCTCGGTGTTGCTACGCGCCCTCTGTCGGACACCACGAGCATTTGCTTTCAACTCCGATGGCGCGTTGGACGATGTTAAAGCACACAGTACGTTCACCAGCGGCGCGGGTAGTGGGTTCGATTCCGAGTTCGGCACAAAGTCAGTGTTGTAGCTTCAACGGGGATGGTGGCTGGGCACTGCCACGCGTGGAAGCCGAGCTTGGATGCTTGCTGTCTACGTTGATCCTCAGCGTCTCCAGTCTGGAGTGTCGACGAGTGTCGACGTCGCCGCGACCGCACACGCTGCTCATGTGGAAGAACCCCTCTGTGATTCGAAACTAGTAGAGCTTTTCTCAGTGTATTCACGTGAGTAACCCGTGATTTCAATTAAAAGTGATATTGAATGATATTTTCAATATCACTTAACACTTCACCAATTTCTACAATTGGCACCTGTTTGAGAGATATGACCGAAATATACTGAGAGCACGATCTCTATACCAATATAATGACGTCACCCGTGCCGCGTGGAGCGGTGTGCGATATTCAATCATCATACGTCGACCTCGTTGTGCTCTACTTCACACCGTAGGTAATGGCATGAAACACGACTAGTACACTACGTAACTATATACCTCATCTGTCGCAGGTATACTTCTAGCGTAGTAGCTCTGTAATGTCAAACATGACCCCGCCGGTCGACGTCGCCATGGCACCGGTCGCTTCCACATGAAGAGAACCTACTTTGCACCACGTAACGAATATCAAAAGACTCCTCCCAGCCAGGGTACGGCGGAAGCGAGTGTCAGTCTCACTGACTAACTCTAGAATACTGCGCTTAACCATACCCCCAGCCGAGCAGCGACGGACAAGGCGGCGACAAGAGGAGACGACTCAGCAGTTCGAATATTGCAATACTCCGTAGAACCTTCGTTGCATCAACGTAGGTGATAGGTGATGTCTTGATTCAGCAGATCTGGGCCTGGTGACACGGCGTTGATCACGGTGCAGGTACATGTTTCGGCACCGATACGAACCTATTTGTTTTTATGGAATAGGAGGCAAACGAGCAGACGGATCACCTGATGGTAAGCGATCAGCGCCGCCCATGGACACCCGCAACACCAGAAGCGTCATAGGTGCGTTGCCGGCGTTTTAAAAAGGAGTACGCTCTTTTCTTGAAGGTTTGAAGGTTTGTCAACATAACATGGCAATAACGACATTTACCTACCAAGTCGCCGGCTGAAGCTAGGATTAAGTAAAAGCTATTAAATAAAACTACAATGTAAACAAGTCAACACTATAATTATTAAATAATAAACGCGTGATGACGCGCACTACGCGTCGAGCGTGGGATTTCTTAAAAAAGTGAGATCTTCCTCGAGGCCTTTGTCGAAGAAGCAGTTGGAGGGCGGGCCGGTGTGCGCGGCGAGGCAGCGGTGCTGGCGCAGCAGCAGGTACAGCAGCAGGTTGTACTCCGACGTCGCGTTCTGCACCATCTTCAGCGTCACCTCCAACTGCTCCTGCTGCGCATCCCACGCGCGCAGCCGCTCCACGCTCGCGCCCAAGTACTGGTTCAGCTGCAACGCGACACGACACGTGTCTAGGTCTACCTCGGTCTATCACGTTACAGACACACCGAGACCCTAACTTAGTTCTGCCTTGGATTTTATATTACTTAAGAACCTTTTCCTAACAACAACAAACCCAACCAAAAGGAATTGGAACAATCTGTTCAGTGCAGAGAGCAACACATTCAGCGATTCATGTTTATATTATAGGAGATGTAGGTACCGTTGTATGTTGGTTGTGTAAAATCCCTACGTATATCAAGTGTATCGCTGACGTTTGTTAATAGGTAGTATCCCGTAATACCTACAAGACCGGCTATCTTGTGTTGCGCTGAACGATGTGACCCACCTTTACAATTCTTCTTTCCATCAGCTTCCTCTGTATCCACTCGCATAGGTATGTTAACATTCCTAACGCCAACAAAGAGACTGTGACGAATAGATCAAGCGGCGGCAAGTGAACGAACGCTAGATCGAGCCACCCGAAGGCGGCGGCGGGCGAGTCGAGCTGGTCGGACGCGGCGAGCGGGTCCTCGACGCCGGTGTACAGGTCGGGCACGTAGTACTGCGCCGGCAGCAGCAGCAGCGCCACCACCGCCGTCACCACCAGTCCGCTCGAACAACCGCTGAGTGCCATTCGTAGCCAACATCCGTCCACCACGATAACTAGAGATCACTGCACAGAATTATAAACATAAAATTGGTCGTACATTTGTGTTTTATTGTTGCTAACAATTTATTTACAGTTCTGTTATTATTAGTTTCTGACACATTCAAATTTTTTTTCTTCAGTATTTACAGGACATCCGCTTTTTTACCTATATACCTAGTGATGAAGTAACTAAACGTATAAGATACTGTCAAGTACAAAATAAAAATTAAGAACTGGAAAAGCCAACATTCAAACCAAAGAGTATAGTACATTCAGACGTTAGGTACTGTTACTCGTAAACAACCGAAATCGTGGTTACGTACCATCGAAACCGGCATCTTTCGATAGTACACCCTTTTTCTATAATCTATGTCTGCGAAGCATATGTCGTGGTAAATCTTCGTATTTATTTCTTTATCATAAGTTTGTAGTGGTTTTGTCGTTTGTGCCAAGATAGATGGCTATCACGCCTTGCAATTATAGGCAGTAGTGACACGATAAATACTCGAAGTCCAAGTAAGTACTTAGACACAGATTTGTCGTACATCCGCGAGACGTATGTATGACGAGAAGGCTCCGTGCGTAGATTTTTATTGGTATTATATAGCAATGCCCCTTGGTAGCACTGCTATATAATTATAATAAAAAGGCTTGGTAGCCTATACCAAGCCTTTATTGGAGTTTTGTTTGATTTTGGGTAATCATTATTATTTCGTGATATTTGAAATAAGAAATGTACAATAGCCAGATTAAAACGAAATTTTAATATAAATAAAAAAATATTTGGCAATTAGATAATGATGTGTAAAGTAGCATTTGGGGATTTGCTGTGTTTTGAAACATTCTGCGAAGTAATTACTATCGTGGGTGTGAATTCAATACAATAACTTAATTCAATGTTGACTGACTCGAGTGTGTTCTTTTATAGTATGTACCTTACCTACCTACTTACATTCCCAAGTTCACAAAGCTGCTGTAGTTTTCTTCGGACATATTATTTAATGTTAATTATTTTATTTATTGTTTATTGCTTAAGTATATTTGTGGTAATTTAATTTCATTGTTGCTAAACGTTTTATAAAACTACAACGCATGCTTTGTACCCACAGTAACGTTATTTGCACGCATTATTATGAGTTAGGTATGTAAGGTTCCCAAACTCATGTGGGAACTTCTTTAAGTTTTATTTATAGCAAAGTATTCATGAATAAATTAATCGATCTATCTATTTGAAATAACACTTTGAAAACAAACTGTCGTAGTTACCTACTATTGTGTGTATTCATTTGAAATATTGTTTAAATACTGAATATTTGCATTGCGCTAACGTAACTCAAAAAAATCTAATATTAAAATATTTGAGGGTAAAAGTTAAGTACCTAAAATTATTATTTCCTTAGAACAAAAGAACCGCTTTTAGTTCATTACCGACTTCAAAAAAAGGAGGAGGTACTATGTTCGGCTGATTGTTTTTTTTTTGTTTGTTCGCGCAGTACTCCGCCATTTATGAACCGATTTCCAAAATTCTTGTTTTGTTTGAAAGGGTATACTCCCGAGATAGTCCCATCCATGAGGTCAGGATCTGATGATGGGATCCTAGGGACACCGAGGGGAACTTTCGAAAATTCTATAGGCGAGTAATGCGTCTATTATGTTTTTCAATGACGATTTTTAAACACTACAATTTGATAAGGGTCTGGACTCGACCTGATGATGGAGCCGACAGTCAGTCGAGGGAACTCCTCAGCGGTTTATATTAACTACCTTGTGTTTGGGCTTGATTAATTTGTATTGATGAGGAGTTAACACCTAGATAGAGTGGCGCTGTCATTGTTAAGGGTCTGATGATTAAGAAGTGTAGTTGTTAAGGGAACTCCTCAACGGTATACTGTAACTACCTTGTATTTGGACTAGTATAATTTGTATTGATTAGAACTTTGCACCTTTGTAGATTATAAGTAACAAAACGGGTATATGTAGCTTTACACTGAAAATGATAAAATAATAAAATTAAAACTGCGTTTAAAAAACCGACTTTAAAAAACTAAAAACTAATAACCATCAAAAAGTCAAAACTAAAAAGCAAAAAATAACTGTACGGTACTAATAGGTTACCCACCCACTGAGTCGGTGCCATAAGCTCATATCATAATGATATAACTTAATAATATAATTATGAATTAGGTACCTATTAAGGTTTTAATGAATAATTTTTTATGAAACTTAATTTATGGCACCGACTTCTAAGCTATCAGTGGGTGGGTAACCTATCATTAGTAATAACAGTTATTTTTTGCTTTTTAGTTTTGACCCTTTTTTTGTTATTAGTTTTTGGTTTTTTGTTTGTAGATATAATCAGTGTCATTATGAAAACTATGTTAATACATAATTCATTTTCGATTCACTATTCAAAATGTTATCAGTAATTCATGTTTACTTCTAGTTTATAGTAATCCCCTAATATAAGGTAATAATACTGAAGTCGCGCTATAGGGGTTGCTATGGAACGACTGTGGAGTTCTCTTTAATTATAAAATTGAACGTTTTATGATTAAATAGAGAAGCTGTTTCATAATATTTCTTATTTGTATATTTCATTTTAAAAATAAGTAATTTAATTTGTTCAAACAGAATTATAATTCTTAAAGATTGAATCAAATCAAGATTGATTGAAATCAAGGGAAAAATATAACAAGTTGTAGTTTGTTAAAAATGCTGTTTGAATAACGTGAGACGTAAGATTATCTTTTACTCCCATTTAAGTTTGGTCACGCCAGCCAGTGTGACTATATAAGATTATTCTTCTAGTTACCCAATGACCATTGAGTTATTTAATACATTCGTATTGGTGGCACATGACAGTGACAGGTGACACTGTGACAGTGACACTTGAGAGTTGATTTGATACAAAATCGTTTCATTTAGTACCTAAATATGTTTACAATATATGATATATGACAATAATTTATCAAGCTAATCAAGTTACTAGTATCTTATATTACTAGGTACCTACTATAAAAATTATTAATGAAGAAAAAAATATTGATGTGTGTGCTAATAAAACTAAGATGTAAACTAGGTATTTTCTTTTAATCTCAACCAACACCTACCTTCAAACTTGTTTTCTCATATTGCGATGAATATAATATATTCCAAGCTGTTGTACTTTAATCAGGGTGAACAGTTATGTGGAGGTGAATTATTAATTTTATAATTGTCTTTATCCATGCAATCATGAAGAAAGTAGTATTATTCAAGAAAGAGTCGGAAGACTATGTGAAAGCATTTCACGAGTGTAACTACAGAACTGTGTTTGTGGAGCCGCTGCAGTTCGAGTTAACTTGTAAACAAGAATTGACAGAAAAACTTCTTCAGGATTACACAGGCATTGTATTCACAAGTCCAAGAGCCATTGAAGCAGTCTCCAAATGCTGGGATCCAACACGGTTTGTGATATGGAACACAAAAAAAGTTTACACAATAGGTGATAGTAGTTGTCACAAGATTAAGCTGCTGCTTGGGTTAGAAGCAATGGGTATGTCTTCAGGAAATGCTGAAAATCTAGCTAAACTGATTGTTCAAGAAAATCCTGCTAACTCCAGGTTTTTATTTCCATGTGGTAACCTGAGATCTGAGGTTTTGCCAACTATTTTACAGTCATCTAGCATCTCAGTTGACGCACTGACTGTGTATGAAACAACAGAAAACAAAAATCTAAGAACAGACTTGATGGAACTTAATGAGGCAGACTGTCCATGCTGCATGGTATTCTTCAGTCCATCTGGATGTGAGTACATACACCGCCAGCTACAGACCTTCAGCAATGTTCTGTCAGAGTTGCCACGCTTTGCTATTGGCAACTCGACTGCTTACAAAATTGAGAATCTTGGGGGCGAAGTAGCTGGGATTGCAGCCACCCCAAAGGCAGAAAGCCTGGTAGAGTCCATACAAAAGTATTTTGCAAATGCATAGAATAGTTAATTAATGTTATGGCTAATCATAATAACACTTAGTAAAAAAATACTAGGTACTGAATACTTGAGCAGATTTTGTAAAATTATTATTATAAATACCTACAATCATTAGTTTCACAATTTAATGGTATAATTTTGTTAGTCTCTTGCAATCAAATGTAAAGTAAAAAAAAATGTAAACATGTATGTAATATGTGGCATAAGCCATTAGCCACACAGCGGTATTTATTTTCATCTACCACAATACATAATATATTTTAAACAATGTACATTCCAGAATTGTCTAACTAAACATTTTGTAATCTCTTATTTGGTGCCTTACATGTAGATAACTATAGCCCTCTTCACTGAAATTCTTGAAAAATCTGTATACCTACAACTATAAAATGGTAACTGTAAACAATGCTAACCACTCTTAAAATATCAATTTCCCTTTGTGATGGCATCACACATGAACCGCTGTAAGTACTCATTTCACTACTTCTATTTTTTTCTTCAGGTAACCTTTTATAAAATTCATAAAACAAACAATTTTAAAATTCACCTTGAAGGTCATAATACCTATCTATTACTTAAACCTATTTCTGATTTTCAACATATGATAGGTTCCTATCTGTCAGAAGTTAGGAATCAACAGCCATACAAAGTAGTGGCAGTTAATTATCATAATAGTTTGTACCTAATTTTTTAAGCATAATACAGTTTTCATGAGAGGGTAGTATGAATAGGTATCCGTGCCTGTGTTAAGTTCCACAGTAAGCTGCGTATCTGTCTCAATATTAAACAAACTTGTTTTACAAACATGGTGTTGGATGATGTACATTATACTTTTTGATATAAAATTGTGTTTAATCATTTTTAATCCCATTTTACAACAACCTGCAAGCTATAATATATTAAGGTAATTTATTTATTAACATTATTATAGACACAATTAAAGAACAATACGGTGCGGTCACCACATTACACCACAGTACATTTGTGCGGTCACCGGTGACCGCGCGGTGTTTGACAGTTGATGATGTGGCCGTGTAAAATTGTCACGGCGGCGCACTGAACTTCACGACTACTGCCAATCTGACTGAACAGGGATTTCTTCAGGGATACTACACAAACCACTGTTTTATGTAACACCCGTAAGTATATTATTAGCCCTTTAACCGCCAAGATTCTGAACTTTCAACTTACCTCCAGCGCCACGTCACTTTAGGTATAAGTTGGAACAGTGTTGGGAACACTCAATATCGATGCATATATTCTTTATTAATTAAAATCAATGTTTTATTTACCTACTTAATAAATAATCTAAAAATTTTCAATCTTCAAAAGAAGTATACGAAAATGTGTATTCGGGAAATGGGCACGGCGTCGTCCGTTCTCCTGCTGGCGACGGTGACGATGCTCCACGAGCATGTCGTATTAAATTTAATAATTTCATGTAAACTTCTGAGCGGATTTCCGACAGTACGGTTTCCAGCTCAAAAGGTTTTAAAGATGCAAAGTATTCATTTCGTGGATCACTTGGTCTCTGATCAAAAACTTTTGCGTTACCATCTTCTAACTTTGCATAATGGACACATTTGGTTTTGACTGTGTTGATTTATTTGAGAAATAACAAAAACCCAAAAAAGGGGTTACAACACTACCTCTAGTTGCATTGAGTGATAAAATAATGTTTAACGTGATTTTACGGTGACGGCGCTAAGGCAACTCACAATACAGCGCTATAATCTCCTTGGCCGCACGTAATATTACGATGATGGCGACCGGCGATTGTCCGCACTAGTGCGGTTCTGCGTTTTAAATTTTTTATATTATTGTTATAAATATTAAATAATTTAAAACTTAAATACATTTTAATTAGTACAAATACTTGCATCAAAGTAACACTATGGTTATTTTCTAATGAAAGTATACACTTTCATTGCAAATAGTGACAGTAATATCTATAGTGCCTTGTTTGTTCTTAGACAACCTATTAAGTATTTTTCGAATTCGCCCCATCCCTAGTACTCGTAAAATTACGTGATTGGCGATACAGATAATGGAGACGGTGACCACAATTTAATTAAACCTCAAATTTCACAGTATTTATCACTCAAAACATTGAGAAATAACCATAACAATAAAGATTATACCATACATTTTGAAATTGACACATTTTATATGGAGTTTGAGCACTATAAGAAGATTTTTAATAAAATAACGTGATTGTAAGTATGTGGCGATTCGGACACAGCTTTCGAAAACCGTAATATTACGTTGTCGGCGGTTAAAGGGTTAGGTAAAACTGATGATCTTCTTATGATCTATTGAACTAAGCATAAACATTCACCGAGGATCATTAATCGGCGGAGAATCTTGACACCGCGATTCAGAAAATGGACTTTTTTTTTTAAGGGGGGAAAATCATCGAATGACTTCTCCCGCCTGGGTGAGGCGGGAGAGAGTGTCAGACTCTTACTGACTAAAAACCACTCCATTCCTTCTCCCGCACGTCGAGCCGGAGCCCCGGTTACCCGTTAGGTTCTCCGCGACTCCGAATCGGCATCGGCCGTATTGGGCCCCATCTGTGGTGGTCTGATGGCTCTTTGAGGCGCGCGCGGAACGCGACGCGCCGTACGCTCGGGTCTGTTTCTGGTCGGACGGGGAGCCACCCATGCTCGCCGTCCGCAGGCCCGCGCTTACGGTGGCCGGAGATCGTCTCGCGATCCCCGACGCCCGGCGTGTCCTTCGCGATGGCTGGGCTGCGAGGAGGCAGCGCTTCGCTGCCTCACGCGTCCCGCCTCCTCCTTAGCTAGCATAACTGCTTCGCAAAAGGAGGAGACGGCATCCCAGTCCCCCTCGCTCCGCATCATGGCCTGCACTAGGCCCGGACGCGAGAGGTCGCCATCGCCGATCACTTCCCTGAGGACACGGCGGTGCTCAGCCCACGAAGGGCATTCTCCCACCGTGTGTTCCACCGTCAGAAAATGGACTTAAACTAATTACACCATCTAGTTCCAAAATAGGAACTAAAGTGTTCTAGAACTAATTTAAATTACGGCTGACAATAAAATTGAACAGGCCGACTATTATGCACGCCTACCTATGAGCAACCTGTTCACTCGGGACTTGACGACACCCAAGTTGTATTTTATTGGAAACAGATTCCGCGGCAGGGATTTCCACTACCTACTTAGCGACCATTGTCCTCCGGTTTTCTGATGCTGTGGCATGGCATCACTAGGGTCGAACCCACTCTTTCGTGCCGACACTCACCTCCACCTCTGATAGCAAGCTCATAAGTCCGTTGGTCGGTGGTCCTGATCTGCACCTGATCTCACTATACGGTCGTACTGTATATACTTCTATACCTACTAAAGGGCGAATCTAAGGAGTGGGTCATGACCCCACCTGAGATGGTCGTCGATGGATCGTCAAGTACCGTCATTATAGACACAATTATAGAACAATAGGTTGCGGCCACCGGTGACCGCTTGGTGTTTGACAGTTTAAGGAGGGAAAATCATCGAATGACTGCTCCCGCCTAGGTGAGGCGGGAGCAGTCATTCGATGATTTATTCATTTTTATTTTTTCATTTTTCATTTTAGCGGTAGAATGAATGAATATTGGCTAATTAGTACTTATACGAATTTTAGAATCGTAATCATCGTAACTGAACATCTCATCTTTCGGTGTAAGATAATGACATTTGTAGTGGCCTGTGCCAGTTTCGATAATTGCAGGAATAAATTCTATAGCACCTACTAATTTATATGATTTATTCGAAAACGCTACAAATTCTGGTATTTGTCTCAGTTTAAACTTTCCACAACCATTCAGTAAATATGAAACTGTGTTTCATGTTTGATAAAGTATATTTACACAGAGTTTGGTGGTTACATAACGTACAGTCTGTTTTCTCTTCCAACTAACATGTAGGCGGCCTCCGAGAAAACATCGTTCAACATCGTAGTAGTAATGAAAGTGTTAACGTACGTCAAGAGTCCCGAATAACAGGGGTGAACAGGTAGGTACTAATATTTGGTATCAGTAGCTTCTATGGAACTATTGCCGTAGTTCTTTGCACTTCATGTCAACGTAACGTGCCACTGCCTCAATTAACTGCACATGGACAATGTAGATTTAAATAAACACAAATATTTGTATAAAACCATATAATTATTATCATTAAAATCTCTAAAGTAAAAATGAGTCGTACATAATTAGATCGCGGTCACCTGTCACATGTTCTCGTTAAACAATCGGCCGAGTGAGTAGCGAGTGGCCGCCACACCCGGCGGGACGGCGCCACTCGCAACGGGACAAACAATACTTACATGTGATATGTATAAGACATACAAACGAATATTAATCGAAAACCGTAACAGAGGTGCACTCGGGCCACGCGGCCACGCTGCGGGGAGTAAGCTCGCGGGAGACCACACATCGGACAGTTTATAAAACTCTCTATTCATAACTTGTGTTACATGTCCAACTTCTCTTACCACTAACTATAATGTACGCTTACTGAATACGAACAGTATTATAACATTATCATGCAAACCATCTGCTCCGTCATTACAAGCTTATGACAAAATAAAGATACGACGTACGCTTCGTATTCACAACAATTATATTGTGACTATTTAACGTAATCATAAATACTTCGCTTACAATTCAACCCTTCGAATATATTCCGAGTACACTTTATTATATGATTTCATAATTGCATAAATGGCTTATACATACAAAACTTAAATAAACAATACGCGGTGGACGAAGAGTAAATGACAGTACACACCGACACATGACTAGACTCGCTAAGTATTTGTGCAAAAACTAATCGAGGAACCGTCGTCGCTCGTCAAATATACAAATGATCCATCGCTAAATCTAGAGCTGACTAGAATAAAAATCAGACTTGCAGAAATCATAAAGAGACGAGGCCGGCAGACAGGCGGGGCCGGAGTACAAAACTATAAAACGGGCCGCCTAGAAGTCTGTGGCGGGCGGCCTTCACTATAAGGGGTCGTCGCGCGACGTCGACGCCATCGCCGCGCCCGGCGCCGCCGGCACCGCCCGGTACGTCGCGCCAGGCGCCCCCGCCGCCCGCCGCCGCAGCCAGCCGCGCACGCCGCCCAGCGCCAGCGCCAGCGCCACCAGCGCCCCACTCAGCGCCAGCGCCGCGGCCGCCAGCAGCAGGCGCGCCAGCGGCGCCGGCACCCAGCGATACTCGGGCGCCGCCAGCACAGCGTGCAGCGTGAGCGCGCCGCCCAGCGCCAGCGACCCCGCGCTCCAGGCGCTCGTGGCGGCGCCCACCGAGTCCCAGGCCAGCGGCAGCAGGCGGTGCAGGCGCGACACGTGCAGCGCCAGCAGCGCGGCGTGCAGCAGCAGCGAGGACAGCGCGGCCAGCAGCAGCAGGCGCAGGCGCGCGGCCAGCGGCAGGCGCGCGGCGCGGCCGCAGCCCGCCCACACGCACGCGCACGCGCCGCCGCAGCACAGCAGCAGCAGCAGCGACGCGGCGCCGCGCGGCGTGCGCAGGTGGCGCAGGCGGCAGTACAGCGGCGCGAGCGCGCGCGGGCGCGGCGGCGGCGCGCGCCGGTACTGCGCGTGCGAGTCCCAGCTGCGCTCGGTGAGCTCGGTGCCGGCCGGCGAGCGCCCGCCCGCGCCCGCCCCGCACCCGCTGCCCGCTATCTCGAAGTCCTGCTCCCACACCCGTAATATTTGTTTAGTACACAGCACCACGCTACGATCCGGTAATTAGGAACATAATAAAATTACAAACTGCATTTAAAAAACCGACTTCAAAAACCAAAAACTAATAACTATCAAAAAGTCAAAACTAAAAAGCAAAAAATAACTGTTATTAATACTGATAGGTTACCCACCCACTTATAGCTTAGAAGTCGGTGCCATAAATTAAGTTCCATACAAAATTTTTCATTAAAACTTAATAGGTACCTAATTCATAATTATACATATATTAAGTTATATCATTATGATATGGCTCATGGCACTGACTTCTAAGCTATCAGTGGGTGGGTAACTAAAAAGAACTAGTACATTTATTCACCTTAGGTAACAATTTGACATTCATTCATTTCAATGTTTAACATTTTTACAGACTTCAAAAAAAGGAGGAGGTACTATGTTCGGCTGATTGTTCTTTTTTTTTGTTTGTTTGTTCGCGCAGTACTCCGCCCTTTGTGAACCGATTTCCAAAATTCTTTTTTTCTTTGAAAGGGCATACTCCCGAGATGGTCCCATTTCCATGAGGTCAGGATCTGATGATGGGATCCTAGAGAAACCGAGGAGAACTTTCGAAAATTCTAGGGGCGAGTAATGCGTCTACTATGTTTTTCAATTAGGTAAACACTACAATTTGAAAAGGGCCTGGAGTCGACCTGATGATTGAGCCAACAGACAGTCGAGAGAACTCAGCAGTTTATATTAACTACCTTGTGTTTGGGCTAGATTAATTTGTACTAATGAGGACTTTACACCTAGATAGAGTGGACGGTCATTAAGGATCTGATGATGAAGAAGTGTAGTTGCTAAGGGACCTCCTCAACAGTATACAGTAACTTGTGTTTGGGCTTGTATAATTTGTATTGATTAGAACTTTGCACCGGTATCAACAATGTCGTGGTGACCCGGAGGTTTAAGACGCCCGCTTCTCATGCATGAGGGTGCGGGTTCGAAAACCTACCAATGGCAAGTACCAATATGACTTTTTCCGAGTTATATGTACTTTCTAAGATTATTCAGACACCACTGACAAACAGTGAAGGAAAAAATCGTGAGGAAACCTGGGCTTATAATTTCTAATTATAAGTTTGTAATCACCAACCCGCGTTGAGCAAGGGTGGTGATTATTGCTCAAACTTTCTCCATGTGAGAGGCTTTGCTCAGCCTCAGCAGTAGGCATTTACAGGCTGTTGATGAATGAGAACTTTGCACCTATGCCTAAATGAACTAGCTTTTACCCGCAGCTTCGCTCGCGTCACAAAAGGATAAAAAGTAGCCTATGTGACATATATCAATACATACAGCGCCATCTATATGTTTTGTTCTTCAATTCTTTTGTTTTCCCTTGGGAATATCAAATTTTCCTGGATAAAAAGTACCCTATTATTTACTCCGGACTTCTAACTTTACGTCTGCAAAATTACAAAGCAATCGGTTTAGTAGTTACGGCATGAAAGCGGAACAAACAAACAAACTCACTTTCCGATTTATAATATTAGTAAGGATAAACGGATCTATGTCATATCATAGTGATATCAAGTTAATGGCCCCAAATAGTAAATTAGGTATTAAGGTTTTAATGAATAATTTTGTATAGAACTTATTTTTTTTAAATTTACTTAACGATAATAATAATATTTAGGTATCATGTTAATTTCATGTGTATTTATGTATGTATTTTAATTGATCAAACTTTACTGTTGATCGATTATTAATGCTAAAATTTGTAATTTTGCATATTTTCTTAGAACAGGCATTACTAGAAATTTCTGATTCCAAATTAAGATGTTTATCTGTACTATAACTAATTTATTACAATTTTATTAATTACTTAGATACTAAAATTTTTTCTAATACCAATATGTAGTTTCTATTATTTTTAAAGATTATATAATTATAACTTTTAAGAGTCATACTTTATCTTCAAATTCAATATCAAATAAATTAACATAAGATAAAACAAAGTTCTAAAAACATTATTATATAAAAAATATTTAGTTATGTTATATACGCATATAAATCTCTTTAATTACTGAGGGACTGACTGACTGACAGACAACGCACAGCCTACTGGATCTAGGAAACTCAAACTTCACATGTATGTTTCTTGAGAAGTGTACAAGAGGACTTCTCTAAATTCCAATGTCAACATTAAAACGGGAATCTTCTTCTATTTGTTCATAAAGTTGCTGGCAGAAAGCTAGTTAGTCATAAATACACAAACCACAGAGGTTTGTGCGATCTCACAATGCACATACTGGGTGGCAGTACCTATGTCAGGTCATAGCTTAACTTTATTGTTTGTCAGTTGAGAGAACAGATTTTACAATACTGATTGGACAAAACTATGTTTTGGTTTGGTTCTGATACATTTAATAGAAAATGAACACACTTGAATTTGAAGGTTATAATAAACCAGTGTATAGAAAGTTAAAATTCAAAATTAGAATAATTATACTATGAAAGATACCTTGTTAGACCAGCATTGTAGGTTCATGGGAAAAGGGTGGATCATAAACAGGAAAATAAAACGAGCAGCCTGAGGTGCCATTGAAAGAAAGAACTAATTCGATAGTATCAAGCCTTACTAGACGATCAAGCTAGAAGAAACAGTGGGTGAAAGGATGTCACCTGGTAACATTTGTATATACCTGCACGTCTTCACCGCGACAGCTTGTAGGCTCCAGCTCTCGTATCTCGTCCAGCAGCAGCTCCACTTCGTCCGTCGAGTAAAGCTCGCTCACTGACACGTAGCGCGCCGGCGCCGCTTGCATATCACCCGGCGAGTCGCCTACCGCCGAGCGCCTTCGCCTCGGCACTTTCTGTAACCACTAACCACGCTCACCATCACGTTCCACTCGGTCTTACTTCTTTACACTCAAAAGTAATGTTACAAACCTTTTCCGCACGTTAACATTGAGGCTCCGTCCTCTTGTATGTGACCACATCATCCAAAGGCATGAAATCCTCTATTACAACAACGTTGCCCTAATAAACAAAATCTAAACCCAATGACGCTCCATGGTCCGCCGCCATGTTTGTTATCATATTTTTTTTCTTTCCGTCATTTGATTGAGTTCGCGGAGTTCGTCAAGCAACCATACGGAAGCTTTGCCCATTGCAGTGTTTCCACTTTAATAAATTCCTTTTCCCATGTGGCCACGTCTCAATTCAAATTTCCCCTTCTCCGGACCTTTTTTCCCTCGAAAAACATTCCTGAACTTGGAAAAGACTTAATTTTTTTTTATTATTTTAATCCTTAATTTTTAGTATAAATATATACCTACTATCTGCTCTAAAAATTAGCGGATACCATTTTCTGAAAAACTGCTGAACTGATTTTAATGAAACTTTAATTATTTACAAGTGTAAACTCGGCAAAAAGATGTCTCAAGCAGCAACTGAGTTTATTTTAAATTTTCTTTGTTTGAAACACAGACGTACATGGACAAGCTAACCAAACATTAGTTAAAGTGAAGCCAAAAAAACACCTAAGAAAAAAGCTTAAACTGGGCCAGACTAAGGGCGGCACTAAAAATAAAGGACTTTATTCAAAGTCAAAGTCAAAGTCAAAATCATTTATTTCAATTAGACCATAGAGGCACTTTTGAACGTCAATGAAGAAAATTAACAAGTGAAGCTATTTGCTCATTCCAAGGTGTAGATTCCTATGGAGAAGAACGAGCAAGAAACTCCATAGGTTACTCTTTTTCAATCAATTTCACAATTCTCCAGTTACAGTTTTGTTGTTTGGGTTGTGCGAGAACAATGTAACACTAAAATACAGTCAAAGAGATCGAAAAAAAATAACCCTAAAGGACATTTTAAAAAAAAGAAATATACAGTCTGGAGCTGACCAATCCCAGTTGACGGCGCCCGTTCACGAACATGACACGTACACCAGCACCGCCCAACTCAACCATATTGTAGGGAATCGAGCGATCCACTGCACGTGCCACCGCCAATGAGACCTTAGAGTGAGCATGACAACTCCAAGCTGACACAAACATATTCAACTATTTTAATTTAATATTCAGGTAATTACAGGGCTCTCACATTTACAATGATTATGCAAGTTAAACAATATACAAATGAGCAACATAGCTGTATTAATTACATGTTTGGATTTCATTAAAACATCAATGCTTTTCGTTTTCGTTATCCTGTGGAGCCGGACTAGCTTGCATCCAAGCATTTTTATCCTCTATATAATCATTAACCTTGTAATATGCTTTTCTACATAAAGTTTTTTTTATACATGATTTAAATTTTGTTTCATTTAGGTGTTGTATGTCGCCTGGTATCTTGTTATAACATTTAACACAGAATCCCATGAACGACTTACCTACTTTCGCCAATCTCAAAGTTGGTTGACTTAATCTATCCTTATGTCTAGTTTGATAGTGGTGTCTGTCCGACACTTTACCAAATAACTGTAGGTTTTTCCTGACATACATGATGTTTTCATGACAAGAAACGGTCATAATGTTGATCTCCTTAAACTTTTCTCTGAGAGATTCGCGACGACCTAGATTGTAGATAGCTCTGACGGCGCGCTTTTGCAAGATAAAGATAGACTCAGTGCCAGCAGCGTGTCCCCACAGCAAAATGCCATACGACATAATGCTATGAAAGTAGCTGAAGTACACCAGTCTTGTCGTGCCTATGTCAGTTAACTGTCGTATCTTCCAGACAGCATAAGCTGCAGAGCTCAATCGTCCCGCTAATGATGTAATGTGAGGACCCCATTTCAATTTGTCGTCTACAGTGATTCCCAGGAAAGTTGTCTCTTTTACAAACTCCAATCTCTCACCATTCAAGAATATGTCACATTCATTGCTTTTAACGTTTGGCAAAACAAATCTAATACATTTTGTCTTTTTATCGTTTAGTACTAAGTTATTTAATGTAAACCAATTATGAACCTTCATTAGGGCATTATTTACGTCGTCATAATAATTTGTTCGTCGATTTATTTTAAAAACTAATGAAGTGTCATCAGCAAATAATACCATCTTAGGTTCATTTTTAAATAAATGGGGCAAGTCATTTATGTATGCCAAAAATAAGAATGGACCTAGTATTGAGCCCTGCGGTACACCCATAGATATGCTAGCACCCTGTGAATTTACTTCATTTACCTGTACTTTAAGTTGCCTATCCTGAAGGTATGATTTCAACAGTTTTAGCGACGTCCCCCGAATGCCGTAGTATTCCAGCTTCAGCAATAGTGTCTCATGTTCAACACAGTGGAACGCCTTCGAAAGATCACAAAATATTCCGATGGCATCCCGTGCTTCTTCCCATGAGGCGAAAACCCGTTTAATGAGAGCCACTCCCGCGTCAGTAGTGAATCCGTATTGTTGAGCATGAAAGACGGAATTAATGTTGAAGTGACGCAACATCTGAGAAAGCATCAGCCTTTCAAACACTTTGCTGAGCGCTGGTAAAATAGAGACCGGCCTATAATTATTGGGTTCTGCACTATCACCGGATTTAAACAATGGAACTACTTTACTATGCTTCATTAAATCCGGAAAAACTCCGTGATCTACACTTTTATTAAAAATGGAAGCTAAATGAGGCGCTATAGTTTCTATAAAAGACCGACACACCCTAACAGACATTCCCCAGAGATCTTCAGTTGACTTAACTTTGATATCTTTGAACGCTTTAATTACTGCTTGGGGGTTTGTGTGCTGAAATCGAAATTCAGAAAGACACTCCTTGACATTACTTCTAAGGAGTTCAGCAGAAAGAGTTGGAGATGATTTCAACGCTTCCGTAGTTTTAATCGGTATGTTTTTAAAGAAACTTTCAAATTCTTGGGCAACTTTCAAATTTGAATTGATGTGTCCATTCGCAGTATTTAGATTAAATTCAGCATTGCGCGATTTATTTCTACCTGTTTCGTTATTAATTATATTCCAGGTAGTTTTTATTTTATTTTCTGCGGTCTTAATTTTACTGCTAATGTGAAGTGCTTTAGCATGCTTACAAACTATTTTAAAGATTTTCGAATATTTGGAGATATAACTGTGAAAAACCTCACTATGATTAAATGGTTTCATACCGTAAAGCTCAAATAACCTTTCCCTACTTATACGTATTACCTACATATAAATAAGAGATAAGCGTGTTTTTGGGATAAACAGTCAAAATTTATAAATACTGAATAATATTATCCATCTATAATTTTTATGAATAATTTGTAACTTGTAACTCGACGTATTCCTCTCGGGAGGTGATAATACAACTAATTTCCTATAAATTAGCTCGGAAGTCTCTGGTTCGATAGTGGCTAGTTTCTGAGATATTCAACATTTTCGGTTTTGGTGAAAAAATCCCAATCGAACTACAAACTCCTGGTTTGGTTAGCTTAGTGTTGTCAATATATCAATAAACATTTACTAATACTAGGTAATACTGGGAATAATATGATCCGTTTTAAAATAGCAAGTAAATTTGTTATAGTATCAAATTTTGATTTGAGTTACTAATTTGGTCAATAAAAACTGCATTTAGGTAGCTTAAAAAATTGATATTACACTAAGCGCACAAACTATTAAAAAACACTAAATTATTTACAAAATTCTCATAAATGAATTAATAACTTGATGATAAGTAAAGTGTAAAAGTAGAAGAAATAACGTGCAATTTCAAAACCATCATCATTTATAAAATTTTGTTCAAAGTGACCTTCATTATGTTATGATGAATACATGCTCGCCATGCTCGCACACGCTCCTTTATCTCTGTGACGGTCACTCTTGAACTGAATGAGCGCCTTTTTTCTTTAGCCGGTTCACTTATAAATTGTATAAGATCCAAGCTTTCTTAGGCGAATTGTAGACGGATGAGAGCAATTTGACTAAGATTGTATTACCATTTAGGGAACAGAGAGTATAGTTCCCTAAGATCGGAAAAGGAGGATCCTCCGACCAGGCGAGGTGATCGTGCCTGGCGGGCTTTCAAGAACCAGGCTGCACAACTTCGTTGCAGGCGATGGTGGTCCCTGATGAGGCTGAGGATGCTGGTTGGCTGCGACTTGATTTCCCGCTCAGCGGAGAAATGATGAATGAGAGGGATGGCGATACGGATGACGGTGCTGATCTGCTCCGATAAGTGAAGGTTACTTTCAATCACGTCGGGGTCACCAATTTAGGGAACAGAGAGTATAGTTCCCTAAGATCGGAAAAGGAGGATCCTCCGACCAGGCGAGGTGATCGTGCCTGGCGGGCTTTCTGCCCAACAATTGTTCGTTGGGATTTTCTATCCGTGTTAAATCGAATGTAAACTTCGCATGTGCGATGTAGGATTTTATGACGTCATCCGTTGACTTGTGACATGTGTCGCCACAACCAACTATCACAATATCCATTATAAGTCCCAAAAAATGTAATGAAATCCAAGAAAAGCAAAACCAACAGGTTGACTGTACCCATTTAGGTACTTGATTGTATGAGTGTCATTCATAATTACGCGATGGGTCCCCAAATCTTTGTCCAATAATTGCAATCATGATGAGGATTTTTTAAAGAATGAGCTAGGGTCATTGGTAGAAAATGTGTATTTAGAAACAAGGAGACAAATGATATTCCAACACTATAGTTGGCCAGCGCACTAGACATCGAAGTACTTTGGATACTTCGTTTCTAAGGCGTTGGTTTGGCAGGGGTCCAATTTTAGGGTCCGCGACATCTGCAGACAGGTTGATTTTTACGTGTTTATACAACACCAATTCCGTTTATCGAAATCCTTAGCGAAAAATGAATTGATGTGGCTGAAGAAATATGACGCACATTCAGTTCAAGAGTGACCGCTACAGATATAAGGAAGCGTGCGCGAGCATGATTGTATTCATCATAGGGATGGTCACTTTGAACCAAATTTTGTAAATGATAGTTTTTGAAATTGGGCGTTTTATTACACTTTACTTATCATCAAGTTACTAATTCATTTTTGAGAATCTTATAAATAATTTAGTGTTTTTGGGTAGCTAATAAACACAGGAAGTTTTTCTGATAGTTTGTACGCTTAGTGTACTTAATATCAATTTTTAAGCTAAATGCAGTTTTCTATTTACCACATTAGTGACCTCAAAACAAAATTTGATACTAAATTACTTACCATTTTAAAACGGATCATATTCCTGCCAATATTAGTATTAGTGTTAATAAATATTGATTAATGTATTGACAACAAATTAAAATTAAAATCACTTAAATCCAACTAGTAGTTTTTTATTTATTGATGTTTATGTAGTTCGATCGGAATTTTTTCACCGAAACCGAAATTGTCAAATATCTCAGTAACTACCCACTTTCGGACCAGAGACCTCTAGGCTAATTTTGTAGGAAATTAGTCGTATGATCACCTCCCGAAAGGAATACGTCAAGTAAAGTCAAGTTACAAATCACCTGGATATTGCCGAAAATATCTGAGAATCTCACAGACTTAAAATAGATAAAAAGACTCAACATTAGCTAACATTTATGAAACCAAAAACACCACACATGCGCAATTTGTAGCTTAAACCGGGCCGAACTAAGGACGGTATTAAAAATAAAGGACATTATTATACCTGCATATAGATAAGCGTTTATTTGTGATAAATAGTCAACATTTATAAATACTGAATAAATATCCATTTTTACTATAATTTGTATGTATGTATTACCGGAATTAATGTATGAGAATCCTATGAAACGTATGTACCGTAAAAATATAGTTTCAAAAATTATATGTAGGTATGTATTAAATGTCGTAAGTCGAAGACTGGTCATTACTTTTCATTCAAAATTATAATTAATTTTTGTTTAATATTCTACTTTTTTAATACTTTTAATTTTTTAATACTTTTTATATTTTTATTAATTTAAGTTAATTATTATGTTTTCGGCTTACTCACGTAATAGTTTGACGAGGAACTCGACTAGTTTCAAGTATATGAGCCTCTAGCACGGCTTGAAACGAGTCGAGTTCGTCGTCAAATTATTACCTATAGTCTGGCAAACGAAAGTAGAGACTGAAAAAGCCCGGCAAATTTAAAAAATATCAGTATAGCAACCCAAAAATTAGTATGTAATACCTGGAGTAACCTAATTTGATACTTTATAATAATTTGTTTGTTTGTTACGTCTTCACGTCTGGTTACTCCACTGATATTTTTTAAATTTGCCGGGCTTTTTCAGTCTCTACTTTCGTTTGCCAGATTCTACGTGAGTAAGCTGAAAACATAATAATTTATTTAGTATGCACGAAAGTTACAATACAATTTTAAGTTACTTTGTAATTTTTATATTTTTAGTTACTCTATTTTATGTTACGTTCACTTTTATTTATTCCAATTAATTATTAATAATTAAGTAGTTATTAGTAACTACTTACCTTCTGTTTAGAAATAACAGGTTTTTTTATTGTGTATTAAATAATTTTAATATCCTCATAATATAGAAAATATACCTACAATTTCTGGACACATCTATTGGCCCACCTTGTATTTTCAGTTTCGTTTGGTCCTAGCTAAAATTCTATATTAGATCGAGCAAAAAGTTTTTATGCAGTTTTGAACCTGGCACATTCACAAATTTCATTTAAGTCTTTTTTTAATTTCGAACAAAAGATTTAAAGAAACAAAAGATAATTTGGAGCCTGTTTGTTGATATCAAACAATCGAATACTAAGAAAACTTGGTTTTATTGGTTTACTTGGATTTAATTCTTGAAAAAGTGACTGATAGCTTTGGTTTTGCAACAAACATTACTTATTCTTAACATTAAGGTGAGGTTCTATCAATAATCTATGGATACTTCACCTGAAGTCGCCGCCCAAGCTGTGGCACTTATTCAGGCCGGACACAGCCAAAGAAACGCGAGTGCTCAACGTAATTAAGTCGATCTGCGATCCGAAATGTTTTGGCGGCTTTGTTCGTCGCCAAGGAAGGCCACGATCTCGGGTCACAACTGAAAGGCAGGATCGATTCATTGTGACGACGAAGTTGAGAAATCGTCACCTTACCTCCATTGAAGTACAAAACCAACTTCGCGACTTCCACGGAGTAAGTATCTTTGAACGCTCGAACTGTTCGGAGAAGGTTAAAACTAACGCGAGCCCACCGAACAGCGCGCCTTCATTTCACACGCAGTAATTTGAATTAGCCATAGAAGAGGAATGGGAGATGATCCCTTAAAATTCCATTGAGCGGTTGATTATGTCTATGCCTAATCGTTTGAGAGCTGTGGTAGATGGCCACGGAGGCAACACGCGTTATTAAATGAAACCTTTATTTGATAAAACATGTTTTTTATTCAAAAATCAATTGCTGCAAGGCGCATATCTGATTTGTTGGGCGTAGCTCCATGTCGTATGGTAGGTATTCTGAATTCAAATTTAAAACATTACGATCGAAAACGATGGTAAAATGTATCAGGTTTAAAACTGCATCAACAGTTTTTGTTCAATCTAGCAATCATATTTCGGTAGGGGCCATGAAACCTAAACTCTAATGTGGGCTAATAGATGTGTATAAAAGATAGATTTTTTCAAATAAAACACATTGAAAGGAGAATCATTATTTTTATTAGGGCACTTGTTATGGTTAAGAATATCAGGTTATTGTCATCTCCCTCCTTCAATAACACTGACCACTCTCAAAACAAGTTCTTTCCTCAAATTTTGTTATGCGTTCATTTCAGGTATTGATTTATTTATTTAACAACTTTGGAAGACGAAGCTAACAAAACAAAAATTTAGAAATTGTATGAAAATCTGACAGCCAATGACAAGTCTTCAACACATATAAAAAACAAACTTATACTGCATAAACTATAAAAGAATGTGGTAATATTATGATGATATTATTTGATGATAGTGATAAAATTGATACATAGTGGATACATAATATTAAAATTGTACAAAATAAGTATATTAGACTATACAACTTTGTAGTAACTATTACTCAATATGAAAACAATATATTTATTTGTTTAACCCGTTCTGCGAGTAACCTAACATTCAACAAACTTATATTTGTGTTTGGTACAGTAACTGTGTCTGGGGATTGAGCCATGTCATGCTGCCAGCCTGTCGCGGAGAACCTAACGGGTTACCGGGGCTGCGGCTCGACGTGCAGGAGTAGGAACGGGGTGGTTTTTAGTCAGTAAGAGTCTGACACTCCCTCCCGCCTCACCCAGACGTGAGCAGTCATTCGATGAAAAAAAAATGCTGCCAGCCTCCTGGGTACTTTCCATATCAATGGTACTTTCCCTATTGAGTTGACGTCAATGCAGACGAATTTTTTGATTATCTGTGTAAATAGTTATTTTTTGTTTTTTTTATGTATTTTTATTCTATGTTTTAGTTGTAGAGTATCTTCAGGTTGTACATATTTATTTCATTTTTCCGTTAATTATGTTTGGTTAAATTGGCCACTTGACATTTTCCGGGAAAATATTGTAAAGTTATCGTGCTTTCATTAAAAACCCCTTACAATTATATTTTTATGAGAAAATTCTTATTGTATGGAGAAAATAATTATATTTTATTTGTTTATTTGTAATTCTCGCTTAAACATTCGGTCACGTGACCTCTGCGGCATATGAAGTCATATTCTAATAAACAAACAAAGCGGTTTCTCATGTGGTTGAGTAGGAAGATCTGACATTGTAAACATTTGAAACGTTTTAATAAAATTTAAAGTGATTGATTTAAGAATTACATACAATGACTTGCACAAATAGAATTTATGTATTTTTATCGTTACTTACACGAAAGTTTTTGCATTCTGAAACTCTGCAGAACAAAAGTCAGTAAGTATGCAAAGAAGTTAGTAGAAGAAGGACCATAATAAGTGTGGGAGAGCCATGGCACCCACACTTATTAATTTCGTTTCTTATTAATTTAATTAACGAAGCATGCTTCGGCACGATTTAAATTAAACACGAATGGGCCGGCTCGACCAGAGTGATACCACGGCCTCACAGAAAATTGCCGTGAAGCAACGCTCGCGTTGTGTTTCGTCGTGTGAGTGAGGTAGGATGCCGCTCCGGGAGTCCCTTTTCGAAATGACACCACAAGTGCTGCTAATAATTTCTTTATTTTACACTTCACAATTTTCGACTTACAATAATTACTGTGTGATATAAAACCGTGTTAATGGTTGAATAACTTTTTCTGAAGTGACTCTATACACTACTAAGACGTATATATATAAGATTTTTCACGTGCTGTTGAACTTCCCCAATCTCCCCAATCCCTGAATCCCCAACGATCCTCAAATTCCTAATCCCCAAAAGGCCGGTAAAGCCTCTGGTGTTCCAGGTGTCCATGGGCGACGCCGATTGCTTACCATCAAGTGATCCGTCAGCTCGTTTACCGGCTTATGCCATAAAAAAAAATAAAAAAAATAAATGCATCAACTTTAGAAAGATCTGAACTATCTGCTTTTATGTACACTGACTCCATTTTCTTTAAATTCTGAAAATCACAAATTGAAATAGTATCCGTATTATTTTCAAAGTAAAAATACCAGAACAAAGATGGGAACTATATGCTTATGGAAATGTGACGTCATACGATGATCAATCATGGCCGCCAGCGTTTTGCTCATTATCATCCACAGATAAAACAATCTCAGAGCATAATGTTTATGCATTGTTTTCATAAATCTATTACAATATAGGTACACACGGCCACACATCAACCTATACAAAACCAGTTTATCCTGGTATCGCGTCGCATCATCTTTCCGCACATCTAACGTTCAGTTTATACTGGTTATGTAAAGCTCGATGTGTAGCCGTGTGTACCTATTTCATATTTTATTATGACAACAATCAATAGCCAACTATGGTCAAAATCAAAAGTCAAAGTCAAAGCATTTATTTCACTTAAACCATAATTTGGTACTTTTGAAACGTTTCACGTTTTACGTTTCGTGTTGACGTCAACAAATATAAAATAAATAATAGTCTGTCTGTCAGTTTATCAGTGAAGCTTAGGTGAAGCTAGGTGCTCATTCCATAATGTGGATTCGAATGGAGAAGAACGAGCAAGAAACTCCATTCGTTATTCTTTTAAGGGCCGATATTTCCAACGCCAGATTTAAACTGAGGAACAGTGCCGTAACTAGCCTTCTAGGCGCCCGGTGCGAGCTTTCAAAACTGCGCCCTTGAAAAATGGCCTTACCAGTCTCTGACAATAAAATGGACAAATGTGCATGAAAATATAACTGTTTATTGTGTACCAAGTTATAGGTCGGTACTTAGTAGATGTTTTAAGACAATTCGTTGCTGCCATTCCGCGGTCGGCCATGAGATCACGCCGGAGCTCTTCCCACCACGCACTTATCTGGCGCGGCAGAGGAGTTTCGCCCCGGCGACGTGCCTCCGCGCGCGACGCCGATGGTAACCCCTCCCGCCGTTATTTGGGACTCACCCGGAGGTGGCGCGTTCCCGCGGCCATGAAAACACATAGCCTCGGACTTGTGGAGCACCACCTCGAGTCCCAACTGCCGGATTCTTTCAACGACTGTCGTAACCGCTGTCGCCATTAAGTCGGCCGCCGCCTGGTGCGACGTCCCGTGCGCTAGCACCAGCGCGTCGTCGGCGTAGCATATGATGCTAACGCCGTTCGGGAGGTCGGTGCGCAGCACCCAGTCATAGCCGATGTTCCACAGGAGCGGCCCCAGAACCGAACCATGTGGAACACTTCTGTGACATCTGTCGCCGGTTCCACTCGCCCCGGTGACCGGGGTAAATGACGGACCTGTCCGTCAGGTAAGCCTCGATTACACGACGGAGGTAGATAGGCAGGCACCCGATGATATAGGAGTGCCTCCAAGATGCAGCTCCAGGGCAGGCAGTTGAAGGCGTTGGCGATGTCCAGAGACACCGCCACAACCACCTTACCCCTGGACACTGCAGTCCTCGTCGTCCGGTCCCTAACGCGCAAGATGGCGTCCACCGTGGAGCGCCCTCTGCGGAAGCCGAACTGGCCGTCCGACAGGTCCGGCCCAATGTCCGTCAAGTGCGCGACGAGGCGGTTCGAAATTATTCTTTCAAAGACTTTCCCCACCTCGTCGAGCAGCACTATGGGCCGGTACGCGGACGGAGAGTCCACAGGGCGCCCCGTCTTCCGCACGAGGATTACCCGCTTTCCAGAGCAGCGGGAACTGGCCTCTCTCCAAGCATGCGCAGTAGAGACCGATTAATCTAGGCCCGAGAAACTCTGAGGCCAGGACCCATGCTTTGCCATGCAAGCCATCGGGTCCTGGAGCGTTGTTCTTGGCGGCCATTCGGCGCTCCGCCGCTCACAGTTCTGCCTCGGTCACCTCTGAGACGATGTCGTCATCGTCTTCGTTATAGCCCGCGTCGGGCACCGCAGGGATCATATAGGGAGGGGTGAAGCCCCTCCACAGTCGGGGGAACAGGGCGCCCATCACCTCCTCTAAGACTTCTGGCCGGAGACTGAGTGAGCGGGGGAGCCCAAGCGCGGAGCTTGTCGCGTACCATCCGGTACAGGCGTCCCCACGGGTCTCTGTTTAGAGTCCCCAGCATCTCTCGGCGGGCATCCTCCTTGGCCCGCAGTATTTCCGCCTTGAGGACTGCCTTCGTCGCCCTGTATCCCTGGTACAACTCCGGCTCTCTCGCCTCCGCATTCGGAGGACGGATGCGGCGCCTGCGGTGCCAGGTGTACTGGCGTCACGCAGCAGTGCACGCCTTGCGTAGAGCTGCCAGCTGTTGCGACCACTAGTACACCTGGCGCTTTTGTTGCCTCGATCGGATCCGGGGCATCGCCACGTCACAAATCCTGGCCATGGCGTCCTGGAACCACTTGGTCTCATCGTCAATGTCGGCAGGCCTGACCAGTGGTATCACCCAGGCCTGCACGATAGCGGCTTCCAGGAGCAGCTCCCGGTCCAGCTGTTTCAGCGTCCAACGCGGGCCACATGGGGCCTGTCTGACCGGCGGGTCCGCGGACTCGGCGGGAACGCCGAACCGGATATACCGGTGACGTAATTACTACAACCGCGGTCCTAGGGGCGAGAAGCAAGGCAGCAGCCCGTTTCTCCCTGCGCTACTGCTGCCGTCGCTGCCGCTGCACCTTCTTGCAGCCCTCCTTGGCGACTCTCCTCGCCTCACCAGCGATTTGCCACCTATCGCCGTCCTCCGCTCGCAGGGCGGGTTCCACCGCCGCTGCTGCAACTCCAGCCTGCCGGGATGGAGTGCCTCTCCTTTTTTTGTTTCGCCCCGCGGGCGCAGGCGCAAACGCCCAAAGTTATAGTATAGGTACTTTTGTTTGTGTATGTAATATTGCGAGCAAGACTTAGTGGATATACATTTGTCTGATGTGTAGTGAGTCGTTTGTTGATGATGTCCATGTGTTGTTGATTCAAGACCGTTCAAAAATGCGATACAGATTTAGATAGTACAGTCTGGTCATTTCTGCGCCCCTCCAGGGTCAGCGCCCTGTGCCTGGGCACCGCTGGCACCGCCCTATTTACGGCACTGCTGAGGAATAACTAAAAATATTTGACAATTCTTGCATAGGTAATGATAATGAAACATGTCAAAAGTCAATTTTATTCTACAGACTACTACTATTATAGACACAATTAAAGAACAATAGGTTGCGGTCACCGGTGACCGCTTGGTGTTTGACAGTTTAACAGTATTAACTAATGATTGATTGAAACATCGGCCCTAAAAAAATTAATTCTACAATGTCTCTGATACATATTCCAATACTAAGTAGGTACTTTATGTGAGAACAATGCAAAGACACGCTTGACGTATTATACAAATTACCTACAAACTTACTACAATTAAAAAAAAACAACACAAAAAAATTGCAACAATTTTTTTTGTTGCGCTTATAGTCTTTTAATTACTTCATAAAAACATTACCTGCTGGGATAACGTTACTCCAGCCAGACCGTTTTCTTTCTAATGGGAATATTAAAATAATTACTAGCTATAAAATTAGTTGTCTAGATTCATCTAGACAACTAATTTTATAACAAATAAAAAATAAGGCACAACATTTACTTCAGTAGGTAAATGTTGTGCCTTATTTTTTATTTGTTCTTTCATCGGTTGCGAAGTTATTCGAGAGTACGATTACTTATCATATTTTGTACGTACAAAATATGAGAAGAAGAATAATTCCTAAGATGGCTTCTTAGGAATTATTTTAAATTTGTTCTGCAATAGAAAAACCAAAATAATAAATAGCTTAAAGGTTATTCCATTAAATAGAAAAACACTTCAATTGGTCCCAGCACTCTCAATAACAGCTCTAAAGACTTACTGTAAACGTTATTTTAAAGCTTGTAACTGCCTTCAAATGTATGTGAAGTTTCATTAGTATCCGGTAAGTATTGAACAAGTTATGTTGATATTGAGTTCTTCACGAGCACGGTCTTGATGCGCGCAGTGTTATTTGGCCACTGGAATGGAAATATGAACTGAATGTTTAGTCAAAAATTAGTTGTTTAGTTCAGTTGTAAGTATATTAGTAAAATTTCAGCTCAGTACATTTTTTGTTTGTTTTGGAGCATTACTCCGCCATTTGATTAAACTGATTTCCAAAATTCTTGTTTTATTTGAAAGGATATACTCCCGTGATGGTCCCATTACCATGAGGTCGGGATCTGATAATAGGATCTAAGGGAAACCGACGGGAACTTTCGAAAATTCTAGGGGCGAGTAATGCGTCTATTATGTTTTTCAATTAGGATTTTTAAACACTACCTACAATTTGATAAAGTTCTGGGGTCGACCTGATGATGAAGCCGACAGACAGTTGAGAGCACTCCTCAGCGGTTTATATTAACCCTGTGTTTGGGCTCGATTAATTTGTATTGATGATGACTTTACAGCTTGATAGAGTGGGACTGTCATTAAGGCTGATGATGAAGAAGTATAATTGTTAAGGGAACTCTTCAACGGTATACAGTAACTACTTTGTGTTTAGGCTTGTATAATTTGTATTGATTTGAACTTTGCACCTATGCAGATTATATCTAAGGGAAAAAACGGATCTATGTAGCTTTACACTGAAAATGATAGAATAATTAAATTAAAAAAACTAACTTAAAACAACCAAAAACTAATAAGTAACAAACAAAAAGTCAAAACTGAAAAGAAAAAATAACTATCATTAATTATCAGTATCTACTGATAGGTTAGAAGTTTTAATAAATAATTTTCTATAGAACTTATGGCGCCGACTTCTAACCTATCAGTGGGTGGGTAGTCTAGCAGTACCTACTAATGATATCTAGTTATTTATTTCTTTTTAGTTTTGACTTTTTTATCTTATATCCTACTTCTTTTATTGCAATTAAAATTTTTTTTTCGGCATACTATTTAATGTTTGGTTGATTATTTGAGCAACAGAATATTAATTCTTATGACAATAAATTATTTCAGTATCACAAGAATATAATACAAGTAGGTATATCAATTGGTCATTCAGTTTCCGAGATAATATAATATTACTAAAACGCAAAATGGGGAGCATAACTTTCATTGTGCAGACGTTTTAGCCAGTTTTAGGTACCTATTTGCCCAAAGATGGCTATCTGCAATTAGGTATGTCATTTTTCTGAATCGCGGGGTTTTTTTTTTTTTTTTTAAGGGGGGAAAATCATCGAATGACTTCTCCCGCCTGGGTGAGGCGGGAGGGAGTGTCAGACTCTTACTGACTAAAAACCACCCCGTTCCTTCTCCTGCACGTCGAGCCGGAGCCCCGGTTACCCGTTAGGTTCTATCGCGGGGTTAAGACTTTGTGAATTGATAATGGATGGATAACCCCCTTGAATTATGATGCCCACGTTGTCGTTAGTTGGAGTGCTAAATAAGCTATTACATGTCAGTTGTCAGTTGCTTATTGGTTTCGTTCGTATGGTTGTTGTTGTTGATAGATACCTCATAATCGAAAATATCGTAATTTCGTTGTATTGATTTATTTATAATTCATGGAGCACTTACAGTTTATTAAAATGGATAAAAATAACAATAGGTGTAGGTAATAATGAGCCAATAACAAGTCCTCACGTTTAACATTTGGAACAAATTAATTAATATGGTGTGAGTACCTACTACACATTATTAAAAATACATACATTCTGCGTAAATGAAAAAAATAAATATTGAAACAGACCGTACAGACAATATGATTATGAACAGATCAAGAGAAACGATTAAAAAAACTAAAGATCTAGTGCTGCTTAAAAAATTTGAGGCTTAAGCACCTCTTTGCCGAGTTCACACAAGTTGTAAACGGATCGAAGTCATATTCCTTACAAACATTGTTAAAGTGTCTGCTTGCACGCATAATGTAACTGTTCTGCCTGTAGTTAGATGAGGAACGGGATAAGTGTAAAGGTGGATTAAATCTAAATATTTTATTAGGTACATTAAATTTGATTTTTGATAATAGTTCTGGACTATCCACATTGCCGTTAAGAACCTTAAACAAGAATAGACAATCTGCAATATTGCGTCTATCTACCAGTGGTAATAGATGGAATTTTCTACAGAGTTCAAGATAACGGGCAGACTGGTATGGTATATTTTGGTGGAAACAGAGATATTTTATAACGTTTTTGAATGTTTTCCACGCGGTCAATATATTTCTGATATCTTGGATTCCATACCTGAGACGTATACTCCAGCTGGCTCCTGACATAAGTGCAATATAGTATTGTAAGGGTCTGTAGGGACACAAGTACATTGGTGACGCATGTAATAACATGCAATGTAATGTATTTTATTATATAAGTGTGTGTGTGCCTATGTGCAGCTGTGCCTGCTATTGTAAAATTGTTTTAGTCGCAATATAGCATCCATTCTATACTCTTGTCCGTGTATCATTTACGCTCCCCATACACAACATCATAAGAACAATACGAACTTCTACAGTGGTGACCCCGAACGTTTATTTTTTGTGTTTGTGGGGGGAACGCGAAGCGATAAAATGAATCCTAGCATCTCGCGTGCTGCGGATAGCAAAGAGAGCACTGGCGAAACGAGCGTGTTAGCAAGCATCACGGTAGCATCACGAATACCGGAATTTTGGGCGGATCAAACGCGGCTCTGGTTCGTCCAATTCGAGGCCGTCGTAGAAAACCAAAAACTTAGCGATGCTGCCAAATTAAATCTCGTGGTAACGAAGCTGGGGAAGAATGCGATACAGCAGGTGAGCGATCTACTGCTCGCGCCGCCGGAGACTCGCAAATACCAGACGCTCAAGAATAGATTGCTGGAAGTTTTCGAGGAGTCTGAGACGAGGAAGCTTCAGAAATTGATCGGCGAAATGGAGCTAGGGGACCAGCGGCCATCGCAACTGCTACGGAGGATGCGGGACCTGGCCAGGGAAAAGGTTTCAGGCGAAACCCTGCGGCTAATGTGGCAATCGCACTTGCCGTCGGCAGTTCGTGCGATACTCGTGGTCACTGAATCGATGGACCTCGACGTACTAGCGGCCATCGCAGACAAGGTGATGGAGAGCACAGCGGGTGGTGCAGCACTTGTTGGAGAAGTCAGGGCATCGGAGGCGTCGGCGACAAGTCAGCAGACAGTGGCTGGAACGTCGGACACATCTCTGATCATAGATACAGGGATCAAGCAGCGAAGTGCGTCAAACCCTGCAATTGGAAGGGGGGTCAGGCGGCGGAAAACTAGCGGAGACGCAGCCGTTGACGGGACGCTGCGCGACGCATAACCGTCTCATAGTGTGCGACAAGACGTCAGGCCAATGGAACCGTGGAAAGATTTCATCGCGTACTTAAGGCAGCATTGATGGCCAGAAGAGATAAGGGTACGTGGTACGAGGAGTTAAATACGGTTTTATTCGGATTGCGAGCAACACCACGGTGCGATACGGGTGTTAGCGCAGCCGAGTTAGCGTTCGGTAAAACGTTGAGATTGCCTGGTGATTTTTACGATGGCTCAAGTATAGGCGTTAGCGATTCTAACGAATATGTTAATAAAATTAGAGAAGCGATAAGGAACTTAAGACCAAAACCTTCTGGTCAACGAGATTCGCGTTCTATTTTTGTACATACAGACTTACAAACTTGTTCGCATGTTTTTGTACGGGTGGATTTAGTAAAGAAGTCTTTGCAGACACCATATGATGGACCTTATAAGGTCATCAATAGGTACGAAAAATACTTTAATATACAAATGGCGGATAGGCAAGTAAAAGTCAGTATTGATAGGTTAAAACCGGCTTACATGGTTAACGAGAGTCCCTTCGCTCAACAGGATAGTTATAGTTATGTACCAAATGGTAGTAAGATTGGTAATACTTTAGATAGTACGAGTAAGCCTAATAATAGTGCAACGGGCGATAAGCTTACGGCTTATACCACGCATAGCGGTAGAGCGGTCAAACGACCGATAAGGTTTAGGCTATGATACAATACGTACCATTATATTGTTAATAGATTTGATGTTTTAATTAATATGTGTATTTCTAAGACAATTACGCATGTGTAATACATATTTCTAATAATAATAATCTTAAATTGAATCAGTAAGCGTTAGGTCGGATGTATTACTGTAACCGCTGAGCTACTGGGACACGGATGATATGCATGCGTCATTAGTTTAATTAGTAAGCTATACCGAGTATGTCGCAAACTAAAATAGGTAATTCATTGCAGAATTTTAATTGTGTAATTTGGCAACGTTGTATTCATATTAAAATCGAGGGCAAATATTTAGAGTTAACGCATCATTTATTTTATGTTAATAATTATATGTATTGTTTAACTTGATTTTATTCATTTTGTAATAGACCATTGGTCGTCAACAAACATAATATTGTAACATTTAACGATGGGACATAATCAAAGCAAACCTACTCAGAACAACGTGGCCATTGCTCAAAGCATATCTAACGAAGTTATGGGGCAAAGATTAGACTGGCTAGAAATATGTGTCATGATCGTCGCTATATTGTTTGGATTGATGTGCCTATGGGTAATTAGGAATCAATGTAGAAAGCGGGTACGTGATTGGTTTCGCAAGGAGGCTGTGGAGGCTGGGTGGTCACCTCCGATGGTCAAGGTGCACGCGGTGCAACCTGCGGCAACGGCGCATAACGTCGAACAATATCAAGTGTAATTTTGAAGTGGTTTCATTGCGATTATTAAACAACAAGTGTGTTGTTTCTCAATATTGTTTTATTATATAACTTACGTGTATTATTCAAAGAGGTAAACAGTTATTAATTTGTATTTTTTTTTAAATTGTTAATTTTAATGGCAGTGTTTTCGTTGTATTTTGTTGGTTTAAAAGTTGTAATGATAAATTTGTTTTCCTTCTGTAAGAGGGGGGCTAGTGTAGGGACACAAGTACATTGGTGACGCATGTAATAACATGCAATGTAATGTATTTTATTATATAAGTGTGTGTGTGCCTATGTGCAGCTGCGCCTGCTATTGTAAAATTGTTTTAGTCGCAATATAGCATCCATTCTATACTCTTGTCCGTGTATCATTTACGCTCCCCATACACAACATCATAAGAACAATACGAACTTCTACAGGTCTTTGCATCGGTGAAATTTTTTGAAAGACGCATTATAAATCCAATCAGTTTAGAGGCTTTTTTGACGATTGCATCAATATGTGTACCGAAAACCAATTTGCTGTCTTGATGGACGCCTAAGTCACGGATAGTAGTGCATCTTGGTAAGGGCTGACCCGCTAAAGTATAATTAGTGACATGGACAGTGCGCTTTCTAGTGTAAGTGACTACGGAACACTTAGGTGGGTTGAGATCCAGTTTATTTATCCGACAATACTCTTCAAGCTGATGCAAATCCGCCCGGAGAGCCAGACCATCGTCAGGAGTTGAGATAGTAGCTGACAGTTTCATGTCATCAGCAAAACATAAAAGTTTGGATGTATGAAAGTTGATGTCGTTTACATAGAGGTAGATCACGAATAGAAAAGGACCGAGTAACGATCCCTAAGGTACTCCGCTTGGGCTCGCTGCCATCGCAGCGGTAAGTCCCCTCTTTGAGGAGTGGCTTGAGAGACGCTACGGCGTCCTCACCTACCGCCTGACGCAGGTCCTCACCGGACATGGGAGTTTCGGGAGGTACCTGTGTCTGATGGGGCGGGAGGAAACGCCCGGGTGTCATCACTGCGAGGACCGCTCTGAGGACACGGTGGAACACACAGTGGGAGAATGCCCTGCATGGGCTGAGCGAGAGTTAGCGTTCGGTAAAACGTTGAGATTGCCTGGTGATTTTTACGATGGCTCAAGTATAGGCGTTAGCGATTCTAACGAATATGTTAATAAAATTAGAGAAGCGATAAGGAACTTAAGACCAAAACCTTCTGGTCAACGAGATTCGCGTTCTATTTTTGTACATACAGACTTACAAACTTGTTCGCATGTTTTTGTACGGGTGGATTTAGTAAAGAAGTCTTTGCAGACACCATATGATGGACCTTATAAGGTCATCAATAGGTACGAAAAATACTTTAATATACAAATGGCGGATAGGCAAGTAAAAGTCAGTATTGATAGGTTAAAACCGGCTTACATGGTTAACGAGAGTCCCTTCGCTCAACAGGATAGTTATAGTTATGTACCAAATGGTAGTAAGATTGGTAATACTTTAGATAGTACGAGTAAGCCTAATAATAGTGCAACGGGCGATAAGCTTACGGCTTATACCACGCATAGCGGTAGAGCGGTCAAACGACCGATAAGGTTTAGGCTATGATACAATACGTACCATTATATTGTTAATAGATTTGATGTTTTAATTAATATGTGTATTTCTAAGACAATTACGCATGTGTAATACATATTTCTAATAATAATAATCTTAAATTGAATCAGTAAGCGTTAGGTCGGATGTATTACTGTAACCGCTGAGCTACTGGGACACGGATGATATGCATGCGTCATTAGTTTAATTAGTAAGCTATACCGAGTATGTCGCAAACTAAAATAGGTAATTCATTGCAGAATTTTAATTGTGTAATTTGGCAACGTTGTATTCATATTAAAATCGAGGGCAAATATTTAGAGTTAACGCATCATTTATTTTATGTTAATAATTATATGTATTGTTTAACTTGATTTTATTCATTTTGTAATAGACCATTGGTCGTCAACAAACATAATATTGTAACATTTAACGATGGGACATAATCAAAGCAAACCTACTCAGAACAACGTGGCCATTGCTCAAAGCATATCTAACGAAGTTATGGGGCAAAGATTAGACTGGCTAGAAATATGTGTCATGATCGTCGCTATATTGTTTGGATTGATGTGCCTATGGGTAATTAGGAATCAATGTAGAAAGCGGGTACGTGATTGGTTTCGCAAGGAGGCTGTGGAGGCTGGGTGGTCACCTCCGATGGTCAAGGTGCACGCGGTGCAACCTGCGGCAACGGCGCATAACGTCGAACAATATCAAGTGTAATTTTGAAGTGGTTTCATTGCGATTATTAAACAACAAGTGTGTTGTTTCTCAATATTGTTTTATTATATAACTTACGTGTATTATTCAAAGAGGTAAACAGTTATTAATTTGTATTTTTTTTTAAATTGTTAATTTTAATGGCAGTGTTTTCGTTGTATTTTGTTGGTTTAAAAGTTGTAATGATAAATTTGTTTTCCTTCTGTAAGAGGGGGGCTAGTGTAGGGACACAAGTACATTGGTGACGCATGTAATAACATGCAATGTAATGTATTTTATTATATAAGTGTGTGTGTGCCTATGTGCAGCTGCGCCTGCTATTGTAAAATTGTTTTAGTCGCAATATAGCATCCATTCTATACTCTTGTCCGTGTATCATTTACGCTCCCCATACACAACATCATAAGAACAATACGAACTTCTACAGGTCTTTGCATCGGTGAAATTTTTTGAAAGACGCATTATAAATCCAATCAGTTTAGAGGCTTTTTTGACGATTGCATCAATATGTGTACCGAAAACCAATTTGCTGTCTTGATGGACGCCTAAGTCACGGATAGTAGTGCATCTTGGTAAGGGCTGACCCGCTAAAGTATAATTAGTGACATGGACAGTGCGCTTTCTAGTGTAAGTGACTACGGAACACTTAGGTGGGTTGAGATCCAGTTTATTTATCCGACAATACTCTTCAAGCTGATGCAAATCCGCCCGGAGAGCCAGACCATCGTCAGGAGTTGAGATAGTAGCTGACAGTTTCATGTCATCAGCAAAACATAAAAGTTTGGATGTATGAAAGTTGATGTCGTTTACATAGAGGTAGATCACGAATAGAAAAGGACCGAGTAACGATCCCTAAGGTACTCCGCTTGGGCTCGCTGCCATCGCAGCGGTAAGTCCCCTCTTTGAGGAGTGGCTTGAGAGACGCTACGGCGTCCTCACCTACCGCCTGACGCAGGTCCTCACCGGACATGGGAGTTTCGGGAGGTACCTGTGTCTGATGGGGCGGGAGGAAACGCCCGGGTGTCATCACTGCGAGGACCGCTCTGAGGACACGGTGGAACACACAGTGGGAGAATGCCCTGCATGGGCTGAGCACCGCCGTGCCCTCAGGGAAGTGATCGGCGATGGCGACCTCTCGCGTCCGGGCCTAGTGCAGGCCATGATGCGGAGCGAGGGGGACTGGGATGCCGTCTCCTCCTTTTGCGAAGCAGTCATGCTAGCTAAGGAGGAGGCGGGACGCGTGAGGCAGCGAAGCGCTGCCTCCTCGCAACCCAGCCATCGCGAAGGTCACACCGGGCGTCGGGGATCGCGGGACGATCTCCGGCCACCGCAAGCGCGGGCCTGCGGACGGCGAAAATGGGTGGCTCCCCGTCCGACCAGAAACAGACCCGAGCGTACGGCGCGTCGCGTTCCGCGCGCGCCTCAAAGAGCCATCAGACCACCACAGATGGGGCCCAATACGGCCGATGCCGATTCGGAGTCGCGGAGAACCTAACGGGTAACCGGGGCTCCGGCTCGACGTGCAGGAGAAGGAACGGGGTGGTTTTTAGTCAGTAAGAGTCTGACACTCCCTCCCACCTTACCCAGGCGGAAGCAGTCATTCGATGATTTTCCCCCTTAAATAAAAAAGAGGTACTCCGCTGGGTACATTTACCCAGCTAGAAATGTAGTTATTGAGTACTACTGCTTGTGACCTATTGTCGATGTATGAAGCGAACCACCTCAAGAGGTCGCCGCTGATGCCTGTGTCAATAAGCTTCTGTAACAGGATATCGTGGTCAATCCGGTTAAACGCCTTGCTGTAATCTGTGTAAACCACATCAACTTGCTTACCTTTATCCATGGCATCCGTGACAGAGTCATTAAAAAGAATTAGGTTGGAAATAGTAGACCTCCCTCTCAAAAATCCGTGTTGAAAGGAGTTAAATGAATTGGCCAAGGCGGAGTATAACTGTTTGTAGACAGTTTGTACGTATGTTTTGTATGTTCGTAGTTTCGTACTTCGTTCGGTAATAATAAAATCACTTGTTTCACTTGTTTCTTGTACGCCGTACGGAAGAACCTGCTCTTGAAAATGAGCAGCGCCTCTCGAGAAATAGAGAATACATTTCGCAAGCACGCGCTACAAAATCTAGTTTCGAGCGCTCACAGCGTCTCGCTAGCCAAAATGTGAGGACGTCGCGGGCCCGTGCTCGAGAAAATAGCGCTGAGCGGTTGATAAATAAATAAAATATATAAGTAAAAGGGTTAAGTTACCTTGAGCAGAAAAGATAACTTCGGTAATCTTTGAAGTCACTGATCTGATTCCAAAAAATATTTTGCTAATAAAATTAAATACAGTAATATCAATCGAGTGTAATCGTATGTTAAAACCAGAAATTTTTCGCTGACGAAGTCGCGGGCAGAAGCTATTTATTTATTTATTTATTTATTAATACTTCTGTATAACGAACATACGATGGCGGACTTAATGCCGGGTGGCATTCTCTAACAATCAACCATGGGGTGATGCAGAGATGTGCAACAGTAGGTGTAATAGGTATAATGGTTTATGTGATGCATAACTGTAAATACATACATATCTCCGTATATATAGGTATAATGTAAATTATATAAGATACATTATCAATATTACTAAATAACATGTTTTAATATAAAATTTAAAATAGCAAAATTTAAAATAGCAAAATGTTTGTAAACGCACCCACGACACAGGAGAAAATCCTAATGTGAGGCAACGTTTTTTTTTTTAAAAAAAACAAAAACAATACTATAAAAGTTAATAAATAAATTGGGAATAAAACTACATATAATATATATGACGGCGCCGCCGTCATTATTTTGTAAACTGCGAATGTAATGGGCAAGCAGTGAACAAACAACTGGCCGACGTCACTTCAACCCCACCACCGAGTGATATACAGTGTGTTAGGTTAAACGAGGGACTTATTGAGGGAGGGTATTCAGTATTCGATTCTCGTCCCGAATATGTAAAAAACCTATAACCAAAATTTTTGAAGTAATTGTCCAATAAAATAAATCATCATGAACACTGACCGCGCAACAAGTGAACTTGTAAACAGAAACAGTACTTACATAAAGTAAGTCGCGTTGCAAAACATGCGCCGATCTTGCCGAAAAGGATAGAGTGCGCTTAAGCCCGCTAAGCCGTAACCCGTAAGCGTAAGCGGAAGCGTTTTTATGGTTCTGTCTGTTATTTATTAGTGTTTTCGTTTCGTTTATATGTTTGTTAGGTTCATGTGAGTATACACTGTTATGGGTTTGAATATGTCCCTCGTTTAACCTAACATACTGTTATTTATTTATTTATTTTTTTTTATTTATTTATTTATTTCAGGCATCACAGGCCCATATCGAATACTATAAACTAATACATTAAAGATTTATAAATACTATACATACATTACAAACAAAATAATTACTCAATTAAGTACTTAATAACTAGGTCACACGAATAGACGGCGTCGTGTGTCGCACAGTGTCCGGTAGCCGACCTCGGAACCGTCGGAAGACTACCCCACGCGGCCAAAACTCCTCTTTCATTAAGGTTGACAGATGTTCAGTCGGCACCCTGACTACAAAAGACTTGAAGTCCACTCTGTGTAGAGAGTGCAGTTGCTCAACCTTCAGATGAAGCTTTGCCTTGATCTTGATGAACTCCACAATCTCCTCAACCTTTGTGGAGTCATGTAGGCGGGACACGTAGAGCAGCGTGGCTGGTACAGCCGGTCGCAGTAGATAATTGTGTCCTGTCAATGCGGTACCGCACTGATTGCGGCAAGTAGGCTTCCTCTTCTTCTTTCTTTCGACTAGGGTAAAGCCTTCCTTGTCGTTCTGGTTCTTTTTAGGAACCTCCTGATGCAGATCCGCGTGAGGAGTTTTGCTTTGTTGGACCTGCTTATCCCCTTTTGCAGCTATGGCGGCGTAAACACGATTGGGGGTTGATGTACTCACACGTGTCGTAGCCTGTGCCGGAGGCGCTAGCCGTTCGGCGGAATGATTCACTGCAGCGCGTGCACGTGGCGATGCATGCGCCGTCGCCGACTCAAAACTGCCGACCGATGCATTAGCTGCACCGCGGCACATGTTAGCACTGTCGGTGCTCGGTGTCGGTGAGCCACTTCCAGCAACAGTGTTGCGTAATGCCATTAATTCCGCCCGAAGTTCTCCGATGGTGTTCTCTGATGACATCAGCTTGGACTGTACCTCGGCCAGGCTTGTTTTCAAGGATATGATGTCCTTGAGTAACCTGGTAACATCGACGTGATCAAAGGTGACAGGGGGCAACTTGTGCAAGTCCTTTGCCACGAATGCAGGCACGTCTTCAGGATCTGTCACCTTCAGCAAGGTGATAATGTCTTGCACGCTTTTCTCCGTTCCGTCTCTTCGGCGAGCTGGCATCTCGTCCAGTTTTCCAAGACATTGGAATAGCAACCTTTTGCCGCTACATATGTCTTCCTCCTTGAAGTTAGATTTGCAGATTTGCAAGATGCTAACCTCATCCATAGTGTCGATGGCATGCTGAATAAATGCCAGCAACTCGTTGGCTATGAGTGATTGGGTACTCATACTTAATCAAGCAGCGGCAAATGCCGCGCGTTTCGCGAGTATTGTAAACACGACCGTATATGAGCGCGCTTCGCACTGCACTCACTGTATAAAGCAGCGCAAGCGCAAGCTCGGGGGAGTCGTTCGTCAATCGTTGCCCAGTTCACACGTTACGCAATCGCTGAGTAATTTTATTGTGCACTGTCGAAAGTAAACGTTACTTTAATTACGAATTGTTTTATTACTGCATAAACATACCTCTACCGATATATATGACGAAGAGGGTTCTCGCTTGACATCGCCCACACCATCCTTCCGACATCAGAAGTGGGATGGACCAGGATTATTGAAAATGTTAAAATTATCGGAGCCGGTTCGTGAAGAACTACCTACAAGCAAACGCGACAAAGAAGATAGTGCTGCAAGATTGGAAGTGCTTAGCTATACATAGCTAGGTACTCAGTAGTGAAGATTCAACGTGGCTAACGTTGAGGCAGCTACTTCGAACTGAATCGCTATCTGAAGCAGCAAATGAAGACATGACGTGGTCCCAATTCAAGCCGGAGTACATTGGCGTCCAGTGACAGCATGAGATACGCGGCGTTAACGCAGCGTTTGGTGAGCGGCGTGTTGATGTCTGCAATTGGACACTGCTGCCATCGGGATTATACCAGGTGACTTTGTTCCATTTATTATGATTCCGATACCAAGTACTTTATGGGTCAAAAACGAGTCAAAGACTTGAGTTTACAATTATTAGTTTTCCAATTTGAAATTTTATTTTATTTTGTCGGGTAGTTATTTAAAGAAAATAGCCGTGATGTTTTAGGTCCGAGATTATACATGGTCATTAGAATTATATCTGAGAGTGTTATTTTGTGTTGTGTATTGTTAGGTAATATCTCAAGTAGTCTTAGGCTTTCATTTGGTTGGAACTTGCGAGGTATGGTTTCCGCGAGGTAGATGCAGAATTAAGTGGTGCTTGCTGTCTAACGCGGTACAGAGTATTGAAAAAAAAAGTAGTTTATAACAAATAAAGGTCAAAAGCTGCTAATAATAATTTGTAGTTAAAGTCAGAATTGAAGAGTCCTCTAAAGTCCTACATTCATTTAGGATTATTGTTGGGTTGGAAAATAGCGCTAAGAATACTCTGATGAGAAACGTGCTTCCCTTGATCTTGCCATTAGGATTTGTTATAATTAGGGCCTTTCAGTACCTAGTGAGTTAGTAATTGTAAGGGTAAAACTTCTCATTTATTCTACTGTACCGTGTGTGCTAGTCATAGTCGTTACTGGGGCAGGGACTCGATTCCATATAATGAAACTACAGTCGTGGCTGACTTGTGACTCTGGAATACTGGAGTGACTATCCACACTTGTGTAGTGTATAAATTGTGGTTACCTTGAAAATCTTGGTGGCTGTTGATCATTTATTTTGATTTAAAGGACCTTGAGATATGTTTTCGCTAAGTGCGTTGTACTTAGTGAGTAGATAGGCTGTTCGGTGGTTATTCCAGATGTAGTGAAGTCGGGTTTTGTCTAATAGAGAAAACGCGGAGTAACGAGACTCTGCATTTCATTATTATATTGCGTCTTACAAAAAATGTCTATCGCAGCGCCTATAAGTTACGTAAAATGTCGAGTAATTTAACTCGTCGAGTACCGTCATTATGGACACAATTGTGGAGCCCATTGTTGCGGTCGCCGGTGGCCGCTTGGTGTTTGACAGTTTAATTGTAACAGATGAAATTGAAATACAGTAGATCTGAGGACTAAGGATGAGGAGAATATCTGATCACCAGGTTCTTCGAGAATTTTATGAAGTGTCAATGTCATGAGTTGCACTCAACACCTATAACTCACATACCCACACTTACATCATATTCACGCACTCGTACTCTGACCGCACCCATGAGGAACTTGTGGCTATGGGTCTTCACACACCAGACCGCATTCATGAGGATCATGTAGCGATGGGCCTGTGTGGTAAAGCGCCTGTGTGGCAATGCATCTGATTGGTGAATTGCCTGGTTGGCAACTGGTCTGTGTGAAGTTAGTTAGTATCGTATTGATTTTTATGCAGTTTCAGTTTGTAAGAATAAATGTTTGGTTATCTGTCAGATTATCTTGTCTCTGATTCGATCCTCCAGAGATACTCCGCAGACAGATGTTTCTTGTCTCTCTCGTTCACGTTCTCTTGTGTCCTGTAAGTTTCGCGTTAGAAAAGAGTAGCTGTGAGTTACTGGGCTATGCACAGCCGTGATCACTTGTAAAGTTTAAATGCTTTGGGTTGCTTGGTAGAATAATATTCTTGTGAGATTGTGAAACGTCAGTTTGTCTATAAGTTTTCTGGTTATTGATTTTGCTACTGAAACGTCGTAACTTTTTAAACTTTTAACTGTAAACGTATACCCAAACTATAAAGGTCCCTACAAAATCACTGATTTCTTAGAAAACGATAGGTACGAATAGAAACTCGTTAATGGTTCTAATCGAACGTACAAGGTCGCCTATGAGAACTTACGCGAGGTACCCCGCGGTCCATTAGGTTTTATAGAAATAGCCGAAAGTTATGATGATGACGTGACGGCGGATGATAGCCAGAGTTATTTTGTCCATGAAACTGATCGCGGTAATAATATACTGTGTGACATAACTGTGATTGGTGATACTGAGGATGAACTTTCCGATAGCGACACTATATCTGTTAATAGCGACACTATATCTGTTAATGGCGACACTATATCTGTTAATAGCAGCACTGTATCGGCTAGTTCACGTACCTTGAGCGCAATTAGTAATAATATGGAAAGTCCATCACCAGATTTACTAGAGTGAATGAGTGTTGTAACTGATTACTTATTTATAAAATTAAAAAAAAAGAAGAAAAAAAAAGAAAAAAAAAAGAAAAAAAAAGTAACAAAAAAATGTAGGAAACAGTCATTGAAGGGAAAATCCAGTCCAATGACTCAGCTAAAGGGGTTGCGATCCGACCATAAGGATTGCAATCCGGTCTAGCATGTTTCGCTATAGGGACCGTTGTCCGGTCTAGCATTTGCTAAAGGGACTCATGTCCGGTCTAGCATTCGCTAAAGGGACTGATGTCCGGTCTAGCATTCGCTAAAGGGACTGATGTCCGGTCTAGCATTCGCTAAAGGGACTGATGTCCGGTCTAGCATTCGCTAAAGGGACTGATGCCCGGTCTAGCATTCGCTAAAGGGACTGATGTCCGGTCTAGCATTCGCTAAAGGGACTGATGTCCGGTCTAGCATTCGCTAAAGGGACTGATGTCCGGTCTAGCATTCGCTAAAGGGACTGATGTCCGGTCTAGCATTCGCTAAAGGGACTGATGTCCGGTCTAGCATACGCTAAAGGGACTGATGTCCGGTCTAGCATTCGCTAAAGGGATATTTATCCGGCCTAGCACAATCGTCTCCAGTTCTAATACTGATGAGTGATGATAACGTAGTAGTTGTGGTAAGCTGAAGGGTTAACCGAACCCGCACAATATTGAAAGCTTTTGTTAAAGGTTATACTAGATAGAGATTAGAAATGCCAGGATGAACGAACGGGTTGTTATCTTGTTCCCAGATGCTCGGAAGACGCTCGAGGACGAGCGTACGTCAGTATGGCCGTGACGGCGCCGCCGTCATTCTTTTGTAAACTGCGAATGTAATGGGCAAGCAGTGAACAAACAACTGGCCGACGTCACTTCAACCCCACCACCGAGTGATATATAAAGCAGCGCAAGCGCAAGCTCGGGGGAGTCGTTCGTCAATCGTTGCCCAGTTCACACGTTACGCAATCGCTGAGTAATTTTATTGTGCACTGTCGAAAGTAAACGTTACTTTAATTACGAAGATTTAATTGTTTTATTACTGCATAAACATACCTCTACCGATATATATGACGAAGAGGGTTCTCGCTTGACATCGCCCACACCATCCTTCCGACATACATATATATATGTCGCAGAATCAACAAAGATGCACAGCTCGAGTATCGTTATTTTAGAACAACGCCATCTGTTATCATTTGTCGGAAACGTCAAGCAGTGTGCTTGGGTGATGGTCGGTACGGGGCGTGGCATGTTGGTATTTGAAAGGCGTCACTTTTGAGTTGGACTGACTAGTATATAGTAATCTGTGAGTTGGACACGAGGGTGAGCGGTTGTTTTGCCAGCCAGTACCGAACTTACCGCGTTTACGAAGAATCCGATGACGAAGTACCCCCAATGGGTGAATTGTCTTCTACATATATATATTAAATACAATCGCCAAAATGATAAATTAAGTACGTGATGCGTCTGTCTGTTCCCTCTCCAATAGTTCACGAACCTTAACTTTAAAACTAAGCCGGCTGGTTGCCGTCCTGACATCCGTGGGTAGCGCATTCCACAGCAGAATGGATTGGACAAACAATGAAGAGTGAAGGAAGTCAGTCCGGTGCGTGGGACATTGTAGAAGAAGATTATTAGTGGAACGAAGATACTTGCTGTGGTTTGCACTCATGAACTGAAAATAGGAGGATAGATAGCTAGGAGAAGTGGGGGAATAAAGAAGAGAGAATAAAGTGGTTAACGCCCGTTTTTTCCTGCGTTGACGTATGGGCAACCACTTTAGTTGCAACCGATATGCAGAGACATGGTCGTATTTGCGCAGGCTAAAAACGAATCGAATGCAGTTATTTAGAAGGCGGTCAAGTTTATTGAGGAGATCTGCATTCAGGTCGTAGTAACACACATCAGCGTAATCAATTATGGGGAAAACCAAGGACTGAACAAGCATCGCCTTGGTCGACGACGGAAGGAAGTTTTTTAACCGATACAGGGCTCGCAACGTCCCCGTGACTCGCTGACAGACACTAGTAACATGAGCACGCCAGGTTAAGTTGCCGTCGATGTGCAACCCAAGATTTTTGACATCACCACTAAATGGAATGACCGCACCGTCAAACCGGACTGGCGGTACCGTTGCACTGTTAACCTTGCACAAAGTGCGGGAGCTACCTACTATTATCGCCTGACACTTGCTCGGGTTGACATTAATGCCAAATTTCCCAGACCAGTTAGATATGGCAGTCAAGTCCGCGTTCACCTTCGCAACTGCATCAGGTAAGTCCTAGGCAACTGCATCAGGTAGAAGCTAGTACATTATATAAATAGAATCGAATAAAGTACAGGAAAACATAAATAATTTAATTTGGTTATTATTAACAACAGCCTCATATGCTACCTTTGTGAACTCGTTGAGTGTACCTACACGAGAATATATCCGTACTGTGTGCTATTGCATTCAATATCCGCAACGCTCATTATGTCAACTGTCATTATCTCAGAAGTACCCAAAAACAGATTTTTACAAGAATCGAAACTTAATTATTTACTCCGGTTTATTTGTAATAAGTATAAAAATGTATTGTATATGGACATGAACTACACTAGATCATTACCAAGTGGGCGGAACTATGTAGTAAATCTTGCACGATCACTACTAAAGGAAATATTATGTTTAAATTATCACTTCCAACTCTCCCAATATGAACAAAATATTAAAAATAAATGTAAAAAGTCCGTTCAAAACAAAGGTGTCCAAGTTAACTTAGATTGTAACAAACAGGTATTGGTTAATAAATTAGCTGAGGCGGAGAAAACAGAAATAGTAACGCCTATAAATAACTTTTTTCGAGAATAAAAATGTATACATTATGCATCAAAATATTGCAGGACTCCTAGCAAAGTCTGATATGATCACCGTACGTATGTCTAAATGAGCTGTTAGAAAAAGGTATACAAGTGGACCTATTATGTATTACGGAACATTTTATGATGGAAGGTTATGATGTCTATCTCAATATACCTAACTACTGTTTGGCTGCATGCTTTAGTCGTAAGAAAAACAAAAGAGGTGGTGCTTGTATACTCATAAAAAATAGTCATAAGTGGAGGGAAATAACAAGAATAGCTAAATTGTCTATAACGGGTATTTTTGAATGTTGCGCTATAGAACTTTTAAATTATAATATTGCAATTGTGTGCATATATGTATAGAGTACCTAATTCAGCTAACTTTAACGAATGTATGACTAGATTGGATATATTATTGCGTATTCTGATACAAAAACCATTCAAAAATGTTGTACTGGCGGGTGATTTTAATATAGATATATTGAAAAAAAATAAACACACACTTGAATTTGAAAATTTATTATTGAATTTTAATTTAAAACTATCAATTCGTCAACCTACGCGTTTAAAGAGCAATACATGCATTGACAATTTTGCGCACAATTTTGATTTCTGTAGTAAAGCTATTGTTCTAGAATTGGCTTTGTCTGACCACACGGCACAACTACTCAATTGCCCGATTAGAACTGTAAGCCCCGGGACACGTTGGCGGACCACTAAACGGGACTATAGTAAGGAGAACATGGATAAATTTAAGTCTTACCTAAGCAGCCTATCGTTTACTGATGTGTATAAATTGAAGGACCCAAACATTGCTTACAAAGCCTTTACAGAATTGTTTTCTTTGTTATATACTCAGTGCTTTCCTGAAACTCTTGTCTCTGTAAACGTGAAAAGAAGGTCTAGTTGGGTCTCCCGTGGTATTAAGATATGTAGCAAAAGAAAGCGTCAATTGTTATGGAAATATAGACAAAAACCTACCGATATAAATAAAAATAAATTTAAAAATTATTCAAAAGTATGTACTTAAAAAAATTATTTATTTAACTCAACGAGCACAGAATACGCATAAAATTCAAAAATCAAACAATAGGTCTAAGACTACTTGGGAAATAATAAATCAAAGAAAATTAAATTTACCAAAAAATACTATAGACAAAATTCTATATAATAATGAAACTGTTACTGACCCCAGGATTATAGCAGATATATTTAATAACTATTTTATAGATAAAATAAAACCTATAACTAGTTCGGGAACCATAGTCACTAAACATATTTTGGCAAAAAAAGACTCAATGTTTATGGCGCCTAGTCTGGCAATTGATGTATTAAAAATTATAGCGGCCTTAAAAAATACAAACTCTGTAGGAGACGATGGCATATGTACAAAAATTGTAAAGTCAGTGGCATATGAAATCAGTAGTCCCTTAAGTTACATAATTAATTTAAGCATAAGTGAAGGTATATTTCCGATTGAGCTAAAAAAATCAATTATAAAACCACTGTTTAAGAAACAAGACAGGGAGCAAGTGGAATTTTACAGGCCTATATCACTTATATCAGTAATGTCGAAAATTTTTGAAAAATACATTTATAGGGAACTTAATAACTATTTTGAAAAAAATAATATACTCTGTGACGAACAGAAAGGATTTAGGGAGAAAAAAACAATCAATTTGGCCATATATGATTTCTTGTATAATGTTATGACAAACATGGATAAAAACACCAGTCTGCGCCATTTTCTGCGACATGACACAGGCTTTCGACTACGTACAGCATAATATACTACTAAATAAACTTGAGGCATATGGTATCAGGGGAAATGTTTTAAATGTAATAACATCATACCTACATAATAGAAAATAAGTAACCCAAATTATTAGAATAAATGTGAACAGTCAACGTGAAGAAATTTTCACATCATGTGCGCGTACAGCTCCTCATGGAGTTCCGCAAGGTAGTGTACTTGGACCGCTCCTATTTACTCTGTATATCAATGATTTCCCTAAAGCCATTAAACATCCGATGACTCTGTTTGCCGATGACAGTACGATTACTATACCATGCCATGAAAAAACTAATTATGAAATGGACATAAAAAGTACTTTAATTGAAGCGGTAAAGTGGCTTGATAATAATAATTTAAAAATTAATATAAATAAAACTATGATTATGCATTTTAGTCATCGATTATCCTTATTTTCTAATCTTGACATCGAATATAATAATAATAGAATACAAATTGCTGAAACCACAAAATTTTTAGGACTGATAATCGACAAAAATTTAAATTGGAAAGCGCATGTTGAATCTCTAGCCAAACGAATAAGCAGTGCGGCATACGCGTTATATAAATTATCGCGTACTGTAAATATAGAAGCGTTATTGACGGCCTACTATGGTTTGGTTGAATCGGTCATTAGATACGGTGTAATCTTTTGGGGTAACTCAACCGATAGGGATGTCATTTTTAAGAGACAAAAATACTGCTTGCGATCTATGTTTAATCTCAAATCTACTGACAGCTGTAAAAATTACTTTATTAAATATCGTGTATTAACATTGCCTTCACTTTATGTATTAGAAATAACAATGTTCGTGAAGACAAATCCACATTTGTTTCCTCGTATGGCAGACAGATTTCCAAGAAATAGACGTGACGATAGCCAACTATGTTTACATACATCAAAAACTGCACTTATGCGCAAGAGTGTATTTTGCATGGCACCAATTATCTATAATAAATTACCCAAAAGTTGGAAAGAACTAACTATACCTAAACTAAAACAAACAATGAAATTGTTTTTGGCACAGAAAGCTTATTACAGTATAACGGAATTTTTAAGTGAGTCAGTGATTGTTATAAATAAATAACAATAAAAACTAACATTGCCCTAATTAAGGTTGTATCACAGTGGAGGACACAAAGAAACATATTGTTAATATTATTACAATTGAATGTTATTAAATAATAAGTAAAATATATAATTTGTATAATAATAATTAAATCATTTTTAGTAAATATTAATTGAATATGAACAAATTAATTAATAATGTATAATGATACTGCAGATATTTAATGTAGGTATGAGTGTAAATTTTAAAATTAATGTAATAATTCACAGTCATCAAAAAATTTTTTTTATATAATAGATATTTGCACGCCATGATAAATGGCAGACATGTCGTAAGCCACTTTTGTCTAAGATCTTGCATGCTGTATTATTTTAATTCTGTATGCACACACATGTTTGAGCAAATAAAATTCTTATTCTTATTCTTATTCGCTCGCGTCATTGGTGCCTTCTGCAAGAGGTTCGTAGTATCCTACCCTACCATACCCAGTACAAACAACGTTGGACATGGCATTAGGTATTCGGGGTATATACCTACCGTACGATTTTGAATACATGTATCTGGCAAACTTATTTTGGATTTTTTTTTTTTTTTTTTTAAGGGGGGAAAATCATCGAATGACTTCTCCCGCCTGGGTGAGGCGGGAGGGAGTGTCAGACTCTTACTGACTAAAAACCACCCCGTTCCTTCTCCTGCACGTCGAGCCGGAGCCCCGGTTACCCGTTAGGTTCTCCGCGACTCCGAATCGGCATCGGCCGTATTGGGCCCCATCTGTGGTGGTCTGATGGCTCTTTGAGGCGCGCGCGGAACGCGACGCGCCGTACGCTCGGGTCTGTTTCTGGTCGGACGGGGAGCCACCCATGCTCGCCGTCCGCAGGCCCGCGCTTACGGTGGCCGGAGATCGTCTCGCGATCCCCGACGCCCGGTGTGTCCTTCGCGATGGCTGGGTTGCGAGGAGGCAGCGCTTCGCTGCCTCACGCGTCCCGCCTCCTCCTTAGCTAGCATCACTGCTTCGCAAAAGGAGGAGACGGCATCCCAGTCCCCCTCGCTCCGCATCATGGCCTGCACTAGGCCCGGACGCGAGAGGTCGCCATCGCCGATCACTTCCCTGAGGACACGGCGGTGCTCAGCCCACGAAGGGCATTCTCCCACCGTGTGTTCCACCGTGTCCTCAGGGCGGTCCTCGCAGTGATGAAACTTATTTTGGATACGTTCTATATCATGAACTTATATTTGTCCTCATGTGGACTCCAGATACCAGAGTTACACTCCAAGTGACTTTTTTTTTTCTATGGCATAAGCCGGTAAACTAGCAGACGGATCACCTGATGGTAAGCAATCGGCGTCGCTCATGTACACCTCGAACACCCGAGGCGTTACAAGTGCGTCACCGGCTTTTTGGGGATTAGGAGTTTGAGGATCGTTGGGGATTCAGGGATTGGGAAGACTGGGGAAGGGGAAGGTAATTGGGCCTCCGGTAACCTCACTCACACGACGAAACACAACGCAAGCGTTGCTTCACGTCGGTTTTCTGTGAGGCCGTGGTATCACTCCGGTCGAGCCGGCCCATTCGTGCCGAAGCATGACTCTCCCACACTTAAAAGCTGCGTTATTATTGAACTCGTTTGCCTGACGTAAAATAAAACCTAGATTGCGGTATGCCTTCTTGCTTCCATAATGTGTTTCCTGAAGTGTAACTCTGATACAAAAAAATGAACTCCTAAATCTTTCACCTCCGTAACGCGTTGCAACAGTTCACCTTCCATGCAGTATCAGTGGTGACGGGGACTGCTTGCACGAGTGAATACCAGAACTGAGCATTTAGCAACGTTGAAATACAACTTGAATTCCCGGCTTCACTCAATGACTCTGTCTATATCGTGTTGTAAACTAACTAACATGGTCCTCGTTATTTAAAGAGTTTTTTTTTTTTTTTAAACCCAGTAGTACTTTGCCCGACCCGGGATTCGAACCTGGCAGCCGCACTTGCGACCACTCGATCATCGAGGCAGTCAAGTAAAGATAAAGACATTTATTTGCGTACAACATGGTATACCAAGATGTTATAGTTACAATATAATAGATCATCATGTTTTGCTTAATAAAGCATGCAAATTTTAACATATAACTTATTTTAACTCGTAGTTAAAAGTTATATATTATTATTATTATTTATGTTCAAAAAATTCCTTAATGCTATAAAAATTATTTCCATTCAACCATACATATAATTTAATTTTAAACAGTCTGAGGTTGAGGAGTAATCGGCTCCTCTAGTGCTAGTCTGTGATGGTCGCGTGAACTTCTAGTACATACTTATCTTTTTCTGCCGTTTTGGACAGCTCTTTATATTTACGTACGAGCATACACACTTCATATTCGTGCAATGAGGGTAGGGGTAGCAAACCAAGCTTTTTGAATATTGACCGATATGATACATCAGGTGGAATCCCATACAAGGACCGTAGGCATCGCAAAAGTCGCGGAGAACCTAACGAGTTACCGGGGCTCCGGCTCGACGTGCAGTAGAAGGAACGGGATGCTTTTTAACCGACTTCAAAAAAGGAGGAGGTTATACGTTCGGCCGGTATGTTGCTTTTTTTTTGTATGTATGTACGCGCATAACTCTGAGATGCGTGAAGCTATTTGCAAAATTCTGTTTGAAAGAGTATACTCCCGAGATGGTCCCATTTCCATGAAGTCAGGATCTGATGATGAGATCCTAGGTAAACCGAGGGGAACTTTAGAAAATTCTATGGGCGAGTAATGCGTCTATTATGTTTTTCAATTACGATTTTTAAACACTACAATTTGATAAGGGTCTGGAGTCGACCTGATGATAGAGCCGACAGACAGTCGAGGGAACTCCTCAACGGTTGTATTCTTGAGTATTGCAGTACGGTTTGGAATCCCAGTTACCAAGTGCATATTAATAGAATAGAACGTATTCAGAAGAGGTTCCTGTATCACCTAACATATAATGACTTAGGATGCCAAAACCTAAAATCATACGAACAACGCCTGTCAACATACAAAATGGAACTTCTTGGCACAAGACGAAAAATAGCCTATATTATGTTTCTATACAAATTAATACACAACCTTACCGATTCTCCTGATATACTGCAACGCGTGGCTGTTTCTGTACCGCGAGCGGGAAGACACATCTTGGCCAGCACTCGCCCATGTACCGTATGTGTTGTTATTCTAATAACATTTGTAAAGACATTGATGTCTTCCGTCTCGATTCTCTTGCCTCTTTCAAGAAGAAGTATTGATGAGAATTAATTTGTATTGATGAGAACTTTACACCTAGATAGAGTGTGGCTGTCATTAAGGATCTGATGATGAAGAAGTGTAATTGTTAAGGGAACTCCTCAACGGTATACAGTAACTACCTTGTGTTTGGGCTTGATTAATTTGTATTGATGAGGACTTTACACCTGGATAGAGTGAGGTTGTCATTAAGGGTCTGATGATGAAGAAGTGTAATTGTTAAGGGAACTCTTCAACGGTATACTGTAACTACCTTGTGTTTGGGCTTGTATAATTTGTATTGATTAGAACTTTGCACCTATGTAGATTATAAGTAACAAAACTGGTATAATTATGTAGCTTTACACTGAAAATGATAAAATAATAAAATAAAAACTGCGTTTAAAAAACCGACTTCAAAAAACCAAAAACTAATAACAAACAAAAAGTCAAAACTAAAAAGCAAAAAATAACTATTATTAGTACTGATAGGTTACCCACCCACTGATAGGTTAGAAGTCGGTGCCATAAACTCATATCATAATGATATAACTTAATATATGTATAAATATGAATTAGGTACCTATTAAGGTTTTAATGAATAATTTTGTATGGAACTTATGGCACCGACTTCTAACCTATCAGTGGGTGGGTAACCTATCAGTACTAATAATAGTTATTTTTTGCTTTTTAGTTTTGACTTTTTGTTTGTTATTAGTTTTTGGTTTTTTGAAGTCGGTTTTTTAAACGCAGTTTTTATTTTATTATTAGTCAGTGTGAGTCTGACACTGCCTCCCGCCTCACCCAGGCGGGAGAAGTCATTCGATGATATTCCCCCCTTAAAAAAAAGGCATCGCACAAAAAAATACGCACGGTAGGATATGACCGCAGTTTTCATACAAGTGACATTTTTGATTTGTTTGAGAGGGTAGACAAATTTATTTATTTTGTTGCAGACATGGTTGACTTGTTCTTTCCAGTCTAGATGTTCATTTATAAATACTCCCAAAATCTTTGTGTTGTCTACTTGCGTAATTTTAGGTATATCCATTAAACTTACTATTATATGATTTATCGAATTGTACGTAAACAGATTTATTAAGATTGATGGATAGGTTATTATTATCGAGCCAGTTGATTAAATTATCTATTGAGTTGTTTACATGTATTTCGTGATCTTTAACGGAGTTATGTTTTTTATCATTAGTGAAAATTCTGGAAATATCGTCGGAAAAAAGAAAGTAGTATAAGTTTTAAATATTGTATAACACAAGTAACAAACGCTCTAGCCACCCCAACAATATTGAAAACTTCCCCTCTGTTTCCATGGGACCCCACCATCAGATCCAGACCTGGTGGAAATGACGCCGAGCTTCACTGACAGACAGCCGGACGTACAATTCAATTTTTGACGTTTCAAAAGTGCCTATTGAGAATTAATCGACATAAATGCTTTGACTTTGAATACCAAATGAGAGTATGAAAAAAGAATCACCGAAATCCGTCCACAAACGCCGGAGTGATTGCGGACCATACACAAAAAAAAACCATACTCGCATATAATTCGCCGAATTAAGAACCTTCTACTTTTTTGGAAGTCGGGTAAAATAAAGAAAAACCACAAACTTGTATAAGTACGATGTAAAGACAAACTATTTAATAGCAAAAATATTTTTACAAATGTTTTCCTTTGACATCGTTTTAATTAATAACTAGACTCGATCCATCTTTCATGGAAACAATCACAAAATTCTGATAGGTCTTTATCACAAAATAAGAAGTCAACTTTGACAGTCGCAAAAACCAATTGCCTACAGTACAATGAGAGGTAAATAAAGTCGGGAGCTGTTTATAATAGATTGTTGAGACATTGCGACTTAAATAATTTGAAAAGAAAACATAAAAATATAAAGTCCGGCTTTCAGGAATGTTAATAACTGATTAGATACATAAACATTGTACCTTTGTATAATATGAAAACATTTTTTGTAAGTATATTATTATTATAAAATGTATAATTAATGATACTCTTTATAAGAGAGTGCTGTTATACATTTTTTACGTAAATGTTCATAATAAGTATAAGGGCATGTAGACACACGTCAAAGTTGGCTTCTTATTTTGTGGGGATTACGCAGTAGTCAAACTAATCTATCGAAATATTGACAAATTTTGTATTGAAACTGTGTTTACTTACATAAATAATCAAACATTATCGGTCAATCAAATAAATGTCAATAAAATCACTGATTTTCACATGAAATACACACAGTTATGTATTCCATAGCAAAGGTATTACGCGACCGGCGATAGGCAACAACAGTAGTCTGCAGTCGGCACGCCGGAACTGATCGGAAGATTTAGAAACAATGATTATATCGACATCGCCGTGAGCATCGCTTTCGTCAAAACAACAAACGAAGGTAATATCACAATAGCACTTAAGATAATATCAATTACTATACTATATAGTCTCCTTACGATACTAAAACAACAAGTCCGCTGACGAAATATAACAGAACAATAAGGTCATCATCGAGGTAGAGTGGCGAGCTGGCAGGCCGCTAGGCACCGAAGCCGGGCGGCGGCCCCAGCAACGATGGCGGCGGGCCGCACGCGGGCGGTCGAGCGGCCCACGGCGCGGGCGGCGGCGCGGCCCAGGGCGCGGGCGGTGCCCAGGGCACGGGCGGGACTGCGGCCCACGGCGTGCGCATGGGTGCGGCCCACGGCGCGGGCGGGGGCGCGGGCGGGGGTGTGCCTAGCGCGCGACCCAGCGCGCCCGCCATGTACCAGCGCGCCGCCTCAGGGTTGACGCTAGCTAGGCGGCTATAGGTGGCGCACTCCACCACGCTCAGCACCGCGCCCCCGCCCCCGCCCCCGCCGCCCCAGCTGAAGCCAGGCGCCGGCACCGGCCCGGGCCCGGGCCACAGCAGTGGAATGCCAGTACGCAGCACCGGTGGCGGCGCCGTCGGCGGAGAACCCGAAGCCGACGCAGGCGGGGGCGTGGGTGTCGCCGCACGGACCGGTACCGGGGAGGGAGGGGGGGCGGAGACCAGTACAGTGGTCGCCGAGACAACTGAGGGCGCTGCAGGCGAGGAAGCGGCAGACAGGGACGCGTCAGGCGAGGATGCGGCAGGCAGGGAAGAGGTAGATGGGGATGACGTCGGTGGGGATGAGTTAGGCGGGGAAGAGTTAGACAAGGATGCGGTAGGCGGGGATAAGGCCGGCGAAGTTACGGGTGCGGCGCTCGCGGAAGCGGCGGAGCGTGGGGTAGCGCGGGCGGGGGCGGGGGCGGGGGCGCGGGCGGGGGCGGGGGCGGGGGCGGGCGCGAGTGGCGGCAGGCACATGGGCACGTGGCGCCGGTAGGCCTCCACGTAGTCGAGCGCGATGCCGTCGCGCAGGTAGGCGCAGATCTCGGCCAAATTGGGGGTATCGGCGTTTTCCAGCGCCTCGAACCTCGGGTACAGGTAGCATTCCGCCGTCTGCAAGTACGCAGCCACGTGAGCGCGTTACAACACTGGGCGCGAATCTCGAGGACGCGTTCGACGGAACCCTTCCCCGAGGTTCGAGCGCAGCGGTGGACACGAACACATGTAATGCAGCAACTTGGCAATCCGGGGTGCGACAACGGGTAAAACTACAATATACTATAGGTATTTATAATTATGCATGCCTGCATGCATAATTATATGTGTATAAATGTGTATAAATAAAAAATAGTGCACCTCTGCCTACCCCTTCGGGGATAAAAAGGCGTGATGTTATGTTATGTTATGTATTTATTATTATGACTGAATTCTGTTTATCAGTCGGACGACAAGATATACTATTTTCTCTTACTAATATTACAGTAACTCAGAGACGTCAAACGCGAAGGATGAATTAGGACAAAAAGACGGTTAAGAGTCGGACTCAAGGCGCCAGCGCGGGCGGGCGCGCGCCAGGCGGTGGCAGCGCGGGCTGGCGGCCGCCGGCTGCGCGTGCAGGCGGCGCAGCTCCAGCAGGCGCAGCAGGCGCGGCGCGGCCGGGGGCGCGGCCGGGGGCGCGGCCGGGGGCGCGGCCGGGGGCGCGGCCGGGGGCGCGGCCGGGGGCGCGGCCGGGGGCGCGGCCGGGGGCGCGCGCTCGGCGTCCCACGTGGCCAGGCGGCGCGGCGGCGCGGCGTCGGACGCGGACGCGGACAGGTCGGACAGGCTGGCACTCACCCGCAGCGCGGAGTCGGGGCGCGGGTCGGCGTGGCCGGCGCGGACGAGCGCGGCGCTGACGCAGCGGTCCTCGGCCGCCGACGTGTCAATGAGCAGCACCTCCAGCAGCTCCTCCTGCACGTCCCGACACTCGGTAAACTTTACATCGCTTTAACGTAAAAATAAACCGTGCATGGCACTCAGACGTCTAACAAAAGGAGAATGTCCAAAAAGAACTCAGAGTCGATTAAATTCATTCATAAACAAATATTCGCATACATTAAATCAACATCATAAAAATGAATATAAAATTTTAAATTACTAAAACGTAAATTAATTAATACCTTCTAAGTAAAGTGCCTCACAATAATGTCTCACAATGGGTCATCGCAAATAAATATATTAGTATTATAATGTGTGTCTTTACCATTCACGGGTCCTGGTCATTTGGGAGGCGGACGAGGGGCCGAAGCCAACTGCGCAGAGGCCCTTTAGACAACTTTAATATAAATCTAATGCACACATAAACCGGCGACTATCCCTGTATGCACTATGGGAATTCACCCAAGGACAGTCCCCGGTTAGTGTAGAACTATTGTGCACATTGGAAAAAAAAGGTAGGGCTATAGGTAGGTAGGGTTGCTTGGGCTCGCTGCCATTGCAGCAGTAAGTCCCCTCTTTGAGGAGTGGCTTGAGAGACGCTACGGCGTCCTCACCTACCGCCTGACGCAGGTCCTCACCGGACATGGAAGTTTCGGGAGGTACCTGTGTCTGATGGGGCGGGAGAAAACGTCTGGGTGTCATCACTCCAAGGGCGGCCCTGAGGACACGGTGGAACACACTGTAGCGGAATCCCCAGCGTGGGTTGAGTGAGCACCGCCGTGCCCTCAGGGAAGTGATCGGCGATGGCGACCTCTCGCGTCCGGGCCTAGTGCAGGCCATGATGCGGAGCGAGGGGGACTGGGATGCCGTCTCCTCCTTTTGCGAAGCAGTCATGCTAGCTAAGGAGGAGGCGGGACGCGTGAGGCAGCGAAGCGCTGCCTCCTCGCAACCCAGCCATCGCGAAGGACACACCGGGCGTCGGGGATCGCGGAACGATCTCCGGCCACCGTAAGCGCGGGCCTGCGGACGGCGAGCATGGGTGGCTCCCCGTCCGACCAGAAACAGACCCGAGCGTACGGCGCCGAGCGTTCCGCGCGCGCCTCAAAGAGTCATCAGACCACCAAAGACGGGGCCCAATAGAGTCGATGCCGATTCGGAGTCGCGGAGAACGGGTAACCGGGGCTCCGGCTCGACGTGCAGGAGAAGGAACGGGGTGGTTTTTAGTCAGTAAGAGTCTGACACTCCCTCTCGCCTCACCCAGGCGGGAGCAGTCATTCGATGATTTTCCCCCCTTAAAAAAAATAAAAAATGGATGGGTTGCTGTGGACTAGTAAATGGGGAACTATGGATAACTATGGCACCTGCCGAAACAATGTAATTACTACACGTAAAAATGGCAGGCGGAGACTCGCCAACTCACCGACCGGACCCTGGGAATGGTTGCTAGATATAGCAACAGAGGGGCAACGAGAATGTGAGTGGCTGAAGGGTTAAGAAACTACCACCGCTTTCTACTCAGATCATCTGCTCCAGCCGAAGCTTCCTGCATCCCTGGCCCACTCGCGAATTACGAATAGTTTCTTACCCTCCGAGCAGGATCACTGCTCTCGCGACTCCACTCTGGACGGCCAATGAAGGCAAGCCGGAGGTGGGAGACCTGTTCCTTGTCATTGTTCACTCCAGCCAGCCAAAAAAGGCAAGCTGGAGAGTAAGGAGCGGTGACTTCTCCCTGGAGCAGTCGGGATGATGGCAGCCCGCGGGGTCGCTATGCCCGTCACCTCGCCTCAAGGATCGGGATGAAATTTGGAAAATGGATAGATGCTCTAGTTACAATAACACATAGGATACCTTTTATTTTTTTTATAAAATTTCAAGTCTCCATAGATCTCATGAGTTCGTTTCGTTAGTGATTTTGGTCAAAACTAAAAAATATAATTTATTTTTTCTCAAAATTGATAAGTTTTATCGTATGAAAGCAAAACTGAAGGTCTGAAAATTGGCTACAATTATTTTTCTAGGATTAGCCATTTTTGAGATTTAGCTGTTCTAAGAATAACGATTTATCCAAACTAGTGTATTATGATGTTTTTGCAGTAATCTGTGAACCTAATCAATGGACCGATGTCACTCCATTTTTTATTGCATGATATAATATTGGTATTTAAGTTTTTCTATTTCTTTTTCAATATTTCTGATTAATTTTCATTTGAACGATTTGCTATTTTTCTATAAGCTCCAAAAAACTTGAAATTTTAGAGCCTTCACCTTGATTCCGAATACTATGAAATGGCGCTCAAAAATGAGGTTGCTAGGGCTTGTTTAAGATAAAGCCATATACTCTAAAGCAATTCGCATTCGTGAATATCGTCGTCAAAATTATGACACGTTACATCACTATGACTTAACAATTATTGAATTCGGGATGTACTGTGTGTACCTCGCCACATATACAGTATTTTAATCAATTCAGGGTTACTGCTGTACACTGCATCGTAGTTTGCAACACGGTGATGTGTCCTGGTCCAGTGGGAGCGTACCTGCAGGTCCTGCGCCACGACGTTGGCCACGAAGCGCGTGTCCTGCACGAGGCGCAGGAAGTGCAGCGCGGCGGGCGGCGGCCAGCGCCGGCCCGCGCTGCACGGCCGCGCGCCCGCCAGCCGCGCGCGCACCGCCTGCGCCGGCAGCGCGGCCCAGCAGCGCCGCAGCGGCCGCAGCGCCGCCACGCGCACCGTGTCCACCGTGCCGTAGTCCACGTGCCGCACCTGCCACACGCCGCCCGTTACTCTCGACTGTACTCTATATGACTCGACCAACAATGACGGCCTGCGCCGGCAGCGCGGCCCAGCAGCGCCGCAGCGGCCGCAGCGCCGCCACGCGCACCGTGTCCACCGTGCCGTAGTCCACGTGCCGCACCTGCCACACGCCGCCCGTTACTCTCGACTGTACTCTATATGACTCGACCAACAATGACGGCCTGCGCCGGCAGCGCGGCCCAGCAGCGCCGCAGCGGCCGCGGCGCCGCCACGCGCACCGTTTCATGAACGGTATCAAAACCGGAGAGGATGGGTATTCAGTTTATCGTAGGCGCGATACAGAAAATGGCGGTCAGAGCACTACAAATTAGGGGCAACATGGTGACGACAGATAACCGGTGGAATGTTCCATACTCCCCGCTATTATGTAAGACTTTTAACGCTCATATAAACGTGGAGTATTGCCACTCTGTCCAAGCCAACAAGTATATATGTAAATATATAAATAAAGGTTCAGATCAGGCAACTTTTAGCCTTAGGAACCCACACGATGAGGTCGAAAACTATTTAAATGGTAGGTACATAAGCACATCTGAAGCTGTCTGGCGCTTATTTGAATTTCCCATTCACAACCGGTATCCTACTGTAGTGCATTTGGCTGCTCATCTAGAGAACGGTCAAAGGGTGTATTCTACACCAGGGACAGCTCATCAAGTGGTCCAAAACCCACGCAATACCACATTACTGGCATGTTTTGCTCTCTGTAAATGAAGATGAATTCGCGAAAACTCTTCTGTATCATGAAGTCCCGCAGTACTATACATGGGCAAATAATAACTTCACTAGAAGGAGGCGTGGTGAATATGTAGTTGGATATCCGGGGATAAAAAAGATGCCGCCAGAATACCCATGATTCCTACTGATTTGCCTATACCCTTCAAAAGGCTCCAATTACCAGTAAAAATTTCTTTCGCACTAACGATAAACAAATCCCAGGGCCAAACATTCAAATTAGTAGAAATTGTTTTTATAATAACTATCGTTACTTAATTAGGTAGGAATTGATTTACGAAAAGAATGTTTTACGCATGAGCAACTTTACGTTGCCCTATCACGGGTCGGGGCTCCCGACCATCAGTATTTTGTTACCAGAAAATAATTTAACGTCAAATGTTGTTTATAGAGAAGCTCTACAATAATCGCTTTATTTATGTATCCTAAAACAACCGGGTTACAATTCGGGACTCCCGGCAGAAGTGAGAACTTAGTATTAATTACAATTAAATATTTTCATCATTAACAACTTGAACATCCTCATAAATACAATATATGCAGCCTGTGGATATTGATGATGTCGTTTGTCCATCTTTGGCGGCAAAACAGAGTGACGAAATGATGTTTTTTTTTAAGTGGAGATAGATAAATAAAAGGATGGACAATGACATGGGCTTTTTTTTTTTTTTTTTAAGGGGGGAAAATCATCGAATGACTTCTCCCGCCTGGGTGAGGCGGGAGGGAGTGTCAGACTCTTACTGACTAAAAACCACCCCGTTCCTTCTCCTGCTAGTTTTCTCAGCTAGTTTTGTAATATATAGGCCTCATACTCATGTGTTTGTGATACACACTTCACGAACTTGCCATTATCTCCTGTCCTGAGCTGTTTTTGATAATCCGCATTTGGAGATTTCTTATCTTTATGTCATACTTGTTGTTTTTAAACGAAAATACTTGCAATGAATCTGAATAACTGCATCGCCAATAATCCGCTGCTCGTTCTACTTTCTACGTACATGAGTATATATTAATGTCTCCTAAAATACACAGGAAAAGAAATATTTCAAAAATCTGTTTCTGGTCGCCATTTTTCCAAGATGGCGGCGCGAGCAGCGCACGTACGAGGATGCAAAACGCAAAATTTTCAAAAGTTCCGGGAGAAGACATTCTAGGTAGAAGTACCAAATGACTGAGCTATTTACCTCACGGTTTCGGTTATAGACCTAGAAATAAGAGATGAAATAAGCGTTGAAAGTTGAAATTTTGTTGTATAATCAAGTTTCACGCGGGTAAAGTCGCGGGAAATAGGTAATGTGTAATATAACAATAAATGTTTATTTGGTAAAAGGGGCGGCCAGGAAGTACCTTGACGGTGTCGCTGTCGAGGATCTTGACGATGAGCGAGCGATGCCAGTCGTTCTCGTAGAGCGAGCTGCAGTAGTGGCCGACGCGCACGGCGCCCCGCGCCAGGGCCCGCGCCGCGCCCGCGCCGTTGTAGTACCGCCTGCACACACAGCCCGTCAGTCGGCGCCCGCCGCCCGCCCGCCCGCCCGCCCGCTACTTACGTCATGTCGTCCATCATGTCCTCCATGGCAATGTTGTACTGCTGGCCGAGGCGGATGAGCCAGAAGTGCGAGGGCGAGTAGACCTCGCCCACGATGACCTCGAGCATGGCGCCGGGCACGCAGTCGTGTAGCGGCAGCGCCGGGATGCTCTCCGAGTAGCTCACGCAGTCCTCCGGGAACACGTCCGGGTCCTGCAGGGCGATCGCTTCCAACTTAGCACCGATGTTAATAAAACGGTCATTTTCGTTTTTGTTCTAAGTGGATTGAAGAGAAATTGTAACAATAAACACGTGTATGTGCAATTTAAACAGACATGACAAAAGCCTTTGATGATGTTAATCATAAAAAGCTTTTGTCAAAACTAAACGCTTATGGCATACGCGGACATGTTCTTGATCTATTTAAGCAATCGTAAACACCTGACAGAAGTTGCCAGTCCGTATGAGATCTAAGCAAGAAATAAAATATTTATCTTCCTATAGGCACATGAAATTTTGTATGCCCAAAGGAAGCATTCCTAGACGGTTACTCTTGTCGCGGAGAACCTAACGGGTTACCGGGGCTCCGTCTCGACATGCAGGAACGGGGAGTCGGGGGGGACGGGGTCTGACACTCCCTCCCACCTCACCCAGGCGGGAGCAACCATTCGATGATTTCCCAAAAAAACCGTTACTCTTCTTATTTTATATAAACGATCTGCCTCGTCAAGTTTCTAGTCCAATGGTATTGTTTGCCGACGACAGTACAGCTATAATTAATTGTATTAACAAAGTGAACAACGAAATAGTCATTAATAATGCGTTAAAAACAATAATCAACTGGCTCAATAATAATAATAACCTATTAAACTGTCAAACACCAAGCGGTCACCGGTGACCGCAACCTATTGTTCTATAATTGTGTCTACAAAACCGGTATTCGACGAGTTAATCAATATAGATAAAACTAAAGCTTTGCATTTCTACCAACAACGTGTGAATGTAAATCCGAAATTATAATGGTCAAATAGTCGACGAAGCAACAACGGCCAAATGTTTAGACATGACTTACATTTAGAAATGATAACCATCTGACCGTAGAAAATACAAACCACAAGCAGAAATTTGCAAAGAACTAGCTTCAACTCTCTAGCTCCATCTAGGTGTAAAGTCCTCATCAATACAAATTATCAAACCCAAACACAAGGTAGCTACTGGTAACCGCCGAGAACTTCCTTCACCTGTCTTACTACTTCAGCATCAGACCCTTAGTGACAATCACATCCCATCTAGGTGTAACATACTCATCAATACAAATTATCAAAACCAAACACAACATAGCTACTGTTAACCGTTAAGGAGTTCCCTCAACTATCGTACTACTTCATCATCAGACCCTTATTGACAATTACATCCCACCTAGGTGTAAAGATTTTATCGATACAAATTGTTTATAATTGTTTATTGTTTATTGATTAACACGGTAGACACCAATTACATTAATCAAATTAAATTACAAAAAATATAAAAAAGAAAACTAAATCAAAGTACATAATATAAAAAGGTGTTAAAAGTAAATGAGAAAATATAGTAAAATTACAAAACAGATAAAGTTGGACACAAAAAAATACACGAAACAAAATACAAAACAACTTAGAATTAAAATGAAATAACAGTAATAATAACAATATACGTAGGTACACAGAATCTGGAAACCAAGATAAAATAACATTTTTATATGTGGTTCTGCTCACAATACACCAGGCAAGCAGACATTACAGCCTTATACTTATCGTTAAACAAGTCACAATCCGGGTAGACCTTCATGAGGTTGTTAAACGCAGCAAGAACACATGGAATTGGAGATTTCGCACGTGCATTAGTGCGGGAAGTAGGCACTGCTAAGAGCCGATGGTTCCTATTGCGAAGATAGTTATCAGGCACGTATAGTCGTATCAACTCATTGTGAAGATCTGGAGCATCAGTTAATCCACGACACACTTTAGGCATTATGCCTACTTGGTCAAACTCCCGTCTGGTCTCCAGAGTGTTGTATCCAAGACATCCAGTCAGGAATTTGGTTGGATACAGATACGGGTAGTAACCAAACAGACGTTTATACAAAAATCGTAGGAACGCTTTTTGTACCTTTTCTAACAAAAGAGCATAAGTGGCCTCATGAGGATTCCACACGCAAGAGCTGGCTTCGAGCTTGCTCCGAACAAGCGTATTGTATAATAGCCGAATGACATGGTCTTTACGGAAATCTTTTGAGTTTCTAAGAACGAAACCAAGTCTCTTGAAAGATTCCTTGGCGACGACGACAATGTGGTCATGAAATGTAAGTTTCTGGTCAAAAGTGACTCCCAGATCTTTTGTCGTTGTTGCTGATCTGGGCAAAACTGTACCATTCAGTTTATACTGGTAGTAGATTGGATGCCGTATTCGACCAAAAGTCATCACACAACATTTGGATACATTGAAATTCATTTTATTTGCAACACTCCATTCGTAGACGGCGTCAACATCCTTTTGTATGGCTTCACAGTCCTGCACAGTTTTAACACTGGCATATAGTTTGAGGTCATCTGCGTATAGAAGACATTTTGTGTATTCGGGAACTGATGGTAGGTCGTTTATCATCAACAGAAAAAGTAAAGGTCCAAGAATCGACCCCTGACTCACGCCTGAGCGTGTGTGGTAAGGGCTCGAGTCATAAGTTCCTAGCCGAACAAACTGTTGGCGATCCCGGAGGTAGTCTGCAAGAAGACTCAGGAGGTTCGGACAGAAACCTAAAGTGCTGAGCTTTAAAAGCAGGATGTCATTATTAACTCTGTCGAAGGCTTTGCTAAAATCAAAGTACAGCACGTCCACTTGTCGTTTTACATCAAGCTGAGCAGATATAAACTCAGTTAATGTCAGTAAGTTGGTGTTAACCGATCGTTTTTGTCTGCATTATTTGCATTATGTAGATGTGTCTGTACTTGTGCATATATCAACTTGTGTAAGACGTGTTCAAAAATTTTTGCTGGTGAAGATAATATAGCAATAGGTCGATAGCTCTCAACTGCACATTTATCAGAAGTCTTAGGTATAGGTGTTACTCGAGAAGTCTTCCATTGGATGGGATAGTGGCCCTTTTTTAAGGACAAATTGAATATATGGCATAATGGAGAGGAAAATGATTTCTTTAAATGTTTCAGAAGAAAGGGTGGAATGCAATCTGGGCCTATAGAACTACTAGGTTTTAATTTGTTTATACCGTGTATGACTTCAGTTGGTGTAAAACTCAGTATGTTGACATAATTGTTGTTGCGACTGATGTCATAACTATTGATCGATGCTACGTCTAATAATGGTACATCGGGTAGGAATACACTAGAGAAGAAACTGGCGAATGCGTCAGCGACAGCGGTTCCGGTAAAACTGTTGCCCTGGTAGCTAACTCTAGATTCGAAACCTCCCTTAGAACGCAGGTTACAGATATGCCGCCAAAATGCTAGTGGATTAACTTTTATGTTATTTTCTATGCGGTAAATATATGATTTGTAAGCATCCACGATACTATGTTTCAATGAACTTCTTAATTCAGAAAATGATTTATAGTCTTCGTGACAATTGGTGTGTTTCCAGATTGTATGAAGCTTGAGTTTGTGCTTTACATCTTTAATAATCTCAGGAGTGAACCAGACAGGGCAACGTTTACTTATAGATTTAGCACGGCGCTTCTTAGGGATGCAATCATCAAATATACTATAGATTATGCTATAAAAAGTATTTACGGCGGTGGATACATTATTTGCTTGTAAAACAGGTTCCCAAGCGACCACCGACAATAACTGGTATAACCGTTCAAAATCACATCTGTTAAAATTCCAGTCTTTGTCAGGGTTTATATTACTTGGTTCAATTGAATCTGAACAATGAGTTGATATGACCCTTACCTCAACATCCAATGCAGGGTGATAACAATCCGGTGGGACTATTCCATCAGTCCCGGTAACAAAAACGTCATGAGAGCCTTCCCGAATCAGTATAACGTCTAAAAATCCTCCGTGATCATTAGTAATCGTATTTCTATCCTCAAGTGAGCAATAAGACAAAAAATAGCAATAGTAATTCTTTATATTGACTGATGCACTGTTCAGATTAATGTCGCCCATAATAATTACAGGCCCCTTGATATCGTTCACAAAACTTTCCGTTTTACAAAACCACTGCATGTAGTCCTCATCAATAGCACTGGGTTTTATATACACAACACAGACGAGAAATACATGACCACCCCATTTAAAGGTCGCCCATAGATCCTCCCCACAATCTGTTTCGTATTCACATCTCCTACAAAGCACAATGGGCGCTTTAGCCGCCATAAGAACGCCACCGCACGGCGTATTTCTATCACGACGTAAAACACTCCAGTCACCAATTTCTAGTTCAGAGTTCACAACGGTAGAATCAAGAAAACTTTCAGTAACAGCTACCAAGTTATGCTCCAGAGAGGCAAGGTTATTGCGCCACATAGAGAGCTTAGTTTTCAGACCGCGAACGTTCTGATAAAAAATATCGAGACGATGAACCTTCACTTTACGATTGTGAGCTAATGGTTCCATGAAAGGACTGTTGTTGCGACATATTAGATACACCCGACACACCACCGCCGGTTCTTATTGTGCGAGTCGGTCTCCTGAGGTGCACCCACGGTTTGATCTTAGCATTCATGGGCCAGACATCATTAGAGTAACATGTATCCCAATACTCAGCAGCAATGCCAACTTTGTATGACTTATAGTCACCTCGTGGTGTAAGCTCTTCCACAGTGTTGGTGCCAGTGGGACATAGCTGATTGACATACTGGCGAACATCCTCAATTCCAGATGCCATGTTCCACAAATGGAGGAAATTACGAGTTTCCACGGCCTTTATATTAATAACAGCCGGGTCGGCTGATCCATGTAATGGCGTAGGCCTCCGAGGATTACGCCTCTTCACTAGCTTCCATTCGGTCTCAGTATTATCATCGTTACTTTGTACCGTTGTTGGTGTGGACTCACTGCCCTTGGCGGTCTTTTGGGTACCAGCTAAGTTCACAGGACTAGGTTCAAAATTAGTGATGAGGTTTGGTCATGTAATTTGAATATCCATTTGAGTGACTTTTTCGTTACGTTTCCCGATATTGGTGCCGACACAGCCGTAGTTGCAATCGAAGTCTTGGGTTGTGTTTGTGTGACATATTTATTATTCAAACTGCTATTTTCATATTTTTCAAGAGCATAGTTCTGAAGCTTATCCTCATGACTACTCACTAATGAAAGCGCTTTGGTAAGCAATTCTTTAAGACCAGACATTTCTGAGCGCAGAGCGTTCATTTCGCAGATGAGGTCGCTACAATTAATCAAACCCAAACACAAGGTAGCTACTGTTAACCGTTGAGGAGTTCCCTCGACTGGCTCTCGGCTTCATCATCAGATCCGGGGGCGTAGCGAGCGCCGTATTTGCCGTATCAATTATACGGGGCCCCCGAAAAACTGGGGCCCCCAACATGCGTAAGCAAAAGTTAATAAAATTTTCCCAATTCTTGTTTATATTTCAGTAATCGCAAAAGTCAAAATAAACGATTTTATCCTAGCTTTAGCATGCGTTCACAGTTTGGCAGAAACTTTACTAAAGCTAAACTAATCATAGTCCGATAATTTGGGCAAAGGGGCTCCATGAGGGAGTTGTCTAGACAGGTTTCTGGTTTTCACACTAATTATTAGTAACTATTTTTGTGCAAAAAAAAATTCTCTTGTGGGAAATGTTTACTCTTCATGAAGGCCCCCAAACAAAATTTTATACGGGACCCCGCCAAGGCACGCTACGCCACTGATCAGATCGACTCCAGACCTTTATCATATTGTGGCGGTTTTCAATACTTAAAGAAAAAATTAACAAATGCACTAGTCGCCCCTATAATTTTTATAAGTTCCCCTCGATTTCCCAGGTCTTCCAACATCAGATCCTGATTTCCTTATCATGGGACCATTCTGGGACTATCTCCTTTCCAATAAAAAAAGAATTTTCAAAATCGGTTCATAAATAACGGAGATATCGGCGAACACACATAATACGGTCGAATTGAGAATCCCCTCCTTTTTTTGAAGTCGTTTAAAAACAGTAAACATTGATGCAATACCAGCCGCTTATCATGGCTTGGTAGTGTCAAATGTCAGATTTGGTATTATATTCTGGGGCAACTGTAGTGAGCGGGAAAATATTTTTAAAGCCCAAAACATTTTGAAATTAAGTTGCTATTGAATATATAGAATATCCTCGTGGTTCTCGCGTCCAAGTAATCTGCTTGAGTGGCTTGAGTTGCAGTTGGTTGGTTGGTTGGCAGTGGCTTGAGTTTTTCTGATACCTTCACGAAAGTCACTTGAAAATTGGATCGAAAACTTTACATTTGAAGCGGTTTTTTATTAAGTGCATGTTTGTTTTACTGAGCAAAAGTATGGCGATAAGAAAGGTGCACTATTGTAGAAAGTCTAAAATTGAAAATTACATTTATACTTCCGATAGCTTTTTGATTGAGATACCTTCTTTAAGCATATTGGAAAATTATAAAGGCAAGAAAAGTGGGAAGTGTCGCACCATTTTAAAATCTTGATTAAATACGCCATCTTTTGAAATAACTTGCCAAGGGTGGTGTAGGACATTTTTTTAAAAATATGAAGTGTCAAAGTTAACTAACAATATTTTTGTGAACTCACTAAAACTTAACTTATTTTATTATATTAACGATGTTTTTGCATTAATTTATTAATTTATTTATTTATTACACACACAAGTTAACATTACAGGTTTAGGACCCAATGCGATAACAAGGTATTATAAAATCTAGCGACACCTTACACCATATTAGACTTTACTAACTAATAAAGTAATCCAAATTATTACAGAGATAAAGAGAAACACAAACCCTGTATTAAACTTAATAAAATAAAGACAAATAAATAGCATTATTATTGCCTATCTATAACATAAATTAGAGGTATATAACAGAATCTTTGTGAATTCACTCGGCTGACAGGTAAAAACATTTATTTGCTCGTGCACAACACTTATATTACGGATAGCTTGCGTAACCGCGGCTTTCGCCAGTAAGTTCATCCTAGCCACCGGCACCGCCAACAGAGGCGGACGCCGCCTCCTTACATAATTGTCAGGTACCCACAAACTGATTCTTTGAAGAACATCTGGGTTATGTTCCAACCCCCGAATCAATTTCACCAAATAGGTGGTAAGAGTAAACTCTCGACGCACCTTCAATTGATTGTACCCGACCATACCCAGCACAAATAACGAGGGATACCTTAACGGATACAACGGGTACACTCCATACAGCTTCCAATACAAGTGACGAGTGAATTTGTTCTGAACTCGTTCTACTAACATCAGAGAGTACTTATTTTCATGAGGCGCCCATATCATTGCGCTGTGCTCCAAGTGACTTCTCACTAATGCGTCATAAAGGGCCCGAATTGTAGAGATGTTAGTGAAATCTCGCTCTCTCAACTCCGGGGTCATGTAAACTCTCAAATCACGCACCTGTGTGACTCGTTGTAGAGGTGTATTTTCAAGCCTGTATTCATGTAGCAGAGGTGAACGCGCGCGAGTGAAACTTATCGTAGAACATTTTGACTCGTTAAAATACAGCTTGTTTTCATGACTCCATTGAACTATTCTATCAATGTCATCCTGTAAGCATTTGCAGTCTGTTTCATTGGTAATTTCTAGCAGCAACTTTAAGTCATCTGCAAATAATAAACAAGAGCTGTTTGACGACCTTTGGTAAATCATTTATCATAATTAAAAATTCGAGAGGCCCCAAATTACTGCCTTGGCTTACTCCCGATCTAGTGTAATAGGGATCCGATTCCCAACCATTGTAGTCGACAAACTGCTGCCTATCCTTCATGTAACTGGCAAAAAACCGAACTAACTGTGGCTTGCACCCAATCTCAACTAGTTTCCTTAATAAGATGTCATTATCGACGGTGTCAAATGCTTTTCTAAAATCAAAATAAGCCGCGTCAACCTGCACTCCAGCATCTACCGCTGGCACCAACCTTGTCATAAAGCTAAGGAGGTTTGTTGCCGTGCTACGACCCGGTCTAAATCCGTGTTGTGAGTCCGAGATCTGTCCACGTATCTGTGCCTGTAAGCTACGCTGCACAGCTGACTCAAACACCTTAGCCGGGGATGACAACACTGCCACTGGTCTATACCCCTCAATGCTAGAACATGCCTTACCTTTAGGTACTGGGATGACTCTGGTAATTTTCCAACGTGTCGGAAAAGTAGTCAAACTCAGGCATGTATTAAATATATACCGCAATGGTTCTGCTAGTACTCTACTACAGTCTTTAACAAGAAAGGCTGGTAGACCATCCGGACCCGCTGAACGCTTGGCTTTTAAACACGGACGTACGCAATGCCCTTGAAGGCATTGCGTACGTCCTTGACAGTAAGCCGCCCCACCTCCACATCTGTATTGTTCCCCGTCTCCGCCGCCGCTGACGCTGAAGCCTCTTGTGGATCCAGTCGTGGCGGATCAGTACTATATACAGATTCAAAAAAGGCAGCAAACTGCTGAGCGCATTCGCTATCCGATAGATATTTACCATCTTTAACAATTGGTCGTCTCGCCGTTGCACCTCGCTGCGATCTTATAAACTGCCAAAACGACTTTGGGTCCTTAGCAAACTGACATTGAATTTTACTTTTGTGTTGTAAGTAAGCAGTGTTTATTAATTTCTTAATATGCGATCTGAATTTAGAATAATTTGTATAATCTTTGTTACTATTGTTTTGTTTAAACCTTTTGTGAAGTGCTGCTTTTGTTTTTAATCCACTAATTATTTCGGTCGTATACCACACGGGATAAACATATTTTGATTTACTACACTGTTTTTTTAAAGGGACACTTTCATCCAATATACTATAAATTTTATCATAAAAAATATCTAAAATATCTTCTGAATCAGTCTTATCATACATCTCGCTCCAGTCCGTTGAGCCCAACATTGAGTATAACAATTCATAATCTGCTTTATAAAAGTTGTATCGTTAGCGGCCGGCGGCGGCGGCGTTCCCAACCGACAACACCCCGCGCGCGCCCGTCTCAATGCCGACGGCCAGTGCCGGGCGGTACTCGTCAACCGGCAGCAGGCCCTCGTCCGCCGCAGACACCGACCCTGACACGCCTGCCCTTGCGCTCAGTACGAGGTCTAACTGTCTGTTGTTGCAGTTTGGAACCGTGTTAAACTGAGTGAATTCACAAAATGACGTAAAATATTCAAAATAGTTAACAATTCCATTATTACACGAATGTAGATTAAAGTCTCCTAATAATATAAAATTGTTTTTGTACTTAACACACCATTTTTCTAAAATATTAAACATCAACATACCTATATTCATTTTCATCTGTTAATGGTGGAATGTAAACAACACAACACGCAAATAAGAAACGGTTATTCACATAAATAGCAGTACAAACTAGTTCAAACTTACATTTATTGATGTCAACATCACCTGGCACAAACACTTGTCGCAGCTGGAACCTAGGTCCAGCCACCACCATTACACCTCCCTGCTTCCGGCCGTCCGCCCTGTCGCATCTCACTACCTGGTAACCAGGAAGTAAGAATTCGGCGTCTTGAATAGATTCGTTTAATCCAGATTCCGTAATAGCGAATAAATCCGACTCCGACGATCCCAGCAACGACAAGAACTGTGTCGTCTTAGTGCGTAGCCCTCTGACGTTTTGGTACAGTAGGCTGACATGTCTACGCGGTTTGTAGTTTGTCTGGTTTGAGTGAGGGGCAGTGAGGGGCGAAACCAGATCCACTCACTGAATTCTACATTTAGTGGCCAAACATCTGGGTCACAAAGTTTTTCAAAATTACAGTCTCCACACATGTACAAATTTTCTACGTTCTACCGCCTTTAAAGTAGCGATTGAATTATTGCCACCTCTTCTTACAGGTTTCCTTTTGTTTTTAAATTCAATCCACTCATTATCTATGATGCAATTTACTTTTGGTGACGCTTCCTTCCGAGCCAATCCGCGTAACTGGTCACCGCAGGACTCGGCTCCGGCAGCGCAGCCGCCTGGACATTGTTATTATTCATGCGTGGCAATCCTGGCGTGTTACCATCATAATATCTTGGAGGTGTGTGCGTTGGTACACTCGAAGACATTGTAGTACAAGTATCGATGTAACGGTTTACATTATTTTCTTTAGATAATAAACTCTCAGATCTCATACGTTTAATTTGCTGTTCATAAGTATTACATTTCTTATTCGCATCATTCAATTCCTGCCTGAGCTTACTATTTCCGACTGCCAGGACAGCTACTGTATTTTTAATTTCCTCTAGAATGCAGTTCGAAAGCATTAAGTTTTGCCATGATTATGTTGCTTACTTTATCTACTAAGTCATCCGATGTTAACTGTAACGTGGTCTGTACTCCATCCTCGAAAGACTGATTCTGCTCCATGATATCTGATACCAAACCGACAGCGGCACTGACTCCGCGCACCGGTGTATCATCGGTAACTCGAATGCGCTGGGTTACATTAGCGCACGATTGACATTTAAAAGCCCGCTCTAATTGTACTTGGCCTTCCCTAAATGCGCCCGTGGCAATATTGACACATTTATAGTGATAACAGGATTTGCACCCAATACATTTAATCAAATCCCCTGCATCAATTTTTCGATTACAGGCTGCACAATTCATTGTAAATTCCAAGAATTCCACGACAGCACAGCGCGAGCGAGACACAGTTAGCTCACTTGCCCGAGAGTGAAAGAGCGCGCTGCGACAGTTTCGCGCCACCCGCGCTTTGTTATTGTCACTAACTTCAAGGAACACAACACAAAATGTTTGGTTGGAAAAAGCGTCAAAAACACTCACTATCACTAATTTTATAATTGTTCTCCATAGTCTATGTTTACATTAACACAAAACATTAACTTTAACACAGTTTTTAGCATCCCACTCCGGATTATCGAATTAATATCAATAATATTCATACGAGTGACTTGCACTCCGCGCCGCGCCGGTAGTTATGATATACATTTGTAGTTGCGATTAACAGCATATTTAATAAAGATTACAAAATTAAAAAAATCACTGCGAAATTGTGACATTGGTGATCACAGGACTTGAAAACGCGACCAAGGGTGTCGAATTTCAACTTTTTATTTAAATTGTCTATTATCGCTGAACTGAGTAATATGGATTTTTTTTTATTATTTTTCCCAGAACTGGTATAACTTGGCTTTTCATCCGGTCTCAGATTATCGTTGAGTTTTGGGACACCCTGTATTTATCTGTTTTCTGTTTTGTTCTTTTTTCTTTTACATTTAAAAATAAATCACTGAGCAATGCTCGGTCAACTAAGTAATGCAATACAAACCCATACTTTATTTTATTGACTCGAGAATCGAGACAAAGTTCAATAACTATTCATGTCACTATTCAAACAAAAACCTGGTAGGTAGGACAAGACGTCCGTTAACATGGAAGCGTCCATCTCAAACAGTGTTAGGATGCTCACAAAGTCGATGCCCGGCAAGGCGTCGTCGGGGTCGGGCGCGGGCGCGGGCGCGGCGGGCGCGCGCGGCTGCGGGCGCAGGCGGGGCGCGGGCGCGGCGGGCGCGGCGGGCGGCGCCAGCAGCCAGTCGCCGGTGGGGTCGGGGCGCGCGATGCTGAGGGCGGGCTCCAGCGTGCACGCCACGCTGAGGATGCTGTTGTACCCGAACCGCTTGAAGTTCAGCTCGCGCTCGAAGCGCTCCCTGCCAAGACACGTTCCCGTTTAGTCATTACTTACTGGTTACTGGTACTGGTAATCATGATCGTGTAAATGTTACGACGTAAGTAAGAGTGGAGCGAGGGCTAGTCAAGTACCTGTAGAGTCGGATGAGGTCCGTGCACCAGACGCCGCCGGGCGCCGCAGAGATCAGCTCCATTATCTCGGACTTGAGCTCCTCGAACTGACGAGCCTTCGTACTGGCGCTGCCTGAAGGGAGCAGGTGATATTATTATGATGTTACTAGCGGTTTACCTACGACTTGAGACACGTGAAAAGCGATTTTTGTATTTTCTCGTTCTCATGGAATTCTTAGATGATTTATGAACACTGGATCACTACACTTCATTCAATCAAACTCCTCCCTGAATCCAGTAGTGTCACGCACGTCGCGATCTTCTCCGGCGCCCGCCGCGGTGGCGGAATGGAGGCGGAATTTTCAAAAGTCACTCACGCCTCGCCGCGGTTGGGATTATCGCCCGCAAACTTGGCGGCTGATTATCGCAAGGTTACGAGCCGGAAACATTCGCAACCGCCGCGGCCGTCAAATGAGCCATGAAAATTGGTTTGATTTTGTACATACTTGTTTATATTCTACAAAGGCTGTGGAACCGCGGGCGCGGGACACAATCGCGCCATGAGTCCTTGCCTTAGAAATCACGTTGTTACCAAATCAATGCATTTAATTTTATTTTAATATATGTTGTAAGTGCACACAGCAGTTTGGTCGCGTTACCAGACAGTAACCATCATAATCGATATTACTAATTGTTTTTGTTAATTTTGTACTGTGGATCTTGGGTTCTTTTCCCGTGTCGGGCAAAGTATTATTGGGGTGTTTTTGAAAGACTTCTCAAAATACATATTTTATAGTAGCACAGAATCCGCGCCCACCCCGTTTACATAGGACTAGTAACATAACTGGTGAGAAGTGGGTGTACAGTGCGTAGTGTTACGTGGCGTCGTGTGCACAAAGGCGCGAATGTGTGAAAGGAATTAAATTGATTATGCCCGGCGGACGGCGACTTTTAGTAATTTGTAAATTCTGCGGGTTTGCCTGACCTAACTCCGAGCTCTAGTCGAGGCAGATGGCGAGTTAGCGCACACACAAATATGAAATTCAAAAGCAACTTACTAGACGAAGTATGTCTCCCAGAATCTAGTTCATCATTGTCGAGGGCGAGTGATACGGCTCCATCTTTAACGTCTTCGATAGTATATAGATCGTTGTATAGCGGTATGCGCTTCTTCAAGAAATTCTGGACGTCATTACTGGTCACCGTAGTGTTGGGACCGGCGGCAGGTTCCGTGCTGCCCCGTGCGGGGCGCGCGCGCGGCGCCGACTGCTGCGCAGGCGCGGGCGCGGGCGCGGGCGCGGGGTTGGATCTCGACCCGAATGATTCAAATACATTATTCTTTGTTGGTCTGGCTACTGTAGCTTCTGGCACACTTCTTCTTTTTGATTTACTGCCAAAATAACATTTCAACTGAGTGATATTGTGTCTCCAATATAGTCTTATGATTTTATTTTATTTTTCAAATAACATAAACCTAAATTAAAAGCTAATGAGATTTACCGCCACCATAGATCCTCAAATACTATTCATATATATATCTTATACTTTATTATTTTGTTAATTTTATCTTTAAGTAAATAATACTAATTATATAAAGCTAAAGAATTTGTTCATTTGTGTTATGTTTTCAATATAATATATTGCAATAATTATTTATCGTGTTTATTAAACAAGCTAGTCAGAAACACAGTCATGTATTTTTCAAAACAAAAGAAGAACATAAATAGATTTCCCTATTGAAAGTGGCCAGCTTGCCACAGATACCATAAACATATTTTATATAACAATTTGCTTGCGCGCTAATCCCCACGAGTACTGGCACGCGGCGTGATGCTACCAATGCGTCATGTTTTATAGCATTATAGCCTTCCTTGATAAATGAAGACTTCAACACAAACATATTTTTTGAAATCGGACCTGTAGTTTCTGAGACTAGCTTGAACGCGCTACAAACAAACAAATTATTTAGCATTATTTATTTACTAGCTGTGACCGCGACTTCGTTTGCGTGGAATTTTGAGCATCATATTTATTGTTGCAAACAACCACCTCAATTGTTACCCACGTCTTTGTCCGCGGCAATTTCTGTCATTAAGTATATTAGACAATTTAGTTTTACGTTTTTAAAATAACATAATTCTTTTAAGTACTTTTAAGGACGCTGCACGACTGATGCCGGGGTAGCACTAATTAAGCGAGTTTTTGCCTAGTGGGAAGAGGCACGGGATGCCATCGGAATATTTTGCGATTTTTCGAAGGCATTCGACTGTGTTGAACATGAGACACTATTGCTGAAGATGGAACAGAACACTACGGCATTCGGGGTGTATCACTGAATTTGTTAAAGTCATACCTTCAGGATAGGCAACTTAAAGTACAGGTAAACAAAGTAAACTCATAGGGTGCTAGCAAGTCTATGGGCGTACCGCAAGGTTCAATACTAGGTCCGTTCCTATTTTTAACATATATAAATGATTTGCCATATTTATTTCAAAATGAACCACATATTGTATTATTTGCTGATGACACATCATTAATTTTTAAAATAAATAGACGAACAAATAATTATGAGGACGTAAATAATGCTCTGATGAAGGTTCAACATTGGTTTACAATAAATAACTTTGTGCTTAAACGATAAGAAAACGAAATGTATTAGATTTGTTTTGCCAAATGTTAGAAGTAAAGAATGTGACATACTATTAAATAGTCGGAAATTTGAATTTATAAAAGAGACTACATTCCTGGGAATTCCTGTAGATGACAAATTGCAATGGGGTCCTCATATTACATCTTTAGCGGGACGATTAAGCTCTGCAGCTTATGCTGTCTGGAAGATCCGACAGTTAACCGACATAGACACGGCAAGACTAGTGTACTACAGTTACTTCCATAGTATCATGTCGTATGGCATTTTGCTGTGGGGACACGCTGCTGACACTGAGTATATCTTTATCTTACAAAAGCGCGCTGTCAGAGCTATCTACAACCTAGGTCGTCGCGAATCTCTTAGAGAAAAGTTTAAGGAGATCAATATTATGACCGTTCCATGTCAATTGCAGCAAGATATGGCTGACAGGGAAATGAAGAATCCCTTTAGAATGGGCTCACATAGTTTTCACTCGGCTACATAAAAAGGGTTCGACTGAGAAATGTGGCAACTTTCGACTTATTGCCCTTATAACACACGCCAGTAAAATAATGCTACATATTATTAACGAGCGACTTAAGGCATATTTATCCAGAGAAGTTGCGCCAGAACGGGCCGGTTTTGTGAAGACCCGTGAGCAAATTCTCATCGTTCGCCAAGTTATCGAAAAAGCACGAGAATACATATGCTTTGTTGATTTCTCTAAAGCGTTCGACTCGGTGAAATGGCCGACGCTATGGAGAACTCTACTGGATATGGGCACACCGCAACACCTTGTGCATCTACTCAGGGGACTCTACGAGGGGGGAACGGCATCAGTGCATACAGACGATATCCTCTCCGACAGCTTTCATCCAAGTGCGGGTGTGCGACAGGGATGCATAATTTCGCCGTTGCTCTTTAATATATACACCGAGCTTGTGATGCGAATCACTCTGGAGAACTGGAACGATGGTGTTGTCATTGGTGGGTATAAAAAATTTCAAACTTGCGATATGCAGATGATACCACCTTATTTGCAAGCAATGCGGATCTCATGCAGGAATTACTTCGTAAAATGGAACACGTAAGCCGGGCCTTAGGATCGAAAATTAACCGATCTAAAACAAAAATAATGATCGTAGACCGCGTCAAAGACAACTCGCCAGAAATTACACATATTGCGAATTGCGACATGGTTCAATCCTATATATATCTTGGTGCCTTCATATCCAACAGGGGTGGTTGCGTGGATGAAGTTAAGCGCCGCATGGCTATGGCCAAAACTGCGGTGGAGAAGCTGAAGAGAGTTTGGAGGAATCGCAACATCACTAAAACCACCAAGGTCAGACTTATGCGGGCGCTGGTATTTCCAATTTTCCTCTACGCGGCAGAGACGTGGACAGTACGTGAATTGGAAAAAGGGGAAGATAGATGCTCTAGAGATGTGGTGCTGGAGAAAGATGCTTGGTGTATCGTGGACTGGAGTTCCGCACCAACATATCCATACTCCGAGAACTCGGCATCACAAAGCGTCTATCAACCATAGTACAGACGCGCATACTGCAGTACTTTGGCCATGTCTCCCGTCGTGATAATAACTCTATAGAGTCGGTCGTTCAGGGGAAAGCGGAGGGAACCAGATCATGAGGCAGATCACCCATGCGCTGGACTGATCAAGTCAAATCGGCAACGGGAAACCCAGTGTCAGACTGCGCCAGACAATCCACAGACAGAGAGAGACGGCGGGATATCGTGAGGAAAGCTGTATCGGCCTCCAACACAAATACGGCCGCCTCAACGTGACCACGACCGCTCTGCCAAGAGCGAAACGACAGAAGAAGAAGAAGATAGAAGATGTCAATTTATTTATGAAAACATTATATATGTCGAATGTCAATCTGTCTCACTCTAGAGTGAGACAGACTGTCAGCGTCACTATCTATCTCATTCTATCACTTTTGTTCATTACACACACTCGAGACTCCGATATGTTAATACAAAAAGTATCAATTATTATTTTTGAAATGCGCTCAATTTGAAAAAAAATAAGAAATATTTTTTTAAAGGCAAGAAAAGTAGCAAGTGTTGCACCATTTTAAAATCTTGATCTCGGTAGTGTAGAACATTTTTTTTTTTCAATATGAAGTGTCAAAGTTAACTAACAATATTTTTGTGAACGATTACTCACTAAAACTTAACTTATTTTATTAAATTAACGATGTTTTTTGCATTAATTTGTAGTTGCGATTAACAGCATATTTAATGAAGATCACAAAATTAAAAAAATCACTGCGAAATTGTGACATTGGTGATCACAGGACTTGAAAACGCGACCAAGGGTGTCGAATTTCAACTTTTTATTTAAATTGTCTATTATCGCTGAACTGAGTGATATGGATTTTTTTTATTGTTTTTCCCAGAACTGGTATAACTTGGCTTTTCATCCGGTCTCAGATTATCGTTGAGTTTTGAGACACCCTGTATAATTATTGTAAACTAGCTGTGCCCGCGACTTCGTTCGCGTAGATTAGTGACTATGAGCAGCGTTTTTTTTTTAAATATTTACTTATTTTTATTTTAGATTTGGATCATAATCACAGTCATTTTGGGTAGCTAAAAAACCTACTTTACTGTAATGCTTCTCTATATACAATATTAGACGTATGGCCATCGGGGGTGAAAGCATACAGGCTGCTGGGATTGCTAACACGGGACAGAGCCACATACAATTGACCGTGCGAAAAACAGCTGATACTTAGATCTAGAGGTATATCCATAACTTTTAGAGTCTGACCTTGAGCTTTATTAATTGTCATGGCGAAACATAGGCTCACTGGAAACTGAATTCGTTTAAAATTAAACGGAAAATTTTTTGGAATGAGAGGAATCTGAGGAATAAAACCACTATCACCTTTTCCGTACCCTGTTAAATATATATATATTTATAAGCCATTTCTGAGATTAGCGTGAACAGACAAACAAACAGACAAACAGACAAAAAAAAAGTTAGTTACATTTTTGGGTTCGACATCGACATAACAATAGCCGCTGCTATTTTTTTTATTTTTATTTTCAATGTACAGACAGCACTTTTCTACAATTTTATTATACCATAACATAACATAACATAACATCACGCCTTTTATCCCCGAAGGGGTAGGCAGAGGTGTACATTATGCCACTGTACAATGTAACACCCACTTTTCACTATTTATGTTATGAGTCCCATGTAATAGGGGGTGAGCCTATTGCCATATACCGGGCACAATTCCAGACTCCGTGCTACTACTGGGAATTTTTTGAAAAACCCAGTAATACTTTTGCCCGACCCGGGAATCGTACCCGAGACCCTTTGCCCGGCAGTCGCACTTGCGACCACTCGGCCAATGAGGCAGTCAATTTTATTCTATGTAGAGATATAGATAGATGTACAGACAGCACTTTTCTACAATTTTATTATATGTATAGATAGATATAGATAGATAGTGTTCGACGTGATTCTTTAATTTGACGTAACTTTTTTATTTATGAATCGATTGACATGAAACAAACACTAAAGCATAACTGAAGCATACCACAATATATTCGTGACCGCATCCAACTCGGATAAGCCGTTTCTGAGATTAGCGTGAAGAGACAAACAGACAAACAGGCAAAAAAAAAAGTTAGTTACATTTTTGGGTTCGACATCGACATAACAATAGCCCCTGCTATTTTTTTTATTTTTATTTTCAATGTACAGACAGAACTTTTCTACAATTTTATTATATGTATAGATGTGAGAGCCCTGTAACTAACTAAATTAAATTAGACTAGTAGAATGCATGTGTGTCAGCTTGGAGTTGTCATGCTCACTCAGAAGTCTCATTGGCAGTGGCACGGGCAGTGGATCGCTCGATTCTCTACAACATGGTCGAGTTGGACGGTGTTGGTGTACGTGTCATGTTCGTGAACGGGCGCTGTCAAATGGGACTGGTCAGCTCCAGACTGTATTAAATTTGTTGTCCTCAAGGTTATAGTTTCTTTTTCCGTCTCTTTGACCAAATATTGGTATTACATTGTTCTCACATTTGGAGTTTCTTGCTCGTTCTTCTCCATAGGAATCTACACTTTGGAACGAGGAAATAGCTTCACTAGAGGACTGACCTACAGACTGACATTTTTCTTATTATTTAATATTTAAATACTTTGTTTTGACGTTCAAAAGTGCCTTCCTGGTCTAATTGAAATAAATGATTTTGACTTTAGACTTTGACTTTTACTTTAAAGTTAAAAGAAACAACATACTATCCTTAAAATAAACAATACTGTAAAGAAAACAATGACAACAACTTACAATTAATTATCTACATCAAAACTAAAAACAAAGTGTTAATAATTGTGAAACTATTAGAACCAACATATTATCATCAAAACAAAATTAACATAACATAACATAACATCACGCCTTTTATTCCCGAAGGGGTAGGCAGAGGTGTACATTATGCCACTGTACAATGTAACACCCACTTTTCACTATTTATGTTATGAGTCCCATGTAATAGGGGGTGAGCCTATTGCCATATACCGGGGACAATTCCAGACTCCGTGCTACGACTGGGAATTAATGAAAAACCCAGTAATACTTTGCCCGACCCGGGAATCGAACCCGAGACCCCTTGCCTGGCAGTCGCACTTGCGACCACTCGGACAATGAGGCAAACAAAATAAAATAGTATTTAAAAAGTATTGCCTCGCCCCCCCGCCCGCAAGCAACGCCTCTCCTCGCCCGCCGCCCGCCGGCCGCCGGCCAGGCGCAGCATCATGTTTTGCACATCATTCATGCGGCGCGACTCGCGAATGAATATTATACCGCAACGCACGCAACGGAAGCCTTCAAAGACGAATACTTTTCCCCGTTTTTTCCCACATTTTTCATTATTACTTCGCGACGTGATGTTATCTAGCCTACAGCCTTCCTATAGATATATATATATATACTTATAACTAGCGGCCCGTCCCGGCTTCGCACGGGGGGACTTAAGATTTTTTACATAGTTTTACGTTTTATTTATATTTATTCTCAGGTTTTTTTTATTTAGGAAGTATTTACCTTTTGAAAATATTTTTCCGGACTTCATTTACTTACTCCCATCACATTGCCTGAGTTTCTGTATAGAGCATTTTTGTATAACTTTAACTATATGCTCAGCGCACGCCACGGAAGGCCTCAGAAACGATACTTTTCCCCCGTTTTTAAAACATTTTTGGTTACTGCTCCACAACTATAGGACCTAGCGTAATATTATATAGCCTATGTTACTTCTGAATAATGCAGCTTTCTAATGGTGAAAAAATTATTGCAATGGGTCCAGTAGTTTTTGAGTTTATTCATTACAAACATACAAAAATACAAATCTTTCCTCTTTATAATATTAGTATAGATATAGATAAATCTGTAGAGAGGTCAATTTTGTAAATGAAATATATTTCCAAAATAACCATCTGGGGGTGATTAGTGATTGATACTAATGCCAAAAATGCAATCAGAAAAATTTTTGTCTGTCTGTCTGTTTGTATGTTCCTTATAACTGGGGAGGTTATAGTATACTTTTCATTACGCTACAAAGGGATTGCAATTGCTGGATCCAGCATACAGCAATCCAGCTGGATCCAGCGCCTTTTTAAACATGCTGGATCCAGCATACATCTTGATCCAGCGATGCGGATCAGCAAATGTATCAATTTCTATTGTTTAGTTTTGAGTTGCCGCCATTTTCGAATCGGTACGGCAACGTTGCCGTCCTGTCACCATAGCACGTGCCGCATGGAATCCAACGCCGCTCGCCCCCTTTCCTCCTTACCAACTGTATCGCTTATGTTTGTTTATTTTATAAATCAATTTTATAAATCAATTCACTAATTTAAAGCAAAAAGGACAAAGATTCTCATTGAGTTTTGACGAGTGGACCTCCCAATAAAATCATAGATACATAAATCTCAACTTGCACCATCATGATAAACATTTCAATTTAGGGTTGATAAGAATTCATGGCTCCTGCACTGCCGAACACTGCATTGAATTATTGTCGGAAAGGCTGAATATTTTCGACTTAGTGATGGAAACCGATATCATTGGTATCACTACCGATGGCGCCTCCGTAATGGTAAAAGTTGGAAAACTTTTGCCTTGTTATCAACAATTATGCTACGCTCATGGTATCCAGTTGGCTGTGGTGGACGTACTATATAAGAAGAAACCTCATAAGGAAGTAGAACAAGCCGCAACAGATGAAAGTGATGAATGCGAAGACGATAAAGACTTAGAGACAGAGATGAACGATGGCTTGACTTTCCTTGGCCTTGGCTTGGCCGTCTTTTTATTTTCGTTCCGTTTTGCTGGATTCGCGCTGGATCCAGCTGGATTCAGGACAATCCAGCAAAAAATCCGCTGGATTGAAAACGCCGCTAGATTGCAATCCTACAATCAATAGGAGCAGTGAAGGAAAGTGTTGGGAAACCGGAGAAGTTACTCCATTTTATAAGCTTCCGTCACGTGAGCAGGCTTACTTAATATTTAAAGCTACATAGAAACCATGTATCACGGAAATGTTCTACATAAAATTTTCTAAATAATATTCCACAACAGCACACGTCGATCTTTAAGGTTGGCTCACAATAACACGTGTAACTCCCGATAGCTCAGCAGTTCGGAGCTTTCTGCTTATATTTGTTTACAATACTCATCCATAGACATTACGCTGTAACTGTAGGGCCGATGGCTGAAATTAGCTTGACTATAATAAATGTGGAAATATGTGAGCTTATGTGTTTGTGTATGTTTGTTACTCAGTCATATTAAAACGACTGAAGGGACCGGAATGAAATTCGGAACAGAGGTAGATTATGGTCTAAAGTTAAACATAGGCATTTTACCGCTGAGATCACGGGCGAAGCCGCTGGCAGAAGCTAGTAAAAAAATAATTCATCAATTCGAACCAGGATTTCCTGAGATTAGCGCGTTCAAACAAACAAACTTCAGCTTTATAATATTAGTATAGATAACTCAAAGGTGACTGACTGACTGACTGACTGACATAGTGATCTATCGACGCACAGCCCAAACCACTGGACGGATCGGGTTGAAATTCGGCGTGCAGGTAAATGATGTAGGCATCCCCTAACACAGGGTTATGATAAATTCCACACCTAAGAGGATAAAATATGGGATGATAAATCTTCTTAGATTTGCGACTGATTGAACCGATATATTTAACTCAAATGAACAAAATAAATTAAAATTGGTTGAATGTCAGCAGGACTGCCAATATTCAACTAACTTAAACTTTAAAAATGTTAAAGTTAATTAACATGTAGAGTCTACTTAAATTCGGCGGCCGACGACGCTGGTGGTGCGCGGAACCGTAGTCTTTAAGGCAAACTAAGCAAATGCCTCGGGCGGCAGGTTATTGAGGGATTGAGGGGCGTACATACATTTTAACGCACGTTATCAAAGCGTTGAAATAGAATAAATGCAGAAACGCACACATAATAACGCCTACAGAGTACAGAGTACGTACGCGTAATGAAAGTGTTACACTGCTCGATAATTGCGTCGCGTTATAAAAGCGCTCGAAGTAAAGAACATATTAAACCAAAATTATACCAACCGACGCAATAAAACGCTTTTTAAAGTGCGTTTTAAAAAATGTCCCTCGTTCGATTGGGGGATAAACATATACTCCATAGCATGCTGACATTAATACTTACAATTTCGAAGTGGATGGTACTTTTTGTCTCTGTACAAACTGATCAATGTGTTTTAATGTCTCTGGCACAATCAGAGTGAGTACTGGATTTGATGGCGGACCTGTAAACTAAAACAAAACACAGATAACTTAGGTATGTCAAAATAAAAATATTTCTACTGTTCTGTACTGTACCTATAGAATAGTATTATTATAGGTACAGTATGTTCTATGTTGCACACAAATTCAAATACATCTATTTTATGCAAGCGTGACCACAATATTATGAATTTATTGTATGTCTTTATTTTCTAAAATAAAAGTACCTTTCCGAATGTTATTGTGAGTGACACATGTGTACTTCTTATTGCCGCATTTTTTTATCGCAGAATTCATCATGCTACACATGAGTGTTGTGCTTGAGAGATACAATGTTAAAATAATTCTATTTACATATATTAAGTAAATGCTTAAACATTTCTTTTTAATTTAAAAATGGAACCCTTCTAATCCTAACAATTGTACTGTTTTGCTGTGTGAGAAAGGTAGGAGACAAGCGAACAGTTGTGGCCTGCCAACAATCTATATGATGGGTAAGGATATATGCTGTCGTGACAATTAAAAAGTTTTTGTAGATCAATCAATCAATACACTTAGGTACATACTTAAAGATAGGTTTATTTCATAATTTTCTACTTTTTAAAGATGTTGGGCATTTTAAAATTTAAACGCGCCGGCGCGGCCGGCGGTCGGTGACGACGTGGCGCGAGCACACGGTGGCGTAGCGCGCGGGCCCGATATCGACGGTTGAAAGGCTATCTAAGCGACATTTTTTTGTGATATTGTTAAATACCTACATCACGACGAAGGATAATTCGCTGATTTCGAATACGTATTTAACTCAATTTCGCAAAAAAATTTTGCTTAGATCAATTTGCCTTTCAACCGTCGATATGTATTCATATTCATTTAATCATTTGCAAACATGTCCATTGAATTAAATTACACTAATCACCACTTAAAAAATATCTGACCCAATTCATATTATTTCATAATAAGCTTGACCAATATAAAAATACTGTATGCATTTTATTTCGATATCACATCTGGTTATAGGGATAAATATTTTTTTATTTTTTTACCTACCTACAAAAGTTAAAATGCGGGTAGTCCGGAAACTTATTACTTTTGCAAATGGAACATAGTGCATTTGTTAGTATATTAACTGACTTCTGAAATGTCGCGAGTGTGTGTTAACAGTCCTGATTTATTGTGCTATATTTGTGGCGAGTTTACGCCGAAATCGAAAAAATAATCACTTTCTGACTTAATTAAACAGTGCTATCAAGCTTATTTTAACCGTGTCGTAAGGAATCAAGACAAGTCATGGGTTCCTAAAGTGTGCTGCTTAAGATGTTATATATATCTCAATGGTTGGTGTAAGGGAACAACTAAAAACAAGCTTAGTGACGCGAAAATTAAAGATTGTGTGGTGTTTTCCAGACATAGGTCCAGACATAAAAAACTGACTCAAGATCCATCTTTTATATCTGCTCTCAATAATATTGAGAAACAAGCATGGAACGCTTTTGTCGATGTCACTAACAATTTCCTTGGTAACAAGAAATCTGAAGTATTTCGCGAAAAAATAAAAGTTTTATTGGACTGCTACTATACATATAATGGGATGCAATATGTCACTTAAGTTGCATTTTCTTCACTCGCATTTGGACTTTTTCCCTGAAAATATGGGATCAGTCAGTGACGAACATGGCGAACGCTTTCACCAAGATGTTGTTGCATTTCAAAAGCGATTTCAAGGTAGATGGGAGCCTGCTATGCTCGCGGATTACTGTTGGAGCCTTATTTGAGAGACCCCTGCTACTGAGTACAAGAGAAAAGCCAGCTACTCCAAAAAAACTACGCCATTTCAATTAAAATTATAATAAAATTATGGAAAATTTGAGATTTCGGACATGGATGTTTATCTGGACATTGAGATGTGATGGTGTGTGTATATTTGCATATTTTTATTACTTTAGTGGCCAGAAATAGTAATCACATAATGCGACCTCAGATAAAATCAAAAGTTGAAAGGAGAACGGCAGATTTCGTACCGCTTTGCTAAAAAAAGATTTGTCATTTTTTTGCCTTGGGCAATTGGGCAGCTATAGAATCCTCTAAATACGTTATGTTAGCATATTTAATAGATTTTTAGAACTTGGGAAACCCTAGAAAATCTGATATTCAATAATGATAAGAAGCAATCAACAAAACGGCTACATATTAAATAAAAACAAACCTCGATTGACGTTTATAAAGTTGCCATGCGTAAACATGAAATCAGAGTATATTGAATGTCGCTATTTCATAAACTCATTTATTTTAATATCTAACAATGAAATATTTTCCTTTCCATTTCAAACATTTTTAATAAGTAAATATCATTATTTTAATTTCATTTTGTGAGGTCTACATGGATTATTAACGATAATTAACATTTTCACAAACTTGAATATGGCAATGTTGAACTAGTATTTGACATTTGTTGTTGAAGACGATTTGTCAAGTCAATGTCAAGTGCGCCTTGCTGTTGGTTTCGAATGCGGTGTTATGATGTGTTTGTACAAATTGGAAGTCATTTTATTCATCTGGTGATACGTTGAGTTGGGCAGCCGTTCCTCCGTAGCCGAAATTGCGAAAATACACTTATTTTCATTTGTGCATAGTGTGTTGTATTTTGTCGCGATGACGAATTTACAGTGCATTAATTACAATCAGAGTTTGTCGCATGAGACGGCATGGGCTAGGAAATGAGAGTGAAGACTAGACGTGGTCAACAATATCCCATTGTGGACTTATCCTAGAGATGTAAGTAGGTACTTACCTATAATTACACATGACGTATCGAAAGTCACCTTGTTGCCTAAATAAAGGGGGCATAGTATTATTTACCTATATTGTATCATTTTATTCTAGATCTCTCCTACCGACCATATTTGCCATGCTTGCTGGCAATTAGCAATGTATTGGGATGTTCCTGAAAGTATGTCCAGCAAACAAACTGATCATTGACATGTCTGTGTCGTATGTGGGCATTCCATTGCAAGGATAAGGTGACGCAGGGGTTTAATTGAAGGCGCCAACGAACAGGAGCAAAGACTAGCTCATATAGAGGTAGTATCTGATTGGATTCAGCCATGAAAGGTAATAATTTATTGTATTAACCATATACTACTATCATATAATTTAAAGTCAATATGACATTCTAATAATATTACTTTTTTTAGCTTACTTCCAATGATGAAGATCGTGTTCCATGCTGGCTGAGAGCCTTAACAAGAGTCGGAACTATAAGACCACAACCTGACATACCACCTCATAGTGTTCACTATCAGGATGTAATGTGTTATGTAAACATGGACTAAGCCTCACTTTAACATCACCGTTTGTAGAACAGATGAGGCCAGAAGATGTTGATCGGCTGTCAGAGCTTCAATAGGTATGTGAAGTGTATAACCGGTTTATAATAGGTTTATACACATGTTATAATTATAATAATTGATTAATTAGCATGCTGTTTGAGCTCCTATGATGTGTGTTATAGGAATACCCTATTAAACTGTCAAACACCAAGCGGTCACCGGTGCCCGCAACCTATTGTCCTATTGTTGTATAAATAAAATAAAATAAAAAAACATGTGAAACTAATGGAAAAAATGTAGTTTTGTTTACTTTATTTACAGTTATCTTACTTGTTTACAGATATCAGCAATTAATGAAGTGTGTGCTGTATGACACCGCCTGCTCTCTTTTTAGAAGAAGTACTCCTAGAAACAACCTAAATACAATGAAATAAAAGTATTTCAAAATAATACATTTGTTTTATTTTAAACAGGTACCTAGTAACTATATATAAACAATCTATAAAATAAATGCCATCTTTATTTTAGATTGCTTTAGTTTTATAGCAAAAATGTTCATTTTCATTTTACATTTCTTTACTTGTGTTAAGGCCAGGAGGTTTAAGAAGCCCGTTTCTCATGCATGAGAGTGCAAGTTGCAACGGCAAAGTACCAATGTGACTTTTTCGAGTTATGTAAATATTTTTTTTATTTATTATTTAATTATCTAAGAAAGTACAAAGACACCACTGACAAACGGTGAAGGAAAAAATTGTGAGGAAACCTGAGCTTATAATTTCTAATTATAAGTTTGAAATCACCAACCCACATTAAGCTAGCGTAGTGATTAAACTGTCAAACACAGAGCGGTCACCGGTGACCACAACCTATTGTTCTTTAATTGTGTCTATAATTACGGTACTCAACGAGTTAATTGTGTCTATAATTACGGTACTCAACGAGTTAATTGTGTCTATAATTACGGTACTCAACGAGTTAATGCTTAAACCTAATCCAGTGAGAAGAGACCTTCGGTCGGCATGGGCCACTTATAGACTTAATGATGAAACTGATGATGATTTTACTTATTAGAAATTAAACCTTAAACGCTTGCTAAGGAACCAGTTTTCAGAAGAAATACTTTCTCAAAGAGCTAAGCTTAAGTTTAAATCGAATTAATTTAAAGACTATTTGTATATCAGGCCTCTGCCTCGAATCTTGATTTTACACATTAAATCTTGCGTCTGCCCGCAAGATTCAAGGTGAAGTAAGACATTAGTTTTATCATATCCGCCACAAGACGTCCACTGCTAAATGTATGCCTTCTACCCAATGACAGTCGCTCACAATATTAATTTGCATTTTCGTAGGCACCTAGTAAATTTAAGAGATTGTAAAGCATACTCTGTAAAACTCTATAGTTACAGCATACTTGCTGAATTAACAGTTAATTAATTTACTCATAATACAAAGTGTAACAGTCACGAGTAGCGCACTGCTCGCTAGTAGCTTTAGAGTTTAGTTTGTAAACAAAACAACCAAATAAAAAATAAGTCCACATTGACATTTTTCAATTAACTGTCATCTGTCATTTGTCATATTATGTACTTTTGCGTAAAGGTGGCATTATACTTGACATTGCTTATTTGTTGTGTACGGCCGAAACAGACCATGTGTGGAGGGTTTATTCGTCTTCATTTGCTATATACGTATATTTGCACGCTTTTACATTTATAGATACTATTTGGACGCCATTTGTACGTAGTTCACAAATATTTGTACAAATGAAGCGAATACGCAATGGCAAGTGTAATACCGCCTTTACGTACCTTCTGCACATTTTGTGAAATAACTTTTGAACCCCAAGTTCTAAAAATATGTAATTTTTTTCTAAACTTCATAATAAAAATATCTATCGTTCAGACCATTCACTTGGTTAAAACAATGACAAATACAAAATTTTATAGCGGTACAAAACCTCCATACAAACCTGCCATTCTCCTTTGTTGAGTAGTGTTATTTGTAATTTTGTTAGAATGCAATAATGTCAAAGAAATTATAATTATTCATACCACTGACGTCAAGAAATTAATGTCAAATTAGATATATAATGTAAAAAAGTAATTGTCAATTATATTATAGAATGTGTGACATTGTGAATATGAGTGTAATTTATGCAAAATCTATACAAATTAAGATTGGTTGTAAATTTCAACCATAAATCGAAGCTGTGTGTCAAATAAATAATATTTGATAATATAAAAAAAACATTTCAGTAATGCTTACCAGAAAGGAATCGTTGCAACGTTCTCGTAAAAATGCGACTGGGTCCTTGTGACCAAACCTAGCGATTGGAACAGGCTCGCCAACCATGTTGCGGTAGTCACGAAGCAAACTGCACACATCCATTTGTGTTGGGCTCGATACCACTAGAGACCGCAACAGGGACTTTAATTGTTTCATTTCATCTTCCATTTTATAAATATAACCTGTAATAATTATATTTTTGTTAACAATAACTTAAACCAAAATGTTTACTCTGTTGTTTTGTTTCCACATAGGTATATCCTAAATTTAACTATTTACACACACAACTCAAGAATACTCCAAATTCACCTCTTTACTTGGTGCGTTATTTATTGTCATTTGGGTAGTAAGCAAACTGACATTGTGAGGGCATTACTGTCGTTACGGTTTTGGCGCTAATCTGGACGGCACTAGGAAAAACAATGTTTCATTGTTCAGTTGCGCGCGAGCCTCTGCAATACATACATGACGTTATAGCACTGGAGGTACAATATGTCTTCCTATTGACTAATGTAACAGTTCTGTACCATTCTATTCAAATCTATTTCTATATGTATACATTACAACTCTGTGCAGTGTGCAGGCTAATCTTTGGAACTAATATATATGAAACTTTTTTGTTTATATAGGTAATAGGCCAGGGCAACATATAAATGTAATTGCTTTTAGAAATTGGAACATAAAACTCTGCCTAACGCCAATATTCTACGTGGAGGAAGTTGTGGGCACCAGCTAGTAAACAAAATATAAACAAGCACTTTTCAAGTAAGTATTTTATGCCGTATACTTCTCCATAAGGACAGAGGCATTTGCAGAGCAATCGCATAGTTCACAAGCTTATAGTATTATGTCCGTATATTTATTTTTTTACTGTTCATGCTATATGTTTATATATTTTTTATATATATATTTGTATAATAACAATTGAAAGTTGTCTAAATTAAATAGCCTTTACCGTAGTCACTAGAATATAACCGCCGCTACAAACACACTCAAGATAAATAACATTATTTAGTCAATTGTCTATCGAATCAATTGAGTTTCTTCGTTATTGCTTCCCTCAATTCACTACTTAAGGTTGTCCTTGAAAGAATTCGGTATTTTACAAACAATGGGCTTGTTCAGCCCTCGGCGTTAAAAAATTAGAAAACACTTGCGAAATTTGCACTAGCAAGATCATGGTATTTACTAACTGACATTTGACTGTTTAGTGTTATTGACTGACACTGACAGACACCTTGCTTGACAGGAGCACTCATAGACACGGAAAAAAAGAAGCTCGTTAGCTCGTTAGAGTATTTTATGTTTTGTGAAAATAAGAGACTTGTGTGCGCCTACCATGGGGTTTTAATAATTAAACTCTATGAGGATTGTTTCGGGGATTGAGGAAGGGGGGTAAAGTGGTAAAAACTTACCTACTTGCATTGTGTTTCGTGAGCCGAAACACAATGCAAGTAAGTTTTTTGTGCGGTCGTGGTATCACCATAGATGTATAATAGGGGATCTGAAAAATGGTCAGGTGATTTGAAGCCAAAAATACCTCAAAAATGACGAATCCCCGCCCACAATAGTGTTGTACCTACGTCGACATAACATATCGACATAGGAAATTCAATGTAAATATAAAATAATAACTTATCATTTAGTTCAATTCGAAACAAAGAAATAAAAGAATTGCTAAAAGGGTACATCTGATAGTAAAGCATTCACGTAATCATAATCTCATTAATATTATAAATACCAATACTATTGAAACCTGTGTTCAACGATAACTTTTTATATAAGATTCTTAAGCGAGCACTGTATTAAAAAAACCTGACCCTTCCAGAGAAAGTTGGCTATAGAACGTTGGTCCAAAATCACGTAGACTGAACTTATTTCATATACCATCGAACACCGTACGTTTTCCTGTAATGTGAAACAGTACGCTGGAATGTGGACAGGGGTAGGTCAGAGTGCATTATAATGAATAAATGCCAAACGTTTTGCTGATTATAATAATATATTCATGACGAAACAATATTCATTTTGTAATTTTTTTTTTATACAAGTTGGTCATGCTTTTTGTAGTAATATTTATATCTTATATCTAAATATGAAAGAATAACAGTTTATGAGAACTCTCATGTTCACTGATAGTGTCATTGAAAATTTGGCCATTCTCAAAAGAGTCGGAATTACGTTATCTTGAAGTCGAATAATATTCAATTTTATGTTCACACAATCTTCTTCAAAATGGTTGGAGCATATTGTTAATACTGATGCATGTTTTATATTCTCCTTGCCTATTTTTCCATCCACAAGTCCCTTAGGATTTCATTTTTAAAGAAATCTAAAATCAAATTTAATCATCATTATGTGCAAAATAAATAAAGTATACGAAAACAAATAAAAATATTGTAGTTGTGCATTTCAAGACGTCACTCAACTCTCAAACATGTCTTAAATAAAAGGCTCTATATCAATATTTTCATTTACCTAATACAGTTAAATATACCGTAAATGTTCGTTAATCAGACGGCTATGTCAATATTATAGCTAATACTGCTATTGATAACTTTATAAAACGAAGATCAACACTATGAATAAAATGTAAACAATTAAAATGTTTACTAGTTCAATTTATGTGATAACAGTCTTATGAAAGTATACATAATAGTAGAAAACCCGAATTAGAAGACATAATAAAGACTTATATCATAATTTACACAAGAAGTATACATAAATAACAAAGAAAATTAGAACTAACCTAAAACATGACAATCTCCTCATTTTTACGTGAATTTGAATTACATCCCTTGATGCAACACTTGCTCATGATAGTTCAGTTCAGATTCATTTCACTTATTGGCAAAACCTCTATTAATATCGAAACAGTCCACTGTAACACCGAAAATATTTCCAAAAACTGTATTTTTGACAGATGATCTACCCAAAACATGAGCGGAATGTGTCTCTCTTAAATGGCGGAATTGGCCTCAAGGCGGAGCTTGGTGACGTCATATGAAAAATGTTACCAGAAATTGAAGTTTATGATTTATGCTTATCTCTTTTTACATATGAAATTTACAACGTGTAAGAATGAGACCGATATATTTTTGTTGATGACCTTCATATTTGCATGATATTTGTGTAACCAAAATTGTATGCAACTTGCGGCATATCCTTCAAACCTTCAAGAAAAGAGCGTACTCCTTTTTAAAGGGCCGGCAACGCACCTGTGACTCTTCTGGTGTTGCGGGTGTCCATGGGCGGCGCTGATCGCTTACCATCAGGTGATCCGTATGCTCGTTTGCCTCCTATTCCATAAAAAAAATAAAATAAATATTATTCATCTGTTTACACTGACAAAGTGACAAATGACAGATGTCATATCTGTCTCGTTCGTCTTGTTTTGGTGTGAGTGGTGTGGTGTGAGTTGTAATAGAATTGAATCGAATTTCATTACGTAAGTTTATTTTGAAAATATTATCGAACGAGATGTCATTATTACTGAAACGTACCGTCGGTGCTACTGTATGTTGGGGACGCAACATTTTGAACTATGTGAAGACTCCAGTCATTGTGCGCGTTGCTACAAAAGCTAATCAGGCTGGCCCCCAGGCCGAAACACGGCCTACTGTGGCCAAAGTTGATCCTCTTCAAAAAACCCATCTAGTTGACTTTGGCAAATATGTTGCAGAATGTTTGCCCAAATACGTACAAAAGGTTCAACTTACTGCTGGGAATGAATTGGAAGTTCTTATCCCTCCTGAGGGTGTTATTCCAGTCTTGCAGTTTTTAAAAGACAACCACAGCGCTCAATTCACCAATCTTGTGGACATTGCTGGCATGGATGTACCTAACAGACCCAACAGGTTTGAGATCATTTACAACTTACTGTCTCTGCGGTACAATGCCAGGATCAGAGTCAAGACATACACTGATGAACTGACTCCTGTCGATTCCGCCAATGATGTCTTCAAAGCTGCAAACTGGTATGAAAGAGAAATCTGGGACATGTATGGAGTATTCTTTGCTAACCATCCTGATTTGAGGAGAATTTTGACTGATTATGGTTTTGAGGGTCATCCATTTAGAAAAGATTTTCCATTAAGTGGCTATGTGGAGGTACGCTATGATGATGAGCAAAAACGTGTGGTAGTAGAGCCTTTGGAATTGGCTCAAGAGTTCAGGCGTTTTGAATTAAGTGCCCCTTGGGAACAATTCCCTAATTTCCGCAGCAATCCTGCTTCTGAAGAAGTAGTTAATGCAGCTGATGAGAAGGCGAAACAATAATATAATTACTTAGAGAAAATAGTATGTTTGTGAAATCCATGTAAATAAAGAACCTAAAATCATCAAAATTGATTTATTGTGTTTGATATATTATAATAATTATTCAAAATTACTCTCATACTGACCCTTTTATTCTTCCGGCATTTAACCTCTTGACTCGGCAGTCCGGGTATATAAGACACAATAGAAAATTCATTGTCTCGCATAGATCTACGTTCCGGCACACGACGGGTTAATGCCACTGCACAATTTGACACCCACTTTGCACTATTATGTACCTACATGAAAATATCTGGGGGTAAATACTCTATTTAAGTAGGTCTTTTTTATATCAGAAATAAGAGTTTTTTAGAATGGCTACATACAGCAATGAAGAAGTTATGTTGTAGTTTTTTTTCAAGTATAAAAACTACCTTGTTTAATGATGATTTTGGTAAGGTATGGTAATAGGTATATTCTTATAAGAATGGATTCTTATATTACAAAACCAATAAAAATTTTTCGTGGTTTGTCGAAATAAAGCTATTCTAATAGAAGAGACATCCTAATGTATTTTCTTTTTGAGATAGATTTGACCCCTGGAATCACTTGTTATTTATCTGTATGATTTGTTTAACATTTTATTTTTTGCATGTGGTGTTAACCCAATTAATTGTTGCACTTGTAAATATTTCTTTATCTATTTAATCAGTAATGTATATAGTGTAAACAATTGTTGGTTAACCAAAATAAATAAATAAATAAGAGGCCGATCTATCTTGAATCTGGTCTGGGGGCACAGCAGTGCCCCCGCCAACTCTAGCACGAAGCGAACACTGCCGGACTATCGTTCACTGGAACCATTTCGCCGCATTTTCAGGCCCCATTTGCCCCATCGCAGAAATTATCATCATCCGGTAAGCTGTAATCACAAATTTAATATCAATTCAACCTATAATTTCAAGCCTATAGGTCATTTAGTTCCAAAGTTATGCGAAAGCAAAGTTTCGCATTAATTACATTCACTCACTCATGTCATGGTCATCAAAATAGAACTGGTACTTCCCATAGACTCAGAGAGCTTTTTATGGAATATGAGGCAAACAAGCAGCCAGGTCACCTGGTGGTATTATCCTTGCCTACACTACACTACACCATGGTATAAAAGTATAATCTACACCACCACGGCAGAGGACATCGTGGAGTACGTGCTTCAGAAGACCAGATGTAGGGTGAGAGCGCAGTTGTTGGAGTTGACCCACAATGGTAAGTTCAAGGCTGATGTGGTGAGAATGCCAACATGTTTTCTCCACCTTGTTTTGGAAGAGGACTTCTGGCAGACAAGAGCCACACGCGCGCAGTGACTTGGTGCGAATTTACTAACACTAATAAAATCAACTGTATATAATATTTTGTATGCTAGTCTGTAAAGTATATCTCTATCATCTATGGGCCATAGTTGCCTGATAATAAGGGTTTTAAATAAAATATCAACGATCGAAGCCATCCATGGACATTTTCTTTAGGGTATGGCCGTTATTAGGCCACTCTACGCTTCTCCTCGTGTGTCACAGGCCCTCTTTCCCACAGTGGCACTACGGGCACGTGCCCAGGGCCCCGCAATCGAATGGGGCCCCCGAATCAGATAGATACGGCAAGGATGCAAATAATTTTCTAAAATCTATCAGGAAGATGTAAATGAAAAAGAGTTAGAAATAGAATGTCAACATTTAAAAGAATACTTATATAATGTTCAGAGTGAAAATGAAGCACCTAACAGTGTACAGGAAGTATATATATATAATGTAATAAAGCAAAACAAAATTTAAGACACATTTCTTAACGTATAAATTGCATTGAGAATATATTTAAGCATGATGGTAACTAACTGTAGCGGAGAACGCTTCTTCTCCTAAAAATGGAATTAAGAAGATGCTTGAAGAGAGATTAGGTACCTAGTTAGTCGCTGATGTCCATAGAATGTGATATACTCGATACTATAGATTTTGAAAGAAGGGTACCTTTGCAATCAACTTAGAATTAATTTAAGAATTCTATGTTATGCGAGTTACTTTTGTCGATTATTTTTTATATTTCTTATTTTTTTTAGTTAGTAGGTAACTAAATAAAAATAAATTTGGAACCTTGTTTGTCTACTTTCTTTCTCTATTCTTCTATTATAACTTAACAGTGTTTTCTCAAGGTCATGGGGCCCCATGATCTTAATGTACCCAGGGCCTCAAATAGTTTAAACACGGCCCTGTGTGTCAGTGTGTGCATCGTAAACTGCATGTGTATATTGAGTGTTTCACTCAGGCAAAATAAATTATCTCGACCTCTCAATTTAATAAAACGTCCGTATTCTCTTATTTTTTAATAATGCCATTTGTCGCAACAATCTGGCGTCATTATGCTAGTATTTTATACAAACTTCATAGGAAACTATCGTATTTGAAAGTATACGTAAATGACGTAAAATTAGACTACATTGTAATAAGTAGGTAAACATGTAATAATAGGTACAAATAAACAATGTAACGTATATACGTAACGTAACATCACGCCTTTTTATCCCCGAAGGAGTAGGCAGAGGTGCACATTAGGACATATAATGCCACTGTACAATGTAACACCCACTTTTCACTATTTATGTTATGAGTCCCATATAATAGAGCGTGAGCCTATTGCTATATACCGGGTACGTTTCCAGACTCCGTGCTTCTACTGAGATTTTTAAAAGCCCAGTAATACTTTGCCCGACCCTGGAATCGAACCCGAGACCCCTTGAGTGCCAAGTGCCGTAAATAGGGCGGTGCCAGCGGTGCCCAGGCACAGGGCGCAGAAATGACCAGACTGTACTATCTAAATCTGTTTCGCATTTTTGAACGATCTTGAAACAAGAACACATGTCAAACGACTCACTACACATCAGACAAATGTATATCCACTAAGTCTTGCTCGCAATATTACATACACAAACAAAAGTACCTATACTATAACTTTGGGCGTTTGCGCCTGCGCCCGCGAAGCGAAACAAAAAAAGGAGAGGCACTCCATCCCGGCAGGCTGGAGTTGCAGCGGCGGTGGAACCCGCCCCGCGAGCGGAGGACGGCGGTGGGTGGCAAATCGCTGGTGAGGCGAGGAGAGTCGCCAAGGAGGGTCGTAAGAAGGCGCAGCGGCAGCGACGGCAGCAGTAGCGCAGGGAGAAACGGGCTGCTGCCTTGCTCCTCACCCCTAGGACCGCGGCTGTAGTAATTACGTCATGGAGGAGGTGAAGACGTACTCCGACCACCGGTATATCCGGTTCGACGTCCCCGCCGAGTCCGCGGACCCGCCGGTCAGACAGGCCCCATGTGGCCCGCGTTGGACGCTGAAACAGCTGGACCGGGAGCTGCTCCTGGAAGCCGCTATCGTGCAGGTCTGGGTGATACCACTGGTCAGGCCTGCCGACATTGACGATGAGACCAAGTGGTTTGATTTGTGACGTGGCGATGCCCCGGATCCGATCGAGGCAACAAAAGCGCCAGGTGTACTAGTGGTCGCAACAGCTGGCAGCTCTACGCAAGGCGTGCACTGCTGCGTGACGCCAGTACACCTGGCACCGCAGGCGCCGCATCCGTCCTCCGAATGCGGAGGCGAGAGAGCCGGAGTTGTACCAGGGATACAGGGCGACGAAGGCAGTCCTCAAGGCGGAAATACTGCGGGCCAAGGAGGATGCCCGCCGAGAGATGCTGGGGACTCTAAACAGAGACCCGTGGGGACGCCTGTACCGGATGGTACGCGACAAGCTCCGCGCTTGGGCTCCCCCGCTCACTCAGTCTCCGGCCAGAAGTCTTAGAGGAGGTGATGGGCGCCCTGTTCCCCCGACTGTGGAGGGGCTTCACCCCTCCCTATATGATCCCTGCGGTGCCCGACGCGGGCTATAGCGACGACGACGACATCGTCTCAGAGGTGACCGAGGCAGAACTGAGAGCGGCGGTGCGCCGAATGGCCGCCAAGAACACCGCTCCAGGACCCGACGGCTTGCATGGCAAAGCATGGGGCCTGGCCTCAGAGTCTCTCGGGCCTCGGTTAATCGGTTTCTACTGCGCATGCTTGGAGAGAGGCCAGTTCCCGCTGCTCTGGGTAATCCTCGTGCGGAAGACGGGGCGCCCTGCGGACTCTCCGTCCGCGTACCGGCCCATAGTGCTGCTCGACGAGGTGGGGAAAGTCTTTGAAAGAATAATTTCGAACCGCTTCGTCGCGCACTTGACGTACATTGGGCCGGACCTGTCGGACGGCCAGTTCGGCTTCCGCAGAGGGCGCTCCACGGTGGACGCCATCATGCGCGTTAGGGACCGGACGACGAGGACTGCAGTGTCCAGGGGTAAGGTCGTTGTGGCGGTGTCTCAGACAGTCGCACTTGCGACCACTCTGCCAACGAGGCAGTCAAAGCCAAAGCCAAGGCCAAAGAGAGCAGTACCTACAAATAAACAACTAAGAAAAAATGTGGAAATTATGATTTAACTCGTCAAGTACAGTCATTATAGACACAATTCACCTTCTCAGTAGAAGATGACGTCTTAACAACTTCCTGCATCAGTATGCAGGAAGTTCTTTCATCAACTATACCTACTACTATTAATAGGTGTATAGTTGATCGAAGAGAAAGTTGATTTATTTACTTTTAATTTTTATTCGAATAATTTGTTTTATTGTTCGAGCAACTTAGATATTTAGGAATCTATAGTAAAATACAAAAGAATTTTAATTTGCTGGATAACATGGTGTTGTCGATCGTGAAAATAAAGGCAGAAATGAGAATCAATATAACATCATTCCCATCATCCATTTAATAAATGACGGTCACATTGGATATTTTTTTTTAATGCAGTTCTTCATTTTGCATGTAAATAATGTGTATGGCGGCGGTCTAGCGGCGGTAGCGGTATCTCTTGAAGTGGAACCACAGCTGGAAGATGTTGTTGTGGAAGTGACAGCGGAAGCCGCGCTTGTACGAGTATTCCCACTCGCGGTTCACAATCTTGAACGCGATGTCTTCGTAAGGCGGGCCCGCGTGGAACCTCAGTACTGCGAAATCTGGATTCTCGGGGCACGGTTTCTGAATACGACAATTCAAACTGTTATAAAATCTATACATATGTAAACAAAGTGCGTGACACTTCATTTAGTTTGTAAACTTTTTGGTTTGTCAAATAGCTAATCTATGGAGTAAGCTGTCATATTGAATGACAGTGAAAAATATGAAAAGTAAAATGGTTACTTGTTATGTACAAGTAAGATTGATTTTTAATGTAATTATAATTATTAATAAGAAATGGTGAAACAATAGCTTTAAATGTTGTTTCTCTTTTCAGGTAAAATTAGTGTATAGTTATTAGTAAAGAATGTTTTGTAAAAGTTTTAAAATTTGAATTTGGAAATAGGTAATAAAATAAAATTGTCTCTTTTCAGAGCAACTAAACATTGGATATAGTTTTACTGTTCAACATCGTCTAAGGACAATATAATAAATAATATCCTATTATAAAACAACATTTCTACAGCTGGTTACCTGGAATAATGGAAAAATATAAATTTGAGTTCATGGTAAAAGCCAGTGATGATGTAAAAACAAATATAATTTGTGTAACGACAGTTACGGATTCAGATGGCCGAACCTTTGCGATCCCAGATAAGTTACAACCTGCAAAATTACATACTGGAATAGTAGAAACACAAATCTTTCAGAAAGTTAAGGCAACTTTGCAAAAACGACACGAGAAACGACAAGTGTGGATATCCATGAATCCGGAGATGAAGGCGGTTTATTGTGATGAAGAAGGAAATAAACAATTTATGGGATACTTATTGGAGGAACAAACAAAACCACAAACTTCTACAGCAGGAATTTCGGAAGAATCTCTAACTAGAATCATGGAAAACTTCGCAGACATAAAGAAAGATTCATCAAAATCTTTTAATATGGCAAAAATGGTAGAAAAATTTGTTATACAAAAATTCAATAGCAAGATTACTAATGTGACCCAGTGGATGACTACCTTCGAAAAAGAATGTGTCCGTGTAGGAATAGAGGAAGATGTCAAGAAAATAGAAATTTTTAGGTTATTTATAGAAGGTTCTTGTTTAGATTGGTATAGTTCCATGCTTATAAAGCATACTATAAATTCAGAATGGGCAGTGTGGAAGAAAAACTTTTGTGAAACTTATGCTGATAAGGGTTGGTCACCAATCAGGTATGCAATGTTATTTAAATACAGACAGGGCTCATTACTGGAATATGCGTTAAAGAAAGAGAGACTACTTTTAGAAATAAATAAGTCCACAGATAAACCTACTTTGATTGATTTGATTGCCACTGGACTACCGAATTTTATAGTAGATAAAATTGATAGGAATAGTTTAAAGGAAACTGAAGACTTATTCCAAAATTTAAGAAGGTTAGAGCACATGGTAAAAAATTCGTTTGATAAAAAAATAGAATATTCCGAAAGTAAAATTAAAGAGAAAAATGTAAAACCCTTGGTTAATCCGTGTAAAATATGTGAAAAAGAGAATAAAGGTATACGCTATCACCCTGAATCTCAATGTTGGTTCAAAAATAATGATAGGCCAAAAAAGGATCAAATAAGGAGTGTTAACAATTCAGAATTAGAGTTAGAATTAAATGAAATTGATCCAAAAAACTAATAGTACCGCCATTAATAAAAATTAAATTACTAATAAATGACACTTTGGAAATATCAGGAATCTATGATTCAGGATCTAATGTGTCTTTAATAAATTCAAGATTATTGTCTTTAAAAAAAATACATACTAATGACAATAATGACAATAATGCAGGCTTAAAAACGATTAATGGCGTAAAAAAATCGATAGGGATGGTAACTTTAAAAATTAAAATTTTCGAAATTGAAAAACATGTTAATATTTTTGTTATAGATGAAGACAACTTCGATTATGATTTCTTAGTTGGGTTAGACTGTATACAAAAATTTCATTTAACTCAAAATGAGAATTTAAACATCATCCAAAATGTCCTAATCAATAATAATAGAGACTACTTAGAAAATAATAAAAAACAACCTATAAACACTAAAGAAATTCCTGGCAGTACAGGTAGTGAAATAGGAAATAAACAAGATATATATTGTAAAAAAAAGGTGTGGATATAACAAAGAAAAATAAAAGGGAAACTATTGTTCATGAGTTTAGTATAAACTTTAATGAAAATATTATAGTCGAAAATTTTAATATTTCAGTAAATAAATTAAACCCACAGGAAAAATCTGAAATTGATAAATTGATATCCAAATATAATTCAGTTTTCGCTAAAGACAAATATGATATAGGGACTGTTAAAGGCTACGAAGCCCATATTGATTTGTTGATAGATAAATACTGTAGTAAAAGACCGTATAGATGCTCTATTGAGGATATGAAAGAAATCGAGCAACAAATATCAAAATTATTACAAAATAATTTAATCGAGGAATCATATAGTCCTTTTGCTGCTCCGGTAACACTAGCATTAAAAAAAGAAGATGGAAGGAGATCAAGGCTTTGTATAGATTTTCGCGAATTAAATAAAATCGTAGTCCCCCAATCGCAACCATTTCCGTTAATCGAGGATTTGATGGTTAAAACAAGAAAATGTAAAATTTTTTCAACATTTGATGTAAACTCTGCGTTCTGGTCTATATCACTTAGAATTGAAGATAGACACAAAACGGCATTTGTTACTCAAGAAGCACACTTTCAATGGACTTGTTTACCTTTTGGCTTGAAAACTTCTTCCGCTATTTTTCAGAGAATACTGAGTAGCATAATAAGAAAGCATAAATTGTCAAACTTTACTGTCAACTACATTGACGATATTTTAGTATTTTCTGAAACATTCGAGGAACATATTAAGCATGTGTCTTTGTTATTGGAAGCAATTTTTAAAAGAGGGTTTCAAATTAAAATTTACAAAATGTAACTTTGCGCAGGACTCTGTAAAATATCTAGGGCATATAATAAAAAACAATACAGTTACTCCATTGAAAGATAATTTGATTGCCATAAAAGAATTCCCTATTCCAAGAACACAAAAAAATGTCCGCCAATTTTTGGGAAAAATTAATTTCTATGGAAAGTATGTCCCAAATATTTCAATTATATTGGATCCTTTACATAATTTGTTAAGAAAAGGAGAAAAATTCGTTTGGTCTGATAAATGTCAAAAATCCTTTGATACTATAAAAAAACTACTTTGCTCAAAACCAATTCTAGCTATCTTTGATCCAGACTTTCCAATACACATTTATACAGATGCTAGCATTCAAGGTATAGGTGCGATTTTAAAACAAATTCAACCTAACGGTGATGAAAAACCTTGTGCATATTTTTCAAAAAAGTTAAACGACTCCCAAAAAAGAAAAAAAGCCATATATCTTGAGTGTTTGGCAATAAAAGAGGCGGTAAAATACTGGCAACACTGGCTTATAGGAAAAACATTCACGGTTTTTACAGACCACAAACCTTTAGAAAAAATGAATATTAAAGCCCGAACGGATGAAGAACTGGGAGATTTAACGTACTATTTGTCGCAATTCGATTTTAAAATAATATATTCTCCAGGAAAATATAATATAGAGGCAGATACATAAAGCAGAAACCCTGTGTTAGAACCGTTTGAAAATCAAGACAGCAGTTTAAAAGTAGTAAATTTTGTTAGATTAGAAGACATTCAAAATGATCAAAATAAAAATGAGGATATAAAACAAAATATGAACAAACTTATTTTCAAACATAATATATATTATAATAAGATAGGAAAATATGAAAAGATTGTACTAACTGAGGAATTTAGTAAAATGATTATAAAGAGTACATCACCACTACTGTCACATAGGAAGACAACAAATGGAAAAAAAAATTAAGCCTTTTTATCAAGCTAAAAACTTATTAGATAATATAAAAAAACATTGTGAAAACTGTGATGTCTGCTTAAAGAACAAATCTAGAGGAAAATACAAATTTGGACTTATGTCTCACTTAGGTCCCGCTACCTATCCATTCGAAATAGTGTCCATAGACACCATAGGGGGATTTGGTGGTGCTCGTTCAACTAAAACATATTTACACCTTCTAGTAGATCACTTTACCCGCTACGCCTTTATTTTGACATCCAAATCCCAGACTGCGAGTGATTTTATAAAACTTGTCAAAAAAGTAACACAAGATTATAAAATAAACTTAATTCTAACAGACCAATATCCCGGTCTAAATTCAAAAGATTTCAAATTTTTTTTAGAAAAAGAAGATATATCTATAGTTTTCACAGCAGTAAATGCACCATTTTCAAATGGATTGAACGAAAGGTTAAACCAAACGTTGGTTAACAAAATTCGTTGCAAGTTTAATGAAAAAAAGGACAAAAGTGCTTGGACAACTATTGCTCACGAATGCACTGAAAAATATAACGAAACTGAACATAGTGTGACAGGGTTCTCTCCAAAATATTTATTGGAGGGAAAAAATGTTGACATTCTACCAGACGAACTGAAGCAAAATATAACACATCATCATCTATTGCGAGACCGAAAAATTGCGTTAGAAAATAGTATGAAATCCCACAATTATAATAAACAAAGATTTGATAAAAACAGAAAACATTATGAATTAAAAGTTGGAGATTTTGTGTATGTGGAAAACGGAAACCGGTTAAACCGAAAAAAATTATACGAATTGAAAATAGGACCTTATCAAATAGAAGACAAAATATCCAATTCAATCTATAAAATTAGCACAGGTCACAAAAAACCAGAGTCGAATCTCTTTCATATAACAAAACTTATTCCAGCAATAGAGTGACACAATAGACTTTTGTAAATTAGAAGGGGGGGAGATGTAAACAAAGTGCGTGACACTTCATTTAGTTTGTAAACTTTTTGGTTTGTCAAATAGCTAATCTATGGAGTAAGCTGTCATATTGAATGACAGTGAAAAATATGAAAAGTAAAATGGTTACTTGTTATGTACAAGTAAGATTGATTTTTAATGTAATTATAATTATTAATAAGAAATGGTGAAACAATAGCTTTAAATGTTGTTTCTCTTTTCAGGTAAAATTAGTGTATAGTTATTAGTAAAGAATGTTTTGTAAAAGTTTTAAAATTTGAATTTGGAAATAGGTAATAAAATAAAATTGTCTCTTTTCAGAGCAACTAAACATTGGATATAGTTTTACTGTTCAACATCGTCTAAGGACAATATAATAAATAATATCCTATTATACATATAATACTAAAAAATAGACAATTTACTAAAAAAAAAACGGTCAAATTAGAAGCACCCTCAATCAACGAGCGTGCACGAAGAGATTGATAAATGTAGATGAAACGAAAAGAGGCATGTCAGGACGGTGTCATTTGAAGTTCTGATGATTCTGCCTACACCCTTCGTTATTCAATAATTTGTGTTCGAATATAAAATTGGTTGTACCTAAGTTTAGTTGTGCAAGTATAAAATGTTATTAAACAACTTTGTATGGAGACTGCCTCCGGTTCCGAGAATTGGTATACTTACCAGAGAGAACTCCGGCGTGGCATTCTTGTCTATTAGATCCGGGTAGAAGATGTTGAACTTGTAACCTTGCACGATCTTAGGAGGAGGATTGTCCATGTCGTAATGGGTCTGGTTGTACTTGTTCCACTCGAAGCCCGTGTGAACCCTGCAAGCAGTCGGCACAGATTAGAGACAGGTGGCGGGGCGGGCGGGGCGTCGGGGCGTCGGGGCGGGCGGGGCGCACCTGTTGAAGTAGCGCGGCTTGCGCGGGCGGTACTTGTCGGCCCACAGGCACGGCTGCTCCGGCAGCGCGTGCTCCACGCTGAACTGCGCCTCGTCCGCGTCCGCCGCCGCCGCCGCCATGGCGCGCCGCGCCTCGCGCTCCAGCGGGTCGGGCGCCGCGGCCGGCTGCAGGCGCGCGCGCAGGTAGGCCAGGCGCTGCGCGTCCAGCGCCGGCTCCGTCAGCAGCGTGCCCGGCTCCAGCGCGGCCGGCGCCAGCGCGGCGGGCGAGTAGCGGCCCGCCTCGTACAGCGCCACGCACGCCGCCGCGCCGCCCTCGTCCGCGTCCCACGCGGGGCTGGCGGCGCGCGACGCACTCTGCTCCTGCACACCCTGCTCGAGCTGCAAGTTCTGCTGCGCGGGCTGAGAGCTCGGTCCCTGCTGCGCAGACTGCACGTTCTGCTCCTGGTGCGCAGACTGTACGTCCTGGTCTCCGTGCGCAGCCTGCACGTCCTGGTCTCCGTGCGCAGCCTGCACGTCGAGGTCTCCGCGCGACTGGTCTGCGCGCGCCGGCTGCACGCCCTGCTCCTGCTTGAGCAGCTGCAGCTTGCGGCGCAGGTTGGTCTGGTGGCGGTCGCGGAGGCGCGCACGCGACATGTGCGCTGTAACATTACAGACACGACTCGTGACGTTTCACTTCTTCCAAGCAATAAACAAACGTTAAACTGACACTTTTAACTTCCAATGAATTTCAATTTTTCACCAAAACGGAAAATGGAGCCAAGCGACAGTTGCATTACAATCTTATTACCTTCTAGCTGTAGCTGCTGCCAGCGGCTCCGACATTATAAATGTTAAAATGTTATCAAAATAATTATAATGTTAAGATGTTACACGTAGCGCCATCTATGAGCCTAAAAGTGAAACGTGTCTATAATGTCTATTGCCTGAATTGTCTGTGTATGAATGTTTGAACGAATTAAATTGAGTCTTTTCGAAACCGTCAACCGACATCTTTTATTAGGTTATGGGCGAATTAGATTTTGCAAAGTAGATAAAAGTTATTGCGTTATTCGAAGTGTTATTGTTAGATTATTAGTCTCATATACGCGTGTGACATCAACTACTCAAAAATTCAAGATGAACTCAAATTTTCTTTCGAATGTGCCAAAGCTCAAGGGTCGCGAAAACTATGATGACTGGGCGTTCGCTGTTCAGAACTTGCTGGTACTTGAGGACACTGACAAGTATCTCAAGCAAGAAGCAGCAGCGACAGATGCAGCACAGAAAGTAGCAGATGCCAGAGCACGCGCAAAATTGATCCTGACTATTGACGCATCATTGTTCGTGCACATAAAGGAGACGAAGACAACAAAGGAGTTATGGACAAAACTGAAAGCTCTATTTGATGATACTGGCTTTTCAAGACGAATAACCTTGTTACGTCATTTAATCTCCATCAGACTAGAAAAATGTGAAAATATGACCAGTTACGTTACACAAATCGTAGAAACTTCGCAACGACTAAGTGGTACTGGATTCATAATAAACGATGATTGGGTTGGGTCATTGTTACTAGCCGGTTTACCAGATAAGTTTATGCCAATGATCATGGCCATTGAGCATTCTGGGATTAGAATCACGGCAGATTCCATAAAAACAAAATTGTTAGATATGGAAAATGGCGACTCAGTTGAAGTAAGCAGCAGTGATAATAATTCCGCATTTATCGCGCGAAGTTGGCAGAAGAAAAAACTTGGTAAAGTTGGCAGCAATGGAAAACATGGCGGACCGACTCAAAATATCTATGCCCCTAATACGTCAAACTCAAATGACAGAACTAACAAAACAATAACATGCTACAAATGCAAGCAATCTGGACATTATTTGTCGCAATGTCCATTTAAAAACAATAATACGGAGAAGAAAAAACAAACGAATGCATTTAGTGTAGTTTTTCTGAGCGGTAACTTTAATAAGTGTGACTGGTATGTTGATTCTGGAGCCAGCACACACATGACTGCAAACGAAAGTTGGTTGACAGATAGGAAAGATTCGTCAAATCTACCTGAAATCACAGTAGCAAACAATACAAGAGTGCCTGTATTATGTGCCGGTGACATAGAAGTCACGACGAGTTACGGTTACGAGATCACAGTGAAGAACGTATTGTGCGTACCGACACTTGCGACTAACCTGTTATCAGTTAGTGAATTGATAAAAAATGGAAATAGTGTTGTGTTTGAACCCGGCCGATGCCTTATAAAAAACAGATCTGGACATTTAGTTGCTGAGGCGGAACTTGTCAATAATGTATACAAGTTAATCTTACAAAATGAGACCTGTTTGCTATCATCATCAACAGCAGATGGACAAACATGGCACAGAAGGCTTGGGCACTTAAACAGCACAGACATGAACAAGATGAAGCAAGGTTTAGTCAGTGGAATGGATTATTCAGACAAGTTTGTGACCAGTAAGTTTAACTGTCAAGTTTGCTGTGAAGGAAAACAGTCGCGATTACCATTCTCGACGGGTACACGAGCTACAGAAATCTTACAGATTGTGCATTCAGACATCTGTGGACCGATGGAGTGCAAATCAATAGGTGGTGCAAGGTATTTTTTGTTGTTTATAGATGACTTCACCAGAATGACCTTTATATACTTTTTAAAGTGCAAAAGTGAAACACTGACTTGTTTCAAAGAGTTTAAGTCGATGGTGGAGAATTATCAAAACAAAAGAATAAAAATATTGCGCACAGACAACGGGCGTGAGTATTGTAGCAATGTTTTTCGAGATTTTCTGAAGTATGAAGGCATTATTCATCAGAAAACGAATCCTTACACACCAGAGCAAAACGGACTCAGCGAAAGAAGCAACCGGACCATTGTGGAGAGAGCAAGATGCTTACTTTTCGAAGCAGAATTGGACAAGAAGTTTTGGGCGGAAGCTGCAAATACTGCAGTCTACCTCAAGAACAGGTCTATCGCTTCAGGTAATGAAAAGACTCCATATGAGATATGGTTTGGTAAAAAACCAAATTTGCAACATTTGCGTATATTTGGGAGTCCAGTGATGGTACATATACCAAAAGAAAAAAGAGGAAAGTGGGATAGAAAATCCATGAAACACATACTTGTTGGTTACTGTGATAATGTCAAGGGTTACCGAATATACGACCCAGTAAAGAACCAAGTTTCTACAAGTAGGGATGTTATTATCCAAGAAAAACCCAAGCGTCCAGAGACTGTGACTGTTTCTTTAGAGAGCACAGATTCAGTGGGGGAGTTAGTAGAAGAATCTGTGGTGAAACTTGAACCCCTGAATAAATCCAGTTCCTCTGAGTCAGATTACTTGGATGTCGAAGAAGACAAAATAGAGCCAGAAGCTTGTGGAGAGAATGAAGAAGGAATCAGCTCAGTTCCACAGAGTACAGAAGAAGCTTCAGGTATATCTGCTTCACCTGTTCAAGAAGTAGCTGAGAAGCGAGAAAGAAGAAAGCCAGACAGATATGGTTTTGCTAATATGAGTACCATAGCAGGAGAAGATGGACTGACATATGCAGAGGCCATCAGTGGACCAGAGCGACAGATGTGGCTACAGGCCATGGCAGAAGAGCTGCAGTCATTCAAAGACAATCAAGCGTGGGAAGTTGTCGATACTCCCAGCAACGCGAGTGTAGTGCAGTGTAAGTGGGTGTTTAAAAAAAAACTCGAATGTGATGATAAAGTGAGGTATCGTGCACGACTTGTAGCTAAGGGTTTTACCCAGAAGGCTGGTATTGATTACCAAGACACTTTCAGTCCAGTGATAAGGCATTCAACTTTGCGTTTGTTGTTTGCTATTAGTGTTCAGTTAGGCATGGATATCACACATTTAGATGTAAAAACAGCTTTCCTTAATGGTCATCTAAAAGAAAGTATATTTATGCATTTACCTGAAGGTTTTCCCATAAATGATTCAAACAAAGTGTTAAAATTAAGAAAAGCTGTTTATGGATTAAAACAGTCCTCACGAGCATGGTATATTAAGGTTGAGGAAATATTATGTAAATCAGGATTTAAAAAATGTAAATTAGAACCCTGTGTATTTGTTAAAAACCATAACGATAATAAGAAAACCATAGTTGGACTGTATGTTGATGATTTTTTAGTATTTTCAAATTGTAAGTCTGAATCTAATGATTTGATAGAAATTTTAAGTAAAAAATTCAAAATTAAGAACTTAGGTCAAGTGAGAAATTACTTGGGCATGAGAGTAAAGATTAACAAAAGTAATGATGTAATAACTATAGATCAAGAACAGTATATTAACCAGTTACTTGATAAGTTTGATATGTCTGAATGTAATACAGTAGAAACTCCTATAGAATGCAGATTAAATGTTGATAAGTCTAATGTGTGTGAACAAAAGCTACCTTATCAAAAATTGATAGGAAGTTTAATGTATTTAGCTGTCTTAACTCGCCCAGATATTTCCTATTCAGTCAGTTATTTAAGCCAGTTTAACAATTGTTATTCCTATATACACTGGAATTATGCAAAAAGAATTCTGAAATATTTGTATAAGACTAAGACTTTTTGTTTAAAATATTCCAAAGAAAGTGCAGAGCTTGTGGGTTTTGTTGATGCTGATTGGGCTGGTGATGCAAATGACAGACGTTCTTATACTGGTTTTTGTTTTACTAAATCAGGCGCTGCAGTTTCTTGGGAAAGCAAGAAACAAAGAACTGTTGCTCTTAGCAGTTGCGAATCAGAATATATGGCTTTGTCAGAAGCGTGTCGAGAGGCAATATATTTGCAGAAATTGGAACTTGAAATGATTGGTTCTTGTAACAAAATTATTATGTACAGTGACAGTCAGAGTGCATTGAAGTTGACAACTAATTACCAATCACACAAACGGTCCAAACATATTGATGTCAGGTACCATTTCATTAGAGAAGTTTTAAGAAATGAAATAATTGAAGCTAGATATTTGTCAACAGCTAACATGCCTGCTGACTTACTTACTAAGGGACTGCCAGGTGTTAAACATTATAAATTCATGGAAAAACTTGGAATTGTCAATTTAGAATAACCAGGCAGAAAAATGTAGTTTATTTGTTATTATAATATATAATTAAAAGGTATATCTTGAATTAAAAGGTAACTTGTTTTTGGGATGTTTAGTTTCTTATAGCTCTCCACTGTATGTAATACTAATACTTTGATACTTTGTAATACTTTGAGAATCCTGTTATTTTGATAAAGTGGGGGTGTTAAAATGTTATCAAAATAATTATAATGTTAAGATGTTACACGTAGCGCCATCTATGAGCCTAAAAGTGAAACGTGTCTATAATGTCTATTGCCTGAATTGTCTGTGTATGAATGTTTGAACGAATTAAATTGAGTCTTTTCGAAACCGTCAACCGACATCTTTTATTAATAAATGTTTGTGTGTGTGTGTTACTCAGTCACATCAATACGGCTGAAGAGTCCGGGGTGACATTTGGAATAGAACTAAATGATTGTGTGGAGTAACACAGACCCCTCTTACCGCTAGAAACGCGGGCGAAGACGATAGCAGAAGCTAGTATATTTACACGGCAATACCTTTAAGCTGGCTGAGCAAGCTCTCCCAGTAGCCGACGTCGACGCCGTCGTGGCGGCCGCTGATCTTCTGCTCGATCTGGGTCTGCAGCGCCTCCAGCTGCGCGCCCGTCTTGCCTTTGAATATCTACGCGGACACAAGAAACACTCCAAGCTCACACAACAACACTGCCAGCCTAACTTTGCATCGGGTCACACCTCACAACCAAGGTGCTCCAAGTAGTGACGTCGATTCAAAGTCAAAGCATTTATTTCAATTCATCCTTAATTAGGCACCTATGAAACGTCAAACATTCAATTGTCCGTCCGTCTGTCAGTGAAGCTAGGCGCTCGTTCCAAAGTGTAATTTCGAATGGAGAAGACCGAGCAAGATACTACATCGTTACTCTTTTAAAAAATAAGTTTTTTACATTCTCATTGATACATTATCTGATCCTTTACCTAATGTATATATGTGTGAGAACGATGTAACGACAATACAACGTCAAAATGTAATGGGAAAATATTTTCGATTCGTCGCCAACCTGGGAGTATCCCACAATCCCCTATGTGTTTCCTACGATGTTTCGTACTTTTGAGGAGGTACTATGTTCGGCTGCAAAATTCTTGTTTTGTTTGAAAGGATATATTCCCGAGATGATCCCATTTCCATGAGGTCAGGATCTGATGATAGGATCCTAGAGAAACCGAGGGGATCTTTCGAAAATTAAGAAATGCGTCTATTATGTTTTTCAATTAGGATTTTTAAACACTATAATTTGATAAGGGTCTGGAGTCGACCTGATGATGGAGCCGACAGACAGTCGAGAGAACTCCTCAGCAGTTTATATTAACTACCTTGTGTTTAGGCTTGATTAATTTGTATTGATGAGGACTTACACCTAGATAGAGAGGGGCTGTCATTAAGGGTCTGATGATGAAGAAGTGGCTATTTTTGTAAAACTTCATTTATGTAAAAGTTATAGATGGTTCTTTAAAACCCACGCTGTTTACATTTTGTTGTGCTCCGTTTAAACTCTATGAAGTGGTATTGTCAAGCGTTCTTGCATTGAAGGCTGGTTGTGGTCTACATCCGTATTTCGGCAACCATTATTTAATTAAAATAAAATGGATTCCACACAGCTCGAATTGTAACTTTACTCGAGGTCGGGCGCGGACAACGTGATGTGGCTCGCAGACTTTATTTTAAAAGGGGGCTAAAGAAGTATACAAGAGCTGCTTACAGGCTAGGATCCTTGTTCGCAAACTTGGAACAGTATTACTAATTACTTACTACTTTTTATTCCACGCGAGCGTGAGTGGAGCCGCAGAAGCTAGTAAGAAATAAGTAGCGTGCAGTTGGTATATGTAGAGGTATACAAGTGACCTGCGTGACGTCGTCGGCGACGGCCTGGTGGACGCCATCGCGGCGCGCGTCGGGCGCGGCCAGGCGCCGCAGCTTGCTGAGCTCGTCCAGCACTATGGTCTGCACGTCTTCCCAGTACGCCTGGTTCGCGTTGTTCTCCAGTTCCTTGTACACCTGCACACAACACTCGCGTCACTCTCATCCTTCAAGTACGCCACTGCTGTGCGTTAGCCGCGAGCGTCCATACCTTGATATCTTCTAGCAGATCTTCCAGGTCCTGGCTCTGCAAACCGTTGAGGTAAGTGTAGGGCTCGTGCATTTCCAGCGCATCCACGCATTCCTCCGAGCTCACGTACCACGCCAGTAGGTCTATGGGCTTGGCTGAAAAGAAAGAAACGAGATGAGCGGAGGCGGTCACAGGAAGACATCGGACGGTGAAGTCTGGGGCCGTGGCGAACCTCGTCCGTCGCGGATGCGTATCTGCGAGCGTAGACGCGCCTGGTGCAGATGGAAGGCGTCCTCCTGGCGCGCCCACGTGTGGAACTGCAGCGCCTCGCGCGCGCGCGCCGCGGCCGCCGCCTCCGCCTCGCGCGCCACGCGCTCCGCCTCGCGCTCCAGGCGGCGCTGCTTCACCTGCGCGGTCACTCCCCGTTAATGCCTCTGACAAACTATTTGTTCACATGACATAGCCAACGACACAAACGATATAGCAAGTAATCATACTGTATTATACATAATAATTACTTTTTCCAATTCTATTTTATTTTCCAACTGCTTTTGTCGATTGAGAGCTTCTAATTCATCACGTGACACAGTCTTGACACCTTCCTTAGCAAGTTTCTTGGTCCAGACAAAAGTGTTTGTAAGCGCAGAGTCCCCGAACGGGTTGTCTTGATTGGTGTAGCATTGGTATTCATTATCCCAGCCCATGCGCTCACGACGCTTGCGCTCCTTTTCTTGTTTTTCCCGTAAACGACGAGCCCTAGAAAACATAAAGGATGTCTTATTTTTGTATTATAAAATGAGCGTTTAAAAAGAGTGTGTACGTAATATAAAATCACGTTTGTACGACACTACTGGATGCAGAAAGCATGGCTCATACAAATTTCTATTTTCAGGAAGCACGTTTCGCCGAAAACTTTATTGGTAGAAAATATTGTTCGTAGATAACTCGTTCCATAGAAAGCACTAGCCATAGAAATCGCTATTCCTAGACAGCTCGTTTCGCCGAAAACTTTGTTGGTCGAAAATACTATTCGTAGATATCTCGTTCCATAGAAAGCACTAGCCATAGAAATCGCTATTCCTAGACAGCTCGTTTTGCCGAAAACTTTGTTGGTAGAAAATACTATTCGTAGATATCTCGTTCCATAGAAATCGCTATTCCTAGACAGCTCGTTTTGCCGAAAACTTTGTTGGTAGAAAATACTATTCGTAGATATCTCGTTCCATAGAAAGCACTAGCCATAGAAATCGCTTTTCCTAGACAGCTCGTTTTGCCGAAAACTTTGTTGGTAGAAAATACTATTCGTAGATATCTCGTTCCATAGAAAGCACTAGCCATAGAAATCGCTATTCCTAGACAGCTCGTTTTGCCGAAAACTTTGTTGGTAGAAAATACTATTCGTAGATATCTCGTTCCATAGAAAGCACTAGCCATAGAAATCGCTATTCCTAGACAACTCGTTTTGCCGAAAACTTTGTTGGTAGAAAATACTATTCGTAGATATCTCGTTCCATAGAAAGCACTGTTGATAGATAATTCTGTTCATAGATAGCATTTTTCACATAAACATCGTCTAAAGAAACAGCCTTTTCCGGAAACCTTGATTCACAGAAAGCATGGGGTACCAATGACTGTAACCCACGTGAATTTAAATATGGTGTCACAAAATGGTTCAAAACTGTAATAAACAGTAATTTAATTGTAACTGAAACTCCGTTTAACAGATATCTAAATGAGAGAAAATTGAATTAAGAACTAAGGTTTATTTGTAGTGCTTTAAAAATGTGAAATATATAGACATTATGAAATATATAGACATAACTATATGAAAGCGAGGTACACGCGGAATGTCTTTTGCAGTTAATCTTAGTCGTGCCCTACAAAGGCAAGTTTTTAATTTGGATAATGCTCGTAAATACTTTGAATACCAGCAACTATTATACATTCTTCGGGAAACAAGGAATCGTAAATGTACACAAACGGACTATAGAAGACAGAGGGTTGGCTTGCGAGTGATTTGGTGAAACACCTTTACTTTCAATTTTTATTCACTTCCATTGTTCCTTTTCCCGCTAGGGGCGCTGGTTGTACTCGTCAACGTCAAGTTTGACGAGCAACCTAACCAAATTGATGTAACGAAACCATAGCGCGATCTATCTCGATATTAACACCCTCTATCGAGCGACGTGACAACTCTGACTATTAGTAATTTTATTATAATTAAATGTTGATCGCGCTATGATCCCGTTACCGCTCCGAACACGGACACTTTACTAAACTTTACAAAACAACTTTACAAATCATTTTCGTGTGTAAATCTGTTAACATTTTAAAGTTGTTAGTTATGGATTGTTAAAGTAAATTTACTTAACAATCTTACTTATCCTTACTAATATTATAAATTGGAAAGTGAGTTTGTTTGTTTGTTCCGCTTTCAGGCCGAACTACTAAACCGATTGCTTTGAATTTTTGCAGACATAAAGTTAGAAGTCCGGATTAAATAATAGGGTACTTTTTATCCCGGAAAAATTTGTTATTCCCGAGGGAAAACAAAAGTACTGGTATAGATGGCGCTGTGTGTATAAGTATATGAAACATAGGCTACTTTTTATCCTTTTGTGACGCGAGCGAAGCCGCGGGTAAAAGCTAGTTTTTTTTTTATATTTTAGACTTACTTAGACAATCTATGAGACAAAAAAAAATTGACGTAGATGTAATTTGTGTGACAGAGCATAATTTAATTAACCATGACATATCATTATCTAATATGCAATACTTAACCATAGGTTCTATTATATAGAGGTATAGGAAGAACAGGAGTGAGAGGTCCTGTATTCTAATTAGACGCGGATTTAAATTCAAAATTATTAATGATATTGCAAAATACACAAGAGTAAATGTCATTGAGTGCAGTGCTATAGAACTATTGAATCAGAATCTAGTTATGATCTATATAATTATATAAAAGAAAGTCGTGTTAGTTACACTATTTATAACTCAAGAACAGCTACATCGATTTGGATGAAAATTGGTGAGGATGTAGCTTAGAACCAGGAGACGGACATAGGGTAATTTATACCCAATACTTATTTTTTACTTTTAACCGAAAATCAAGAACTGGTACGGGAAATATCGGGATTGCGCATACGAAGTCGCGGGCAGAAGCTAGTATGCATATATAAACCACCTAAAACCAACCGAGAGGATACAGATTTATTTTTTATGAAACCGAATGATATGCATTGTTGTTTATACATCTAAAAAACTGATAGTTTGTTTAGTTCTCAAAATAATAGAATCTCAAATTGCTGAATTTATTTTGAAACTAGCTGTAACAACTCCCACTCAATTAATTAGTAATATGTGTATTGATCATTTCATCAAAATGTTAATGGATGCAAATCTGATGTATTCGATTTGGCCCTGTCAGATCATTCAGTACAATTATTGATTGCCCTGTAAAATATAACCTTAGAATATAATAATGTACTGGGACGTTGAAAGAAAAGACTATTGCCAAGAAAATATTATAAAATTTAAAAATTAACTCCACTCTCTTACATTTAATGATGTCTATGAAGAACTGGACCCAGACAATGCTTTTAGCAAGTTTCTTGATATCTATTTTCAGTCTTCTGTATAACTTATGCTTTCTCATAGCAAACAATCACTGAACTCTCGACCAAAATGGTAAAGGGATAAAAAACTGTTCTAAAAGAAAACATCATTTGCTATGTCCTGTATATACAGGAGAACAAGGAGACTCATCAAAGATAGATTTTGGCTATTATTTCAGGAAATTAATCTACCCAGCTGTAAATTCGTAAGAATTTTGGCATCGTAAATATACATATGATTTGATGGTTGGAACTTCAGTAGTCGAGGGCCAAATGTGAGATAAAAACATGTTCTTAGAAACTATTCTCATTTACAAAAGGTTTTATGCTAATTGTAACGTAACATAACATCACGCCTTTTATCCCCGAAGAAGTAGGCAGAGGTGCACATTATACCACTGTATAATGCAACACCCACTTTTAACTAATTATGTTATGAGTCCCATGTAGTAGGGGGTGAGTCGATTGCCATATACTGGGCAGAATTACAGACTCCGTGCTAACTACTGAGAATTTTTTAAGAACCCAGAAATACTTGGCCCGGCCCGGGAACCGAACCCGAGATCCCTTGCCTGGCAGTCGCATTTGCTACCACTCGGCCAATGAGGCAGTCGTTTATTGTTGATTGTGTTTGCAATTACCAATTACTAATTGCAATTGTATTTGGTGTAATAATTTATTCATTAATTTTAATTCGGGTAACCAACAGCTATAAAACAAATAATAAAATTTCAGAATATGCTAATACAAAGCCAATTATAGGTTTCCACGTCTAGCTATAGTATATCTCTACAGAGGTTTTGCGAATGCAATGCACATAAAAGTATAAAACATGGATAGTCATTCAAAAAATTTTAGGTTTAGTCGCCTACGCACCCTGGAACTGCTTGTGGTCAAGTCCTAAATCCTTGCACAATCTATTATAATTCCTACTCACTCGCACAATATAGGGATTTTGTCTATAATTTGAGGAAGAAGTTGGGACAGCAATTGGTGGGTTAAATCGAACCGACTTTTTCGGAACATTAAATGACAGCTTATGCAAAAGGTCTGAGCAATCGATTTCGCTATTCAGTATGTTGGCAAAATAAGTGCAATCCGCTATTCGACGGCGATTTATAAGTGGGTGGAGATGAAATTTTTTCCATAGTTCCATATAATTCTCCGATCTATCGGCATCTTCAGACGAAAACAAAGAAAGGGTATAAATCTTTTTTGGATGCTCTCAATGCGGTCTATGTACTTGTCATAGCAGGGGTTCCAGATTTGGGAAGCATATTCAAGATGGCTTCTGACGAATGTGCAGTACAGGATCTTAAGTGTTTTGGCCTTTCTGAAACAGCCCCCGAGCCTTTGTACAAAACCCAGTGCTTTAGAGGCTTTTGCCACCATTTGCTCAATGTGAGTATTAAATAAAAGTTTTGAGTCATGGTAAATGCCCAGATCCCGCACTCCAAGACTACTAGATAATATTTGGCCCTTTAAGCTATAGGTAGTCTGAAATGGAACACGCTTCCTGCTAAACGTAACGACAGAGCATTTAGCGGGGTTTAAATCTAACCTGTTGGACTGACAGTAATCGGTCAGACGGTCCAAGTCAGACTGTACCTCTAGTGACAGCATATCATTAGTTGATGATATGGAGGTAAATATCTTCATATCATCGGCAAAACAAAGAAGTTTAGAATTACGAAAACAAGAGTCTATGTCATTGACGAATATTATAAACAGTAATGACCCCATTAAGGATCCCTGGGGCATCCCACTGGGAATTTAAACCCATATTGGAGAGAATTAAATTGTCAACAACCTTTGTTTTAAACATGTTGTACATCAAATCAATTGTGAGATACAAGGGCAGCTGAGAACAGATTAAATATTATGTGAAATCAAGTTGTAGTCCCGATCAAAGTTAGCTCATTTACAGTTTATACATTATAATTTTTTTTATTGATTATTATAAAACATTTATACCTCTTTTCTTCTGGTGTTTCATTTGCCTTTAGTAGTTCTTTCTGTTTTTTCTTTTCCTCCTTCAGCCGAAGTCGTTCAGCTTCAAGCCTTTGCAGCAGCTTCAGCTCCTCTTCATCACTACTTGAACTGCTGCTAGATGATTGCCTTTTCTTTTTCTTACTCTTTTTGTGCTTAGTTCTATCTCTGCTATCAGATCTCTGCTTTGATGACTTAGGAGACTGAGGTCGAGTCCTTTCATAACTTTTATGTCTGTGGTCATTTCGTTGTTTCGAAGATGCGCTTTCTGAACGCTCATGTCGTTGTACTTCGTGCCGCGATGACCTAAGTGGACATCGGGAAAACATCACTAATTAATAATAAGTATATTTATTTTGCAGCGTGGTTACAGATCAATACAAATTTTACATAGATCAAGGTTACTTACATTGTTTTGCCTATAGATCTACCTCTACAGTGAAAATAAAATCAGCGTTCGCAGAAGTCACAACCACAATTCGCTTCAATATTAAAAATAGGTAACTATAATGTTTATCGCTAGCATGTAAAACATTATTCACTGCACACTGCACATTCTTGATGATATTTTTTAGTTTGGTATAGAATAAATGTACTATATTGTATTTAACACAGAGCATGTATTATGCACAGATGCCTATTTTACTAGTCGCTCTCAGACTATTACATATTACAAATATATTTTGTATTTACAAATGGATTATAATTGATATAACAAGCTAACAATCACAATCAAGGACCAAGCGAGACCAATGACACTGACGTAAAGGTGAGATGAATATTTGTTAGAAGCATAGACAAAAAAAAGAAACGTCATCACGTAGCAGGGAAATATAATCTGTGGGTCGAAAAAGTCAAGACGGCGGGAACTCCATAGATGTACTATTATTCTTATATGGGGAACTCGGAAGTTATTGAGACGGCGTATTTGGTGTTGAGGGAATTTTAATCCATTTGAAAGTCAATTTGCAATTTGTCAATGGTTATGGTTTAACTAGTCCCGATTTTGTTATTTATTTCTATGTTAACAATATTAGGTGCATTGTAAATGTGGTACTAGATTTCCCTTCTGAATTTCTAAAATCCAATACCTATCCAATAAGTTTCTAATATCAAAGAGTGAGGTGAACTCTATGACAGTTGTTAAGTTTTATAATATTACATAAGTTACTTTGTCTGTTTATTTACTTGTCAGAAATATTTTGTACTTAATATATGATTTTAAACTATTTCAAGGAATATAATAAAGCTTATTGTGGACTTTTTTACTTCTTTTTATTTTGTTTGTTATTTTATTCTTGGTATAAGGCCACGGAATCAGAACAGAGTGAACCATTAACTGGCCGCTGTTGAAGTAAAAAAAAAACATTTCGCTTGATTGGCTAGCGTGTTCACTTTATATGTATACGGTTTATGATCTATGACAGATTTTCGGGATCAAGTTCCTCTCAGTCGAAAACCCGCAAAATACTTTACTTGAGTCCTAGATATCATGAAATGCTATGTTTGTCAGCTGCGGCGTCTGTAGCGGATTGAGTAACGGCAGTCGTCAAAAAACGAAAAAATCATTTTCTGCCTACTTCACCCGACTTGCCCCAAATTAGTAACTAATCTATCTAGATTAGTTACTAATTGGGGGCAAGTCGGGTTATATTAACTATAGATATAGTTAATACTCTAATCTACAGCTAGCATAAGATTTTGTACAAAGATATCGTCATTCAGTCACAAATTGTTGGGTTATATTTCGGATTGATTACATTATGTATATGAAAAAAATATACGCTCATCTAACGCATAGTCCATCAATTTACAAAGTCGATGTTTTTCTTTCTTCAAATGATTATGGTAACTATGAAGAAGATGAGCCTCCCACCAAGAGTTAACGGCAAAAAAAATAATACATTGTTACAGGTTTGTACTGCTGCTATTACTCAACCCACCACTGGTACCATAGCTAACGCTCATGATAAATGACCTACCAAGCATAATAAAGGGGTCGATATGCCTATTTTTGCCGATGACCTAAAACTTATACACGAAATAAGGGATAACGAGGACCATGTTAGTTTACAACACGATATTGACAGAGTCATTGAGTGGAGCCGGGAATTCAAGTTGTATTTCAACGTTGATAAATTCTCAGTTCTGTTATTCACTCGTGCAAGCAGTCCCCGTCACCACTGATACTGCATTGAAGGTGAACTGTTGCAACGCGTTACGGAGGTGAAAGATTTAGGAGTTCATTTTGTATCAGAGTTACACTTCAGGAAACACATTATGGAAGCAAGAAGGCATACCACAATCTAGGTTTTATTTTACGTCAGGCAAACGAGTTCAATAATAACGCAGCTTTAAGGGCGCTCTATGAAGCTTTAGTTAAAAGTCACTTGGAGTGTAACTCTGGTATCTGGAGTCCACATGAGGACAAATATAAGTTCATGATACAACGTATCCAAAATAAGTTTGCCAGATTCATGTCTTCAAAATCGTACGGGTATACCCCGAATACCGGTATGGTAGGAAGGATACTACAAACTGGAGGTGAGCCGTGAAGTAGCTCTAGCTACTTATTTATAAGGTGTAACGAGGTATAACGCACCACCCTGACCTACTGGAGGAATTACGGCTGTGTGTTCTGGACGAGTACGTGCGGCGTGGTACCGTGCGCACGCACGAACCTCTTCCAGAAGGCATTAATGACGCGAGCGTTGTACGTATTGAATGCAATAGCGGACAGTACGAATATATCCTCGTGTACACTCAACGAGTTCACAAAGGTAGCACATGAGGCTGTTGTGAATAATAACTAACTTCCTAGGATATTTGCACAGACCTACTATAATATGGACCAGAAATACCTACAAAATACGCGTGCATACCTACTAGAAACCGAGGCCTAAAAATGGCTGCCATTGCTAGGGAAGACTGCAGTCAAAACCAAAAAGTATCGATATCGATAGCCAAGTTTTATACATTAAAAATCTTCTGGTACTTTGGATGTTTTTTTAAGGTACAAATCATCGAATGACTTCTCGCGCTATTACTGGCTAAAACCATACGTGTGTTCTTCAGTGACAGTTACCCTTTGTGTTTTAGGACTACACCCTCCTTTTCAAAAATTACCCACGGCCCTAGCAAACGGGCTTCGCCAGTGCTGGGCCCATACTGTTTGCGGACATTTAAAAATTGAAGCGCATGGATCACATGTTGTTGACGATTGAGCTCGGTCCGGTTAGTTACCAGATGGCGAGCAGCCCATTGTTCGACGTTCACTAGCCTGAACCATGTCCCGGCGTGAAAGGTCATGGTCATCTATTGCTTTCACGAGGACACGGCGATACTCTGCCCAAACGGGGACAACTCTACCGGTCTCCGGGCGGTGCATAGTCCACACAATGGTGCGTTTCTTCCGTCAGAATCCGATACAGGAACTTAAGCGCTTGTGTACTCGTAAAAATAAATGGTTTAAAAAAATATCAGTATGTGTTGTAATTGTTTATTGAAGGATGATACTGCAAAGTGTAATGAACAAATACGTGGCGCTTTAAGTCCAGGTTTGATATTTTCCGTCCCAATGACTTCAAGCCACTTATGACGCAGAACTTCATTTTTAGGGAATCTGTTGAAATAAAGAAATAAACATAAAAATTATTTCAGTTTTGTGCATTTAGTGGAACAAATCATAGAACGACAGCACCTACTGTATGGAGAAATAATATTATTGTTTTGGTACTATCCCTATTTTTATTTCTATTCTGTAAGATTTATTTTCAAAATCGTCTCTTCAGACCCTTTATTTTGATATCCTACTTATACTACATACAAACTAAAAATATGTATTGGGTTGGGTTGCCATGGCGATGTTGTTGTTTTATATTGTGATTTTCTATCTAAAATATATAAATAAATAGTAAATTATTGATAAACTTGTACATGAAAAGTGTATTATATACATCGGGTCGTGATAGTGATTATAAAAAAATATTTAAAGGCGAAATACAAGTGCCCTGTCTGTTGCATACTTTGAACCTATCTTTGTGTCGTCTTAAAATAGAAAGTGCAGTGAGTTAGGCACTGGTGGCCCCTATTTCTTGCAGCACATCTTCAACTAAGTATCTATTGGTTTTGGATTTTGATCAATAAGTACAGCTACCACTACGCGTATTAGCTTTCTATGGACATGGGCGGCGTGGAGGCGCGGCGCGGCGCAACGGCGGCGTGGCGCGGCGCCTTACGTCGCCGGCGTGTGACCAGCGGTCGACTTTTTTATTATTTTATTTTATTTCTTTACTTTATATTTAATTATCTGTAAGTTTTTTCTTATTTAGTATATTAAGTGAATTTTCGGTGAATTATCTTTTTGGTCTATGTCAAGCACAACAGCGAGTGCGGACTGTGGTGTATTCGGTAGTCACCCTTCAGCGTCGCAGCTTTCTTTGGAAAGATGCCCGCTATGTTCCCAGGCTCGCTATTTTAAAGGTAAGCGAGGGCTGAATGTACACATTGGACGTGTTCACAAATCTCAAAGTACATTCAGCTCCGTTACCGATACTACTCCTCTTATGTCGACAGATCCCTTTTGGAAAAGATTATCAAAATTTAAAAAATCTATCCCTGTACTTAAACGAGTTCCCCGTGGTGCCAGACCTTTAGTTGCGCAACAGTTAGCAAATTGTGTCCGTCTGGCAGCACAGGAGAACTCGTTACGCGCCTGGGAACAACTCCTCACCTTCCCTTACCAAATATTACATGTTAAAAAGAATTTGGCTTTTCAAAATTCCTTAACAAAACAAATCAAAGAAAATTGCATTTCGGCTTCCCAATTCGACCCAAAATTACCGGCTTGCAGCTATGCCTCAACCAAAACTTTAGCTGATTTAGTTGAGACCAAAATAGGTGAAGGTGATATTAGCGGCGCAGCCAGAATTATTTTTAGCAATGACGTACTGGCTCCATGTTCTCCAGATACACTTAAAGCTCTGGAGAGCAAACACCCGGCCCCAGTAGATGGTCTCTCTATTCCGGATCCTCCAGAAGCAGATATTCATACCCTATCTGTTACAGGTCGACAAGTGGTCACTGCCATAGGCTCCTTCCGGAGCGGTTCTGCCGGAGGCCTCGACGGTTTGACGCCGCAGCATCTCAAAGATCTGACGAGCTCAAGCGCCGGGGAGTCCGGCGTGACGCTGCTGAAGGAGCTTACGGTTTTGATCAATCTTATGCTCTCCGGCAATGTGCACGAATCCGTCATCGACGTTTTGTACGGGGCCAATCTATGTGCCCTACGCAAGAAGGATGGCGGTATTCGTCCCATTGCCGTGGGAACAACTTATCGTCGCATGGCAGCCAAGATTTGTTGCAAATTTTATAATAATCTTCTTTCGGAAAAATTCCAGCCCCTTCAACTCGGGTATGGATCTAGAGGGGGCTGCGAGGCTGCCGTGCATGCGTTGTCGACCTACCTGAATTCCAGAAAAGGTGATATCATCCTGAAGGTTGACATTAAGAATGCTTTTAATTCGGTGAATAGGGATACTCTGTTGATAGAAGTTAAAAAGGAAGTACCCCAAATTTTTAGTTTTCTCTGGCAATGTTATAGACACCCTACAAAATTATTATATCAGGACAACCTTTTGGAATCAGCCGTTGGCTGTCAACAAGGCGATCCCCTTGGGCCAGTGATTTTTAGCCTGGCCATTAATCCTATTATACGACAGCTAAATTCTAAATTTAATGTGTGGTACCTCGATGACGGTACCCTGGGAGGCGATGCAGATACAGTTTTAAATGATTTCCAATTTTTAAAAAACGAACTTCATGCCTTGGCCTTGACCTAAATTATTCCAAGTGTGAGATATTTTTACATGACTCTACCGACAGACAGATCATATCAAAATTTACTACTTTTGCGCCTAATATCTCGGTTGTCGATAAATGTTCGCTTCGCCTCCTAGGTGCGCCCGTCTTCGAGGACTCTTTTCAAAGTTTTATTGATGAAAAAATTCAAAATTTTTCTGTCGTTTCAGAAAGACTGTATCACATTAGAATGCATTCGGCCTATACTATTATTCGTTTTTGTTGTTTTGGTCCCAAATTTATGTATTTTTTGCGCTCGACCCACCTCTGGTCTGCACCCCTTCTTTTAGAAAAAATTGACCGAAGCATTAGACAAACTTTATCCTTAATTTTGAATGTGGCTCTCGACGACCGAGCCTGGACACAAGCTACTCTGCCTGTCCGCATGGGTGGGCTTGGCGTCCGTAAAATTTCCAGTGTGTGTACTGAAGAATTAACCAGGAAAATTCTTTCTCAATCACTGGTTAATTTTGATGTACCATTTTTAGTGGAAGCTGTGAAAGCTTGGAAAATCGCTTGCCCAAATATTGACCCCCCCGTCAAATCACTCTCCCAGAGACAATGGGACGAGCCGCTCTGCAGGAAAGTGAGCGAAAATCTATTGAACTCCGCTTGTTCAACTGCAGAGCGAGCTCGCCTTTTGGCTGTGGGTGAGTGGGAGTCAGGGTTATGGCTTCTTGCTTTGCCTTCGTCCAACTTAGGTACTTTGTTGGACGACACCACATTCCGCGCTGCAATTTGTTTAAGGCTTGGGGCTTCATTTTGTTCACCTCATCGTTGTCGTTGTGGTGAAGATGTCAACAGCCTTGGACACCACGGCTTGTCGTGTAGCCGTAGTGCGGGTCGTTTTGCTCAACACGCGAGTATTAATGACATAATTCGTCGAGCTCTTGTCTCCGTTGGCGTGCCAGCTACTTTAGAACCTAATGGCTTGGTACGCAACGATGGCAAGAGACCCGACGGTATGTCATTATTCCCTTGGAAGATGGGTAGGCCTTTAGTATGGGACGCCACTTGCGTTGATACTCTGGCGCCATCCCATCTTCCAAACTCAGCGTGTCGAGCCGGTGCTGCCGCTGCTGCTGCCGAGAACCTCAAACGGCGAAAGTATGATAGCCTGATTGGCAATTATGCTTTCGAACCGTTTGGGGTTGAAACTTTAGGGCCGTGGGGCCCAAGTGCACAATATCTTTGTAAAGAGGATGGTTGACACTTCAGGTGATCGAAGGGCTGGCTTCTACCTTGGACAAAGGTTAAGCATTGCCATTCAACGTGGTAATGCTGCCAGTCTTTTGGGCACCCTACCTCACGATAATGATGAGGAAAATTTTTTTTTTGATGCCTTATTATAGTTTATTTATTTATTATTATATTTTTTTAAGGTGTAAATATTTTAGTTCATACTTATTTATATTTTAAGTTGTATATATTTTCATTTAGTTATAGTTAATATTAATTGTATATATTATTTCAAAAGATTTTGTATTACAATAATAAATATTTCTTATTAATAATTACAATAGTTATACTACTAAAAAAAAAAAATATGTTAGTTTCTTATCGATATGTTATTAATAAAATACATCACTATTGTAAATCGTCATTTGTATTGTAAACAAAACATAAAACAAATTTAGCAAATGAAGTTAGTTATTAGAAACAAATGGAATGTACATTTGGGGGCTTTTATTCTATATATAAAACAAGGCTAGATAAACAAGAAAACTGATAGTATGATAAAGTTTTTCTTAAAATACGGCTACTAACCTGTGCATAGTCAAATGAGGTTGATTGGGGTTTCTCCTTGCCCCACACTGAATTATTGAACTAGTACACATATTGAATATGCACCACCAGACACTTACAGCACAAAACAATTTAGTTAGGAGCGTTTTTATTGTTAAAAATCGCAATCCAAATCCAATGTTATTGTTCGCTTGACACCTGACGTACTACAAAACTATACGGCCTAAAGAGCTGGCACGCGAGGTAGGTACCTTTGCCTTTAGCCAAACGCCACTTTAGCGCTTGTCTACAGAGAGAGTAGAAAACTAAATGTATGGGGATGACACTGACAAGTGTCAAAATTTACGTCAATTCCATATAATTTGGTTTTCTATTCTACATGTAGACAAGCGCTAAATGCAAAAACTTGTTGGTAGCGGTGAAGGTTACGCACGTGCTTTTGTCGTTCCTACGTTTTTTCTGTTAGTTTTAGTGTTTTTATCCATAGTGAACTGAATTGAAAACCTTTTAGTTCTGTGTTGTTGTGTTTTTAACTGTGTGTGTAATCTTTAATAAGGTATTGGTTGTTGTAAGTGAAGGTAACCACTTGTTCCCTCGTTAAGCTCCGAAATGGACGAGGAGAAACCATCTGACCCTCCTGATAAATCCCCCCAATATGAAACCGAATCAATCCTCACGATCATCCTTCCTCCCAACACCCCGGAATCTGAAACAATGGAGTTAGAAACCGCGAACAGCAGGAAACGACATGCCGGCTCCCCTCCTATCTCCCAGAATAATCCCCCAAAATTGGCTAAAAGTACTCACGGTAGACAGTGCTACACGGCCAGGGATAACCCCCCATATATGGTTTATGTATCCCTTAAGGATTCCCAGACGTCTGGAACCACGCTACACCCTGTTAAGTTTGGGATGTTTTTAATGAAACACAACATTAACAATGTTAAAATTGGTGGTGTCAAACGGCTGGGTAGGAATAGAGTATCGGTCGAGTTTGTGTCTCACCAGGATGCAAACAGTTTCTTAGTGAACGGTATGGTGGCTCAAAACTACGTGACCTCGATCCCACAATTTAATATTACTCGAATGGGCATTGTAAGGGACGTCGCTGTCGAGTGGACAGAGGACGAAATAATTGGTAATATCAGGGTTCCCGCCGGGTGTGGGGCTGTGATAAAAGCTAGGAGGATGAATCGAAGAGTTACATCTACAAATGGTACTGAATGGAAGCCTACGCAAACTGTAGTGCTAACTTTCGATGGTCAAACCCTACCCAAAAAGGTGTTCTGTTTTTATTCAGCACTGCCGGTGGAATTGTACTCATACCCTACCATACAGTGTTATAACTGTTGTCAATTTGGGCACACCCGCACCCTTTGCCGCTCCAAGCCGCGTTGTTTCAGATGTGGCCAGGATCATCCAGGCGATGGATGTCAGATTTCAGCCGAGATTGCCCATTGTATCAACTGCAATGGCAATCACTTTGCTAACGACAAAGCTTGTCCTGAGTTGGGTCGCCAGAAGAGCATCAAAGCATTAATGGCGGAAAAATCAATCTCATATACGGAAGCAAGCCAAGTTTTCCCAACCGTTAAAAGGTCTTATGCTGAGGTCTCAAGATCAGCCAACCTTATAGATTCATCTCCCAACAAAACTCCATCCCAACACAGAGTGTCCTACAAAAAAACAGTCCAACTCAAACCTAAATCACATGCGCCCCTCTCTCCTAGCTATGATAAGAAGGCCCATCGGGCCCTTATCCAAGACCACTCTTTCTCCCCATCTAAAAATGGTTGCGCTTTCCCTGTGGAATCCGGAACCAATACTCGTAGCTCCAAGTACATCCTAAATATAGTCTCTGATATGCTTATGGCAGTACTAGCAAACCCTGCCCAAAATATACCTGACCACGTCGCACACAAACTTTCTACAATTCTAGATTATATCTGTAACATTCCATCCTCTAACACTGCTTCAGTGGAACGTGAGGAGTACTCTTCCCAGGAAGAGTGACCTACTCCACTTGATAAATAAATTTAAACCATCGATTTGTGGCATTGCTGAGACATGGCTTCAACCGAATATTAATTTCGGGATCCCGTGTTTCAGTGTTGTCAGACATGACAGATCTGATGGTTATGGAGGGTGTGCTTTGTTAATTAATAACAAAGTGCCCTTCACCCAGATCCCTCTACCCTTCGTTGGCGATGACATAAATGTTGTCGCTGTTAAGGCTGAGGACATAAATGTTTTTGTATTTTATATTGCTCACCCTCATGTTGATCACATTATGTTAATTAAAAGTTTACTAACCTTGGTAAGTGGCCCATTGCTTATAATGGGTGACTTCAACTGCCACCACTATAGATGGGGTTCAGATGTATGCGATAATGTAGGTATTGAATTAGTAGAGATGCTGGACGAACTCGAATTGTGTGTCATCAATGATGGCAGCCCTACTCGTAGGTCTGCATTTGGTCAAAGAAACAGCTGTGTGGACTTGACCTTCTGCTCGCCTGCTATGGCTGGCGTGCTTAATTGGAGTTGTTTGAATTTGACCTATGGTAGTGATCACTATCCTATCATAATTAAACACCTGTCAAAATCTATTCCAGATAAACCCCTTCCCCCCCCTATTAAAATATCGTTTGAATGCAGCTGATTGGGATCTTTATTCAAAATTATTAGACCACCGTATCTCCTTCCTTTCACCAATTAATCCTGAGAATGCTTTGGAGTGTTTCTCAAAATTTTCGGACCTGATAGCCTCCACTGCTGAAGATTGCTTTCCGGTGAAAAACGCACCGAAAGGCAAAATCCCTTCTCCGCCATGGTGGGATAGTGAATGCACTGCCATGATAAGGGCTAGGAATGAGGCTGAATAGACATATAACCAAGATATGAACCTGGAAAACCTCATAAATTTCAAACGAATTTTGGCTAAGTCAAGGAAATTGTTCAAAAAAAAGAAGAGACAAGGGTGGCAAAGATTTTGTGGTTCTCTGAGCCCATCCACTCCAGTATCTACAGTTTGGCAGAGAGTGAAAAATTTCAGGAACTCCACCAAACCTCCCACTATCTCGATTTTACCCGAATCTCTAAGTAACAGATTTTTAAATAGTATTGCTCCAGTATATGTTCCCAGTGCAGACGAGTGCTGCCAGAGACCCTATAACGAAACACATGAACCGCTCGATTTGGAGTTCTCTTATGAAGAGCTCCAAACGGTACTCAACCATGTCAAGGACTCGGCACCAGGGATTGATGGGTTCCCTTACTCCTTCCTATCTAAAGCAGGAACTAAAACAAAACAATACTACCTTGACTTGGTCAATTTTTGCTTTACTTCAGGCTATATTCCTCCTACTTGGAAGGTTCAGGTTATCATGCCGCTGTTGAAAGCTGGCAAGGATCCTGGTGATCATAAATCCTACCGACCTATCGCTCTATCGTCCGTACTTATTAAAACTTTTGAACACCTCATTAAAAACCGCCTTGAATGGTTGGTTGAAAGCCGGAGGCAACTTCCGGCGACTCAGTTTGGCTTCAGGAAAGGTCTGGGTACGGCTGACAGTGTGGGTGTCCTCACGTCAGCCATCCGACTGGCCCTTAGCAGGCAGGAGTCGCTGGTCGCGGTCTTCCTGGACATCTCAGCGGCCTATGATTCTGTCCTCTTACCCCTTCTCAGGCAGAAACTGCAAGAGCTGAGAATCCCGAGTGGGATTTGCCGAATTATAGGCTGTATCCTCTCCAATCGTACCCTCCAATTGAGAACTCCTGAGGATAACCCAGTACAGAGGTCCTCCTGGACAGGTTTACCTCAGGGGTCAGTCCTTAGTCCTATCCTTTATAACATATATACCTATGACCTCCCCTCCTGTTTAAATTTTAACTGTAATGTCCTTCAGTACGCTGATGATATCGCATTAATGGTCACCAGCAACTCTATAACAGAGGCCGCTCACTCCATCAATGTCTCTTTGTCCTCATTAAACCAATGGCTTCTCAATCACGGGTTATCTTTAAGTGCCCCAAAAAGCTCGGCTGTCATTTTTACACGCAAACGACGCACTCCGGACCTTCGTATAGAGATGGACGGTCAGACTATCCCGATTAAAAGCAGCGCTAGATTTTTGGGAGTCAATCTCGACTCAAAGATGTCTGGGGTGGACCACATAAACACCGTAGTTGGTAGGTGTGAACGCTCAGTATCGATACTCAGAGCTCTGGCTGGGGTATGGTGGGGTGCTCACCCCTCTTCATTGAAGCTCATATACAATGCATTGGTCAGAAGTGTAATGGACTATTGTTGCTTCCTTATTGTACCTTGCAATAAGGAAGCATTAAAAAACTAGACTCCATTCAGGCCAAATGCCTTAGAATAATTATTGGAGCTATGAAATCATCCCCCATAAACGCTCTTCAGGTTGAATGTGCGGAGCCTCCTCTCAACCTTCGAAGACAATACCTTGCAGACCGCTTCATCTCAAAAGTCCTCTCCCTCTCATCACATCCCCTTCTCCCTATCCTAGATCAAATCCACTGTTCCTACAGCTCCTCTTCTTACTGGAAAAATAAACCTGTCCCTCCCGTGATTGCTAGGTACAGGGAGCTTAAAAACCTCTCTGCACCCATAAGTCAATATCCTGTGCTCCCAGTGTTTTCTTCCGTATATGAGGTTATCCACTTTAGACCAAAGCTGATTTTAGGACTTGGCATTTCGAAATCCACCGTGAATGCTGCAGACGAGTTCAAACATGCCTTGGACAAATACTGGAGAGGCTGGAATACTTTCTACACAGACGCGTCTAAATTATCCCGAATCGGATGTACAGGAGTGGCAGCGTACTTCCAAAATTCGAGGATCGCTCTCCTCTCCAAGTGTCCCCCGGAGGCATCAGTCTTCACGGGTGAATGTGCGGCCATTCTGGAATCACTCAAATTTATTAGAGCTCACAACCTCAAAAATTCCATAATTTTTTCTGATTCCCGAAGTAGCCTACAGTCCCTCAACCAAGATCAGCTCCATTCCAGAATCCATAGCAGTTTGGTTGTTGAGATAAAGGCGCTTCTTCTTTCCTGCTTCAATGATGGCCTAAACATCGAGATCGCCTGGATTCCTGGCCACTCTGGCATATGCGGTAACGAGTTTGCGGATTCCCTAGCCAAATTTGCGGCGTCGAACGATGTCGAACGTCAACACTACGTGGTGTACGGGTATGATGTACGTGCCGACACCAAACACAAGCTTTTTGAGTCATGGGCTGCAGTGTGGGTAGACACTTCCAAAAGTAAAGGAGCCTACTATGCAAGTGTCCAGCCCGGCATCCGGCGGAGGCCTTGGTTTTCCAAGTACCCTAAGCTCCCCCGCCACACTGTTTCATCCTTGTGCAGACTCAGACTCGGCCATTGTAGTAGCCCAGTCTTCCTCAACAAGATCCGTGTCCGCGACAGCTCGCTGTGTGAATGCGGCCTTGACGAGGGAACTGTAGACCATATATTTTTTTCGTGTCCTTTAAATTCCCAATCTTTTGACCTTTATAAAAAACTCCCCAGTATTCAAATCCCACTTCCAATTAATTTCCACCTCCTTTTAACTCACTTTTCCCCTAAATTAATCCATTGTTTATGTAGATTCATTAATGTTAATGAGATTAAACTATGACGGTGACATTTATGTAAATGGTGTATATATCTGTGTGTCTGTATTGTGTACGTCCCCCCAACTATTTTCTCCACCCCTGTACTCATACAGTAAAATAGTTGGTAATGTTTATATGTAATGTTTATATTACTAACCCAATTGTTTTGTCCTTTCAGCTACTAACTACTAAAAACTACCGCAAAGTTAACTTCGACGGCTCATTAATCTGCCGTCACCACCCGACACTGGCAGTATAGTCGACAACATCGTATTGGAGACTCGGTGGCCAAGGAAAAAGAAAAAAAAAAGAAAAAAAGCGCTAAATGGCATTTGGCTACAGCTGCTTGTCAGAAATGTAGAAATGTTGCCAGACAGAGAATAAACAAACAACAAGACGTCTCTTTCTTCAAATGAGGTTACTCGTTGATTAAAGGGACAAAGTGTGGTTTCATATTTCTATATCGATTTGATATATATTTGTATAAGCAAATAAGCTATAGATCATAACGACGCATCTACATAAACTATGAATATTTGTATTTGTATAATTTATGTTGTTAGCAGGTACCTAGGTGCATAGATTTTAAAAATATAAGTATTCGTTATACTAAAGTTATTTACGTTTATTAGGGATAGTTTTGTGGAAATGTATTAGCCTGTAAGTTTAATTAATCTTCTATGTGCTTATGTTCTTTTGTTTTTCTTTGTCTTAATTATTTTACGCCTATTAGGGGATATTGTTTAATAAGTTTACTTATAATGTGTAACTGCATTTTTGTATTAGGTGTGCCTGTGATGATAAATGGCACTCTGATTGGGCGGCGCCAATGAACCAACCAATCACAGCGCCGAACACGAACTCATTACGTTTACTTTAAACCTTTAAACGTAAAACAAACTCGTACTAAGGCCTCAGTTCACTGCAAACTTTTGGACCGCTTTTCGTGAACTGATACTCCATCTAGACATTATCTAATCATCATTTATCATGGCTACATCATGAAACTATTAATGTTTGGTCTGCTTATTGTAAGTCTATGGCTGTGAGCGACGACATATGACGGGATGAATACATATTATCTACGGTCATATCACTGTCAGTTCTGTCAACAGTGTCAGTAGTGTCTGTATTTTCAATTATGACATTTATGTTGTCATTTGACATGACATTAGCTTATTATTATTTTTGATCACTTTTTGATGTTGTGTTGTTGGCAGGATGGCAGGTTGGCTGTTGTCGGTTTAAGGGTTGTCGAAGAATATAATAAGTATAGGGGAATTGGCTGTTTTCTTACTAATAATAGCATGTTTATTGGTGTAACCAATTTAACTGGGTGGTAAAAAGCATCAACTGCTGTGTTGTATACTTTTGCACTAAATATAAGCAACATATAGAGTATAAATAGTATAGAAATGTCGTTTTTACGAGGCTCCGAAAACTATGTCTGGTGTACGACTAGTGTCCTAGGGAAAGGCGCCACAGGTGCGGTTTTTCAGGGCGTCAACAAGAACAACGGAGAACCCGTCGCAGTAAAAACATTTAACCAGTTGAGCCATATGCGTCCCCATGATGTTCAGATGAGAGAATTTGAAGTTCTCAAAAAGGTGAAACACGAAAACATAGTAAAACTTCTTGCCATTGAAGAGGAACAAGAAGGCCGAGGGAAAGTTATTGTTATGGAGCTGTGCACAGGTGGCAGCTTGTTCAATATACTCGACGACCCTGAGAATACGTACGGCCTTCAAGAACACGAGTTTCTCTTGGTATTGGAGCACTTGACTGCCGGCATGAAGCATTTGCGTGACAATAACTTGGTACATAGGGATTTAAAACCAGGCAATATCATGAAATACATCAATGAGGATGGGACTACCACTTATAAACTCACAGATTTTGGAGCTGCCAGAGAATTACAAGAAGAAGAACAATTTGTGTCTTTGTATGGTACTGAAGAATACTTGCACCCTGACATGTATGAACGAGCAGTGCTACGCAAACCTGTGGGCAAGAGCTTTGGAGCCACAGTTGACCTCTGGTCTATAGGTGTTACACTGTACCATGTGGCTACAGGTCAGCTGCCCTTCAGACCATATGGAGGTCGGAGAAATAAGGAAACCATGTTTTACATCACCACAAAGAAGGCATCGGGAGTTATTGCTGTGAGTCTTATTACTATTAAATAGTATTAAAGTTGCTTAAAACAAATCAAATCAAATCACTTTTATTTGGTATCATAGGTGCATACAGATACAGGTTTTACAAATAGTAACAAAATAGAGCGCTATGCTATGACCAAATTGTGGTGAGCACTAGGCTTAAGATAGGAAATTAAAAAGAGAAAAAAATGGTTTGAGGAAACATGCGTAATGATGACATTTAATGTAACAATCAATTTCAATTTTTAATTATAAGCATCATACACTTTAATCACATTACATGTAAATTATTCTTGATATTAATTAGAAATGTCAAAATGAAAAAAAAAATTCACTCTGGTAGAAGTGACAAATTTCACCAAAGTGTGCTCATTTAATAAGGACTCTAAAATGGCATACCACTCCCTACATCATTTCTTAAATTCCACACAAAATATATTTTTTAACGGAAACCCCGTTTCCAACAATTTATTTGGGCTCACTTTATGCTATTCAAATTATTCTAGTATTCCCAAAGCACATCTAAAAACCTTGTATGCATTAGGTAACACTTTGCATGGAACATGACATCATCATTATGTTGCTGAATATATTGTATATAAATTGTATTGTTTGTACTTAATATTTTTAGATTCTCTACAATTTACGTTCTTGATATACTAAGTATTGAACATTAAAATATTTTTCATCATCATCATCATCAACAGCCTATAAATGCCCACTGCTGAGCAAAGCCTCTTCTCACACGGAGAAGGTTAGAGCATTAATCACCACGCTTGCTCAATGCGGGTTGGCGATTTCAAACTTATAATTAGAAATTATAAGTTCAGGTTTCCTCACGATGTTTTTCCTTCACCGTTTGTCAGTGGTGTCTAAATAATCTTAGAATGTACATATAACTCGGAAAAAGTCACATTGGTACTTGCCGTTGGTAGGTTTCGAACCCGCACCCTCATGCATGAGAAGTGGGCGTCTTAAACCTCCGAGCCACCACGACATTTTAATCTATACTAATATTATAAAATATTTTTAATCTATACTAATATTATAAAATATTTTTAATCTATACTAATATTATAAAGCTGAAGAGTTTGTTTTTTTGTTTGTTTGTTTGAACGCAATAATCTCCGAAACTACTGGTCCGATTTGAAAAATTCTTTCTGTGTTGGATAGCCCATTTATCGAGGAAGGCTATAGGCTATAAAATATCACGCTACGATTAATAGGCGCCGAGCAGAGCGAGTGAAACCGTGCGGAAGTAGCTAGTATTAATATATGTATAATAACTCAGATCAGGCTATGGTGGCTATTTATAATGATTTTGTTAACATACTTTTTCCATCCATCGGCCATGTCGATCGTAGTTCTTAAGTAATATGATCATACATACATACCCTCACGCCTGTCTCCCGTGGGGGTAGGCAGAGACTATGGAATGTTAAGTGCTACGATTCATACATACCTCTTTCGCTTCATTAACAATCATCAGTCTTTTCGTGCATGCTCGTAATATGATCAAGTTTGTGAATATGAATTAACAAAAAAAAGTAAGATATTAATATGAACTCTAAAATTACGCAACCAGTCATTATTGTTGTGACAGGGAACTCAAACCACCGAGAATGGTCCTATTGACTGGGCCCGTGACCTGCCATCTCACTGTCAACTCAGCGTAGGCCTGCGTAAACTCGTCACACCACTCTTAGCCGGCCTGCTAGAAGTGGACCCTCACAGAATATGGACTTTTGAAAAGTTCTTTTCTGAAGTTCAAATAACTACTTCAACTACAGCAGTACATGTATTTCACGTCAACAAGGCAGCAAGTATAAAGGTATAATTATATTTATATATTTTATATTTATATTTACATATATATTTTTTTAAGACGTTGCCCCACACTAGGATTTTCTCCTGTGTCGTGGGTGCGTTTACAAACATACAATATCACATACACATGACACCCAGACCCGGAACAACAATCTGTGGATCACACAAAGAGTTGTTCCGTGCGGGAATCGAACCCGCGACACGTTGCTCGGCAGCCAGTTGCTCAGCCACCGCGCCAACCGTGCAGTCAAAGGTAACACAAGTGTAACCCATTATAATATATTTTGTATTTGTAAATGTAGGTAAAACATTTTTTTTAAGCTTTAGAAGCTCAAAAGCTTAAAAATTTGAGACTGACTGAGAATGTCTACAAAAAACTCCGCGGTAGCATATGTCCAACGATTGTAGTTATGTCCCGTGCGGAGCCGGGACGAGCTGCTAGTAATAGTATAAAGAGGGAGGATTTGATTTTTTGTTTGTTTGTTTGAATTGAATAGGCTCCGAAACTACCGGATCGAATTGAAAAATTCTTTTACTGTTCGAGTGATACATTATCGATGATAAACATAGGCTATATTTAATAAGACAGAAAAAGGGAACCGTGTGAAAATTTTGATAATGTAACCCGATGTGTGAAAATGCTACCAAAAAAACTCCTTATATTGCTTAAGCCTTTAACTGCCAATAGAAAACTTTTTTCAAGGACTAATCATAGTATTTAGCTGCATTAAATCAGAGATTTTAAAGAAAAAATACGTATTCTATTAACTGAGTACATTTTATTCATGGGATTAGCTTCTGCCCACGGTTTCGATCGCGCTCTTTGAATACATTCAGTCAAAAAAGTATCGGGAATGGATGATTTGTCTATGGTTCCAAATTCAAATTTTTGTTTTTTTTTGTAGTTGTTAGATTGGCACAACTGTTTTCCATTTTGACGCGGCCTTTTAATTCCCAATTAAAAAGAAATATACATTTCCAAAAAAAACATATTATTTTATAGTAAGTTTAATTTTAGGGAACCCCTGCGGTGAAGGCCTCCTCCAGAGACTGCCATCTTTCTCGATCTTTTGCTGTATCTAGCCAGCTTACTCCAGCCACACGCAGGATTTCGTCGTCCCGTCTTGTGTGCGGTCTTCCTCTTTTTCTTTTTCCTATTGGTCTATTATATTTCCATGTTGTAATTATTTTTGTCCATCTATTGTCTTGTAACCTTGCTATATGACCTGCCCATTTCCACTTTAGTCTAATATTGCTGCATCTGTTATTTATATTAAATACAGTGCTGGTTTTACTAATATCATAGTGTGTATTGCGAATTTCATAATGGACAAAAATATCGAACAAAGAGTTTAGTCTTAAATTTTGCATCGCCAATGGAATTTCGTGTTCGGAGTCACTGAAAATGTTACAGAAGTAAGCCTTCTGTAAGGCTTTTTTTTTAAGGGGGGGAAAATCATCGAATGACTGCTCCCGCCTGGGTGAGGCGGGAGGGAGTGTCAGACTCTTACTGACTAAAAACCACCCCGTTCCTTCTCCTGCACGTCGAGCCGGAGCCCCGGTTATCAGTTAGGTTCTCCGCGACTTCTGTAAGGCTTACGGTGAATCGACTTTATCAAAAACTCGTGCTTATGAGTGGTTCAAAGCGTTCAAAAGCGGTCGAGATGTGATGGAAGATTTGCCTCGCTCTGGTTGGCCATCAACGTCTGCAACTGAAGTTAACAACGCGAAAGGAAGGAAATAGTGACTGAAAATCCCCATTCAACTCTGAGAGAGATAGCCGCCGAACTTTCTGTATCTCACGATTCGATCCGTACCATTTTAACTAATGATTTGGGTATGAAACATGTTGCTGCTCGGCTAGTCCCAAAAGATCTGAATTTCCTCCAAAAACTCAACCGCATGAAAGTCGCTGAGGACATGCTAGAACGAGTCAGTTCGGACCCAACATTTATGAAACGCATTGTTACTGGTGACGAGACGTGGGTTTACGAGTTTGCAAACTAGTCAACAAGCTTCGGAGTGGCGCCTTCTAACTGAACCGAAACCGAAAAAACCACGCCAAAGTCGATCAAAAGTCAAAATGATTTTGACTGTTTTCTTTGACTATCAGGGTGTTGTGCACTCTGAATTTTTACCGGAAGGTCTAACGGTAAATAAAAAATATTATTTGAGCGTTATGCGGCGTTTAAGAGAGCAAATTTGACGAAAAAGGCCAGATTTGTGGAAAGAAAATTCTTGGATTTTGCACCACGACAATGCGTCTTCGCACAAGGCTATCATTGTGAACGAATTTTTGACCAAACGCTCAACAATTACCATCCAGCAACCACCATATTCACTAGATATGGCTCCTGCTGACTTTTTTCGTTTTCGTAAACTCAAATTACCACTTCGTGGCACCCGTTTTCAATCGATAGAAGACATAAAGGAGAATTCGCGGCGAGAACTGAACTCAATTCCGGAAGCAGCGTTTAAAAAAAAGAAAAAATGTTTTGATGAATGGATCATTCGTTGGCGCAAGTGTATCGTTTCTAAAGGAGCATACTTTGAAGGTGATAAAATAAATTTGGATGAATAATAGACATTTGTGTATTATTGATCTTTTCCCGGTACTTTCTTGACAGAGAAGTATGATGAGAGCAGGTTTACAAAAGATAAAAAACAATTGGTGCGATGTTTGTTGGTCACAAATATGATACCAAGTTTAGGTTTCTTGAATTACGAAATTCTCCGTTCAAACTTCCTTCCCCTGTTTTGGGAAGTGCTGGGTTAGAAAGAAACAAAATGTAGCCTGTGCTTACTTTCAATCATTTCAATTATCTCCACTCAATAAAAATATCACCCGTCACTCAATAAAAATATCAATAAATAAGAGTGAGATAGGGTTGCGCTGGATGTGGTCCTTAAAATAACGAGTATGCAACAGCCTAGCTTTACTCGCCCTCGCCAGTCATTGTAATTTTATTGCATAAGCAGATGTAGTAGTTACATGTCGTTGACGTTTGTATTATTTTGTAGATGTTACAAAGTATAAAACACATAAATTAGATGTATTGCATTGCAATGATATGCTTGCAGGTGTTCCTAAAGCCGGATGAGAAGTACGAGCACTTGCAGACGTACATTTGCGAGCAGACGAGCGTGGTCGCTGAGTCCCAGATACTGCTCTACAAGGACCAGTTGATGCAAACTGTTATCGACGACAACACTTTGGGTATTGTTTTATCATCTGTTGACGGTTCGTTGGAAAGTCAATTCAGAGACAAAGACAAACAAGACATTAACATGTTACTTTTTATTCGTTTTTATAGGCGTATGATATATCAACTTAACACATACATATGTGAGCACTGCTCCAAAGATTTTAGGGATAGTATGTACAAGGGTACAAAATTATTATTTTGCATATGTGTAGTATTTCATTTACACTGTATCCAGAACACAGTAAAAAATGTTCCGAATCTATCTAATTAACACACAACAAGCAAGTTTCGAGACAAATAAATCAGAGGTAAATTGTACAAGAGAACACTTTAATATCCGTCAGGTAAGGAGTACCCGGAGACTACAGCGGAGGAGCCGCTCATACTCTTCAATAAGAACAATAACAACGTGAGCATGGCACCGGAGCCCGACGTGCCCAAGTTCCCCGTGTTCCCCAACATCGTGTCCGTCGAGAACGACGCCAGCCAGGCCAAGGTGAGTCCCGACCGCGCGCCGCCCCGCCGTCCCGCGCGGCGGGGCGGCGCCGCTACTCCGCCGCGTGTGGCAGACGGCGTGCAGCGTGGGCCACGTCATCAAGCGCCGCGTGGAGGCGCTGTGCGCCGCGTCCGTGCTGTGCGGCGCCTGCGTGGCGCGCTGGACGGCGCTGCTGGGCGCGCGCCTCGCCCGCGTCGCGCAGCGCGCCGCGCAGCTGTCGCAGCACGCGCACCTCGCGCACGCCGCCGCGCGCGCGCTCGACCTGGCGCCCGGCGCCGCGGCCGCGGGCGACGGCTGGGCCGCCGTGGCGGGGCTGGTGGCGGCCGAGGCGGGGTCGCTGCGCGCCGCGGCGGCCGCGCTGCTGCAGCGGCACGCGGCGCCCGCGCTGCGCGCCGAGTTCGACGCGGCGGCGCGCCTGGCGCCCTGCCCCAGCGAGCTGCGCCTGCACGTCAAGGCCAAGACTCTCGTGGACAGGTATGCCTCCCGATATTTTAATTGGATCGGTCGTTCGAATATCACCATATCTGACGAAACGTAACATTTTTGTTAGATAAGTGTCGCGAACTGTATTTCACTATTCCTTTTTGTTATATTCATAACCAGAATATTTATCAACTACCTACCTGATTTAAAAGAACCTGTGTATAGATAGTTCACTTCAAATAAATACTTCGCTTTCACTACGGTCCTTAACAATCTTAAAAAATACAAAAAGCAATCAACACAAAAATAATACATAATGTAGTCGAATTGTACCTTGCTTCAAGTTCTTGAAACGGAACAAAATCGGTAGCGGTTCTCATCGGGTAGAGGTCCAGCATTGTGCCCGTACATGTTGCAGACTGCGCGACTCGTGGCAGCACCTGGTGCGCGACCGCGCGACGCGCTCGCTGACGTACAACGACGAGCAGTTCCACGTGCTGGAGCGCATCACGGTGGCGGAGACGGCGCGCCGCGCCCGCGCGCTGCTGCAGCGCGCCGCGCCGCTCGCCCGCGCGCGCGCCGACGCCATCGCTGACTGGTCACTACTCACTATTCACTTTTTACTCAGTAACGGTCTAGCGCTCCCTCGTACGTCGCCCAGGACGAGAAGAGTCAGTTGAACAAAACTAAAAAAAAAGGCTGCCATAAATTTTTCGCATTATCATCACAATTAAGATCAGGGTATGAATATTAAAAATCTAATTAGTCCGTAAGTTAATGAAAAAATATTAGACACGTATTTTTTTTATCTGGTCGTATAATAAAATTTAGGAGTGGGGGCTAAAACGTCATTTCTACGTATAAAATGTACAAAGAAGTGATGTCACGTGACATTATAAATCAATATATCGTCGAAAGTATTCGTTTCTGTAAGAAAATAAAAAATACGTGTATAATGATTTAAAATAATCTATCAGACAAACATTCAAATAAAAATTAGGCATCTACCCTAGTGCCTCTGTCGCGGAGAACCTAACGGGTTACCGGGGTGGTTTTTAGTCAGTAAGAGTCTGACATTCTCTCCCGCCTCACCCGGCCAGGAACAGGCATTCGATGATTTTCCCCCTTAAAAAACCCTATTGCCTCAGATTCTTTATTCTAGCAATATCGACTTTTCATAGCAACTTTGGAAAGCATTAAATGTATGAAAATGATGAATCTTCGAACTGGCATAACTTCTTTATCTTGGACCCTATAACTTTTATGTCATAATTATTAACTATTGCTTCCAAATGGCTAGTTCTAACGATACAAACCATTTTTCTTCAAAATTGGTCTCCTTTAATTAATGTTTTTAATTTCACTTTGAAAAATAACTTGACTATTTTCAAGCGTATTTCTATATTTTTCTGTGTCATAAAGACATAAATGATTAACTTAAGATAAAAAAATCATGCATGTTCTCTATTGATTAGGTGATAGGCCTTCTTGTGACGGTCAGATTTACTGCGACAAAACCATTATGGGTTCACAGGCAACTCTTGTATCTCTAAAATAATACTAACTAAATAAATAACTCTCTAAAATATTTACGAGTGAAATTAAGTTCTTATTTTGAAGAAAGTTGCGTATTCGTTTGCCTTAGAGATCCATCTCATCATAAGAAGGCTTATCACTGGCTTAAATTGTTGAATTTTGGGACACCCTGAATATAACGTCATTAGACGGACCATTTACGTCCGTTGTTCTGTGAGCTATCAGTTATTTAGTGAATAAATCAAGTTTATAGTGAATGCATCGATATGATATCGAGGCACAAGTAGACCGGGCGTATAGTTGTAGGCTGCATCGCTCGTTGCAGGTACAAAGTGGCGCAGACTGTGTACTTGCAGACGCAGATACTGGACAAGGACGTCTCCAGCGCCGAGCTCAAGTTACTGACTCTGGCCGCGCGCATACAGGATGCAGAGCATACGCTGCGACACCAGCTCACTGAGCAGGCCGTGGTCAGTGCCGTACTCTACATACTTTATTATAAGGACGTGTCAAGGCGGATGTAAAGCTGCTGACTTATGTGACACGAAACAGAAGTTTTTAAGTTTGACTCAGAAATATGCTTCTCTAACATAAAAATGTACCGTGACGTCCTAAGCTTTCATATGAAGTTAACTTTGATTATATCATGTCTAGATGGAGTGTCAGTTCACGAAAAGCGTCACAAAAATTTGCAGTGAACTGTTCACTTTCCCGTCAAGTAGTACCAATCGTGTCACTTGCGCGTGTATGCACGCTACAACATAAATTTTTAAATAAAAAGGTACACTGCAAAGATGGCCACTTGCTCCATAAAATTGTGCTAAAATTATAAATGACGGTTAAAAGTTCTAAAGAGATCACTTATGTAATTAAAAATTACAATTTATGTTTTTGACCTATCTAATTGCCGCCATATTTTATCAGTGTTGCCAATTTATTTTTCAATATTTCCTTCTCATTAGTCTCATAAAAAGGGAAATATTGACATTAAAATCTCACTTGCTTGTGTATTAAAAATCCTTAATATTATAAATCGGAAAGTGAGTTTGTTTGTTCCACTTTCACGCCGTATCTACTAAATCGATTGCTTTCAAAGGACAATGCCAGGTGCTCAGTACATCTTTGACCCACTATATTAGAAGTCTTAAACAAGTATGCAGTATTCAGCATCGTGTAGTGTATTAATTACCGATACCTAAAAATTTGCCCTGAAACCTGTAAAACTTGCGGTTTTTGTTTAAAACACAAAACAATAATGATACATAACGCGGAAAACAACGGAAACGCAGAGAGCGAATGAAAGATAATATTGACACTGACAGCTGACAGCTGACGAGCGCTTCAATTTCGTTACACGAAAAAATCATAACAAATGATAGTAATCGTTTCTTTTATATTTTCGTGATTTCATCTGGAATTATTAAAGAATAAATAAATGTTATACATAATTATACTTTTGATATAATATTTTATGTATAATGGTATCTTTTCTACAGTTACTTACTTTTTTATTTTCATAGTTTCGTACAAGCGATGCGTATGATGTAACCATTAGACAATATGGAATACGCATTGCAAAAAAGTATTTCCGGGATTGAACTTCTTTTTTTATTAAATTATAAACCGCCAGTTTAAACATAAAAAGATTTATTATGAAAATGTTCCTTATTCGTCTAAATTATTTTCATCAATTTACTTTTTTTAAATGATAATATGACTGGGTCAGGATTTTGCATTGTCATTTGCAGACATAAAGTTAGAAGTCCGGATTAAATAATAGGGTACTTTTTATTCCGGAAAACTTTGATATTCCCGAGGGAAAACAAAAATATTAGTATAGATGACGCTGTGTGTATTGGAATAGATGGCGCTGTATGTAATATAAAACAAATCAACGAATTACCTACTAATTGGAAATCTCACGCTTTAATCTATAGCGCTACCTTCACTTATTCGGTGTACTTTTCGACTCGTTATTTGCTGTTTTATAAGTCAACGAATGACTAATTGGTATCTATGTAGTAGTTACGCTACTTAGCGATAGATGGTGCTGGGTGTTTTTAATAACGTGATAACGTTGTTTTTTAAGTACTTTTCGCTTTTAAATTTTGGTTCCTACCATTTTACATTAATATGTGTATTTTATAGATTTTAGGTTGTTAAAGGTAAATAAAATCATAGCTAAGAATCATAATTACTTATGTCACAAAATACAAATATCAACGAAGTGTCCAATAAAAAAAACTTTAAAATCAAATTCTAAGAGATGGTTCCAATCTTTTTTATTTTCCTTCTAAATGGTCTGGAACATGTACCCAAATATTTATGGGAGATATAAATTTGATGGGAGATATAAACGGCATTGACTAAAATTGGTGCCTTTCTTATTTCTGGCGGCAGTCGATGATTTATGGAAAATATTATCTAGAATGACATTTCAAACGAAATCGTCTATGTTTGAATATTATTTTTGGTGGTATTGTATGGTGACGCTCTATCTAGACATTATATAATCAAAGGAAGTAGACAACTTCACCATAGCTGGTCTAATGCCAAAGATATTAGATAAACAATGGACCAAGCTAGTAAAATAGTGAAGTTAAATGAAAATACATAATACCACTACAGTGTGTTCTAATATGGAATGATCTAGGAAAGGACAATGCCCAAAAATATATGGAGCAAAAACCCAGAATCGATTAAAATAATTTAAATGTGTGATAAGGTATGTACAGTACAGTCTACATATGTTCATGCCAAATTCAATAATAATCATTGTTTTTGATTAAACCATCAGCAAGTTATATTTTATTTATTTGACCACTATCTAGCCTGGTAGTAAGCGATGATGATTATAATGTAGAGACCGTAACTAGAAACAAAAACAGAAATCAACTCAAGGTTTGGTTACAAACAATTGCTAAACGTAAACGTTGACGAGATCAAGACGCTTTACTGTCACATATTTTGTAACTCGTGCTTCCAATTCTCTATTAAGTGCTCTATTATTTGATGCGCATACCAGGTAAACTCGTCGAAAGCAGATACAAGCGGAGAGAGCACAAGAGAGGCGGGAGGAGGAAACGGACAGAAAAGCAACGCAGCGGGCGCAGTGAGCGCGCGCGGCGCCGGCGTCCGCGCGCTGCTCGCCGCGCACGGCGACCTCGCCGCGCAGCTCCGCGCCAACTCCTCCACGCTCGCGCGCCTCGCCGACCTGGCGCACTCCCTGCAGCCCTAGCAGGACGCGATCTCTTTGACCAATAAACAAACTATTTATAATATATCTGAACTTCATGCTAAATCCGGATACATACTGTTTAATCGATCGAGCTTCCGCCTTCAGTCAAATTCACGGCACAGACGTTCATCCACGCCTTAGCATTTCAGCATCTACGAACGACTCGCCATGTTCCGCATTCGCCAAACTAAATGTCAGCTCGCTTTGAGTGTATGCGAAGGAAGTTACATTCTGATTCTGTCGAGTCGGCTCAATGGGAGCCCTGGAGTTATGAGTTTTGTGGTACACACAAGTAAAAGGGTGTTATTAATTAATTTAGTATATCTCACGATAGTTATTATACAATTACATGCAATAGGTCAAAGTTGTGAATCAAGGAATGTGCGTTACCCACACCAGATATTGTCGAAAATAGTCATTTCAATCTTATAGATAATTAGTTTTGCGGCTTCTGTAAAAACGCTTATAGTTTTAAATTATTTCACAAAAACATTTCCTGCTGGGGTAACTTTACCCCAGCCAAACCTTTTTCTCTCTAATGAGAAACTAATGAAACTTCACATACATTTTGAAGGCAAGGATTAAATGACGTTTATAATCTATATATATAAAAGAAAGTTGTGTTAGTTACACCACTTATAACTCAAGACCGGCAGAATAGATTTGGCTGAAAATTGGTAGGGAGGTAGCTTAGAGCCAGGAGACCGACATAGGATACTTTTTAACCAATACTTTTTTTTTAACTTTTTACCGAAAATCACGAACGGGGACGGGAAAAAATGGGATTACGCGTACGAAGTCGCGGGCAGAAGCTAGTTATCTATAAGATTCAAATGACCATTTTCGACAACATCTGGCCTGGGTAACGCACACAATCATGGAAGTTAAAATAATGACTCACATTTTATTATTTTATCTTTATTTGTAAGTGGACAATTCATATTGGGATTGTATGCACCATATACAAAAATGGAATGTTGATTATTTACATGTTGTGCAGTTATGCCACCGGATGCTATTATTGTTGAATAATCTCTATATATATATAATATGAATAATATTGCACAATATGCCGTTTTATTTATTACACAATTTACTTTTGGAATATGCTACGTTTTGTATAAATATAACATTTAGGTAATATGTATGCAATGTAAGATAATAGAGATAATTGGAAAGTATAATGTCGTTATAGCCCAAAACTTGGCGGCTGCGACACTGGTGGAATAATATTTTTGTCAGCTTGTTAATACGAGCGCTTGACTATTGTGCTCATGTCTTAAATGCTCGCCCTCGCACACAGCGGTTTGTAACGTTAGAGACTGACTCAACATTCGTATTTAAACAATTATAACAAGTTGCAGTAGTAACGTGACATATTGTAGAGTATGTGACAGGCTATTATAAATGTTACCACGTTACACAACGTATAGTGGTAGTTTAATTTGCAATGTATGAAACTGAATTTTGAAGCAGGCTAGCAAGGTAGCTCAACCCCCGCCTGCCCGGCGGCCGGTTGACCAGCGCGTGCGACGAGTGCAGGTTTACTTAATTACTTTATGTAATTAACTGGTCCGGGGTACGAAATTTCTTCACAATTGTAATCTGTAAACATAACACTACCTCCCATTAAAGCCGTGGCTGATAATTATAGAGCACCTTATATAAATAGTGGTGACATTTTTTATATACTCAATAGATCAGCGTTTGGCCGCTGTCTCGCCTGGTGGTAAGCGATGATGTGGTTGGGCTCGCTGCCATCGCAGCGGTAAGTCCCCTCTTTGAGGAGTGGCTTGAGAGACGCTACGGCGTCCTCACCTACCGCCTGACGCAGGTCCTCACCGGACATGGAAGTTTCGGGAGGTACCTGTGTCTGATGGGGCGGGAGAAAACGCCCGGGTGTCATCACTGCGAGGACCGCCCTGAGGACACGGTGGAACACACGGTGGGAGAATGCCCTTCGTGGGCTGAGCACCGCCGTGTCCTCAGGGAAGTGATCGGCGATGTCGACCTCTCGCGTCCGGGCCTAGTGCAGGCCATGATGCGGAGCGAGGGGGACTGGGATGCCGTCTCCTCCTTTTGCGAAGCAGTGATGCTAGCTAAGGAGGAGGCGGGACGCGTGAGGCAGCGAAGCGCTGCCTCCTCGCAGCCCAGCCATCGCGAAGGACACACCGGGCGTCGGGGATCGCGGGACGATCTCCGGCCACCGTAAGCGCGGGCCTGCGGACGGCGAGCATGGGTGGCTCCCCGTCCGACCAGAAACAGACCCGAGCGTACGGCGCCGAGCGTTCCGCGCGCGCCTCAAAGAGCCATCAGACCACCACAGATGGGGCCCAATACGGCCGATGCCGATTCGGAGTCGCGGAGAACCTAACGGGTAACCGGGGCTCCGGCTCGACGTGCAGGAGAAGGAACGGGGTGGTTTTTAGTCAGTAAGAGTCTGACACTCCCTCCCGCCTCACCCAGGCGGGAGAAGTCATTCGATGATTTTCCCCCCTTAAAAAAAAAAAAAAAAAAAAGCGATGATGTGGCCGGTGATGAAGCACGCCTGCTTATAAGTAACCTATTCACTCGAGACTTGCAGACACCCGGGTTATACCATCGAACCCTTCTGGAAACACACTCTGGCAAGGAATTCCATTCCTTACGTTTTGTGCGAGTGAGTCGAACATCTACCACATGTCGGTGTCGTTTTGCCGTTGGTTTGGTATTGTGACGGTGAAATGGACTAGTAGGAATTAAGTTGTGGAGTTCCTCCGCACACTCTCCGAAAGGTATCCGATAAAAGACCGAGAGACTTGCGACTTTTCGCCTGGCTTTACAGGCAGTCTCGGAGTATCACGATGGAGTCAAGGTGGTGCTTCATAGAGCACAAGTAATTGTCTCGGTGTCAATAACCACACCGCCTTCCATAGGATGCCCAACTTCTTAGCCAGCCCGTTGCGCCGTTAACTCAATGTACTAGCTTAACTTGTTAGTGGGCGTCAGAGTTACGTCACGAAGCGTTGGGTGGTCAGTTAGTAGATTAGGTAAGTATACCGAAGTTTTAGTATATTACTAGTAGTTACCTATTTCATTGGATTTACGATTTCATCTTTAAAGCATTTTATTTATTGAGCCAATAAATCAAAAATCTTAGGTGATTCAACACTTTACAGACTAATTTCAAACTACGAATTAAGTCACAATCAGAAAAACATCGTTTAAAAATTTGTGGCCCTGACTTATTTATTTTATTTTTTATTTACACTTTTTGTAGATATACAACGGCGGACTCTAACAGTCAACCTTAGGGTGGTGCAGAGAGACACAATAGTAGGTGTAAACGTTTAACACTTATTAGAGTGACACAACAATTAACATTAACATCATATATAATTATACATATCACACAATATATACTAATTAAATATAATGAAGAAGAATTAAAATATATACCTACGTAATGCAAAACGTACAGTAGACAAATAAGTGTGGGACATATATATACCTAAATATACGAAAGAAAATACATAACATAACATATATAGAGGTACATACATAATTATACACATATATATATGTAAATACGCACTAGACCTAAGTGTGTGTTGAGTCTGCTAGCCTCTTCTGTAGATACTCACGAACCTTAAATTTGAAAGACAGACGACTGGTCGCCGTCCTGATATCCGTCGGCATCGCATTCCACAGCAAGATGGATTGGACGAAAAAAGAAGAGTGAAGGAAGTCAGTTCGATGTGTGGGACATTGTAACAGAAGATTATTAGAAGAACGGAGGTATTTGCTATGGTTAGCGCTCACATACTGGAAATATGAGGAAAGATAAGTAGGAGAATTGGGAGAATTGAGAAGGGAGAATAAAGTGGTTAGCGCCCGTTGTTCCCTGCGCTGACGTATGGGCAACCACTTTAGTTGCAATCGAAATGCAGAGACATGGTCGTACTTACGCAGGTTGAAGACGAATCGAATGCAGGTATTCAAAAGGCGGTCAAGTTTGTTAAGTAGATCTGCATTCAGGTCGAAAAAACACACATCAGCATAATCAATAATGGGGAAAACCAAGGACTGGACAAGCATTATTTTAGCAGAGGACGGAAGAAAGTTTCTCAAACGATACAGGGCCCGCAGCGTCCCGGTGACCCGTTGGCATATGCTAGTGACATGAGCACGCCAGTTTAAGTTACTGTCAACATACAAGCCAAGATTCTTCACGTCGCCGCTGAAAGGTATGATCGCACCGTTGAACAGTACAGGCGCTTCTAACCTATCAGTGGGTTTATAAGGTATAAGTGCATTTTAGTTTTCCTTTGTTTTTAGTTTGTCTGTTTTTTTAAAGCAATTTTTTATTTTTATTTTAAACTTGTTTGTTACGTACAACCCACATGGGTGTAAAGTTTTCCTCATCAATACAGATTATTCAAGCTCAAACCCCAGGTAGCTACTGGTAACTATTGAGGAGTTCCCTTGGCTATCATACTATTTCGTCATTGGACCCTTAATGACAATCACACCCCATCTAAGTGTCCTCATCAATACAAATTATCAAAACGCAAACACAAGGTTGCTACTATTAACCGTTAAGGAGTTCTCTAACTATCGTACTACTTCATCATCAGATCCCTAGTGTCAATTACACTCCATAGAAGTGCAAAATCTCATCAAAACAAATAATTCAAATCCAAACACGGGGTCACAGGTGTCAATTCACCAGGAGTTCCCTCAGCTGGCTCTCGGTTCCATCAACAAATCTACTCCAGACATTTATCAGATTGTAGTGGTTTAAATTAACAAATGCCCATACAGTTTTTTGTTGTAAAAGTTCTCCTCGGTTTCCCTGTGATCCCATCATCAGATCCTGACCTGATGACAATGGGACCAAAGGACGAGCCTACCCTTTCAAATATAAAGAATTTTTGAAATTGGTACAGGCGTCTTCTAGACTTCGGGTTACAAACACGAAAATACATTGGAATTGATATAAAGATATAAAGATATAAAGATATATTTATTTGCGTAAACATGTGTAACATTATACATAAATGCAAACGTAGATGAGAACTCTCTTCCTCTTTTTTTGAAGTCGGTTTAAAAGTCATGTATGTATATCGCTTTCGTAAATACGCGACGCACGAACAAATGACCAGACAGAAATTTGAAAAATGAGTTGTTGAGTTTTGTTGGTTGTCCTTCTGGTTGGAAATATTTTCTATGTCTGTACACAGTCCAATAACTACTTTTTAACAAATTTATTTTACGTTTTATATGTGTATAGATAAATACATATGAAAGGAAAAATAACCCTTTTTGATTCAAAAGAAAAACCTTCTTGAAATTAAGTTTTTCTCCTGACATAACCTCTTGGCAGGAAATTAAAACCACACAGGGATCTAAAAACTACTTCAATCAGCGCATCTTATGAATCTTGCCAAATTACGTGCCAGATAACATAGTGTGCGTTACCCAGGCCAGATGTTGTCGAAAATGGTCATTTGAATCTTTTAGATAATTAGTTGTGCGGCTTCTGTAATTGTTGCGCACACTTTTAAATTTGTTGCGCTTTTTTTTTTTTTTTTTTTTTAAGGGGGGAAAATCATCGAATGACTTCTCCCGCCTGGGTGAGGCGGGAGGGAGTGTCAGACTCTTACTGACTAAAAACCACCCCGTTCCTTCTCCTGCACGTCGAGCCGGAGCCCCGGTTACCCGTTAGGTTCTCCGCGAACAGTTTGTCCGCACGCCGGTCGGTCATGACGTCACTGACCGACTTCTATAGTAGTTCGTGGCACTCGGTGGCGCACAGGGGCATAGACGACCAATTGTTTTGTAGAGATGGGAAAATAACTATCGACAAGAATCGGTAACAACTTTATAATTACGTATCGGCATCTACCTGAAGGTAGAAATTCATCTACTGTCCTTTGTAATGAAGTATATAACTAAGTTCATAATTTATTGACCTCAAATTGTTTTCGATATTCGTAACTTTCTGTATTCATAAATATTTCAATGGTGAAATCAACATTTCACGGCACATCACTGGCCAACTTGATATGAAGTGATTGGCGTTCTGAGGAAAGTAACAAAATTCGGAGTTTCTGTTTATGTCGATTTTAGGACAAACTAGGGCTTATTTTGTGAACAAAAATAAAACACAGGGTAGTAGACAGTGCTATCTTAAATAATAAAATGAAATAAAGCTTTTAATCACAGTAAATTTATTTTGATAAGATGGTTAAAATGAACAACTTCTATAGAAGTTGTGGCGCTGGTGGCACGAAAATCCCGAAATTCTATAGAAGTGCTGGGCGGTGAAAAGGTTAACTATTTCAAAGATCTAGCAAAACCAAAAACGTTACTCCAGCAGAATCTCTCGAATAACTTTGCAACCGATGAAAGAACAAATACAAAACACATTTACTTTATCTGGACAACTAATTTTATAGCTAGTAATTATTTAAATATTCTTATTAGAAAGAAAAAGCAGGAAATGTTTTTGTGAAATAATTAAAAAACTATAAGCGCAGCAAATTTAAAAATATACGCAACAATTACAGAAGCCGCACAACTAATCTATATATATAAAAGAAAGTCGTGTTAGTTACACTATTTATAACTCAAGAACGCCTTAATCGATTTGGATGAAAATTGGCAGGGAGGTAGCTTAGAACCAGGAGACGGACATAGGATACTTTTTATAGAATACTTTTTTTTACTTTTTACCGAAAATCACGAACGGTAACGGGGGGAAAATGGGATTACGCGTACGAAGTCGCGGGCAGAAGCTAGTTATCTATAAGATTCAAATGACCATTTTCGACAACATCTGGCCTGGGTAACGCATACAATCATGGAAGTTAAAACAATGACTCACATTTATCATAACTAAATAGATTTACATAAAAGAATAATCGACGGCGACCATTCACCTTCTATTTTGCGTATTAAAACATATTTTTAATTTACCAACTTATTTAATAGATTTTACTTTGATTTATAATTAAAATACGTTTAATTAACTATTATTTTCAGATAAATGTTATTTAAGCTGGCATCAAGTTCTAAGTAGTTTAAACAGACGATTTATAAGGTATTATATTTTTAGGATATATATTTTAATCATTCTCTAGGTTGACGTTTCTCGGGTTTGACGAGCTAATTAATAAAAAAAATATCTACAAAACCACCAATAATTGTTACATGTGACATTAATTACTTTAGGGTGGGTAGAGTAAGGTATTTGTATCTGATCTGTTTCATTATTATTATTGTAAAATAAAAATGGTCATGGTAATTAGAACCGTCAAACTGGAGATGGAGAAAGTATCGCAGTAACAGTACAGATTTATTTAGTATTACTAATTTGGGAATACTCGTATTTCTCTTATGAACAAAACAGAAATATATATCTACGTATGGTACATAATAATATACAAGGTGTCCGGTAAATAGTGCACCATATTATGAGGGTATATAGCTGAGATCAATACTTATCTAAACAACCTATGTTCAGCGAAAATGTATGGTTTCAAAATTATACATTTCATAAATATCGAAAATTCACTTCCTTAACACACATGTTCCAGTATATCTCACTTAACACACATGTTTCAGTATATCTCACTGAAAAAGAAAACAACTTTAGTAACTTTTGTATCAAATTATTCAAGGATATATATGCACTATTCATTGATAGCTCTTTTTTGTCTACATACTCTTTACATTAGGAATAGATAATTTTTAGAAAAACTATTTCTTGTGTCAGTTTTCGTAAAACTATTTTCATGTCGTTCAACTTGTACTTTACAGCAGTAAAAAAACGATGTATGTGGCAGTTTTGTACAATCGTTAAAACTAACTCGTTTAATGATGATTTTGGTAAGGTACAATAATAGTCTGTTCTTATCATAAGAGCACGAATAGAAGCCGTTCTAGTGGAAGAGGGACCGAATTTCTTGAATATGTAACTAACATAATTTTATCAAATACTACTTTAAGACAAGTGCTAGCTGCTGGTTGATGAATTATCACAATTTCAGGTGTTACAAGTAATATGCGACATTATCATGTCTAATTTTCACCTATACGCAGACTGATGGGGACACTATTGGACTCTTGTTAAAATATCTTGTACAGGTAATGTATGAAATGGATAGTGTCCACTGTTTACCAATTAATAGAGTATTTATCTACAAATAATTTGATGTACAACACTTACCAAAAAAAACATTTTTTCACTGCGATTTGCTAAAAGATGTGTCAAGTCACGATATTTGTGAAAATGTGGTATAATTTTTAAACCGTACAATTTCGTTGAACATATTCAGTTTGATAGGTATTGATCCCAACTATCACCCTAACAGTATGGTGCACTATTTACCCTGCTTAAATAAGAAATCCGTTATTTTCTCGGTAGATGACTGTTGTAATTAATTAATATTTCGTAAAGTATGTATGGCAGGCTGATTGTATAATCCGCCTTATAACATTACGGCTAGTCACTTACAAAAACAGGGCTGTTTTGGGATACAGCGCAAACGATTAGCCTGATTATCAATGCAATGTGTTCTAAAATACGGACCACGTCTAGTCTCATCGCAATTATTTAATAATAAATGGTTTGCTAGGTGGCTCTGAACATTGTGTAGTATTCAAATAAAATATAACATCAAGATGGCGGGCAATTGGGTGTCGTTTTCTCCTGATTATCGAGGTTGGTACATAACATAACATCGCGCCTTTTTATCCCCGAAGGGGTAGGCAGAGGTGCACATTTCGGCACTTAATGCCACTGTACAATGTAACACCCACTTTTCACTATTTATGTTATGACTCCCATGTAATAGAGGGTGAGCCTATTGCCATATACCGGGCACATTTCCAGGCTCCGTGCTACTATTGAGATTTTTAAAACCCAGTAATACTTTGCCCGACCCGGGAATCGGTAGTAGCACTTGTGACCACCCGGCCAACGAGGTTGGTACAATAGATGGTAATGTGAATCCAGGTCAAAGTCAAAATCGTTTACTTCAAAGGACTACATGAAACCAGGAATGGTTTGGCGGATTTCGACTTCGGCCATATTTAATTTGGCTAGTTAAGTCGTTCAGCCGTTGTATTACAAACCGACCCTTGTTTACTACACGGTTTGCCGCAATGTAATACGACAGCTTTTACAATCCTCCTGCGACATATTCATCGAATAATTTCAAGTTCCATACTAAAATCTGTTTGTTTTCCATCACAGAAACATGATAATGTTTTTTTAAATGTAGTTAACCATTTGCGCAAATATCTGAAATCAGAAAATCCGCAAAAATAACGGATTTATCGTTCGCCAACGAAATATAAAGAAGTCTATGAACACTGCCTGCCTCGTTGGCCGAGTAGTCGCAAGTGCGACTGCCGGGCAAGGGGTCTCGGGTTCGATTCCCGGGTCGGGCAAAGTATAACTGGGTTTTTTAAAATTCTCAGTAGTAGCACGGAGTCTGGAAATGTGCCCGGTATATGGCAATAGGCTCACCCCCTATTACATGGGACTCATAACAACTAGTGAAAAGTGGGTGTTACATTGTACTGTGGTAGAATGTGCACCTCTGCCTACCCCTTCGGGGATAAAAGGCGTGATGTTATGTCTATGAACACTGTCACACGATTTCAAATACTTTCTGAAACAATACTTACTCTTTTCGTAAAGAATCCTGCACTGTGAGTATAATCCTGGAAGAAACTATGTCTACTTGTGTATTAATATACAATATATATTTATTAAAATAACTTTTCCCGCGACTTCGTCCGCGTAGAGTAATGACTTCTGGCTGAATTTTTTTTTTTTTTTTTAAGAAAACGTTGCCCCACTCTAGGATTATCTCCTGTATCGTGGGTGCGTTTACAAACATACAAGTTCACATACACATGACACCCAGACCCGAAACAACAATTTGGGGATCACACAAAGTGTTGTTCCGTGCGGGAATCGAACCCGCGACACGTTGCACGGCAGCCGGTTGCCCAGCCACCGCACCAACCGTGCAGTCTATTTATGCTTTTATTAGTTTCTGTAACGAATGTTGTCAGAATTGAATCAGTAGGCTCCTCCCCCGTAGATGGCAGCGTGATAATATGTAGCATATATGTTGATCCGACTTGTTAGTAATATTCATGCAAAATATGAAGTAAATCCATGCAGTACTTTTTGAGATCATCTCGGACATACATACAGACACACAGACAACAATTCTAAAAACCTTACTTTGGCTTTGGTATCGTTTATTGATCACGCCCAAATAGGTATTCTTTTTAAAAATATTCAATGTACAGTTCTGACTTTTCTAAGATTTTATTATAGGTACGTATAGATTTTGATCGTGTTGAGACTTTCCTTAAATAATGAACGAAGTAATATAAACCTATATAGCTGTTGTTCCAGTATTTTATTTTACTGAAGAATTACGATGCCATACCTTGATGAAGAAAAGTGGCAGAGAGTCGAAGGTCAATCAAAGTACTAGTAAACCATTTGTGAGAATTATGCACATCACACATGGTTCTTTATGAAAAATGTATTGTTTCAGAAGATACGAAATGTTTTTGAGTTTGTAACGTAACATAATCGGAAGTGTGGCAAAGTAACAGCGTCCGTAGTGTGTTCGCTAGGAGGCGAGCTTGTTGCGGCCGCGGTCCAGCATGCGGTACTCGCGGTGCGCCGCCTGCACGCGCGCGAACTGCTCCAGCAGCGCGGGGAACGGCGCGGGCGCGGGCGCGGGCGCGGGCGCGGGCGCGGGCGCGGGCGCGGGCGCGGGCGCGGGCGGCGGCGGCGCGGCGTGCAGGCGGGCGCGCAGCGCGTGGAAGGCGTCGCTCTGCGGCAGCAACATGAGCAGGCCGTACAGCGCGCCGCGCAGGGCGCCCGCCTCCGCGCCCAGCAGCTCCAGCCGCAGGTCTGTACACGCAGCGCTCTGTACTCTACTGATACTACTGGCCGATTACACTCAAAGAAACGGCTGACACGAAGCATCGGTCCGATACCGTCGCGTACCTGGCGTTAGAGAACCGCGATGGTTCTGTGTCCGTTGTTGTATAGTATCCGCGCCTTACACCAATGTCCAAAACAGCAACTGAACTGCTGTGTTGAACGTTGACCAAAGACGCGAGACACTCTCAGGCGTCGACGCGCGGTGGGAGTATACAGATGATACAATATTTACAAATTATGTAATTGATTATAGGAGCCACTCACATGCAAATATCGGTGACTCGATAAGTTGCACCAACTTGTCCACTTCGGTCAAGAAGTCCACTGTGATCTCTAAATCACCGCTGTCTCATTGTCAAGGATTCATCTGTACTTTATAATACTAAATATAGGTACTACCTAATACAGAGTAATGGTTTAAACTGCTCGGAATTACAGTGAACTTAAAACCGTTAGGCCAGCTCTACACTCGTGTGTGACGTCACGCCGTGGCCCACACTTACAAACCCTCAGTCTCGTTCGCAATTGTTGGGAGGCTTTCTCGGCCGTTCGAGCCGCGAGTGTAGAGGTGGCTTTAAGAAAAGTATAATGCGTACGCGGACAGAGTGTAAAATATTGATTATTGTTACATTTGTAATGATGAATAACACGCACTATACTCGGAATTTTAATTCGATTCCAGATTTGACAATTTCAGTGTTGCAACGTTATGACAAGTACTAAATAGTGACGTTGCGAAATTATTCGATATGAAAATGCAATATTTCTGGATCGATTCTTCTCGTTTATAATTTTACTCCCGTAAAACTAAGTACATCAGGAAATTAAATATTTCTGAACCGACAATTTAGTTTTGACGATTAATTAACGATCTGAGACTTTTATTTTATAATTGTGTGTGAAAGAAATAAAAAAATGTAATCATGATGGAACATAACAAATGAAACAGATAGATGTATTATGGTAATAAGTTATTTTATAAATTGTCGCCTGCATCGCTATCGCTATCCTGTCACTTTCTGTAACATTTATTATAAAACATACACACTGACTGTTTATCGATTTTTGTGTAGTAGCTATTGTCAAATCTGGAATCTAATTAAAATTCTGACTATAGTCACTTGAGATGGTGATTATATCTTAAAGGCTATATTTGAAAAGGATACAAGGAGGCAATGAGCGTATTGCAGTGGTGATAGTTGTGAGTGAGCAGACACAGAGCCAGCAGAGACACGGGGCTGTGGCACCAACACGCGTACAGACACACGAACAGCTCGCGCGTCGCCTGCAACACGACGCGGACACTAGACGCGGGGCGGGCGGGGCGCGGGGCGGCCGGGCGGCGGGCGGCCGGGCGGCGGGCGGCGGGCGGCGGGCGGCGGGCGGCGGGCGGCCGGCCGGCCGGCGGGCGGTACTCACGGGCTTGTCGAAGTGGCGCAGCTGCAGGCGCAGGTCGTAGAGCTCGGCCGACGTGAGCAGGATGGTGTTGAGGACGTCGACCATGGTGGCCACGAAGCGCAGGTTGCGCTCGTGCTGCAGGATGTTGGCCAGCGCCTTGTAGATGTCCTCCGCGTTCAGCAGGATGCACAGCTGTCTGCCACGACCACACAATGTTGTTACAATGTTTACCACAAGAATACACCTGTCCGGCGCAGACACTATTTCGACGAATCAATAATTTATATTTGGTCTAACAAAGCGCTGAGCTTATAACGTTAGTAGTTACCTGATAATGAAGGCACCTCTATCTTCCAACAGATTGTCGTCGGCCGCCAGCAGCCGCAGCAGAGCTTGCAGGAACTTGTAGTAGTAGGGGCTGGACTCCAGGTCACCTGCCCACATCGCACTTAATACACCGTGAAATCTATTTCGTTTTCATCCCACGGCGAAACATCTTGCCATACTATTCGCGTCACACGTGGCACTCGACGAGAAATACCTCTTTGAGAATGACATGGCATGATGTTTTGATAATGTACTATGAGTTCGTATGCGCTTTCAAAGTTTGCTTTTTGCAATGGTTCATCAGTTATTTTTTGTTTTCTTTGTAAAACTATTGACTTACCAAAGTAGAGCCATTTTACTTCGGGACGAAAACGAAATAGATTTCACGGTGTCTACTTACGTCCTCGACGTAGCTTCCCTTGTCACTAAATCAGGTCAAATCAGGTGTTATTTGGTTTAGCGCCAGTGTGGATATTGGATATTGATATCTTGACGATATGAAATAACGTAAAGATTTGATTTTAGAAAACTTGGAAGCCGAATGGTTACGGTTAGAATAGTACGGATTATACGTATTTTTGTCTGCTCTGTGCTATTCAAAATTGGTTTACATTAAAAACTTATTACTAAACAATAAAAAGAAAAATGTATTAGATTTAATGTGACATATTATTTATACAACATAGAATTTGTCAAAGAGACAATTTTCCTGGGAATTACTGTAGCGTACAGTATTGAAATATGTATCAGAGACATTGTAGAACATACTTTTTTTTAAAAGAGTAACGAATGGAGTTTCTTGCTCGTTCTTCTCCATTCGAATCTTCGTTTTGGAATGAGCAGCTAGCTTCACCTAATTTCACTGACGGACTGACTGACAGACTATTATTTATTTTGTATTTGTTGACGTTTCAAAAGTACCAAACTATGGTTTAATTGAAATAAATGCTTTAACTTTGACTTTGACGACAAATTGCAATGGGGTCCTCACATTACATCTTTAGCGGCACGATTGGGCTATGCAGCTTATGCTGTCCGGAAGATCCGACAGTTGACCGACATAGACACGGCAAGACTATTAGACTAGTGTATTTCAGTTACTTTCATAGCATTATATCGTATGGCATTTTGCTATGTGGACCAAAACTACCCAGTTCCTACTCCTGCTCTTCGAGCCGGAGCCCCGGCAACCCGTTAGGCTTTCCGCGGCTCCGTATCGGACATTAGCCCTATTAGGCCCCATGCGTGGTGGTCTGATGGCTCTTAGAGGCGCGCGCGGAACGCTCGGATCTGATTCTGGTCCGAGCGGCGAGCTTGCTCACCGTCCGCAGACCCGGACTTACGTTGGCCGGAGATCGCCACGCGATCTCCGACGCCCGGAGTGTCTCCCGCGACCACGTTCCTTACTTCACGTGCCCCGCCTCCTCCTTGGCTAGCATCTTTAAAGATGAGTCCTACGTAGCGTCCTCAAAGAGGGGACTTACCGCTGCAATGACAGCGAGCCCAGCCCTCGGTTGTGACAGTCGTTGCTGCCATTCTGCCATGAGATCGCGCTGGAGCTCATCCCGCCACGCACTAATTTGGCGCGGCAGCGGAGTTTCGCACCGGCCTAGCGCGTCAGTCAGTGCGCAAAACGAAAACGCGCGCGACTACCTTCGCTTCCAGATCCCACGGCTGTAATCTGGTACTGTGACCACCACTGATTGTTGCTATAATTGTTGTGAATATTCTAATTATTGTTTTTTGATTTGACTGTTTAGGGAGGACTTTAATTTTTGGGTCGGGCAAAATATCATTGGTATAGAAACCTAGGTAATGATATCAGGCTAGAATTTTGCTCTTAGAATGCCAGCATATGCAACTCGTGATGAGTCGTTCAAAAGCTCATTTCAGCTATGAAGCCAACTGTGCAGTCATCATAGATCAATATTTAGGCAGGCTCAGTGTACAAAGCACTTCAAAAAATAAAGTAAGACTAAAATTAATACCGGGCGCCGGCGTAGCAGCGCAGGAGCAGAGCTCGGCCAACACCGCCAGCGCGCGACGCACCACGTCGTCCGCCGCGTCCGTCAGACTGCCCACTGCACCCACGAACAACTTGTCTGTCTGCGCCACCATCTGTCATACACACACACTACATACACACTGCACCCACGAACAACTTGTCTGTCTGCGCCACCATCTGTCATACACACACACACTACATACACACTGCACCCACGAACAACTTGTCTGTCTGCGCCACCATCTGTCACACACACACACACTACATACACACTGCACCCACGAACAACTTGTCTGTCTGCGCCACCATCTGTCACACACACACACACTACATACACACTGCACCCACGAACAACTTGTCTGTCTGCGCCACCATCTGTCATACACACACACACTACATACACACTGCACCCACGAACAACTTGTCTGTCTGCGCCACCATCTGTCATACACACACACTACATACACACTGCACCCACGAACAACTTGTCTGTCTGCGCCACCATCTGTCATACACACACACTACATACACACTGCACCCACGAACAACTTGTCTGTCTGCGCCACCATCTGTCATACACACACACACTACATACACACTGCACCCACGAACAACTTGTCTGTCTGCGCCACCATCTGTCACACACACACACACTACATACACACTGCACCCACGAACAACTTGTCTGTCTGCGCCACCATCTGTCACACACACACACACACTACATACACACTGCACCCACGAACAACTTGTCTGTCTGCGCCACCATCTGTCACACACACACACACTACATACACACTGCACCCACGAACAACTTGTCTGTCTGCGCCACCATCTGTCACAGACGCACACACACACTACATACACACTGCACCCACGAACAACTTGTCTGTCTGCGCCACCATCTGTCACACACACACACACACACACTACATACACACTGCACCCACGAACAACTTGTCAGTCTGCGCCACCATCTGTCACACACACACACACACTACATACACACTGCACCCACGAACAACTTGTCTGTCTGCGCCACCATCTGTCATACACACACACTACATACACACTGCACCCACGAACAACTTGTCTGTCTGCGCCACCATCTGTCATACACACACACTACATACACACTGCACCCACGAACAACTTGTCTGTCTGCGCCACCATCTGTCACACACACACACACACTACATACACACTGCACCCACGAACAACTTGTCTGTCTGCGCCACCATCTGTCACACACACACACACTACATACACACTGCACCCACGAACAACTTGTCTGTCTGCGCCACCATCTGTCACACACACACACACACTACATACACACTGCACCCACGAACAACTTGTCTGTCTGCGCCACCATCTGTCACACACACACACACTACATACACACTGCACCCACGAACAACTTGTCTGTCTGCGCCACCATCTGTCATACACACACACACACTACATACACACTGCACCCACGAACAACTTGTCTGTCTGCGCCACCATCTGTCATACACACACACTACATACACACTGCACCCACGAACAACTTGTCTGTCTGCGCCACCATCTGTCATACACACACACTACATACACACTGCACCCACGAACAACTTGTCTGTCTGCGCCACCATCTGTCACACACACACACACTACATACACACTGCACCCACGAACAACTTGTCTGTCTGCGCCACCATCTGTCACACACACACACACACTACATACACACTGCACCCACGAACAACTTGTCTGTCTGCGCCACCATCTGTCACACACACACACACTACATACACACTGCACCCACGAACAACTTGTCTGTCTGCGCCACCATCTGTCACACACACACACTACATACACACTGCACCCACGAACAACTTGTCTGTCTGCGCCACCATCTGTCACAGACACACACACACTACATACACACTGCACCCACGAACAACTTATCTGTCTGCGCCACCATCTGTCACACACACACACACACACACTACATACACACTGCACCCACGAACAACTTGTCAGTCTGCGCCACCATCCGTCACACACACACACACACTACATACACACTGCACCCACGAACAACTTGTCGGTCTGCGCCACCATCTGTCACACACACACACACACACTACATACACACTGCACCCACGAACAACTTGTCTGTCTGCGCCACCATCTGTCATACACACACACTACATACACACTGCACCCACGAACAACTTGTCTGTCTGCGCCACCATCTGTCACACACACACACACTACATACACACTGCACCCACGAACAACTTGTCTGTCTGCGCCACCATCTGTCACAGACACACACACACTACATACACACTGCACCCACGAACAACTTGTCTGTCTGCGCCACCATCTGTCACACACACACACACACACTACATACACACTGCACCCACGAACAACTTGTCTGTCTGCGCCACCATCTGTCACACACACACACACACTACATACACACTGCACCCACGAACAACTTGTCTGTCTGCGCCACCATCTGTCACACACACACACACACTACATACACACTGCACCCACGAACAACTTGTCTGTCTGCGCCACCATCTGTCACACACACACACACACACTACATACACACTGCACCCACGAACAACTTGTCTGTCTGCGCCACCATCTGTCACACACACACACACACTACATACACACTGCACCCACGAACAACTTGTCTGTCTGCGCCACCATCTGTCATACACACACACACACACTACATACACACTGCACCCACGAACAACTTGTCTGTCTGCGCCACCATCTGTCACACACACACACACACACTACATACACACTGCACCCACGAACAACTTGTCTGTCTGCGCCACCATCTGTCACACACACACACACACTACATACACACTGCACCCACGAACAACTTGTCTGTCTGCGCCACCATCTGTCACACACACACACACACTACATACACACTGCACCCACGAACAACTTGTCTGTCTGCGCCACCATCTGTCACACACACACACACACTACATACACACTGCACCCACGAACAACTTGTCTGTCTGCGCCACCATCTGTCACACACACACACACACTACATACACACTGCACCCACGAACAACTTGTCTGTCTGCGCCACCATCTGTCACACACACACACACACTACATACACACTGCACCCACGAACAACTTGTCTGTCTGCGCCACCATCTGTCACACACACACACACACTACATACACACTGCACCCACGAACAACTTGTCTGTCTGCGCCACCATCTGTCACACACACACACACACTACATACACACTGCACCCACGAACAACTTGTCTGTCTGCGCCACCATCTGTCACACACACACACACTACATACACACTGCACCCACGAACAACTTGTCTGTCTGCGCCACCATCTGTCACACACACACACACACTACATACACACTGCACCCACGAACAACTTGTCTGTCTGCGCCACCATCTGTCACACACACACACACACTACATACACACTGCACCCACGAACAACTTGTCTGTCTGCGCCACCATCTGTCACACACACACACACACTACATACACACTGCACCCACGAACAACTTGTCTGTCTGCGCCACCATCTGTCACACACACACACACACTACATACACACTGCACCCACGAACAACTTGTCTGTCTGCGCCACCATCTGTCACACACACACACACTACATACACACTGCACCCACGAACAACTTGTCTGTCTGCGCCACCATCTGTCATACACACACACACACTACATACACACTGCACCCACGAACAACTTGTCTGTCTGCGCCACCATCTGTCACAGACACACACACACTACATACACACTGCACCCACGAACAACTTATCTGTCTGCGCCACCATCTGTCACACACACACACACACTACATACACACTGCACCCACGAACAACTTGTCTGTCTGCGCCACCATCTGTCACACACACACACACACACTACATACACACTGCACCCACGAACAACTTGTCTGTCTGCGCCACCATCTGTCACACACACACACACACTACATACACACTGCACCCACGAACAACTTGTCTGTCTGCGCCACCATCTGTCACACACACACACACACTACATACACACTGCACCCACGAACAACTTGTCTGTCTGCGCCACCATCTGTCACACACACACACACACTACATACACACTGCACCCACGAACAACTTGTCTGTCTGCGCCACCATCTGTCACACACACACACACACTACATACACACTGCACCCACGAACAACTTGTCTGTCTGCGCCACCATCTGTCACACACACACACACACTACATACACACTGCACCCACGAACAACTTGTCTGTCTGCGCCACCATCTGTCACACACACACACACACTACATACACACTGCACCCACGAACAACTTGTCTGTCTGCGCCACCATCTGTCACACACACACACACACTACATACACACTGCACCCACGAACAACTTGTCTGTCTGCGCCACCATCTGTCATACACACACACACACTACATACACACTGCACCCACGAACAACTTGTCTGTCTGCGCCACCATCTGTCACACACACACACACACTACATACACACTGCACCCACGAACAACTTGTCTGTCTGCGCCACCATCTGTCATACACACACACACACTACATACACACTGCACCCACGAACAACTTGTCTGTCTGCGCCACCATCTGTCATACACACACACACACTACATACACACTGCACCCACGAACAACTTGTCTGTCTGCGCCACCATCTGTCATACACACACACACACTACATACACACTGCACCCACGAACAACTTGTCTGTCTGCGCCACCATCTGTCACACACACACACACACTACATACACACTGCACCCACGAACAACTTGTCTGTCTGCGCCACCATCTGTCACACACACACACACACTACATACACACTGCACCCACGAACAACTTGTCTGTCTGCGCCACCATCTGTCATACACACACACACACTACATACACACTGCACCCACGAACAACTTGTCTGTCTGCGCCACCATCTGTCATACACACACACACACACTACATACACACTGCACCCACGAACAACTTGTCTGTCTGCGCCACCATCTGTCATACACACACACACACTACATACACACTGCACCCACGAACAACTTGTCTGTCTGCGCCACCATCTGTCACACACACACACACACTACATACACACTGCACCCACGAACAACTTGTCTGTCTGCGCCACCATCTGTCACACACACACACACACTACATACACACTGCACCCACGAACAACTTGTCTGTCTGCGCCACCATCTGTCACACACACACACACACTACATACACACTGCACCCACGAACAACTTGTCTGTCTGCGCCACCATCTGTCACACACACACACACACTACATACACACTGCACCCACGAACAACTTGTCTGTCTGCGCCACCATCTGTCATACACACACACACACTACATACACACTGCACCCACGAACAACTTGTCTGTCTGCGCCACCATCTGTCATACACACACACACACTACATACACACTGCACCCACGAACAACTTGTCTGTCTGCGCCACCATCTGTCATCACACACACACACTACATACACACTGCACCCACGAACAACTTGTCTGTCTGCGCCACCATCTGTCATACACACACACACACTACATACACACTGCACCCACGAACAACTTGTCTGTCTGCGCCACCATCTGTCACACACACACACACACTACATACACACTGCACCCACGAACAACTTGTCTGTCTGCGCCACCATCTGTCACACACACACACACACTACATACACACTGCACCCACGAACAACTTGTCTGTCTGCGCCACCATCTGTCACACACACACACACTACATACACACTGCACCCACGAACAACTTGTCTGTCTGCGCCACCATCTGTCACACACACACACACACTACATACACACTGCACCCACGAACAACTTGTCTGTCTGCGCCACCATCTGTCATCACACACACACACACACACACTACATACACACTGCACCCACGAACAACTTGTCTGTCTGCGCCACCATCTGTCATACACACACACACACTACATACACACTGCACCCACGAACAACTTGTCTGTCTGCGCCACCATCTGTCACACACACACACACACTACATACACACTGCACCCACGAACAACTTGTCTGTCTGCGCCACCATCTGTCACACACACACACACACTACATACACACTGCACCCACGAACAACTTGTCTGTCTGCGCCACCATCTGTCATACACACACACACTACATACACACTGCACCCACGAACAACTTGTCTGTCTGCGCCACCATCTGTCACACACACACACACTACATACACACTGCACCCACGAACAACTTGTCTGTCTGCGCCACCATCTGTCACACACACACACACACTACATACACACTGCACCCACGAACAACTTGTCTGTCTGCGCCACCATCTGTCACACACACACACACACTACATACACACTGCACCCACGAACAACTTGTCTGTCTGCGCCACCATCTGTCACACACACACACACTACATACACACTGCACCCACGAACAACTTGTCTGTCTGCGCCACCATCTGTCACACACACACACACACACACTACATACACACTGCACCCACGAACAACTTGTCTGTCTGCGCCACCATCTGTCACACACACACACACACTACATACACACTGCACCCACGAACAACTTGTCTGTCTGCGCCACCATCTGTCATACACACACACACACTACATACACACTGCACCCACGAACAACTTGTCTGTCTGCGCCACCATCTGTCATACACACACACACACTACATACACACTGCACCCACGAACAACTTGTCTGTCTGCGCCACCATCTGTCACACACACACACACACTACATACACACTGCACCCACGAACAACTTGTCTGTCTGCGCCACCATCTGTCATACACACACACACACTACATACACACTGCACCCACGAACAACTTGTCTGTCTGCGCCACCATCTGTCATACACACACACACACTACATACACACTGCACCCACGAACAACTTGTCTGTCTGCGCCACCATCTGTCACACACACACACACACTACATACACACTGCACCCACGAACAACTTGTCTGTCTGCGCCACCATCTGTCACACACACACACACTACATACACACTGCACCCACGAACAACTTGTCTGTCTGCGCCACCATCTGTCACACACACACACACACTACATACACACTGCACCCACGAACAACTTGTCTGTCTGCGCCACCATCTGTCATACACACACACACACTACATACACACTGCACCCACGAACAACTTGTCTGTCTGCGCCACCATCTGTCACACACACACACACTACATACACACTGCACCCACGAACAACTTGTCTGTCTGCGCCACCATCTGTCACACACACACACACACTACATACACACTGCACCCACGAACAACTTGTCTGTCTGCGCCACCATCTGTCACACACACACACACACTACATACACACTGCACCCACGAACAACTTGTCTGTCTGCGCCACCATCTGTCATACACACACACACACTACATACACACTGCACCCACGAACAACTTGTCTGTCTGCGCCACCATCTGTCACACACACACACACACTACATACACACTGCACCCACGAACAACTTGTCTGTCTGCGCCACCATCTGTCACACACACACACACACTACATACACACTGCACCCACGAACAACTTATCTGTCTGCGCCACCATCTGTCACACACACACACACACACTACATACACACTGCACCCACGAACAACTTGTCTGTCTGCGCCACCATCTGTCACACACACACACACACTACATACACACTGCACCCACGAACAACTTGTCTGTCTGCGCCACCATCTGTCACACACACACACACACTACATACACACTGCACCCACGAACAACTTGTCTGTCTGCGCCACCATCTGTCACACACACACACACACTACATACACACTGCACCCACGAACAACTTGTCTGTCTGCGCCACCATCTGTCACACACACACACACACTACATACACACTGCACCCACGAACAACTTGTCTGTCTGCGCCACCATCTGTCACACACACACACACTACATACACACTGCACCCACGAACAACTTGTCTGTCTGCGCCACCATCTGTCACACACACACACACACTACATACACACTGCACCCACGAACAACTTGTCTGTCTGCGCCACCATCTGTCACACACACACACACACTACATACACACTGCACCCACGAACAACTTGTCTGTCTGCGCCACCATCTGTCACACACACACACACTACATACACACTGCACCCACGAACAACTTGTCTGTCTGCGCCACCATCTGTCACAACACACACACACTACATACACACTGCACCCACGAACAACTTGTCTGTCTGCGCCACCATCTGTCACACACACACACACTACATACACACTGCACCCACGAACAACTTGTCTGTCTGCGCCACCATCTGTCACACACACACACACACTACATACACACTGCACCCACGAACAACTTGTCTGTCTGCGCCACCATCTGTCACACACACACACACACTACATACACACTGCACCCACGAACAACTTGTCTGTCTGCGCCACCATCTGTCACACACACACACACACTACATACACACTGCACCCACGAACAACTTGTCTGTCTGCGCCACCATCTGTCACACACACACACACACTACATACACACTGCACCCACGAACAACTTGTCTGTCTGCGCCACCATCTGTCACACACACACACACACTACATACACACTGCACCCACGAACAACTTGTCTGTCTGCGCCACCATCTGTCACACACACACACACACACTACATACACACTGCACCCACGAACAACTTGTCTGTCTGCGCCACCATCTGTCACACACACACACACACTACATACACACTGCACCCACGAACAACTTGTCTGTCTGCGCCACCATCTGTCACACACACACACACACTACATACACACTGCACCCACGAACAACTTGTCTGTCTGCGCCACCATCTGTCACACACACACACACACTACATACACACTGCACCCACGAACAACTTGTCTGTCTGCGCCACCATCTGTCACACACACACACACACTACATACACACTGCACCCACGAACAACTTGTCTGTCTGCGCCACCATCTGTCACACACACACACACACTACATACACACTGCACCCACGAACAACTTGTCTGTCTGCGCCACCATCTGTCACACACACACACACACTACATACACACTGCACCCACGAACAACTTGTCTGTCTGCGCCACCATCTGTCACACACACACACACACTACATACACACTGCACCCACGAACAACTTGTCTGTCTGCGCCACCATCTGTCACACACACACACACTACATACACACTGCACCCACGAACAACTTGTCTGTCTGCGCCACCATCTGTCACACACACACACTACATACACACTGCACCCACGAACAACTTGTCTGTCTGCGCCACCATCTGTCACACACACACACACACTACATACACACTGCACCCACGAACAACTTGTCTGTCTGCGCCACCATCTGTCACACACACACACACACTACATACACACTGCACCCACGAACAACTTATCTGTCTGCGCCACCATCTGTCACACACACACACACACACTACATACACACTGCACCCACGAACAACTTGTCTGTCTGCGCCACCATCTGTCACACACACACACACACACTACATACACACTGCACCCACGAACAACTTGTCTGTCTGCGCCACCATCTGTCACACACACACACACACTACATACACACTGCACCCACGAACAACTTGTCTGTCTGCGCCACCATCTGTCACACACACACACACTACATACACACTGCACCCACGAACAACTTGTCTGTCTGCGCCACCATCTGTCACACACACACACACACTACATACACACTGCACCCACGAACAACTTGTCTGTCTGCGCCACCATCTGTCACACACACACACACACTACATACACACTGCACCCACGAACAACTTGTCTGTCTGCGCCACCATCTGTCACACACACACACACACTACATACACACTGCACCCACGAACAACTTGTCTGTCTGCGCCACCATCTGTCACACACACACACACACTACATACACACTGCACCCACGAACAACTTGTCTGTCTGCGCCACCATCTGTCACACACACACACACACTACATACACACTGCACCCACGAACAACTTGTCTGTCTGCGCCACCATCTGTCACACACACACACACACTACATACACACTGCACCCACGAACAACTTGTCTGTCTGCGCCACCATCTGTCACACACACACACACACTACATACACACTGCACCCACGAACAACTTGTCTGTCTGCGCCACCATCTGTCACACACACACACACACACTACATACACACTGCACCCACGAACAACTTGTCTGTCTGCGCCACCATCTGTCACACACACACACACACTACAGACACACTGCACCCACGAACAACTTGTCTGTCTGCGCCACCATCTGTCACACACACACACACACTACATACACACTGCACCCACGAACAACTTGTCTGTCTGCGCCACCATCTGTCACACACACACACACTACATACACACTGCACCCACGAACAACTTGTCTGTCTGCGCCACCATCTGTCACACACACACACACACTACATACACACTGCACCCACGAACAACTTGTCTGTCTGCGCCACCATCTGTCATACACACACACACTACATACACACTGCACCCACGAACAACTTGTCTGTCTGCGCCACCATCTGTCACACACACACACACTACATACACACTGCACCCACGAACAACTTGTCTGTCTGCGCCACCATCTGTCATACACACACACACACTACATACACACTGCACCCACGAACAACTTGTCTGTCTGCGCCACCATCTGTCACAGACACACACACACTACATAGACACTGCACCCACGAACAACTTGTCTGTCTGCGCCACCATCTGTCACACACACACACACACTACATACACACTGCACCCACGAACAACTTGTCTGTCTGCGCCACCATCTGTCACACACACACACACTACATACACACTGCACCCACGAACAACTTGTCTGTCTGCGCCACCATCTGTCACACACACACACACTACATACACACTGCACCCACGAACAACTTGTCTGTCTGCGCCACCATCTGTCACACACACACACACACTACATACACACTGCACCCACGAACAACTTGTCTGTCTGCGCCACCATCTGTCACACACACACACACACACATACATACACACTGCACCCACGAACAACTTGTCTGTCTGCGCCACCATCTGTCACACACACACACACACTACATACACACTGCACCCACGAACAACTTGTCTGTCTGCGCCACCATCTGTCACACACACACACACTACATACACACTGCACCCACGAACAACTTGTCTGTCTGCGCCACCATCTGTCACACACACACACACTACATACACACTGCACCCACGAACAACTTGTCTGTCTGCGCCACCATCTGTCACAGACACACACACACTACATACACACTGCACCCACGAACAACTTATCTGTCTGCGCCACCATCTGTCACACACACACACACACTACATACACACTGCACCCACGAACAACTTGTCTGTCTGCGCCACCATCTGTCACACACACACACACACTACATACACACTGCACCCACGAACAACTTGTCTGTCTGCGCCACCATCTGTCACACACACACACACACTACATACACACTGCACCCACGAACAACTTGTCTGTCTGCGCCACCATCTGTCACACACACACACACACTACATACACACTGCACCCACGAACAACTTGTCTGTCTGCGCCACCATCTGTCACACACACACACACACTACATACACACTGCACCCACGAACAACTTGTCTGTCTGCGCCACCATCTGTCACACACACACACACACACTACATACACACTGCACCCACGAACAACTTGTCTGTCTGCGCCACCATCTGTCACACACACACACACACTACATACACACTGCACCCACGAACAACTTGTCTGTCTGCGCCACCATCTGTCACACACACACACACACTACATACACACTGCACCCACGAACAACTTGTCTGTCTGCGCCACCATCTGTCACACACACACACACACTACATACACACTGCACCCACGAACAACTTGTCTGTCTGCGCCACCATCTGTCACACACACACACACACACTACATACACACTGCACCCACGAACAACTTGTCTGTCTGCGCCACCATCTGTCACACACACACACACACTACATACACACTGCACCCACGAACAACTTGTCTGTCTGCGCCACCATCTGTCACACACACACACACACACTACATACACACTGCACCCACGAACAACTTGTCTGTCTGCGCCACCATCTGTCACACACACACACACACTACATACACACTGCACCCACGAACAACTTGTCTGTCTGCGCCACCATCTGTCACACACACACACACACTACATACACACTGCACCCACGAACAACTTGTCTGTCTGCGCCACCATCTGTCACACACACACACACACACACTACATACACACTGCACCCACGAACAACTTGTCTGTCTGCGCCACCATCTGTCACACACACACACACACTACATACACACTGCACCCACGAACAACTTGTCTGTCTGCGCCACCATCTGTCACACACACACACACACACACTACATACACACTGCACCCACGAACAACTTGTCTGTCTGCGCCACCATCTGTCACACACACACACACACTACATACACACTGCACCCACGAACAACTTGTCTGTCTGCGCCACCATCTGTCACACACACACACACACACTACATACACACTGCACCCACGAACAACTTGTCTGTCTGCGCCACCATCTGTCACACACACACACACACTACATACACACTGCACCCACGAACAACTTGTCTGTCTGCGCCACCATCTGTCACACACACACACACACTACATACACACTGCACCCACGAACAACTTGTCTGTCTGCGCCACCATCTGTCACACACACACACACTACATACACACTGCACCCACGAACAACTTGTCTGTCTGCGCCACCATCCGTCACACACACACACACACACTACATACACACTGCACCCACGAACAACTTGTCTGTCTGCGCCACCATCTGTCACAGACACACACACACTACATACACACTGCACCCACGAACAACTTATCTGTCTGCGCCACCATCTGTCACACACACACACACACTACATACACACTGCACCCACGAACAACTTGTCTGTCTGCGCCACCATCTGTCACACACACACACACACACTACATACACACTGCACCCACGAACAACTTGTCTGTCTGCGCCACCATCTGTCACACACACACACACACACTACATACACACTGCACCCACGAACAACTTGTCTGTCTGCGCCACCATCTGTCACACACACACACACACACTACATACACACTGCACCCACGAACAACTTGTCTGTCTGCGCCACCATCTGTCACACACACACACACACTACATACACACTGCACCCACGAACAACTTGTCTGTCTGCGCCACCATCTGTCACACACACACACACTACATACACACTGCACCCACGAACAACTTGTCTGTCTGCGCCACCATCTGTCACACACACACACACACTACATACACACTGCACCCACGAACAACTTGTCTGTCTGCGCCACCATCTGTCACACACATACACACTACATACACACTGCACCCACGAACAACTTGTCTGTCTGCGCCACCATCTGTCACACACACACACACACTACATACACACTGCACCCACGAACAACTTGTCTGTCTGCGCCACCATCTGTCACACACATACACACTACATACACACTGCACCCACGAACAACTTGTCTGTCTGCGCCACCATCTGTCACACACACACACACACTACATACACACTGCACCCACGAACAACTTGTCTGTCTGCGCCACCATCTGTCATACACACACACTACATACACACTGCACCCACAAACAACTTGTCTGTCTGCGCCACCATCTGTCACACACACACACACACACACTACATACACACTGCACCCACGAACAACTTGTCTGTCTGCGCCACCATCTGTCATACACACACACACTACATACACACTGCACCCACGAACAACTTGTCTGTCTGCGCCACCATCTGTCATACACACACACACTACATACGCACACGGTCGGTACCTGCGCCGGCAGCTTGCTGTATAGATGCAGTATCCAGTCGAGCGCGGCCACCTTGGTGCTGACGGAGTTGTGGTGCAGCATTTGCGTGAGTACGGCCACCACGCCGTCCAGCTCCAGCTGCACGCCCCCCTCCCCCGCCTCACCACCGCCCCCCTCTCTTGCTTCGCCCCCTTCGCCGGACTCCACCAGTTTCATCAACTGGAAGTTTACTATCACCGCCGTCTCACGTATGCCTAAATAGCTGTTAAGGATTTCATGGAACGAAACTTTACTTAGCGTGAATTTAATTTTAATAATAAACTAATAGGTACCGTATTCTGTTTAATACATAATGTTATTTGATTTAAGGTGTCTGTAAATATGTGAAAGGATACTCTTCCGAGGTTCATCGGAATATGCAAGACACGGAAGCACGGCACACAGTATGCCGGACGCGTACGGCAACATGGTCGCGCCGGCGAGCTCGACAAACTCTTTGATCCATGTTATTGCTGTCAACTGGAAACCAAATAAATGGGAACTTGAACAACACACAACTAAATAATATATGCATACTATTGAGAGCTTGTTCAGAGCTGCAACTATATATAGATAGAACCATTATTATTACTTTTTAAAATTAATATTATTGGTACCTGTAACATTTCCTCTTGCGACTGCGCATGTGTGATCAATATGTTGATCATAGCTTGAAAATCTACTCGTGAAGGATCCTTTTTTATACTTCTTAAAAACTCGTTTAACTGGACGTCACACCTGGACATACACAAACGACGAAATGAAGTACTGTCCCGGTACCAAATAGCAATTAACAATCTAATAGTTGAACAACTTCCAAAGTGATATGCTTACATCCTCCTGATCTCGGTGTTGGCGTCGTCCAGCATCTTGAAGAGTCCATCGAGCAGGTCGGGCAGGTGCACGATGAGGTCGATGTCTGGCACGGCGTCCAGCACCGACACCCAAGACACGATGAACTGCCGCCCGAACGCGTTGCGCGTGTAGATACGCTCGCGCAGCATCGGAATGAAGGCTGCCAACTCAAACGTCTGGCTCTCCGTCACTATATCCTGGACAACCGGTGCAACGTGTCATGGGTTCATTCTCGCACGGAAACATTCATAATTCGATCGCTAGAGTCAGTTATAACTTGTATTATTTCTTTACAGTCTCGACTGCCTGCCTTGCCCCGTTGGTCGAGTGACTCGAGTCGAGTGGGATGTCGAGTTAGGAACTTGGGACTCATCACAACTGTCGCCGCACCGGTGAAAGTGGTACCTACTGTTTTTAAATAAATTAATTACCTTGACTAGCCTGTCGAGTAGCTCGGCGCCCTGCTTGACCTGCGGCTCGGGGTCGGCGGCCAGTCGGGCGAGTGCGTCGAACACGAGCGGGAAGTGTGCGAGCGCCTCGCCGCGCGCGATCTTCAGCACATTGAACAGCGCTTCTGCGGCCTGGTACCGAACGCGCGACTCGCTCTCACTGAAGCACGCCACGATCGGATGCACCAACTCCGGCAAATAGTCGATGCAACCCTGGTGCAGAGGCGTTCTGTTTAAAACCTATTATTGGGCTGTATTGCACTAAATTGCGGTATGCTACTAGACTACTACCTAAGTGCAAGAGTTAATTTAATAGGACATACAGCCTCTTTGCCTAAAAAAGTGTTGATAGATCTGAGCATTCACTTGTAATGTAACAGAACATCAAGCCGTGTTTTTGTCGAACTGAACAACGACTCGAGCCAAACATTGCTACGAACACTTTTAACATACATTCTAGTCGATTTCGTTGAGCCGCTCGTTCGCCGGTGCGTTAGTTCCTTAAAAACCTGGTGCGAGCACGAGATGTGGAAGCTATTTTAACGCAGCCCCACTCTACGTGTAGATCTAACATTGGTTTAAGGACGACCAACTAATATCTTTAAATTTAGATAATTACAATGTAGTTAGTAATTTCAGTAGAAAGCATATGTTACATGGTGGGTTCTTAATATTAGTAAAATAATAATAAATAGTATTAAATCAAAAGGAAGGAAAGATATTGTAGCACTGACAGAGTTGAACACACCATTGAGTCGTCCTGTGTTGAGCTGGATAGACATGTTGTTGTCTGTGTGTATAGGCCACCTAATTATCAGAATCTTGCAGTATTTGATTCTGTCATGGAGAATATTTTACGGAAGGTTTGTTCTAGTCACAAATCAGTAATTATATGTGGTGATTTTAATATTAATTTATTACAAAATTGTACTAGCAGTATGGAATTGTTACATTTATTTGGATCATTGAATTTGAAAAATGATTTTTTAGAACCAACAAGGATAACATACCGCCACCTGTATTTATCAATGCGTTTTCTGTAATTGTGACCACAAAGAAAAACATATTATAAAAAGCTTGCCATCCGACCACTGTGGACTAATGGTTGCGTATAGCTTTTATTAACCTATCCAAAAAATTCAAATAAAATTTAGACAAATTACGTTAAAAAATTTGGAGAAATTGAGCAATTTTTTAGCTAGTAGCTAAAAGTTATGTATGAAATTATTTGATACTAGTAATCTGAATAAATTCTACAACGATTTCTTTGAGATGTTAAACAAGGAATTTATTTTTCCAATAAAAATAAAGATATTTATACCAAATTTGTATTTAGCGATTGCGCAACTGAGGGTATTCGTAAGTTCGTAACAGTAGGGACATACTTTTTGAACTTTATGGAATGAAACCGTACAAAAACGAGTAACCAGTATGTAACATCTTATTCAAAAACATTTAAACTAGTATGCAGAGTCGCGAAACGTCTCTATATTAGTAATAAAATAAAATCGTCTGATGATAAGATAAAAACTACTTGGAAAGTTATACACAACGAGACTGGTAGGAAAAGATTAAGAAAATCAGAATTTAATTTAAATACCGAAAAGGGACAGATTTCATCAAACGTAGATGTAGCCCAGGAGTTTGAAATTTTTTTTACCAACATTCCTATCAAAACTACTGAACATTTAAAGTCATCAGCAAACCTCTCTGTAACTTTGCTTGAACAACATAGAATCATGTCAACACGACTATAGTTTTCGATATACGAATCCTCTAGAAATTATAAAAGTTTTTAAAGATATCAAGACCTAATCAACGGAGGATCTTTGGGGATTGTCGGGAAAAGTTTGCAAGTCACTGATTCAAACTGTAGCGCCATATCTGGCTGTGATTTTCAATAAATGTATAGATGACGGTGTTTTCCCTGACCTAATGAAATATAGTAAAGTTATCCCACTATATAAAAGTGGTGACACTAAAGAACCTAACAACTATAGGCCAGTGTCTGTTTTGCCGATTCTCAGCAAAGTCTTTGAATAGTGGATGCTGTCTCGGATGCTTCATCATTTTAATTAACATTGTATCTTTCACCAACAACAATACGATTTCACTAAAGGTCGTTGCACAACTGACGCCGTGACACTTTGATTAATTAAATATTTGGTGCTTGGGAGGAAGCACAGGATGCTATTGGTGTCTTTTGTGACCTCTCAAAAGCATTTGATTGCGATGACCACGAGACACTTTAGCTGAAATTAGATCACTACGGGATAAGAAACTCTGCGCTCTGTCTTATGAAATCTTATTTAGAAGAAAGACAGTTAAAGGTTCATGTTAACGGTATTAACTCGCAGGGCTCTGGGATGTGCAGGCCATAATGCGGAGCGAGGGGGACTGGGATGCCGTCTCCTTCTTTTGCGAAGCAGTCATGCTAGCTAAGGAGGAGGCGGGACGCGTGAAGCAGCGAAGCCCTGCCTCCTCGCAACCCAGCCATCGCGAAGGACACACCGGGCGTCGGGGATCGCGGGACGATCTCCGGCCACCGTAAGCGCGGGTTTGCGGACGGCAAGCATGGGTGGCTCCCCGTCCGACCAGAAACAGACCCAAGCGTATGGCGCGTCGCGTTCCGCGCCCGCCTCAAAGAGCTATCAGACCACCATAGATGGGGCCCAATAGGGCTGTTGCCGATTCGGAGTCGCGGAGAACCTAACGGGTAACCGGGGCTCCGGCTCGACGTGCAGGAGAAGGAACGGGGTGGTTTTTAGTCAGTAAGAGTCTGACACTCCCTTCCGCCTCACCCAGGCGGGAGCAGTAATTCGATGATCTTCCCCTTTAAAAAAAAATCAGATTATCTTGAAGATAAGAATGCTTGGCAGCATGTTGGTTCGGCTCCACTGGACAATACTCAAATGTAGTCAGTAGTTAGATTCCAATAGTAGGTAATTTAATAATTTCATTCTAATATAGACAATCTAGTTTCCTCATGGCATCAAGCATTTCTTTCTTTATTGAAACAAAGAGTTTCCTTTTTCTTGTATAGAAGCACAATTTTTATGGATAGTCAGTATGCATATGTGAGCACCATGTTAGACTAAAAGATTTTTTTTTTATAGTAAGTTTGTAATTTGTATCTATAATGCGTCAAACGTGTCTTTGCATTGTTCTTACATATACATACAGTATTGGAATATGTATCAGAGATTTTTGTAGAACATACTTTTTTAAAAAGAGTAATGAATGGAGTTTCTTGCTCATTCAAGTTAACATTATAATCTGAATATTCACAATTATTAAGCCAAATAGGCTAAAGTTAGGGAAATAGGAAATTCCCAAATCGTAAAAATATTTTAATTTCGAAAAGTCTGACCAGTTGTTTTCATATGTGATTTACTCGTTTAAAAATGTTAATGCAGTTACCACACCATGTAACTGCATTAACATTTTGTCACACATAATGTTATGATTTGGAACAATTTGTAATAAAAAATAGTGTGGTAACAGATAACACAGGAAATATATGTTTACATTATCAACTTTCAATAATCTATTGATGTAATAGATAAGTAAATGAAATTATTTTATTTAGTGTTGTAACTTTGTGCACTTACAACACTAAATAAAATAATTTCATTTACACACAACACTAGTGTTGTAAGGATCATGTCATTGTTAACTGATTTAGACTCTAAGCTGCATCTGTTTCGGTCTCTAGTTGCATGTGGGGAGCTGGATTATTTAAAAACAGGAATAGTAATGTTATAACTGACCTTTCCTAAGCCCACTGCCACAGAAGAGAGTCCCATGAGTGCTCCATTCTTCACATTAGGGTTAGTGGAGGACATCAAATCTTGTCCGAGCACTCGTATCAGCCTCTTTATCTGGCTTGTGTTCTTTGCATCACTGAAGTCTTTTACCATCCTATAAGCATATGTCATTACTTATTTAAATGTGTGCTTGTCAAAATTATATTTTAGTACATTACACAACATTTTTATTTTATTTATAGGAAGAGGTAGGAGGAGGAAGAGGTACACCCAGATGTTCCACATTTGATATTGTTAAAATGTGTAAATTTGTCAAGTCATATGTCAAGTAATCAAAAATTGTATTGTGAACCTGATTGAAAAAGAGTAACCTATGGAGTTTCTTGCTTGTTCTCCTCCATAGGAATGTACACCTTGGAATGAGCAGATAGCTTCACTAGGACTGACATTATTAAATTTCAATATTTTGTTTTGATGTTCAAAAATGCATTTCTGGTCTATTTGAAATAAATGATTTTGACATTGACTTTGACCAAATTTATTTTATTCAGTAAATATTGAAATAGTAATAAAAGTACTATGAATATAAATACAGTCATAGTACTTTTTTATATGAAATGGGTCAGTGTTCGGTCACTATGTCACCTGGTGTTAATTTTTAATGTTGATGTGGACTACTATACCTAAATCAACAACTAGGTACTAATTTATATATAATAACAGTAAAACTAAACTATTGCATCTGTCAGTTAATAGTAACTAATAAACACTTTTTTATCACTCACGGTATAATACAAGGTCACTTACCGCTGTCGGTCTCTATGATCTATCTTAGATCTTTATAATACCTAATTATAAAAAACATTATGATACGATTTTTTTTTATAATCATAGAGGATTCAAGAAGAACTTTAATATATACAGGCATGATTTGATTTGAAAAAAAAATCAATGAAGCCGCAAGCGCAAAGCTAGTGATAAATATAAGAAAAAGTGAAATACTTCCTCTTTTGAGTCTGTCATAAAGGGGTGGATTCCGAGGGGGAAACTTTACTCACTTTTCAATTTCGACGCCAGCAAACTTTCTTTTGTCATATATTTTATCGCAAAGCCCGCGAACGCAGGCAATGCTCAGTGGGGCATAGTCTCTCTCGGACATTTCTGATTTCTTTATCTAGTATTATGAAAAACTCATGAAGAAAAGCCGAATTTAACAAACCATTTAATTAAGGTCTTTTATCGTTTAATTGAACCTTGTATAATATCTTGCCAAATTCTAAAGAAATGAGCAAGATAAACTGTCTTGAAGGTGCTAAATATTCTAATTTTTGATCAGAATAAATCTTACAGTAAATAAAGAAAAATTTCTGATATTTCTTTTCTAGACCGACATTCGACAGCTGATACGAATTATGAAAATGTCAGTCAGTTTAGACGTCTACAAAACCGTGCAGAAATAAATTATTCACTTACAAAAATTACATTCCAATCCAAAGTAATTTATTATTGTAAAAAAAAAATATTTTCAGTATCACTGTCGTAATTGGTATTAAGCTGAAAAATATAAAGCAAATGAATATCTTGATTTACGCCATAATGAAATTGTCAATAATGGGTTGTCAACAGTGGTGTTTTTTAAAAAGTAATAAACTGGTAACCCAGTTAATCATCCGTAGTAAACGTTCGATGAGTTGTGTGTACTATTTTGATAAAAACTGCGTTTTAAAACAATCCAATGTCATTATGTTCTAAATTGTGGTGTAGTATAAGTGTTTATTTGCCACGATAGAGTACATTTGGGCATCCACCATGCCCGTTACACTAGTAGACAGGTTGCCCTTGCCAAATCTCAAGGTTTATACAGCGGGAAGTGTTTCACTGCTTTCAATAGCTGTTTATTACGCTTTAAGTGTAACTAGTGATCCAAACTGGCGTGCAAACTCCACGCTAGCCCGACAGGACTCATTGGAGTCTGGGCAAGGTGAGCAGCTACCAATACCGGCCCAGTTACAGTCCAATGGTACCAGAAATGTATCAGAGCAGTTTGTGGATGTCATAACATTTATGATGCAGGAACCACTATGCATGTGGGTGAGTACCACCTGGGAAATGTAACCCTCTCAATTTCCATATCGAATTTATTGGTATCGGGCAAATTACGTCGAAGTTTATCGTGTTTAAGCTTATCATCCATGTTAATTATTATTGATATTGGTAGACAGTTGTCACGCCTACACAATAATTTAGGATTTTCTTTTATAACGCCATTATTTGTACTGTTAAACTGTCTCAGTGCTAATAGAGATTATCTGGCATCAGTAGTGAAATGACTTCTTACAACTTTGTTATCACCAGTGGCATTAACTATACAGTTAGGGGCCCGTATCAAATTCATTGGTTGAGACCCCACTCTCTATACCTGGCCCCTTCTAGTTGCTATCTGTCCATCTGTTTGTCAGCAACTTAGTTTATTATAGCTAGACAGTTGACATTTTTCAAGTGATTTTTAGTGGTAATTTAAATAAAACATAATTCTAAGTTATACTATTTAATTAATGATTAATTCTTTTATGGAATTGGCATGCTTATGACCATGTGCATCGGTATTACCTAATGGTATGGTAAGTAATCGGCGCTGCCTATGGTTCCGAACTAGGTTGGAGACCTGATTAAAGGAACTCCAGGCTCCCACCCTCGACTCGTTGAGTGGCTTGAATAAAAAATAGCAAAGAAATTACTTAGGCCACGGCACCGTGGTTTTTACTGCATACAGTGAAGCGCAAACCCTCGAGGCGCATGCACTGCTGTTTTAAGCCGTAAAACTAACCACAATAATTTCAACCTTCTTACCATATAGTGCTCAATTTTGCCAGCGCCATAATTTTGTAATTTATTACACTTCTAAAAACAGTCGTAGAAATAAAACTACAAGGTGGCTGTGGCTGCTTGCATTCGGTTTCTTGTGTCACAAAATTACGTGGTTTAAAAGCACCTTGATTCTGCCATAATGCAACCGAAGCCTGGAAAATAGTTTTATTCCCAAAGTAGCAAGAACGTATCAACAATAAGAGAAATTATTTAGTAAAAAACTAGCACTGGTCTTGCATTGAGGAGTTAGCGATTAAAGTAGATATGTACAGAATTATTTTTCTTTCCACATTTCCTAATTTAAATTAGTTATTTAAGTAATTCGATTTATTTACTTACTCACTTTTTATTTATTTTTTGCCACACTTGCCTTACACAAAGAGTTGCCCCGTGCGGGAATCGAACCCACTACACATTGCGCGGCAGCCGGTTCCCCAGCCACCGCGCCAACCATGCACCAGAACTTTACTGTTTACAACATCATTGCTTTTTTTTCTGACTTCTTTCAACGTCCAAATTGAAATAGAATTCCTCCAGGCCCCCAGGCGATCGCGACCTACGCATTAAATATCAATACGTCTTTCACAAATAAAATAGCTTGTGATTCTTTCTTCTATTACCATAATGTAGTGTTCCAATCCTGTGACCTGTGTCTGTTTGTGACCTATGTGACTGAGAGTGGTTATAGAAGTAATAGATTAGGCCCTTAAAAATGCCTTGGCACAGTCATAAGGCTTAATAGCCTATACAGTATAGGCTATACCTACCCGTCTACTTCGTTCATGATAATGTGTAGTTGTTAGCAGATAAATAAAAGGTTTGTTTAATTTATGGCGTAATAATTATTTACTTACTTAATCGATATTGTAATTAAGCCGTTGGTTGAGTGTTTAATACTTCGTGTCCAACAATGAACCAGTAGAGACTAATTGATGACCTTTAGGCCGACCTAAAGGTCACGTGTCAGGTACGATACCGATATCGTACTGAGCCATTTTTATCATAGTCCAGAATTGCTATGTTTTCTGTATTTACTTACATTTCATTACTAAACATACATTGTTATTATTTACGACGACTGACTGCGGATATAACGATATTCTTATCTTTCAGAGATATATTTAGTTGGTACTGAATATAGAATTAAATACGTACTAAAAATAATTATAGTAGGCTGGTCTCGAGTTTCATGCAACAACAAATTAAATTGTGTTTTAAAATACTTCTTATCATATTGACCCAAATAACCCGAAAAATAAAATAAAAAAGTGAATATAGTGTGGTGTAGCCGTGTAGGTAGGTAGTTGCGCACGTCGCAACTCGCAGCAAGTAGTGAACTATTGACGGTACGTGTTCGATAGGGTCTACTACGCTAGGTACTAGTCCACCTTCGCGGGCTTCAGATTTACCTTGCCGACAAGTCCGGCGACCTAGCTGCCGGGGTTGCATCCTATTATTGCAGTTAGTTGGTCATTGTTGACTCCGGCAGTTGTCGGGCAATTGATATTGATAATAATTATGTGGTTACTGTACTGCTATGCAATGGGTATTGTTTATAAAAGAAAGATGATGACCATAGATAATAACTAGAGGTTTAATGCTAAATTATAATCTACATAGGTGCAAAGTTCTAATCAATTCCAATATATACAAGCCCGAACACAAGGTAGTTACTGTATACCGTTGAGGAGTTCCCTTAACAATTACACTTCTTCATCATCAGACCCTTAATGACAGCTCCACTCTATCTAGGTGTAAAGTCCTCATCAATACAAATTAATCAAGCCCAAACATAAGGTAGTTACTGTATACCGTTAAGGAGTTCCTTTAACAATTACACTTCTTCATCATCAGATCCTTAATGACATCCCTACTCTATTTAGGTGTAAAGTCCTCATCAATCCAAATTAATCAAGCTCAAACTCAAGGTAGTTAATATAAACCGCTGAGGAGTTCCCTCGACTGCCTGTCGGCTCCATCATCAGGTCAACTCCAGACCCTTATCAAATTGTAGTGTTTCAAAATCCTAATTGAAAAACATAATAGACGCATTACTCGCCCATAGAATTTTCGAAAGTTCCCCATCATCAGATCCTGACCTCATGGAAATGGGACCATCTCGAGAGTATACCCTTTCAAACAAAACAAGAATTTTGGAAATCGGTCACAAATGGCGGAGTACTGCGCGAACAAACAAAAAAAAAAACAATCAGCCGAACATAGTACCTACTCCTTTTTTTGAAGTCGGTAAAATACTCAAACGCCACTCAATTTTAAGTCGCGTTTAAGTATAGTTCTGTCTCTACAAATTCATTGTAAAATGACAGAGATGGAAGATATTTAAGAACAACTTGAGTAGCCTTTCAGTATTCGGGCGTCAGTCAGTCTGACGTCCAAGGCGAGATGAGTCATTGGATGATTTAAAACATAAGCTTTTACCTTAACCGCTTTCAGTCCCTAATATATATATATATATTAGGGATATATTAGGAATAATAATATATATATATATATAGATATATATATATATATATATATGTGCTCCGGCTCCAATGAACCAACCAATCAAAGCGCCGAACGCTGTTTAGGTACAATTTAAAAAAGTAAAGTAATTTACGCACGTTTTTTAAATCAAGCTTTTTTTGCGAATTGTAGTTGTCAAAGCCATCCATACTTATATAATTTATTTAAATTGTCAAAATATTGGGACTTTAATGTTGGTACCTAATATTTAACACTGTTCCCTACCTGACAGGAATGATGCAAACTCATATTAACACTTATATTCATGTTTTCTAAAGATTCCATAAAAATATTCTCAGTCTGGCCTACTACCTACTTCCGACCTTTTTCCTAACTAGCTTAGGGTATCTGATAGTAGCAATCGGCGCCGTCCATAGTCATCCGCAACACCAGAGGCGTTACAAGTGCGTTACCGGCCTTTTGGCAATTACTTATTTGAGGATTGTCAGGGATTTGAAAAATTGGGGCAGATGGGAGGGGTAATTGGGCCTCCGGTAACGTCACTCACACGACGAAACAACGCAATCCATAATGCTACATTGATGTGCTTCCACAGATTATGTAACAAATATGTGTTTTTGCCATTTTTGGGGATTTTATTATGTAGTGCTCTGCTAGACGTTAGTCTAACAAATGTGATTTTTGGCGTTTTTTTTATTTCTATACCCATAGAATAAAACCCAACCCTACTAAAAGTATGAATAGATTACGACTCTTCTGACATTAATGTCTGTACTGTTCACACTTATGCAGAACACAAACCGGCAGCTGCTGCGACACTAATTATCGTGTCACAATATTTTTTCCTAATTACAAACACTCGTGTTGATACAGAGACATTCGATTATACACTGAGTGAGTGAGTGTATAATGTATAGAGTCGTAGTCTATTTTCGTACCTTATCGGTGTGCCTTTGTTTGAATTAATCGATGATGAATTTGACGATGTGTATCTGTTAATAAAATGTTATAACATCAAAATAGAATACAAAAATAGATAGGTCGGTAAAATAGATGGGTACAAATCCCACACTCCCAAGTCTTTCTCTCCAAAAACCTAGGCGCCATTTGAAGGTATCCCCGATGGGACTCTCATATACCAACTTTCAAAATAAGAAATAACTACAGCAGACATGACTTTTTGCAGATAACTAACCACCCAACTTTGCATAAGTACTATTTTGTAACTTTCCTCTGCTTTCTAATTTTGTGTCTGCATCGGGCGGTTTGATATTTCATCCTGCGGTCAAGCAGTCGATAATTCGCCAGGCAAACACTGACTGCTCGAGCCGTCGACTTCTCTCGTGCCCCACCCCCACCCGCGCTCTTCGTTGCACGTCGTCTAACGTCCACCCTTCTCAGGCGGACGTTTCGTTTGTTTATTGAAATGACTAATTTCTCGGGCAATTAAGCTAACTGCTTGATCAATTATCAATACCATCTTCAAGCTGACTCTGACTGCTAGAGCGCTCCGTGTATGTTTATCACTGGGTAACTGTTCGAGCTGACCGTGTATGGCAGGCCTTGTAGGTTATAATACATCACGCTACGATAAATAAGAGCCGAGCAGTGTGAACACGCCTGGGAGTAGTTAGTATTTTAACGATAAGGAATACGTATCTACCCATGCTGAGCACTCGTATAAACAAAATGGTAGCTTTGTATAAGTTTTGTAAGCTCAGTATCAGTTTGTAACTCGTTCAAACATAGCATTAGTTGAATGCGTAAGTGTAACTGTACAAATCGGGGCCCGTGGCAAATTCATTGGATGGGCCCCCGGTGTCAATTAAAAACAGAAGTTCAGATGAGAACCTCGGCGTCCGTGGCATTTCGCCGACTTGCCATCCTATAATTACACCACTGGTTATGTGAAAGCTGCCATTATAATTAACATCACTGAATACAGAAATTGTATGTCACAAGCTAATATTCACGATGCCACTATTCACCAGTTCTGTATAACTAGCATTAAGTATACAAGGGCTGTTGACTCATGTACCTATGTTGTCGTGTCGACCGACGACGGTGCGCGTACGGCTAGACGTTCTACGTAGTGAGTACACAGTCCAGGTGTCGATGACCGTGCTCATTAACAATCCGCGCTTAACTAACACATATCCACATTACTGTTAAATGCAAATTAGATAAAAAAAATACTATAAATAGAACTGGAATGTAACAAATAGCACAGTAGTGATAATATCTATAACTACCTACGTACATACTTTGAAAAATGAGTATGGTTTAAAAAGTACATAACTTGATCTAATATATAAAATTCTCGTGTCAGTTTTCGTTGCCATACTCCTCCGAAAGGGCTAGACCGATTTTGATGAAATTTTTTGTGCTTATCCAGTATCTATGAAATTCGGCCAACATCTACCTCTATATTTCATCCCCCTAAATGTTAGAGGTAGTCCACCCCTAAATTTTTTTCGAGATTGCGCGTACGTAGTCGCGGTCAGAAGCTAGTTTTTTTATATGTTTCTGATAACTGTTATGACTTTGGCGTTATAACATTCCTGGTACATCATTTTGTTTTAAGGTGAAAAATCATCCAATGACTTGTCCTGTCTTAGGTGAGGCGAGAGAGTGTCAGACTCTTACTAATTAAAAACTACCCCGTTCCTACTCTTGCTTCGAGCCGGAGCCCCGGCAACTTACAGAACTTAAATAACTAATTAACAAGTCATTCATAAATAATGAAGGTTATAGGTATTTTGGTAACAAAGAACACTAATCCGGTTAATGGCAATGACTATCCCACATGGACTACTAGCACTGTCACTGTTACCACCTAGTGTACTCAATAATTTTGTAGAATTGGAACCCTGTCTCGAGTGGGCCGTGGTCGGTAGCAGGTGAGGTGTAGTGCGTGTTAGCGCGGTAGTTACATCAGGAGCGGATGTCCGCGCTCCTTCCTTAAGTGCAGGTCTACTGGTGACAGCTCAGTCCGCCTGGCGCCCTAGCGTAGGCGGGTTCAAGATGGACGGGTGCATGTGGTTGCATGGCACAGTGAGCTAGGACCCCGCATCTCATTAGAGGATAGTCCCCCTTAAATTGTGTGTAGGATGCTTCCAAGAGATATCCTTCCTAAGATGGACCTCAACCAAGCGGTACGCCTGTCTCGACTCCACATCTTCTCAGCGCATTTTTTTATTTTCAATAAAAGTAGGTACACATAGTTATATGTTAAAAACTTCTAGATTAACCGCCCAGGTACCTATACATCCCGGGCGGGAAAAGTCATTGGATGATTATGTCCCCTCAAAAAAAAAAATAAGGTAAGAACCTATACATACATATTTTTTAAACTTCCACAATTAATTATGTATTGTTATGAATTCGTGTCCTTTAGGAAAACATTATGTAGTACACACTCACACATTAGAATCTCAATCGCGGCCAGATCTGTATACGGCAGACACTCGAGATAAGAGGCAACGTGCTTGTGATTGCAGACCCTGATCAACATAGCGTACTGCTCTCTGGCGGTGTTCGGGTTCGCGGTGCAGCGGCTAGTGTTCGGGCCGCTTCGCGTGGCCGAGGCACAGCGCGTCAAAGACAAGTTCTGGAATTACGTGTTCTACAAGTTCATCTTCGTGTTCGGCGTCATCAACGTGCAGTATATGGATGAGGTGCTGCTCTGGTGTTCCTGGTTCACACTCGTCGGCTTCTTGCACCTGCTCGGCCAGTTGTGCAAGGATAGGTACGAATATGTGAGTACAATATTGCTATCTGTTACTATTTTTTAACTAACAATTCGCATAAATGCAGTGCCTATGTACTGCTTCACGACTACATACGCATTTCTATATCTGCCATTAATTACTTAAAATTATAGACAAACATAAATGGTGCCTCTTACATCATAACGAACAGTTAATTTTTGGTTAAAACCGCGCAGCTTGAGCATCGTAACGGTGTCTTGTGGATTGTGGACAATCGAAGTTTTTAGAACATTCATCACGAGCAGCTGCCGTCGAATCGAAGTAAATGTGACCACATTGTTTGCGAATGGCGCGGGCGCAGTCACGGCCGCTAAACAACAAGTTTATATATAAATATGTACATTGATGACGAAAATAATTGTTTGTATCCACATAATATCGCGCGCATGCGTGTGCGTCGGTCACACGATCACACATCTCGCAGATCTAAAGGACAACACTGAATACGAGTTATCAAAAGTTCTCAATGTTTTCTACAAAATGCTGGGTACAAGTGAAATCTTTCCCCAACATTTAATTTCCAATATGGCTCTGGAGTACCTAAGCAACTGTCTTACCACGATACGCCGACGACGACGGCGCGACCCTCTAGCTCTACACTACGGCTAATTTACATGATCTATAATTTAAATTATTAGACGTTATAATATTGCACAAGACTAATCACTGTACTATAACGGTTAAACGTTCGTGTTGGCGTAGGATCCTTATCATTTTTAGGATTCCGTACCCAAAGAGCTCTTTTGCTAAGATTCTGCTGTCCGTACTGAGTACTCCGTCCGTCTGCCTGTGTCTGTCACCAGGCTGTATTTAATAAGCCGTCTTATAACTAGGTAGTTGAAAATTCAGATAATGTATTTTTGTTGCCACTATAACAAGAAATAAAAAAAAAATATTATAAATGTTTATAATATGCGTTAGTGAGGGGTTGCTTTGAAGTAACATAATTACCTATTACATATCATGTAGGTAGTAAGTAGAAAGAAACCTAATACTTAGACAACCAAAAATGTCAAATCACGCGGGAGAATCATGGTCTGGCACGAATGGGGCGTGGGCTCGACCGGCCTCACAGAACACCGGCTTGAAACAACGCTTGCGTTGTTTTGTTTCGTTTGAGTGAGGTTGCCGTTTTAGTAGGTAAGTACTAGCCGTTCCCCGCGACTTTGTCCGCGTATGCGTATAATATGACTTCTGGCAAGTTATGAATTTTTTAATTAGTCTTTTCCAAGGATAATTCCAATGCTGTGTAAAAAAATCTCATCAGAATCGATTCAGTTATATTTCTTGTGAAATATTTTTCACTTTTGTGATTTCACCCGTATTTCAGATTTTACCCGCTCGTGTATCCATTCCCGTGAGGTTTCAGTCATTACAACTCCATTTGAATTCCAATCAAATAGCGGTTCAAAGTGTTTTCAACCGACCGCGCACGCTGCTCATGAGGAAGAACCCCTCTGTGGTTCGAAACTAGTAGAGCTTTTCTCAGTATATTCACGTGAGTAAACCGCGATTTTAGTTAATTTAGTATGTCTCACGATAGTGATTATAAAAAATATAAAGAGCTTTTTGGTAATTTTATTTTATCACACATCGGGTTACATTATCAAAATTTTGGTTCCCTTTTTCTGTCTTATTAAATATAGCCTATGTTTATCATCGATAATGTATCGCTCGAACAGTAAAAGAATTTTTCAATTCGATCCGGTAGTTTCGGAGCCTATTCAATTTAAAGAAACAAACAAAAAACCAAATGTGTCCTTTAACTTTATACTATTAGTGGATAGTGAATTTAATGTGAAAGTGTAAATGAAAGATACACACCGACGGCTGGGAATGTGGTAATATCTTTTGTCAATAGAATAATGTGAATGTATAATTATGCATCACGTGTCTAAAGGCGGCACTCGACGTCCTACGCCTCCAAGCTTTGAAACACAAATTTTTGTTTGTCAAAGTATATCGCATGCACAATAAGAGTTGCTGTTCCAGCTGTCGTCGTCGCCCCACACGGGCGGCTGGGCCCACGTGCGCTTGGCGTGCCTGCTGGCCGGCATCCTGGCCGCCGCCGCCGCGCTGCTGGCCGCCGCCGCCGTCTGGGGGCTGCCGGCCGGACGCGATACCTTCGCCTTTATGGCGGCCGAGGTACGACTCTCGCTCGTGTATACATTGCTTACTGCCCCTATCCCATCTTTGGGCCGGTTCGGCTAGGCAGCATCTAGAAGCACTCGAATCCGATTCATCGATAGGTCTGGCAAGAAGCTCGATTGCGTTTCAAACGAAACGAGTGTAATTTATCGCCAGAGCGTGTTTGGTGGAGAATGTGTCATAATGAGTAGCTCGTGTGGGCTGGTGTGGCAGTGCGTGCTGGTGCTGGTGAGCGCGCTGCACGTGGCGGCGCGCTACGCGCTGGCGCTGTGCGCGGCCGACGCGGCGGGCGCGGCGGCCTACTACGTGGCGCTGGGCTTCGAGGCGGCGGCGCTGCTGGCCGAGCTGGCGCTGGCGGCGGCGCAGGTGGCGCAGTGCAGCATGCTGGTGTCCATGGCGTCGCTGGTGCTGCTGCTGCAGCTGCGCCACCTGCTGCACGAGCTGCAGGCGCGCCTGCGCCGCCACCGCCTCTACACGGCGCTCGCCACGCACATGAGCCGCAAGTGAGTGCCGCCTACCACTGACCATATAAGTTCAAATATTGAGGTATTCCTTGTAGCGCCCCCGTTTTGAAGCGCGCCCCTCTAAGCGCTCCCATGATTAACTTTCGGATAGAGATGGGACTATACTAAACAAAATTATCGATAAGAACTAGGTAATAAGTAGAACACTTATAATATACAACTAGCGGCCCGTCCCGGATTCCGCACGGCTTTGGTAATTTTTTTTTTTTGTTTTATATGATTGATTAACTATTACAACCGTTGTTACTCTTCGTAATTTGACATATGAAACTTTTCAAATTCCAATGTCAACAGTTATCCAATGGCTAGCAAAGAAGAAGTGGAAAAGAATCAGGATAACTGCGCCATCTGCTGGGAGCCAATGAAGGAGGCTCGCAAACTACCCTGCTCCCACCTGTTCCACAAGTAAGTGCAGCAGTGTGAGTAATGCGAGGTGTGGTGTGTGCAGTTCGTGGCTGTGTCAGTGGGTGCAGCAGTGTGAGTAATGCGAGGTGTGGTGTGTGCAGTTCGTGGCTGTGTCGGGGTGCAGCAGTGTGAGTAATGCGAGGTGTGGTGTGTGCAGTTCGTGGCTGTGTCAGTGGGTGCAGCAGTGTGAGTAATGCGAGGTGTGGTGTGTGCAGTTCGTGGCTGTGTCGGGGTGCAGCAGTGTGAGTAATGCGAGGTGTGGTGTGTGCAGTTCGTGCCTGTGTCGGGGTGCAGCAGTGTGAGTAATGCGAGGTGTGGTGTGTGCAGTTCGTGCCTGTGTCGGGGTGTAGCAGTGTGATTAATGCGAGGTGTGGTGTGTGCAGTTCGTGCCTGTGTCGGGGTGCAGCAGTGTGAGTAATGCGAGGTGTGGTGTGTGCAGTTCGTGGCTGTGTCAGTGGGTGCAGCAGTGTGAGTAATGCGAGGTGTGGTGTGTGCAGTTCGTGCCTGTGTCAGTGGGTGCAGCAGTGTGAGTAATGCGAGGTGTGGTGTGTGCAGTTCGTGCCTGTGTCAGTGGGTGCAGCAGTGTGAGTAATGCGAGGTGTGGTGGGTGCAGCAGTGTGAGTAATGCGAGGTGTGGTGTGTGCAGTTCGTGCCTGTGTCAGTGGGTGCAGCAGTGTGAGTAATGCGAGGTGTGGTGTGTGCAGTTCGTGCCTGTGTCAGTGGGTGCAGCAGTGTGAGTAATGCGAGGTGTGGTGTGTGCAGTTCGTGCCTGTGTCAGTGGGTGCAGCAGTGTGAGTAATGCGAGGTGTGGTGTGTGCAGTTCGTGCCTGTGTCGGGGTGCAGCAGTGTAACTAGTCAGTTCTACGCCACAACACTCAAATATCCCTGGAGTTGATAATTTTGCTACTTTTGGCAATTCTTTCCATTGTAACCCATTTTTAACAAGGATACACGCACCACCCCGTTTCTGTCCTATTCTACAATAATATGCAGCCAAATCATAGTTGGGCAAAAACAACAAATTCTGATACCCATCCATGATAAAGTGCTCTGTAATACAAACGATATCAATACTAGTATCCTTACTCGCAAGCTCCTCCAGACATACCAACAGATCATCTGCTTTATTTATCAAACCAGCTATATTTTGGTGCAAAATGTTGAGATATTTATTAGAGAAAAAACAATTCATTTTCATCAGTGACATTGCTTTGTACAGAGTCATGCACATCAGGTACCCCAACAGAAGAATTACAAGTATTTAAGTCACTATACATTACTATTTCATCAATCATTAAACTAATATTGTGCATTATAATGGCCATACCACGATTACCTACAGAGCTACTACTTTTGTTAAACATTGTAAAATCATAGTTAAGATAGTAGTTTGAATCAAACAAATATGCATAATTAAATGAATACGCATCTAGATATATCAGTGGCGTGCACAGGTTTTCGAGACAGGGTAGGCAACTAAATATCGTATGATTAAACCCCCCCCCCCCGCCGGTCATACAATCATACTCACACAAGACAGGTACATGTACATACATAATACATTTTGAAAAATGCGTTCAAGAATATTGTGGTGTATTCTTTCGCCAAATTACATACACTGACATCTCGCGTATTTTTTGTGAAGTACTTCATCAGCTACTGATTAAGTCAACAAAACTTACAAATAATGAAGGATCTATTATTTATTTTAATAATGAAGCATAAATTTGATGAACCAAATTTCATTATGGAATTGTTAAGTTTAATCAATCTGTTCAAAATCATAATATATTACAAATTTAAGAGCGTAGGTACCTACATTATGTCAACAAACAAAACAATAACAAGCGCGGCCGGCTGTGGCCGACCCGAGTCTATGCGGTACATTTGTTATTATTAGAGGTACATTACATAATTATTAATAAGAATTAATATGTGAATCAGTACAACCCGAAGTCTAAGTTGATATTTTTAAGAATTATCAAACAATAAACAAGAAATCAAATAACAGATCCATTATAGTAAGTACATATTTACATTACCTACCTTTTACTTGGGTCAATTCTCGTAACTCGAGTACACCTCTGCCTATGGTCATTACCTGAATCTAGTCCTATAAAGGACATTTTCTTGCGAAATCTTACTGTTTTTACTTTCAACAAACACATAAAATTACCTATTATTCACACAAACTTCACAATCGAATAATATAGGTACTTGTACTAGAAACTGAACCTACACATATATTTAACTACTACTACACATTTATGCAACTTTATGTTTAAAACTATTTCCTAATAATTTAAACGAAAACATAAACAAAGCGATCGCACATCACATGAAAACAATATGGCCGAAAACATTAGAAATGAATTGAAGTCATTACCAATAGTCAATTGAGTGTTTATTATAATAAAAATGTAGCTTAAAAATTAAGGTAATGCAGCGTTTAATTTCAAAAAAACAAAGGTTAATTTAGTAAGTCAAATGAAATTGCATCATCGTCTTAAACCAATATTTCATACTAAAAAACATTCATTCATATAATTTGAAACGTTGTAAATGGCGCCATCTTGAAGTTTCAATAACTTCCTTTTAACTTTTATAATAATAAAGACAACTCCTCGTTTAAAATTTCTATAAACCGACAAAGCGTAAAAAATTTAAGCTTTAATTAAAACACTTAAAACATATTTGTTAAATACGCAATTATAAAAATACATTCGCATTATATCGAACGAGTTCAGAAGTTTCAACAAAAAATTCAATAGATGGCGCTGGTGTACTCCATTCATCAGTACTTTACGATATACAGATTTTATCAATTTAAATCCTTTTATGATTTAATTGTTTTTAAAAATACAATAACTTGTTGCTGTTTTATTGTTTTAGAATTCTTAATAAAATACGATCGTTTTCCAAGTGATGAACAAACGGTCCTCTAATTTTTTAGTTGCAAACATTTTGTCAAGCAAAAGGAATCGTGTAATATAATTATGAATGGTTATTCTGTACCGTGACCATGGTCGTGAACTTCACGCATGCGCGGTGCATACTTTTGGTACATTACTTTCGTGACGTCACAACTAGCAGCCAAGATTTAAGGAATAGCAGCGCATGCGTGGTGCGTGCGGGGCGCATTCATTGTTTTACAAAGGCGCGTATTTATGTTAGCCGTTTTTTTTACAAACTTTTATTATATTATTGAATTTTAATAAACGCGTTTGTACATTTTATGTATGTTATATATTCACGATATTTATAGGTAGGCAAAGCCTTTTCGTCTATATGGACTGCACGCCACTGAGATATATTAAACTGTTGAAGGTTTCAATTCTCGAGTTAAACATAATAGAATAGTCATTCAATTTGAAGGTAGGAGCACATAATATGATATTCGTGTGCTGCAATTTTAATAGCGTTTCACGAATATAAATAGTTAGTTCTACATAATTCTTTGTCCGACGAAAGTCATCTTCCCCTACAAATATCACGCAGTAGTCATTCTTATTGTAGTCCTTCAATTTGAGATCCAAGTCAGAGATAAGGCACTTAACACCACAGTTGGGTGTCAGGTAGTGGCAAATTTTATAATTAGGGAATGTATTTTCTGCAATTTCTAACATTTTATTATGTTTATTGCTACTTATAATACATAATTTGCCCGTTCTAGTTACATTAGATTTACTTTTATAATTTAATTGCGTAGATTGTGTTTCTGTCTTTCTTTGTTCTTTATTGCAAGAGTCACTGATAACGCCATCTGTGATCGCTTTATCTAACTGCGATTGATTTCGTTCATTGGTTGGAAATGTGGATTTCGAAGTTATACTTGGGATGTTTTTATATTCACTAGACGTTTTCGGGTTATTTTTCGCGTACTGTTTAATTTTTGCAGATGTTTTCTTAATTTTAGGTGTTTGCATGCTTGGCTTAGCAGGGGAACATGTCACCTTTTTATACAGAGCATTTTGTTTTTGTAGCTCCTCATTAAGGTGTTTGAGCTGCGTATTTTCTAGAGTCAGGGAATCTATTTCGTTGTGGGCACTATTGAGTTCTAGAGATAATTTTTCTAATTTTTGTTTTAACTTAGTGCATTGGTCATCTTCGTCATCAGAAATGTCAGGTAAACTGGTCGTGGTGCCATCTATTGGTGAGTTCGTCGAGACCGTATCATTATTTGATGTTTCAGACTTAGAACGGTTGCGTCTATACGTGATATTATTTAGAAAATTCATTTCTGGTAAGGTGCACAGTAAAAGGTCCTAGCCCTTGATTAACGAGTGAATGACTCACCTGTCAGTCGATCTGTTTACAAACGTCACTTCTTGCTACGCTACTCGCCACCAGATGTCGTTGTTTGCAATCCAATTATATTTAATTTCATTTAATTAATCCTTTTAACACTAGATGGTGTTGTGGTGTGTGCAGTTCGTGGCTGTGTCAGTGGGTGCAGCAGTGTGAGTAATGCGAGGTGTGGTGTGTGCAGTTCGTGCCTGTGTCAGTGGGTGCAGCAGTGTGAGTAATGCGAGGTGTGGTGTGTGCAGTTCGTGCCTGTGTCAGTGGGTGCAGCAGTGTGAGTAATGCGAGGTGTGGTGTGTGCAGTTCGTGCCTGTGTCAGTGGGTGCAGCAGTGTGAGTAATGCGAGGTGTGGTGTGTGCAGTTCGTGGCTGTGTCAGTGGGTGCAGCAGTGTGAGTAATGCGAGGTGTGGTGTGTGCAGTTCGTGGCTGTGTCAGTGGGTGCAGCAGTGTGAGTAATGCGAGGTGTGGTGTGTGCAGTTCGTGCCTGTGTCAGTGGGTGCAGCAGTGTGAGTAATGCGAGGTGTGGTGTGTGCAGTTCGTGCCTGTGTCAGTGGGTGCAGCAGTGTGAGTAATGCGAGGTGTGGTGTGTGCAGTTCGTGGCTGTGTCAGTGGGTGCAGCAGTGTGAGTAATGCGAGGTGTGGTGTGTGCAGTTCGTGCCTGTGTCAGTGGGTGCAGCAGTGTGAGTAATGCGAGGTGTGGTGTGTGCAGTTCGTGCCTGTGTCAGTGGGTGCAGCAGTGTGAGTAATGCGAGGTGTGGTGTGTGCAGTTCGTGCCTGTGTCAGTGGGTGCAGCAGTGTGAGTAATGCGAGGTGTGGTGTGTGCAGTTCGTGCCTGTGTCAGTGGGTGCAGCAGTGTGAGTAATGCGAGGTGTGGTGTGTGCAGTTCGTGCCTGTGTCAGTGGGTGCAGCAGGACGCGTCGTGTCCAACATGTCGTCGTGCTCTGGCCGCAGGTCCGGCCGCGCCGCGCCAGGACGCCGCCCGCCACCCCAACCATCTATTCCACTTCGACGGTAAGAGAACTATCTAATTACCTAATCTATACTAATATATAAAAGTAACTACCACTAGCGTGGAAGAGCCACGCTTTGGCACGAATGGGCCGGCTCGATTGGAGTGAGATAGTACGGCCGAGCAGAAAACCGATGTGAAGCAACGCTTGCGTTGTCTTTCGTCGTGTGAGTGAGGTTACCGGAGGCCCAATTACCGATATCTTGAGATTGGTTAAGCTTGGGATATTATGGGGTTCCTTAGTCAATTAGGTCGGGAATGATGGATACTACCACCTCTTAAAGAATTTAGGTCGACTTACCTGTAACCGTGTATATACAGGGTGTCCAGTAAATAGTGCACCATACTGTGAGGGGGATTGCAATACTTACCTAAACAATCCAATATATGTTCAGCGGAAATGTTTGTTTTTATTTTAGTTTTTGGTTTTTTGAAGTCGGTGATTGTCTTAAGTGTAACGTGGTAACCCATTACACACGCACACAAAAAACCACTACCATTATGGTGATTCAATCATTTCTAAGTGACATTATGTCCGCCTTTTTTCAACGTCCTTGACAAAACCCTAAAAAGGCGTGTTTATTAAAAACCACCCTGTCAAACATTCAACCTTCCATATTAGAAACTTTGTAATAAACAAATAAACCAAAAACACAAATCTAAAAAATATCAATCGTCACTACACTTACATGTCATTGTCAAACGAAATTTAGACGTCAGACAACGAGAGAAAAATAGTCGGGAACAATCGGGTGGGAACTAAATTGACACGAGAGCAATGCAGTGACTAGACTAGAGCGCAATCAGTGCTGGAGCGAGCATGAGTTAGATGCGGCGGCGGCTGGCAGTGTACGCCGCCGCACTGACCGCGCTCTGCTGCCTCGCCGCGCTGCTGTGGCGGCAGGCCCATGCAGGTCACTCGCTGCTTTACCTTACCACGCGAACGACGCTCTACTCTCCTAGAGTAGCGAGAGTGCCGCTACGTCATGCGCCGGCAAAGTCGACAGAAGAACTAACGTCATCGACAGAAGTAGAAATAAAATATCGAATATACTAATACGACAGCGGTGAGTGAGGTGTGATATGGTGCGCAGGGTCCCGCTACGTGTCGTGGCTGCCGAGCTTCTCGGTGGAGGTGACGCGCGTGCGGCCCGAGGCGGCGCTGGCGGGCGCGCAGCTGGACGCCGCCGCCGCGCAGCTGCAGCTCATGTTCCCGCAGCACTCGCGCGCCGCGCTGGCCGCCGACCTGGCGCGCACGCGCTCCGCGGACCTCACACTCGACAACATCCTCGAGGGCCGCCTGCCGCCCGCCGCGCCGCCGGCGCCGCGCCCCGCCCCGCCGCCGCCGCGCCCCGCGCCCGCGCGCGCCGACGCCTCTACTATGGCCGCCGAGCCGGTCGACGGCGTATCCCGCTTCTCGCGATGCGCGGCCGAGCGCGAGGCGCAGCTGCGGCGCCGCAAGCTGCAACTGGTGGAGGCGGCGCGGCGCCGATATTTGGCGCGCCTGGCGCCGCGCAGCTAAATCGCCTGTACCTGGCGCCCGGGGCTAATTACTGATCGAAGCTCGGATGCTACAAATGGTGTGTTGCAACCCGAATCTTTATTTTAGTACGTAGCCGTAAAATACTGATATGATGTAAATACTTCACCCGTTGTGATATATAAATTAGTGTATTAATTAGTTTAGCCTCCAACACCAACGAGCCTGGCTGAATATTTTAAAAAATATGGGTAATAATAATATGTCCTTATTTAGACGATTGTCGCGCCAATTTAGTTTATCTTTGAGAGTGTATTTTTCTATTGAATAAAATATATCGTCCATAGAATGTACTCTTAGATTACCGTTAAATATAAACTCATTTATAAATTATTGAAACCAGTTTGATCTCCTTTGAATATGAAACCTTTGACACAGTTACACTTTATTTCGTTAGATTAGTGATTACTCATATTATATGTTGATGTAGACGATGTAGATATAATACCTAATTAATGTATTGTAATGTTAATGTCCACACTCATGCATTATGTAAACATTTCACTCATTTGATATTCTGTAACAATACAACTATAACATGACTCTTTACATTGTTCTCGTATCACTAGATAAATTCTTTTCTAGAATTGATGTGTGCATTTGTACTTATATTGTGTACAAATAATAATAATGTGTTAGTGGCTCCAATGCTCCATACTTAGCGAAACTCTTCAAATGGTCATTTAATGTGAAAATAGCAACTTAACAAAATTGTCTAGGAAGTAATCACTGTGGCTGAAGCTGTATTGAACGATTTTTTTTTTTCTAGAAAACATTTAACAGGAAGAGTTGAATCAGAATAGCTGTAAAACAAGACAATTACTTAATGGTGACTGTTTTGTAGTGAGAGAACAAGTATGAGATAATAACATTTATAGCCACAACATTAGGTGACTGCTGATACATATAAAATTTTAAATAAATTAATATAAAATTGATTCATGACTAGTCAAATATAAATAATAAATATTTAAAGTTACTATGTAAGTGTTTTTTTTAATGCCATGATCACATGCAACAGTTTTGTGGATAACCTCAGTAATGTATGTAGTTTTATACATGTGTTATGTTGGTGCAGAAAGTGGTAACCTTTTCCACTATATTGTCCATGTACATGAACAACATGTAAGTAGTATACCGCTTCTCCCCTTTTAAGTAAATTCTGAGGTTTTCCAGAGAGAGCATTGAGTTGTTGATGAGTATTTGAATAGCTGCAGTGGGTACAACATTAAACTTACATAAATAAAATGTGGAATCAGAACTTTGTGCAATTACATTCCCTGTGGAAGGCTCAAGAAAGTTCGGGTACACAAGAAAGAAATGTTTATAACTTTTGTTGGACATACTAAATTAATTATTATGTTCTTGGCTTTCTCACATATCTGTTTGACAAACTACTAAGGCTGCAATGTTTGGTTTGAGTGTATATTTATCGAAGTCCACTCACACACAGCAAGTAGTCCTGCTCCTAGAAACAACTAGTTGTGAAAGTGTAAGTGCCTACTTATTGTATGTTGTTCCAATGTCGACTTTTTACTGATAGGCCTTGTGGATATTTAAATGATATGGAATGACATAATTTTCAGGTAGATCATTAATATAACTGTGCCAAGATTACTGAAGCACATTATGCATAATAAAAACACCAATTTTCTTAAAATAAAATCATACATGTTGTCTTTAAATGATATTTAATTCATATGCATTCAGTTTGACATAACTATCAACCAATACTAGTGACAGTGACAAAATTAGATAAATTTTTTTTATAAACATTCTCAGTTACTTATACAAAGATTTTAACCTATAAAGTTGATAACAACAATGTGCAACACCAAGTGGGCAAATATGAAGTCTGCAAATCCTCGCTCCGCACTCAGTCCTTGAAACTCATTCTTGTTTTCTGGATTCACTTGCAAACGAAGACAGACTGGAAATAATATAATTGAGCAATGAGGTGTTTCAGTATCGATATTTAAACTATCAAATAGTTATTAACGCAAAGTAATGTAAACCCTATTACATGGGACTCATAACATAAATAGTGAAAACTGGGTTTTACATTGTACAGCGGCATAATGTGCACCTCTGCCTAACCCTTTCGAGGATAAAAGGCGTGATGTTATAATGTAAACGTAATGGGTGATGCTGTTATACCATAACACAATATTTACCTGCGAGGACGAAAGAGCTGACTGTAGAAATAAAACCGCTCAAGAAAGAATTGAATGGAAAAGTGCCGACAAGGCAGCAGTAGACGAATTGAATCACAGCGGTTAGAAAAATGTATAATAAATAAGCGTCAATGATTTTCAACTTTTTAGGCGTCTTGGTTGTATATTCCTGGTACAACTTAGGAATTACAGCTGTAATTGATGTCATTTTGTAAGTTAAAATTACAGAAAACTTGGAAATTACAGTACAGAATGCAACGCTTGTCGCTCTTTACTTCTCTGACAGTGACAGATTTGACACGTAGTAAACCTAATCTACACGTCAATTTATCCTATTGGATACTTTGGAAGTTTGGATAATTGGACCGTAGACAGCAGACAGAGAATGGGGCCTATTGTATTTTTGCTCACCAAATGTCGCCAGTATGAACCTCTCGTCCTTCGTCCTATAAGTCCGATATTAGGAGTTTAGCGGTCCAGAAGATGAAATCGTAACATTAAAATAATAATTAGAAGACTAACTGTCAAAGGTCAGGGATAGATCGTCATCACGAAGTAGGAGTTAGAAGTTTAGAACGAGGTGCTCTAAAGGCAGTAACAGTCTAGCGGTTGACACTCACTCCTTCCTACTTCCTCAGGACTAGAGGAGTCAGTTGAAAATATTTTAACAAAAAAAAAGACGACTGAAAAAACTTTTCGCACCAGACACTTTATTCTAGCAATATCGATCATTATTTTTCGTTTTCTAGCAGAAAGCAAAAAATGTATGAAAATGATAAATCTTCAAACTGGTATAACTTCTTCATCTTGGATCTTATAACTTTTACAAAATAATTATTAACTATTGCTCAAAATAGTTAGTTCTTACGATACGTACTACGTAGGTACCATTTTTTTCATTGGTCGACACTTTCAGAATATGGCCAAAAAATGATCTCCAAATGAAATCCTAATTTTAGAAATAAAATCGTTTATTTCGTAAGTTTTTCACTTTTGGCAAATAAAATATAAATAGTAATCAGTTACACAATTCCTATCTATCATAGCCACAGTTCGAGCGAAAACATAATCTTATTTTTTATAAAATTTTGCATACTCGAAATAAAATTATTCGAAGTGATGTGATGAAAATGTTTTAGAAGCATTACAATTGATTTCAATTTTAACATTTGAAAGCACCAATTGCATGTATATATATTTACATCATGTTTGATGCATGAGCAGTTTTATTTTCATTTAAAGATATCGGAAACAACACTTTGACCATGTCCTCTCCAGGCCCACTCGACGTACCTATATAAATTATCGTATATAATATTATTAAGATGTACGTACTTTTAGACCACTATTGTAGGGTTTATTTCTATCTACCACCTTCAAGCATTTTTGTGGTACATTTCGTGTCTTCTCCATGGTATGGTATATAAAACAATGCTTTATATTTTATTAATTTTATTTTTTGGCATATTTGGCAATTGCACCAAAAAATTGGTGATTTTCAGAAATTTATAAATAACGAAATTTATAAAAATTAATAAATAACGAGTACATACTGAGTATCCATTTTGAGTATTTATCCGAAAAATCGCTCACCTCTAGTTGCTCTCCGTTCGTCACCTCACTACTTCTATAACATTGGAATGTCATAGTAGTTGACACACAATTTTATGCATGTCATTCATTTGTACGCTGTTGTTACAAATTGTTGGATATTCTAAAAGTATTACTGTTAGAAATTAAAATGTTGAGTGTTAATGAAAATTTTCCCGAATATGCAGTGCCTGGAGCTAAACAAGTTCGCTTCGAACCGTACGCTGATAATGGCGGCAGCATTGTTGCCATCGCCGGTGATGACTTTGCTGTTATTGGTGCTGATACACGTTTGAGTACCGGTTTCTCCATCTATACGAGGGAACAGAAGAAACTATTTAAGCTTTCGGACAAAACTGTTTTGGGTGCAACGGGCTGTTGGTGTGACACCTTGACCCTCACCCGGCTGCTTTCAGCAAGGATGCAAATGTACGAGCACGAACACAACAAGTCAATGTCCACACCAGCCGTCGCTCAAATGCTCTCCACGATGCTGTATTACAAACGTTTCTTTCCTTATTATGTATCGAATGTCCTGGCTGGTTTGGACGCCGATGGCAAGGGATGTGTCTACAGCTACGATCCCATTGGTCACTGTGAGCGCTCCAACTACCGCGCTGGTGGTTCTGCAGGCGCTCAACTGCAGCCATTACTGGACAACCAAATAGGTCTCAAGAACATGCAGAATGTAACTGAAACTCCTATACCTAAAGAAAAGGCTTTGGCCTTGTTGAAGGACGTTTTTATTAGTGCTGCTGAGCGTGATATTTATACTGGAGACTGCATCTACATTCTAATTATCACTGCCACTGGCATCCAAGAAGAAAAGTTTGAATTGCGCAAAGATTAATTTTGAAATAAATGTAATTTCTCAAAATTGTGTTTGCTGCTTATCCCACATGATCTTATAATATTATTTAGTTTATTACAAATTTTGATTGGAAATTCTACTATTCCCTTATTATTTATTAATGGTGAACCCAAATGTTAATGGCTGAAAGAATAATAATAACTTGCCAACCAGAAGGATTACAAAATACTATAACAGATTGAAATTATATCATCACATTACTCCTAGTATTGGTAAGTTATTGTCAGTGAAATAAAGAGAAACAAGTAACTGAGTTTATTATTTAGATATTACAAGGTAACTACAATACAACTTTACACTTTGTTCATTATATTTACATTCAAATGAAGATAATTTGATACTTTCATTTATTGTACTTAGGCATAACAAATATATTCTGTGGAAAGATTTTATCAAACATTTCACTCACTAATTCTTGACTTGCCGTATCGCCGATAATGGTAGCTTTTAACCTAGGAGGAGTCGTGCTGCCAGAAACTAAAGGATGGATATTGTAGCAAAGTTCCACTTTGCCCTTGGGTGGTATGGTCACTGATATTTTTTTGTACCCTGAGAACATGTAAGCATCAGTGCCCTCTACCGATACAGTAAGTCTGATGGGTGTACTGCACTTGCCAAATAGAGTGCATTTCAATGGTACTGAAGTCAATAGCTCCACTACCTGGGGATATTTCACTTCAATGGCGACCGGACAATCATCTATGGGCAGTGCTGACAAGGCTGTGCTGCTCATCACACAATGGCCAGTGTTGGACTTCCGACGCCACGTTATGTTATATAGACCCACTCTAGTTGGATTATCTTTAGGTTTGTACTTGGCTTGTATGCATACAGCATCTGATGCTACATTCTTTTCAGCAACTTCAAGGTTAGTAATACAAGACAAAGGCTTGATACTATCACTGGTCTTAAAGCACTCAATTACCTCCAACTCTGTGTCCACTATCAGCAAATCCCAAGGGCTTAAGATTTTTATCTGTGGCATCACTATGAATGGGTCATCTACGAAACATTTCGCAATTGGTTTAAAGTTCATTGCCACAAAATTGGTAGACACTTCAAATGGTTTAATAACTGTTATTTTAGTACAGAAGTCTTTAGTGCACTCCAATTTTGTAATCTCAGGGAGATCAATAAAATAAGATACTTTTATTTGCACAGTTGCAGTTGCTGTTCTATTTGTTTTCAAAAAGAATGTATTGGCATGACTGCTAGCCTTACTCAAACTACCAACTTGTAAATACAGTGGCTGTGTCTGTGGTTCTCCTTCCTTCAAACTCAATTCTGTGACTGAGTCAGGGTTAGGATTGTCTGGGGAACTCAACAATGATAATGTAATTCTAATATCATACACTTGACTGTCTTCATTGTTTGTTATAGTAAATAGAGAAGGGAACCATTCACCTTGCAGCGCAGGACTCGAGTTGGTAACCAGTAATGACAACTTGCTATCTCGAGAAGTAATAGATGCTACTGTTAAAGGTACAATGGAATCAAATTCATAATCCGTTTTGGGGCTTCTTATGAAATGTAATAGTTCTGGATGAATAGTTAAATCTGTTACTTTGCTGCCTTCTATCTTGAAATTTAAAACTATTTTACGTTTTCTGTCATTGTCAAGAACAAAAGATACACTTTTGATATGAATGTCTGATCCACTGTCATGAGGATTTGGCTTGAATTGGCATAGAAATCTTTTAACTTTTTCACCTTGTAATAAAATAGTTGTTTTATCTTCATCAATGACTGGAATTTCAATTGTTTCAGATTGACTAGATATAGCTATAAAAGCATTTCGAACTTCAAGAACTGTTGTGTACAGCAGCCTGACATATAGTTCTAATTCAATTATCTCATCCATTCTGTATCTTGCTTGCTTAAATTTAGGCTTGACTTCTAAAAAGCTAGATATGTTAGCCATATCAACAGGAATGAGAAGAGGATCTTTCTCAATAGCTGATTGCCAGAGTTCTAGTGCTTTATGCTGGGAGGCAGCTGGGAGATCTGGTTCAGCAGCTGGTATATTCAAATTGAGAACAGACATAATATTTCTGTATATCCTATCCTTATCGTTGTTTGGTACCTGGATGTGTTTAGATAGTGCCTCTACTGACAGTTGTAGATAGTCTTGTATTTTCCCTGACAAATAAGCACACTGCAATGCTCGATTTAGAACATGTGAAGCTAGAAACCACCACTTCTCTCTGCGATAGTCCCACAGCATATGAGTCAGCAGAGTGAGAGCTTTGCCATAATCAGCTGAATAAAAGTATTCATTTGCCATTTCAACTACTAACTGTTTTCTCATCCTAGGGGAGTGGAATGTCTTGAACTGTGATATGGCACTGCCCAAGAAGCTGATGATCATAGCAGAGTGGTTAAAAATTCTTTCATTATATTGTAAGGCTTGAACTGCTGCTTGTTCCTTTTGTGGGTCATGAGGATCAGCACTAAGGCGGCCTGGTCTCCATGGTCTTTGGCCATAGAATTCCACAATGCCTTCCAGCGGGTCAGGTGTTGGTGGGTAAGCCATAGCCTCTGTGCAGACAGACCTCATTGCTTGTCTTCTCTTCACAGTGAACTGAGCTGCATGTTGATAATAAAAGCCAGGATGCTGAGATTGTATAGCTGGAAGGCCTGCTCGGATAGCTTCATCGAACAATTCTCCAAAAGCACTATATTGTCTAGCAATCCAAGCATAGTGTTCAAACAGTAATTCTGTAGATCCAACTCGGTTTTTATACCTCTCAATGTGAGACTTTAGTTGAGCTATTGCATCTCTGGGTAAATTCAGAGCAAATAATAGTTTACAGAGTTTATAATTTATATAACCTGCTACAGTCCTAACTTCATGAGTATTGGTGTCTACAATCCTTGTTTCAAGTAGGTTGTTGTAGGCATGCATGTAGTGCTTGTGGGCTGTACTCAAATCTTGTTTTAGTTCATTAAGATAGCCCAGCTTAAACTGGTGTCGCACAAACAAATATTGATGAGTAGTTTTGTTGAGGTGATCCCTATGCTGTTTGATGTTTTTAGTTTCATGATGGTAGTAATTTTGAGCAATGTCATAAAATGCATTCTCGAGGCGCAGAACGTAACCCATTAGGTGGTCACTATGCGGAAGTACAAACAGTGACTTTGACTGGATTTCACAAGCAGCACACAAGGCTTGAGCTCTCTCGGCACCCAGCATGTACTCAGAAGGGGGTGGAGAGAGTCTGCTCTGTATAACGACGACGGCTACGCGTGTAGCGTGCCCTTCTACTGCAGCGCGGATTGATTGTACCTTGGACGCACATTCAATGATCTTTTCGTTCCATTGAGCATCATTCCAATCCATGTCATAAAAAATTACGACTACTGCAGGAATTAGAGACACACGTTTATGGATCCAGTTCTTCTTTAGAACACCCTTGGGAATATACCACTCGTAAGAATTTCGCTTCGGCTTAACTACAGGAAATTCGAAGGTATTGTTAAGTAACTTGAAACGCACAGGCGTACGGTCGGCACGACGATTATTGGAAAATGCATCCCAGATTTCTTTATGGATAGCATTATTCACCGCGTCGAGTCCAGACAAACCAATGAGAGCGAGGGGCTTCAATATTATCTCGGGCGGAAACTCGGTGTAGTCACTTGGCTGCGTCGCCATTATTGTTCGTTTAATGTCCTTAATTTCGCCACAGTAATAATATTGTAGGTCATGGAATCATTCCATGTCACAGTAATACTGCATACGTAACTAATTTATATCCACAATCTTCAATGAAACTCCCCCATCATTTTTGCCAAATTGCCAATCCACTCTATTTCTCTATTTAGTGATCTTGAAACGTCAAAGTCAATAAATTGACGGGATGAAAAATGAAAATGGACAAATAATTACAGAATTGCTGTCTATGCTTAGTGCATTGACTATTATCTAGTTATTTACGAATCATTTTGCTTCAGTCTTGCTTGACTTCTTGACCATGTCTTGACAGTTTTCACCTCTATCATTATATTTACACAATGCCGGGGGTGACCCCCCCTATTATATGGGACTTCTTATAACATAATTAGTGAACAGTGGGTGGTATTAAATTAAGTGCTGAAATGTGTACCTCTGCCTACCCCTTTAGGGATCAAGGGCGTAATGTTATGTTGTATGTTAAAATAAAATAAAAATTAGGAAGTTTAATTGTTGATTACGCACGTTTAGGGTTCCCATATAATAGAAACGGCGCTAGCTACGCCCCTGTTCGTTCACCAATATCCAAAGCAGCTAATAATGTTTGTAATATTTTGCAAGTATGTTGTTAGCTTTTGTGTTGTGACAAGTTTTTGTTGAGAGAGCCATGTGTTGGCAGCACGAATGGGCTAACTCAACTAGAAGATACTACGGCCTCAAAGAAAAACAAAAACGACTTGAAACAACGTTTATGTTGTGTTTCGTCGTGTGCGTGAGAGGTCAGTCGGGGCCCAATTACATCCGCCCTTCCCCAATCTCCCCAATCACTAAATCCACTAATTCCTAATTTCCAAAAAACACTAAATAATTAATATAAATATAAAACGACCCAAATTGGATTTTTTATATTTTGTGGTTTGTGGATTTATGTCAAGTCAAGCAGTACTCCCCATACTTATTTTATGTACTCTTTGCAGAACAAAAATTAAATCATTGTTTATGGTTTAGTTTGACTAAGTTTGACTTTGACGTTTGGAAGACTTGACTCGAACGAAATATGAGATTTTAATGTGATACTTTATTTTGTATAATTTTGATGAAGTAAATTACACGACACGTGGATTAAAGAATTTAAGTTTTACTTTTACATTTGGGCCTAAAAAGTAAGCTATGGCGTCTCAGGCTTTAGCCTCGTTAACGGCTACGTATACCGATTCTGAGGGAGAAGAAGATATGGAAGATCAAACCCCGGAAAAAGAAGAACTAAAAGAAACTCATTCAGAACCCGCAAGTCCAAAAAAAATGGAAGAAATTAATAAGCCGGCCTCTGCCCCTGTAACTCCTAAACGAAGGTTAGTTTCTTACGTTGATGATACTGTTGTATCCGACGAAGAACCAATATCACCTGGTCCGGAGAACCGAGATGATATGCGGCGTCTGTCAATGGAAACCGATACAGACGAGGCGGTGCCGCGGTCTGAGCCTGATGAATGTGAAGACGGTGTCACCATTCCACCCGAACCGCCCGGGAAATGCCCCAAAGAGCTCCAAGACACGATAGCAAAGTATTATAGTCGAATGTTAAGTGAAGGATATGATATGAACAAAATTATACAAGATAAGAAAAACTTCAGGAACCCAAGTATTTATGAAAAATTAATACAGTTTTGTGATATCAATGAACTGGATACAAACTATCCTCCTGAAATTTATGATCCTCTGAAGTGGGGCAAAGAATCGTATTATGATGAATTATCTCGAGTACAAAAATTAGAGATGGATAGAAGGGAGAAGGAGAAAAAAGAAAAACTAGCTAAAATTGATTTTATTTCTGGTGTAGCTAAAAAATCTGAAAGCGATGATGAAAAAAAAAGGAAATCCAAGTGGGATCAAGCAGCTCCTAATGTCTCTAACAAGCCAACTATCAAGCAACCTGGTTTGGTACAACAACCACTTACTAGCAATGTTACTGGAACTAAAGGGACTATAATTTCAGCATTTGGGTCTTTACCTAAAAAGCCAAAAATTTGACTGGAGACAATTACTCATAAATGAATTATTTGACTATGCAGTCTTCAGATAATATGCATTACCACTTGCAAATACAAAATAATGTGTAGCATTAGGTATTATCCAGTGGCATGTAGCAATGGGACAATTTTAACTATAAGAGACATTATTACATTAATACAAATTCAACATTATTTGTTATTTTTCTTGCAGCTTTATTTCCTTTAAAATGTTATTTCAAATACTACCACTATAAAATAGCATCATATTATAGGATTATCAATATTAACTGAGCGGAGAACTTGTGTGAAACTAATCCTCTTCTAATGCCAGTCACCCCTGTCCAGTATGGTTCTGGGTAATCTCTGCAACACCTGGATCATTTTGACAGGACTTATATTGGAAGGTAGCTGATGTACTATAATTAAGGATACTTTTCTCATGTGGAAGAAGTTGCACATTGAGGTATTCTAATATTATAGTATATACTTCTAATAGAGTTGAAGAGTATGTTTGATTCAATGCGCTAATCTTCAGAACTACTAATCTGAATTGAATAATTATTTCTGTACTAAATAGTTAATTTATCGAGGAAGGTTATAAAATATCATATCTCTACAATCAACAAGAGTCAAGCAGAGCGGGTGTAACCGCCTGGCTAGTTACCAATAAACAAAAAAAAGTCTGTTCAAAACAATGTTTAGTGATGTTTTCCTTCACTAAATAATGTGTAGTCTATGACCATGCGTCTAATGAATGGGGGTACCATATTTTTGCTCACTAGAGGGGGCTAGTGGGAACTTCTCTTTCTTCGTTCAATTAGTGTCACGCCATTGGACGTTCAATATTGGCAGCTGCTGTGAGATTGACATAAACCTCTTATCTTATGTGGAGCAAAAACGGTAGCCCCCATTCAAATGTTGATATTAAACTGTCAAACACCGAGTGGTCACCGGTGACCGCAACCTATTGTTCTTTAATTGTGTCTTTAATGACGGTACTAATTAAATGTATTATGCTACTGGCGCGTCACGACACGCTGCGCCACGGAAATATAGGTATTTCTGCCTTTATAATTCTATTTTTATTGGTAGACATTGAATAATGTGTATAAGTTTTAAGTCTGAGTAAGGTTTTTTAAATTAAGTAACTAAATATGCAGGTTAGTCAAGTGAAATACAGATTAAAAGTTCTACTAGTTTCGAGGCACATAGGGACAGTCTTCCTCATGAACAGCGCGCGCGGTCTCGCAGCCTAGGTCTAGGTACTGTGAGAGCTTTTCTCAGTATATTTACGTGAGTAACCCGCAATTTTTAAGTAAAACTAAAACTATAAACTAGAAAAAATTAAAACTATTTTTAACAAAAACATGTATTTGGATAGGTATTCATACCTATTTGTTATAACAGACTTTGAAGAATACAACGTTTATTTTGGAACATTAGACCAGCAAAAAAAAATTTTAAATAAACTGAAATCTTGTCTCAGTGGGTTCTCAGGGGCGTGAAATAAAGTTCGACACACGATTGTTCTGTAAATTGTATAATTGGAATAAACTAAATACAAAATGATAAAACTCAAATATTTCGCGGTACAAATACGGAGCGCGTGCGTTCACGGCTCTCCGGCGCGGGACTTGTTGTTCTATCGCGTCACGCGTGACGCTCCTTCTCACAGATATATATTATTTATCAGCTCGATATATAACAACTCAAGCGTCGAACGGTCAGTGGCGGGGAAGCGGAGAGAAGAGGAATAGAGAGGTGGTGTGTAGCCACTAGAGTTGCGCGCTTACGTCCGACACAAACCAAAATCGTTTCAAAAGTTATTTTGAGTTAAAGGAAACATTTTGGGTTTCATTTCAATAAAAATCATAACAGTAGCATACAATCCTAGATAATTTGTTCAATAATGTAAATAATTTTATTTTAAACAGACCCATTCCATAGTTATTTCATAATATCCAAATTACCAAAGGTCTGTTTATAAAATTTTGCACACTCGTTTCTGTTCTAATTCGTCGTGCATCTCGCTACACTTTTACGTTGCCGGTCCGAGGGGCCGGGGGGAGGCGCACACACATACTCGCGCATACGCACTAGCCCGGCCCGCACCCCGCAAGCTACCCACCCTTCTCAGTCGGCCGCTGCCTACGTCACTGATATTACGCGTGCGCTGTGAACGTAACTGCTACCTACTGTGTTATCGTATTTGATTATTCTAACAACTCTTGGCTTGAACTTTGGATTCCGATTTTTTTATTGTTTGTGTTGTTTATTTTGATATTATCTTAATTTTGACTGACGCTTTGGACTTTGGACTTCGATTTGCTAGTGATTTACGTGACGTGACGTGCATTCGCCTTCAGAAGCGCAGTTGCAGTTGCGCAGGAGAAGGCAGGCTGCGTGAGGTAGAGGACAGCGTCCTCCCTCCATCCCAGCTGCAGTGGTAACAAAGACTGTCAGCAAAATGACGGGGTAACCCTCTAAAGGGCCAAAACCTTCCGGGGTTGCGGCATTTATCCCATTGCCGTCACCCTGGACCGTAACGGACTATTGAAGGACACCGTGAATTTTGGTCAGTACGAGCCTGACAGTCCCTCCCGCCCTGCTTTGGGTAGAAGGATTCATTTGATATTTTTACCAGGATAAAAAAAAAAACATTATAAACAACTCTAAAGAACAACAGGATTTGATGCAAATCATGCTGTACATTTAGGTGCCATAGTTACTGGACTATGTTACTATTCTATCTCTATTTCCATACGTTCACTCGTATATTTGTCTCTCCACGATTATGTGTTGTTATATAGCCAATAGTTTGATAGAATTTCGTAAATAAAATCTATTGTTGTCTAGACTGTTTACTGTATAATACAAATCACTATTGTAAACAACGAATCAATTAACTGTTAAAAATGACATGTTTTTTTTTATTGAAAACAAACCTCATTTCAAAGTCTTTCGAAAAAGCAGTGGGTTATAATGGTGCAGCCACACCATAGTTACTTTTTGTGTAGCAACAGAATAATTACGATAACATTATCAATCTACAAATGTTGCGACTAAAAATTAATATTATTTTTATTATCAGATATTGGCCAGATACATATTTAGACTGCCTCGTTGGCCGAGTGGTCGCAAGTGCGACTGCCGGGCAAGGGGTCTCGGGTTCGATTCCCGGGTCGGGCAAAGTATTACTGGGTTTTTAAAAAAAATTCTCAGTAGTAGCACGGAGTCTGGAATTGTGCCCGGTATATGGCAATAGGCTCACCCCCTATTACATGGGACTCATAACATAAATAGTGAAAAGTGGGTGCTCGACAACTTCATGCTTATTACTAAGAAGGATATACGAAAAAGCTAAAAACATCATACCTAACCCAAATAAATTATTTTATTTGATGATAATAAATAACAAACGAAACTATGTAAATTCACATTTTTGCAAGAAACCATTTAGGTTTCTGGGTAGGTACGTACGTCACATACATTGATAATCCTAAGTTCTAATACCTATTTGTTTGAGTTTATGTTGCGTTGCCATTCAAACATGAGCGTAGACTGCCCACTAAGTAATTAGGTAGGTACGCGATAACGTCACCGCCGCGCCGCAATCACACGCTGCCGCCGCGCCGATACAATGGCCACAAAATATCAATGGCGCCGCTGCCGTCGTTCTTCAATGAAATCGCGCGTGTAGGCGTCAGGCAACTGTTCGAGTATGTGTGTGTAAGCGCTCTAGCTTCTTACTGCTCATCACAGCGTCTATCTCTTTCGCACGTGATGTTGGATGAAACAGCATGAATTTTAACCACGCCCACCAAAGAGTTCGTGCCGCTGGCTAGCGCATCCATAATAGCTGAAAACTAAAGGCAAAAATACATTACTGTGTTATGCTACGTTTTACTTTTTGAGTAACTATCATAGCGGCAGTGAGACACTAAACTTTTAAAAGGTGAGAAAATAATGCTTGAGACGGTACAAAGTTGACCGGGTCATCTACATAGTATTTTCCTTGGATATCTACAAATAATTCGAGAACAAAATTAGCCAAATCGGTTCAGCCGTATTCGAGAGTTTTAGCGAGACTAACAAATACCTATTTTTATAATATAGGTATAGAGATTATTAAAATATTCTCTTTGTATTTCGTGGCATATCGCATGTGCGTGGCAGCGTCGATCACTAAGTATTTGTATTGTTTGTAGCCGATTGGTCGTCGTGGTGAATATTGTCGAAAAATTAAATTTCAAAAATGAATCATCCTAGTTTAATTTATATAACATGGTCACCCTAAATAGCGAATTCGTAAGGAATATTCAGAAGTGATTTGTTTTTCAGATACCGAACATATACAATGTTGATCTGTGCATATGTATTTAGTAGACCGTTTATACTAAATGTTAGTGTCTCTGGTATTTTATTCCGTTTTGATCTCAGGTAGGTACAGTCAATTATTTATTATGCAGACGTCACGATTGAGGAGCCAAATGAAATGCATTTATTTATTAAATTCGCTCAGTCTACTACTTTGTCCATATACTACAAATTCGAACACACTTACTACTAAATGTCTTTAGAGTGGAATATAAATTGACCAATAACTTTCATGGCAATTCATGCTCTTGTGTATAGATCGAGGAGCCACATTAAAAGTATTGTATATTCTTGAATATAAACAATACTGGGCTCAAATTTTTAGTAGACACTATACACAATTGCTACTAAATGATACAAAATTTTCAAAAATATACATGAAATACTTTCCGTGTTTCAGGTGGCTCCTCAATTCAGATGTTTGGATTGAGGAGCCACATTCACAGTTACATAACTTTAGACATATTATACTACAAATTTCAGAATTCGGTCTACAAAATTATTTACTTCCCTACTAAATAAGGGGGCGAGCTTCCTTTTTAAATCGAAAGTGGCTCCTCAATCCATACGGACATCTTGTTTCGCGTCATAGTCGGTCATAGCCAAAGAGTATAATAAGTATAGGGGAGAAGAGTTGCCACTCGTCAAAATTTATGCCAATCAATTTAAAACGCCATCTGAAAATTGAATCCTAGTATATATATTTTTTAATAACGTCTACAGATAATCCTAAGTATAGCATTATCTGGAGTAACCAGGCGTGAAGACGTAACAAACAAACAAATTATTAGAAAGTATCACTGTTACTCCAGGTATGACATACTAATTTTTGGGTTGTTATACTGATATTTTTTAAATTTGCCGGGCTGTCAGTCTCTACTTTCGTTTGCCAGACTCTATTAAGAAAATGCATTCTATTACTCGGGAAACATATGTGATTATTATAGCGTTTACTTTTCATTTTGTCAAACAAATTAACATTTAAAAATTATCAGCTACTAGGGAAATATCAGATGATAGATTTGTTCAAAGTATAATTCCAATTTTAGTTCATTTTAATTTTATGTTTACAAATTTCAGATATAAATATCTCATTTGAAATTTATTTGAATTTGTTGTTTTCTTAATTGTTACTCCGACAAAGAACTAAAATTAAAGATATTTACTGTTCACCGTTGTTTACACAGTATCTAATAGTAGTTAACAATCTAATGGTATAAATTAACCGTAATACCTACACAAACACTTGGGGATGTAATGCCCCAAGTGTTGCAGGCGTACATAGGCCACGGTAACCGCTTATCATCAAGTAGGCCGTGTGCTTTTTTGCCACCGTCGTGGTATAAAAAAAAACAAATGTAATATATTTTACCATCGATTTGAATCGCTTACAGTATTTACAAAAACAAAAAATTATTACACAATTTACAATTGCATTTAAACTATGCAGTGAAATGGTATGTAAGTATATTAGTAAATAGCTCTCGCTCGTCGATATTTTAAAACTACATGAGCTCAAATTAGGAAGGCACTTCTTACCATACTACCCTAGGAACAAAAACACCCAAACAAACACAAGTGGTAAACAGAGTAAAGTAAAATTAGTTAGATTTTGTAGCGCTTATATTATAATGTCGAAAAATATAGTGCTTAAAAATCAGTTTCTGCCTCAGTCAGTCTCAGTCTTTAAGTACTTTTTTTTGCTAATCTAAATAATGCCTGACTTAGTCCTTTCCTATATCTAGTTATATTACAGTCATTTTTACTAAACAACTACAGATTTTTTTTCCTATCCTCAAATATATTTTTATTACATTATAATGAAACAAAGTAATATTAATATTATAAATACAAATGAAAATGAAACAGGCAAAATGATGTGGGAAATTCAGGCAGACGTCACAGTTGCCCACAACAGACCGGACATAATATATACAAACAAAACATCCAACACCACATACTCTTTGATATAACCATACCAAGTAACTCCAACATAAGAGCAAAAGAAATGGAGAAGTTCAGTAAATACCGCCTTTTAAAGACAGAGATTAGACGCCTTGAAATATTGAAACGCATGTTATTCCTATAGTAATTGGAGCCATAGAAGTAGTAGCCAAAAGTCTAAGCAGATACACAGACAAACTAGAAACATCAACAGACATTACAATTCTACAGAAGCAAGCCACCATTCACACAAGAATGATTCTTAGCAAAGTACTAGGAGACACAGTTTTCGTCATCTCAAGCGCAGACACCACATACCATTCAATCAACCATCACACAAAGCTCACAATCCACAACTGGCATACAAGCTACACCCACACAAAATTCAAAGCTAGCAAAGTAGCACAAACAGTGTCAGTAATCGAGTAGTCAGCAGAAGAGGAAGAAGGAGATTTAGAAGTCATATTTAGAAGGGGCTATGAGCATCGTTTTTCCGGGTCGCGGGAAGCGGTGCCCACTTTCACCAGGTCAACCCAAAGAAGGAGACACCTCTACATATATGAATACAAATAACTAAAACCTAGAATATCCACCTTAAAAAAAATCTGCCAGTTTTGGGCACGATAGCGATGAAGAAAAATTTTTTGATGCCATAAGGTAACTGTTCGGGCTCGGAGGGATCAGGCTGTGGATTAGTCCTCGACGAGCTAGGTTGGTTGGGAGCGCAAATGGACTGTGGAAATGAAGTGGATAACTCTCATAAACTAATATACGTTTATTAAAATAGGATAGAAAAAATACAAAATAATTTTTTATAAGCCGTTCATCATCGCTGTTTTCGTGTACCTGCAGGTTTAATGACTTGCTTAAAAGGTACAAACTCCACGGTCTTCAGACTAGGAGATTAATTTTGGAGACTATGTTTTTGTATGATTTATGTAACAATGCATATGACTGTATGGACATTTCCAATCGAATGCGGTATGTAGTACACAAAACAACAGTGAGCCGTGGGTTGCGCTCGAAACCTGTATTCTTCGTTGGCTCATGTCATACTAATGCAGGCTTAAGGGCACCTTTACGTCTCAATGCTGATCAGTACAATATTTTAGCCACATTAATTTGTTCGCAGCGTCTAAAAATAAATTCAGAAACCTTGTCCGGGAATCTGGTAATGATTGGACTCACTAATTATTTCATAGATACATTTTTTCCCTAATGTGTTTTTTTATATAAATATCCATTTAAACTATGTATAACAATGATAGGTGATGAAAAATTGGAACAAGTGAATGAATTTGTATATCTGGGATCACTATTTACGAGAGATGGAAAGTGTGACGGGGATATTGAAAGGAGAGTGAAAGCGGGAAATAGTGTTAATGGTGCTTTACACTCTGTCATGTCGAGTAAAATAATATCCAGCAAAGCTCGACTTGCTGTAATGCAGTGTGTATTGACACCAACACTTATGTATGGTAGTGAATCATGGGTGTGGCAGAAGAAGCATGAAAGCAGGATTAATGCGGTGGAAATAAGAGCCCTAAGAAGTATGTGTGGACTAAAATTGAGTGATCGAGTGAAAAATAGTGTTATTAGAGAAAGGTGTGGATTGAAAGATGATGTAGTGACAAGGATTGAAAAGGGAATGTTACGCTGGTTTGGACATGTAGAAAGGATGGATGAAAGTAGAGTAACGAAAGAAGTATACAGAGCGGATATGAATGGGGCCGTCGGTAGAGGGCGCCCTAGACGGACATATAGCGACCAGATTGGCGATATATTAGAGAAGGGCCAAATTAAAAGTACCCTTAACCGACGAGCATGAATGAAAAGATTGATGACTGTTAATGAAGCGAAAGAGGTATGTAAGAATCGTAGTAATTGGCGTTCCTTAGTCTCTGCCTACCCCCATGGGAGACAGGCGTGAAGTTATGTATGATCCATTTAAACATACAATGCATATTCATTAACTATTGTATTCGATTAATTAATGTTATCGCTTCCTTTTTACCGATGTAAAAACTGATAATTTATACACATTGTAAACTATAGTTCATAACTGTATCAGTTTTGTTTGTGAATTTATGTATGTAGTGTACCTAAATTGTACGACTTCTTTTAACTACTTTTTTTGTATTCTTTGGAGAATGTCGTTGGTTATATATTTATTCTATACTTTGATGTTTGTTATAATGTTATAATATAGTGTGTAATTGTTAATTTTCCCAAATAAATAAAATATTTTTTTTTTTTTAAAAAAACGTTGCCCCATTCTAGGATTTTCTCCTGTGTCGTGGGTGCGTTTACAAACATATAAGTTCACATACACATGACTAGACGTGGGTCGTCGTCGGTTTTTTCGACGACGAGACGCAACCGTTTTTTCAAGAACGAAAACTAGTCCTCGAAACGGTTCTCGTTCGCAACTGTTTGATGGTTTGAGATGGAAGGCAGACGATGACGACGCGGCGACGCGCGACGTTCGAACGAACGTAACGAATCTATTAATGGGTTCTTAATCGAAATCTCATAGACGCCAACGTTCGTTCGTCTCGGTGACGGTTGTAGACTTGCGGTTACTATAGTGTTGCAATTATGCAAAGTCTATTTTGCTTCAAACATAGTTCTTAGTTGTTTTCGTTCATCTAATTGCTTTTTTTTATTAAATATATGAACTTTCCTTGAACGCCGACATTGTTAAAAAATTATTAAGTACAGTTACTTGTTTACTCAAATGAATTACCTACTCTACCTAGTTTAATCACTCACTTATTTACAAAACAATCAACAGTATCAACACTTATAAATTACAATTAGTTAAAACCTTTTTGAAAATGAATTTTCTGATGTGAACTTCACGCGCATTCAAACTAAAAAATGTAAACAAACAATATAGGTACCTACCGCGCGGCCGCGGTCATAAATGTCGAGCGAGTCGCGACGAGATGCATCGAACGAAGAACGAACAGCGCCATCGTCTCGTTCCGTACTATGATTTTATTGCTAAGTGACTTTGAATTCTATGTCTATCAATATACGATACGCAGCAATGACCACCGCGTTGTGAACGAGACGAAACATCGAAATAAATTGTAGTCCATATGATAATCGACCGTAAGACACAAGTAATAGTAGTTAATTTATTTTGCTATATCAAAGATAGAAACGAACGGAACGAGCTACGAATAGTTTCATTGTATTCTAGCTTGTATTTACATTGGATGTAAGTACAAATTCGCGTCAAACATTTCGAAGACTGGTTGTGCGACGAGGACTGCTTTGAAACAAAATGTAAAACGGTTCTATCGTCGCGGAACACCAAACTGTCTTTTAAAACGGTTCGTCTTTGGAACGACCACCTCTACACATGACACCCAGACCCGGAACAATAATCTGTGGATCACACAAAGAATTGTTCCGTGCGAGAATCGAACCCACGACACGTTGCGCGGCAGCCAGTTGCCCAGCCACTGCGCCAACCGTGCAGTCTAAGTCTAAAATAAAAACAAAAATATTTTTACAAAAATAATACGGCTTTAATATTTGCAGCAATCTATGGGTTTCTTGTTTCTTGAGACAAGCAACCTTGGTTGGAACTGTGTGGCCACTGAAAATATTAGTTTTGACAACATTTAATTTCAGGTTCGAAAACTAGATGTAGTTGACGGTCGATTTTGTAAGCTGTCAATGGCTATATGTGTGCCGGCCCTGTCTTAGCTTTTAGCGTCTATCTGACTGACGCAGTAGCACGGTTTGTTTCGTAATTTGTTGTTATTTACATTGTACAATGGCTGAGGCGACCGAAAGTGAGCCTATGCCATCGTCTAGTGAGGGTGACGTCGAAACTGACGCGAAAGATTCCGATGAGCCATTGACTAAAAAACGTAAACTGACCGACAAAGAGGGGAGTGACAAGCTCGAGCATAGGCTAGGAGGAATCCTCTGCTGCGCAGTTTGCTTGGACCTGCCTCAGGCGGCCGTGTTTCAGGTATTCTAAAACAGCTGATCGTGTTAATGCGCGCATCAGCTGTTTTACAGATCTTTTTCTTTGTTAGTTGAGCTGAGCCATCAGCTCACAACATAGGTGATAATCGTGTCGTGGTGACTTCCACGACGCCGGTGTCACCCAGCATTGTGTTTAGTACCTATAAGTTATGGCGTACAATGTATAATTTATATGATTTGGTTATCATTGTAAAGATACCATGGCTGAGTATCTGTGATAGCCCCTTGTTTTGGGTTTTGTTATTTATAATTATTATGGTTTATGTTCATTAAATTAGACAATGTGTGTGTGACCCATGACCTATTTGTATGAAATGTATACATAATCTGAACAAATTGTGTTGTTTGTATGAGTACAATATTAGGAAATAAGTATCTGTGATATTGTATAGACTAATATTAGTTTATGATCAATAACATAGCAAGTAAACTTAGTCTGTACATACTCTTGTAACATTTCATTTTCAATAAAGAAATGTTTCAGAGATTTATTTCTTTCTTTATTTAGAAATCCCTTAACTCTCCTTATCCCTAATAACAATCCTTATTGATGCAGACAATGATGTTTTACTAAAATTCACTAAGTATTCAATATTTAACTCGTCGAATACCGGTTTTGTAGACACAATTATAGAACAATAGGTTGCGGTCACCGGTGACCGCTTGGTGTTTGACAGTTTAAAAGTTATTATCTCTATATCATATAATATGAATAAAAAACAAACGAGTTTTTATAACAAATAGGTAGGTCAATAAAAATTCTTAATAATTCACAATTAAAATATCCCATATTTTCAAATTTATAATTTGGCAGACTGCAGAATATAGTTTATGTGATTTATTAATAATCTTGCTTACAAAGACTGTTGTTTAATTGTTAAGATTTGACAGAATAGAAAAGCTATTCAAATGCGATATAAGTCTCTTGTGGAACATATCATTGAGTGTATATTTTCTACAGTTACAACAGTACAATTACAATGTATAGTTTGGTTACAGGTATCACAATCACAAGTAACCATATTGTAGCACACACATACCTTTCATTTTCTCTCTGTCAGTCTCTTCCTCAATCTATAATTTGAAATAGGTAGTTGGCAATCAACATAATAAATATGAAATTGAGCAGGGCAGAAGGGAAGGGTCTGCCCGGCCCCGCACTGATGTGGTTATTGTGTTACAGTGTAGCAATGGTCACCTCATGTGTGCTCCATGCTTCACGCACTTACTCGCGGATGCACGGCTGCGCGACGAGGCAGCAACGTGCCCCAACTGTCGTGTGGAAATCTCTAAGACGTCCGCCTCCAGGAACCTAGCCGTTGAGAAGACAGTCTCAGAGCTCCCTTCCGAGTGCAAGTTCTGCACGCGCGTATTCCCGCGTCATTCGCTGCAGCACCACGAGGAGAACACGTGTGAGGAGAGGTGACGCATTCTTGTTTAACAGTTTACCACAGTAACTCTGTAGCGCCAGTCAGGGCCAGCTCACGGCGTATGGTACGATGCGTTTCTTATGATATAATAATGATAAACGTGTCGTACGTGACGTAAACCATTCTATACTTGTAACTTAACTAGCTCCTCACACGCGGTGTCTGCTCCCAATGACTGCAGCGTGAAGTTTTATAGCCTTACTCGATAAATGATGTCGTGGTGGCCCGGAGGTTTAAGACGCCCGCTTCTAATGCATGAGGGGGCGGGTTCGAAAGCTACCAACGGCAAGTACCAATGTGACTTTACCAGAGTTATAATAATATGTACTTTCTAAGATTATCTAAGCACCACTGATAAACGGTGAAGGAAAACATCGTGAGGAAACCTGGGCTTACAATTTCTAATAATAAGTTTGTAATCGCCAACCCGCATTGAGCAAGCGTGGTGATTAATGCTCAAACCTTCACCGTGTGAGAAGACGCTTTGCTCAGCAGTGGGCATTTATAGGCTGTTGATGATGACGACTCGACAAATGGATCATCAAACTCAAAACGCATTATAGTATTTAATAATATTTTATTGGAACCAGTAGCTTTATATCTATACTACCTATACCATCGCTTAACACCAGGCGAGATGGGGGCCAATCGCCATCCTATCAAAGTATCAAGTATAAAAAGATAAATACTTATGCTTATCAACTTGTATAAATATATTATATTGATTTTACTACCGAAACATTACCATACCACATGGTGTTGATCATATCAAATGTTCTTTAGTGAACAGTGAGATGAAAAAATAAAGAATTGTAGTAGTAACAAGAGTCAAAAGGCTGGCACAGAGTGTACTATTGCGTTAATTACAAATAAGTCATTTATTTATTTATTTACATTAAAATGAAAGTTTATAGAAAGAGCTAAAATACTTACATTCTAGAATACAAAAAAGAAACTTAAACCTATTACAATATTAATCACTTAGATAGTTCCTATATTATTGAGATTTATATTAAAAACTTAGACATTAATTTCCGTATGACATACGACTTATCGTGGAATACATCTAATTCTGGGTGCTGAGCTATCATCGAGTTCATGAGACCCATCGCTCTTGCCGTTGGTGCTGCAGCACCTCGCTTTGTGCGTACGCCTGGTGGCATAGCAAATAATTTCTGTCATTGTAATTTAAAAATTACCCACCTATGTAAATTAGATTATTTGAAAATGTACTATTTTCTGTTGGAACCTTGCCGACCGCTAGGTGCTATTTGAACGTCGACTACAGGGACAACTGTACCAATATAATATACATTGTTATAAGCTACTGGTTCGGATTAAATAATTATTTTTGTGTAGGATTTTTTTTAAGGGGGGCAAATCATCGAATGACTTCTCCCGCCGGGGTGACTCTTACTGACTAAAAACTACCCCGTTCCTACTCCTGGACTTCGAGCTGGCGCCCCGGTAACTCGTTAGGTTCTCTGCGACTCCGTATCGGCATCAGCCCTATTGGGGCCCATATCTGTGGTGGTCTGATGTCGCCGTCGCCGGCGGTGTTCCACCGTGTTCCGGGCGTGTTTCGGGCGGTTCTCGCAATGATGACACTCGGGCGTTTCCTCCCGCCCTATTATACACAGGTACCTCCCGAAGCTCCCATGTCCGGTGAGGACCTGCATCAGGCGGTAGGTGAGGACGCTGTAGTGTCTCTCAAGTCACTCCTCAAAGAAGGGACTTACCGCTGCGATGACAGCGAACCCATTTTGTATGGGATATAGGTAGTCCATTTATCGAGGAAGGCTACAGGCTATACAACATTACGCTACGATCAATTGGAGCCGAGTAAAGCGGGTGAAACCGCATCGGAATCGCTAGTATTAGTAGGTATAGATGAGTATTACAACGCAGTAGGTGGACAGGTAGGAGTAACGCCTAGTACCTACAAGGCTACATATTTGTTCCCCCAGGAAGTTCAAGTTCTCGCAAATCGTAGTCGATTCGTCAACAAACTGGCGCTACTTGGATAGTTTGGTTCGCATTGTGTCCAGTATATACTGGCCCCTGGCCGCGGCACTGGCGCGCACTCTAGCGGCCGCGGCGGGGGCGGGCGACATGTGCGCCGCGCGGCCGCCGGCGTCGCTCAAGCGCCGTAGGTACGGCAGGTGCGCTGCTTCTACCGTAATGTAACACGTTGTAACACTAACACCTGGTGTAATGCGAACTGAACCCATCGCCTGCGTTTGGTTTCACTTGCTGCAGTCTTGCTTAGCACTGTGGAAGTAAGTGCATGTCTACAGTAATGAACAAAATTTTCACTTAATTCAAAATGTATTCGCAAGGGTATTTCAGATTTGTGAGCTACTCGATCACAATGTAGGTATTATTTATTTAATAATTGCATATATAAATGAGCATAGTGGCGCGGGGAACGACACACAAGTAGGACGTAATGACGTGATCGTGTTGTGGCGGCAGGCTGACGGGGTGCCGCTACGCGTGCATCGGCTGCCCGTGGCTGGGCCCCGCGCACGAGGGCGGCGCGCACGAGGCGGCCTGCGCGCACCCCGCCAAGTCGGCCGCCGACGTGGTGGCCACGCTAGCCGAGCGGGACCGCCTCGTCAACGAGGCGAATGCAGTCTACAATCAGGTGCTCGATCTGCTCTCCTACGAGAAAATTGCCTTTAACGGTAAGTGGTTGTTCTCACAGCTCCACGCTACTTATCTATAATTTGAAATTTTGAAGAGTTTGGAGTAATTGTTTAAGGCATGCGTCTGCCACTCGCTGTCTGCAGGTGCAGACTCGCGCTTACGGTCGCCGGAAATCGTCTCGTGAATCCTCCAACGCCCGGAGTGTCTCTTACGTTTAGTTCCCTCTCGCTCCGTACCATGGCTGAACCAAAGTCGGCATGAGAGGCTGCAGACACGGCGGTGCGACGGTACTCAGCCCATGCAGGGCACACCGCCACCATATGTTTGTGTCCTCCAGGTGGTCGCAGCGACGACACCTGGGTGTTTCATCCCGCTGAATGTGAAACAATTACCCCTCGATAATTCTATTTCGACGTTTGACCCCCGAGGTTGGGTATGACGAGCCACTTAAGCGTAGCTCCTAGCCTAGTAGTCAAGCCTAGTCTAGTAGTCTCACTTAGAAGCCAATTGTTAAAAGTGCTTCTTGAAGTTCCACCTACTATCGAGGTCAAGGTCTACTATCTAGTAGTCTATCAACTCTACTATCAAGGACGAGTCCACATGTCTTATAAGTACCTAATAACCTGCTGCGTTACAAAAAGCGTAATGTGTAAGTGAACTTTTTTGCAACAAATACGTTTCTGAAAAACGCATGAAAATCAGTCCAGCCGATCGCGAGGTAGTCGCGGACAAACATACATACATATATACGTGCAAACAAAATAACACAAAGAGGGTATCAGTATCAGTCACCTAACCTATAGATGAAAATATTAATTTGTACCATAGGTACTTCTTTCTGCTAATACTTATTAGAAACTTTATACTCATAACAATTTCGCAGACTTGCAGTTGAAGCCGTATCGTACGGAGGAGTTCATGCATAAGCTGTATTACGAGACATCGCGCTTCTCCGCCTTCGGCCACCAATGGGTGGTGAAAGCATTCGTCAACAAGAACCAGCGCGACCCCACGCAGAGCTCCCAGCGGGAGATCACCTACCAGGTACCGCGGCGGTATTGTGTGGACGTGGCATGCGGACCGATTGTAACCTATCCCTCCCGTGCAGCTGATCCTGAAGAGCAAGGCCCCGGTGGGCCTGGGCGTGCAGTGGGTGGTGCTGCGCGGGCCGTGGGGCGAGGCGCGGCTGGGCGCGGCGGTGCGCGCGCACTGCTTCCACGAGGACGCGCCCGACGCCGCGCCCGCGCCGCTACCGCTCGCCGACCGCGACGACACCAACAGGCTGCTCTCCAACAAGGCCATCCACTTCCGGTAATCCAGCAATATTGTACACGGGCCACGCCACCTTCGACAACATATACCTAACTGTTGCCGCGGCTATTTATTCAATGAGGTCGTCGGTGTGAAGTAACACATGCGGTAGTAGTGTAGCGGCTGACGTTTGTTCCAGACTGATGATGTTCCTGTCGACGAAGTGATCTCCCCTGTCCGACTGACGACTGTCCGAGCTGTATCGCTTCACACTCCACCACACTGCGTTTACCAAAGAACAATGCAATAATGCCTCATTCCTCACATACATACCTACAGCGCACAGTCGTACACACCCACACACCTTTGATACGCGCATAATATAGATCAATCTAGTTTGAAGTTTTATGCAGCACAACCATATCCAAAGTTTTCTTAGTGGTGATTTGTTTACCTATCTCCTTAACTAAATGAAAATACACGATACGCGAGCTTGTCTACTCCACGAAACTGAAAATACACGATAATTGTGGACATGGTTCGTGCCGGGACTAAACTGTTTAAAAGTATTGAGCACCCCCCTACATAAGACGTTGTCTTAACTTACATACATACATACATAACTTCACGCCTGTCTCCCATGGGGGTAGGCAGAGACAAAGGAACGCCAATTACTACGATTCTTACATACCTCTTTCGCTTCATTAACAGTCATCAATCTTAACTTATTCCGGGAAAATTAAAATAAAATTGACTCATATGAAAATATATGTTTATTTAATATCAACATAACATAACATAACATCACGCCTTTTTATCCCCGAAGGGGTAGGCAGAGGTGCACATTACGGCACTTAATGTCACTGTACAATGTAACACCCACTTTAATATCAAATAATCAATATTTCGTCGAGTCACCCTTCGCTTTTATGACAGCGGCGAGTCGTTTTGACATAGAGCTAACTAATTTCTTGCACTCATCAGCTGATATTTTGTTCCATTCTTGCGGAATGTGCAGTTTGAGATCTTCTTTGTTTGAAATCGAGTAATTGCGGATCTTGCGCTTCAATATCCTTACTAATATTATAAATCGGAAAGTGAGGTTGTTTGTTTGTTTGTTCCGCTTTCACGCCGTATCTATTAAACCGATGGCTTTGAATTTTTTGCAGACGTAAAGTTAGAAGTCTGGAATAAATAATAGGGTACTTTTTATCCCGGAAAAATTTGATATTCTCGAGGGAAAACAAAATTATTGGTATAGATGGTGCTGTGTGTATTGGTATATGTCACATAGGCTACTTTTTATCCTTTTGTGACGCGAGCGAAGCCGCGGGTAAAAGTTAGTATTCCACAATTGCTCTATGGGGTTGAGATCTGGAGACTGAGCAGGCCACTCCGAAATTTCAATGGAATTTTCTTAAAAGCACTTCATTGTGCGCGCGGATTTGGTACAAGGTGCGTTATCTTATTGGAATTTAAATCCACCTAAGTTTGTGTCGCCGAAAATTTTTAAAAATGACGGTATCAACGCCTTTTCTAACACTTTTATGTACTTTCCATGCGTCGTTTACAGAGAAACATTTCTCCCATTTTTTTTAATTTATTTATTCAAATACCGCAAAAAGTTCGTTTGATTATATAGAATTAAATCGTTTTCATAAACTTACCTCAAAGTTATATTCGTCAGACCACAGAATATTTGACCAATCTGCAGCCGTTCAATGTTACATACTTTTTGTCCACTCATATCGAGCTTTTGTGTTTTTTTGTGACAGCAAGGGCTCCTAGCCATGCACCCTTTTAAACCAGCTTCTAAAAGTCTTCTTTTCACGGTTGGTGCAGCAATTCTTGTATTAATTCGTTCAGAGAAGTCAGCAGCCAGCACAAATGAAGTGTGGTTACGGTTTTTGAGAGACTCTAGAATCAATTTTCTATCTTCCCTTTCTGTGGTGATGCGTTTTCGTCTAGTTTTTGGCCTATTGGTATGGCTCTTTGTCTCTTCTAATCGCTAAATAGGGTACTGCACCGCTCGTCGCGAGCATTGCATAATTTTAGCGATTTTGACTTGAAATTTCCCTTGCTTAGTGAGAACCGAAATTTCGAGATGCTGCTGCATACTAAATTCACAATTTTTAGGGCATTTTGGTGGCGAATCACTTAATATTTAAATAACAATCAACTCTAGTAAAAGGGGATTGACCTATGTCCAAAACAAGCCCAAGTTGTGCACTGGCTAATTTTTGTAAAAATTACAATTCGTATTATTTGTATGCCCAGATGTTTTATGACTTACGATAAAGTTAAAAAAGGTGTTTTGTACTCTCTAGTAATGTCGACTACCTAATGAAAAACAATAGAAACAGAAACGGCAATGGTAAATCAGCGAATAACATATTGTGAAGGGGTGCTCAATACTTTTGAACAAGGCTGTAGGTCTATAAACGTATTAATATAAAATTTCGCCTGATTGTGCAGCCTTAGATACGATCGATCCGCTAAAACAATAATATACCTACATTTACTTCGACACTGATTTTATAACATGAACTTTTATTTATTTACATTATGTATTGCATCATTTATTTTTTTAAATGGTAGTTATTAATAAATTCGAAAGGCCGCTGTTTGAGATTATAATTGAGTACAAATGTATATTGATTGGGATATATTGGTTGACTGGTTAGGTTGTAACTACTATGGAGGTTGTGTCACGGTCTGTGCACCGGGAAGTCGGTTGCTGCCTGGAGCGGGTTCAGACTGGCGCTCGTATGCGCTCGTACACTCGCAACTCGTACGACCATACCTATGCTGAAACGAACGTATACGCAGAACAAAACGCTAATCTGAAACGGAAACCAGACTCATTGACCGAGTGTAATGTCGAGAGTGACTGCATTAAATATAATTATCGATAGAAATGTTTGGTACTGACGGCTATGAATATTGGAATTTTTAATACATTCGATTTTGTACAAATTTGGTGTATCTTGAGTGTAAGAGTTTTAGTTGGGATTATAAAAAGAATATTGTTGTGTGTCATCTGGGGCCAGGTTACAATGGTAACGGTAAAACGGGTTGGATATGAATTCGAGGGGTGAGTAGATACAGCTAGACTATTCTGTAAGACGTCAATTCGAACTTTCGAAGTAAGGTCGAACGAATTCTAGCCCCTCATTGTCGAGGTTATTCTGATAACCAATGACATGACGTGTGCGTTACCCAGGCCAGATGTTGTCGAAAATAGTCATTTGAATCTTATAGATAATTAGTTGCGCGGCTTCTGTAATTGCTGCGCACATTTTTAAATTTCCTGCGCTTATAGTTTTTTAATTATTTCACAAAAACATTTCCTGCTTTTTCTTTCTAATGGGAATATTTAAATAATTACTAGCTATAAAATTAGTTGTCTAGATGAAGTAAATGTTGTGTCTTGTTTTGTATTTGTTCTTACATCGGTTGCGAAGTTATTCGAGATTATGCTGGGGTAACGTTTTTGATTTTGCTAGATCTTTGAAATGGTTAAGCGGATTCTTATCATATTTGGTAGATGGCTTCTTAGAAATTAGTGTAAATTTGTTTTGCAACAAAAAAACCAAAATAATAAATAGCTTAAAGGTTATTCCATTAAATAGAAAAACACTTCAATTGGTCCCAGCACTCTCAATAACAGCTCTAAAGACTTACTGTAAACGTTATTTTAAAGCTTGTAACTGCCTTCAAATGTATGTGAAGTTTCATTAGTATCCTGTAAGTATTGAACAAGTTATGTTGATATTGAGTTCTTCACGAGCACGGTCTTGATGTGCGCAGTGTTATTTGGCCACTGGATTGCATATATGAACTGAATGTTATGTCAATAATTAGTTGTTTAGTTCAGTTATATATCAGTAAAATTCCAGCTCAGTACATTGGATAATTAATGAGATAATACGATAAAAATCATTAGGAAGAGAATGACCGTGGTAACCCGACCAAGTTTAGTAGGTTACGAAAAAGCAAAAACGCAGAACAATATGGTACCTTCTAAAATATGTAGGATAGTTTTTTTTTTTTTATTAACCTTACCCCACACTAGGATTTTCTCCTGTGTCGTGAGTGCGTTTACAAACATAAGAGGTATAAGTTCACATACACATGACACCCAGACCCGGAACAACAATCTGTGGATCACACAAAGAATTGTTCCGTGCGGGAATCGAACCCGCGACACGTTGCGCGGCAGCCAATTGCCCAGCCAACGCGCCAACCGTGCAGATAGTATTACAAATTTAGTACAGAGATGTAGACAAGTTACAGGATACTAATGAAACTTCACATACATTTGAAGGCAGTTACAAGCTTTAAAATAACGTTTAAAGTAAATCTTTGGAGCTGTTATTGAGAGTGCTGGGACCAATTGAAGAGTTTTTCTATTTAATGGAATAACCTTAAGCTATGTATTATTTTGGTTTTTTTATTGCACAACAAATTTGAACTAATTCCTAAGAAGCCATGTAGGTATCAAATATGATAAGAAAAGATCTAGCAAAATCAAAAACGTTACCCCAGCAAAATCTCGAATAACTTCGCAACCGATGTAAGAACAAATACAAAACAAGGCACAACATTTACTTCATCTAGACAACTAATTTTATAGCTAGTAATTATTTAAATGTTCCCATTGGAAAGGAAACGGTCTGGCTGGGGTAACGTTACCCCAGCAAGAAATGTTTTTGTGAAATAATTAAAAAACTATAAGCGCAGCAAATTTAAAAATGTGCGCAACAATTACAGAAGCCGCGCAACTAATTATCTAAAAGATTCAAATGACAATTTTCGACAACATCTGGCCTGGGTAACGCACACTGACATGACGGACCCCGATCGAGTTCACTTCGATCTTTCGAATTAAAAGTTACAGAATAGTCTAGCAGCAAAGGGGGTAAATAATTCTTGAAAAATCGTTGTACCGTTATATTCATCCCGTTTTACGGTAATTTTATTATGCATAGCAATGTTGTTTAATTTACAATGAGTAATATTTCTTGGTTTCGATAAAAGTGCTAAGTTATTGAATGTCTTGTTTTCTTTCCATAAATACAAGTTTTAGTGTGTTGTGCTTATACCGCATCAAAAACTTATTTCCGAAGATATCGGCTGGTACTCGCTCCATGTTGACCTAGAATTAATGCAACATTGTAATTTGCATTGCCTTTTCTCTTAATTAGTATTGTAATTATAAAATAATAAAATAAGAATAAAAATAAAAAAAGCTTTATATTTCCCAATTTAAAAAGAAATGTGCATTTCCAAAAAGAAAAAATATTATTTTATATTAAGTTTAGTTTTAGGGAACCCCTGAGGTGAAGGCCTCCTCCAGAGACTGCCATCTTTCTCGATTTTTTGCTGTATCTAGCCAGCGTACTACAGCCACACGTTGGATATCGTCATCCCATAGTGTGTGCGGTCTTCCTCTTTTTCTTTTCCCTATAGGTCCTATCCATGAGGTAATTATTTTCCATCTATTGCTCTGTAACCTTGCTACATGACCTGTCCATTTCCACTTTAGTATTTATTATAAATACAAGTATGAATACAGAATAACTGGTGAGCGAGTCGGTTCAGCAATTAGGTTTAAAATGTAGTTGCCATGCAGTTCTTTACCTGGGTGGGACAATATTAATATTACGTGTTTTATTATTACAAATACTTTATTTCAGTCGTAATCAGTAATAACGTCAGTAGGGCTTGTGCCTATTCATATGAAGCTTGTTCATGGACTGAGATATTTTCCCAAAAGTAGTTTCATTTTCACTTCCGATCCACACCGAGATAATGGCCGCCTCGCCCGCAGTCACCAACATGTCGCGCTGAGGAAGCACAAGATGACGTCATGAGTCATGTCCACGCTAACATGTGACACAGTGGCGGATACTCACGTCCTTGTCGTAGTGGCTGCAGCTGACGGTCTGTCGGTTGGCGGGGAAGTGCGCGGCGGGCTGCAGTCTGCCGCCCGCCGCCGCCGCCGAGCGCAGCACGTGTCTGTACAGATATTGTCTTACAACTTTTCCCCACGGCTTTACGTGTGTACGTACGACACGATGACACAATCCAAGTAATGGATATCGAACTCAATCATTGGAAAAGTATATTTCGGGTGATTATGAGTAGGTACTTTATATTGTGCTCGTTCACATTGACTAGCGGTCGCGGTCACGAAATATCAGAAACTAGGTACTTCCGCGAGGTTTCATCCGCTCTGCTCGGCGCCCATTGGTAGAAGCGTGATGTAGGCCATACTACCTCCTACTAGCCTACCTCTAAAATGGGACTATCCAACACAAAAATATTTTTTCAAATCAGACCAGCAGTTTCTGACATTAGCATGTTCAAACAATCAAACTTTTCAGCCCTGGCAGCTAACATGAACACAAACTTGCAATGTGTACCACGGCCGCGCGTCCTACTTGAACAAGCACTTCTTTCTTTCTTTCTTTCTAAGTCATTGAAATAATATTGGAATTTGGAATGTATCTTACCCGTTCCCCCCGTAAGAGCCTGCTAGTACCACCGTAGTGTCGTCTATTGAACTGTATGTGTTTACCAAATAACAGTCATCTGCTTTACTTCTCTGTGGATGTATATCAGAAGAAATTGCTATGCATTAATATTAGTCATAATAAATTTTCAGTAAAACAGCAAAGTACTTAATTTACATTGTTTTTTTAGCCCTGCTGATAATTAACATTATAGGCCGGGTATGATTGCAGGCTAAGGCAGTCTGTGGTTACATTAATGTTAGAAAATCTGGTGTGATTTTATCTGCATCTCACCTTTATACTCCTAGATATTTTATCTCTAGTGAAGGTTTGCAGCAAGTCCCCACTTTCAGTGTCCCAGAACTGCAGGTCATTAGACTGAGTGATACAAGCCACCTGCTTCTCATCTAGCCAGCTCAACTTCTCTACAGAGTTCTCTACATTCAGAGAGTATGTTAGGGCATCATCTTCACTCAGTTCCATCACATTGAATATATTTATTAGACCATCCAATGACCCTGTGGCTAGTATTTCAGTTTGTGACTTGTGGAATTTTACCTATAACATAAATTTATTCCGTTTAAAACAAACAAATAATATAGATAAAATGCTACCTGGGTGAGCTACCGGCATAGTCTCTGTAAGACATCTGCCATAAGACATAATTAGGTTAACCCGTAGTGTGCTGGAAAACCGATCCACACAAGCCACAATGTGTGTTCTATAGTGTCTTATATACCGGCACTTAAGAGATTAAGTAAGAATGGATCACCTGTGTAATGTCATCAGTATGGGAATTCCAGTATCCACCCAGTGGCTTGGTGACTCGATTATCCCAAAACACTAAGTATGCATCATCCTCCACCAGCTGGCTGCCAGCACACAACACTCTTCCATTACAGGAAATGTCCATGCATTCATATGGTCTCACTAGCTCTTCCTCTTCGTCTGCATAAATAAGTAAATAAACACATTACTCCAGTTGACCACATGAAAGTGTTTTATTTCAATGTCACCAACCTTTGTACTCTTGTACACAAGAGCCGCTGGTCCGGGTATCCCAGAGTTTCACTAGTCCATCCTGTGCAGCCGAATATAGTAGATGATCCTCCTTCGGATCACAAACCACTTCTGTGAGTGACTTATCATGCCCACTTAGTTTACATATTTTGGTGAGAGATGTGTTGTTCAGTTGGTAAACCTCTATGCTATTATTGGACAGACTAACTGCAAGTTTCAATGATCTGTAAGTTCGTTAGGATAACAATCTTTAGTGTATGCAAACAAATAATCAGTGTATCATAGTTATTCACATTCTAAGAAAAATGTACTTACTTTGTCGCATGTAATTTGTTAATATAGGATTTTTTAAGTGTGACCGCACACTCTGTTAGCAGCTTATATTTTTTGCGGAAGTGTTGTTCTAAAGCTTCCGGCTCTACTGTATCTCTATCAATTTCCTCATTATCAATTATATCCCCCATTTTATGGTTACTCGAAGTTACAGTTTGAGGTTACTATTTCGATGGTGAAGTAGTGTAAATAAACAATATTTTAGGTTATGTGTATTTGACACAAGAGAATTGATTTGACTTTGACATTGACAAACACGAATGAAACAGGACAACTCTATGGAGCATTTTTTTTTTAAGGGGGGGAAATCATCGAATGACTGCTCCCGCCTGGGTGAGGCGGGAGGGAGTGTCAGACTCTTACTGACTAAAAACCACCCCATTCCTTCTCCTGAACGTCGAGCCGGAGCCCCGGTAACCCGTTAGGTTCTCCGCGACACTCTATGGAGCTTAGATGAATGATAAATAGTTATGAAGTGTACTCTAGACTGGTTATAATTGTGGACTGGAGATGGCGACCTCATGGAGATTCATTACAGATTACAAATTATTGTCTATGGGCAGTTTTTAAGAAGATGACGACACACACGGTATCTATAGACCTCTATTGGCTATGTGCGCGACGGTGGCGACGCGTAGCGTTTACAACATTTGCGGAAGCTTTCAAATAATAACAATGTAAATATTATAATTTTCTTGGCAAATATAAATAAAACCAAAGATTAAAATAGTATTGTTGACATTATTTAAGTGCAATTTATTCAATAGTTTTAATGTAAAATTAATATAATAATAAAAACCGGGTTTGCATCATCCGCATTTGTTTCGAATTTCTGCCGTGTTGTGCGCTGCGGTCGTTATTTGTCCGCCACTGCTCGCTTTACACATAGCCAATAGATATAAAGATAATATTTCTGTGGGCTTATCATGTTACTACGGTACATTTTTATATACCTATCAAAGTAATATTTAAATAATACCCTGAATAGAATTTAATAGATTATTTAATATTCTACTTAACCCACCCTATAGCATACGATTTATCTATTGAGAATGAAAGGTGATCGAAAGATCCGTAAAAGTTTCGCAACAAAAGTAAGATATCCGCGCATACGGATATCCGGAATAGAACAATTTTTTCCTAGCACGATATACTTGAGATAATAAGATGGAACAAAAATTATTAAGTGTGGTGCAAGTAGGTACAATGTAGGTAAGTAGGTACTAACTAGGTACATATCTATAAAGTACTGTCGAAATATTATTTGTAAGTAGTTCTGCGCTGCGTGCCGCGGTACCTTGGTCCAATGCGTTCTATGTCTCCAGCGGCTAATCTGGTAGTCAATGTTCTCAAAGGAATCGGAGGAATGCTGTTCATATCACTCGTTGGATCCGAAAACGCCCAACGGATATAACGCTCCATCCTGATGTGATCTAGTATGATTAATTAATAAAATTAAAATAATAATTGAAGTACATAGGGTACAGCTATACACGTACACTTCATCAACATGATCATACATTAACAGTATAATAGTGTCCTAGAGCCCACTGCTGAACAAAGGCCTCAAAGACCAAACGGTTATAAATATCTACTACGATTGGTAACTGGAGAGCAGTTACCTATGGCAGGGTCGACGATGGCAAACGCGCGCTTGAGGTTGTCTACGGTGACGGCGTTGGTGGCGTGCTTGCCCCCGAGCTCGGCCACCACCTCGCGGATGTACTTGTCCTGCGCGACCTGCCGCTGCCGGAATAACTCGCGCGCGAACTCCACTCGGTCGAATCCTTCTTCATTCTAGTAGGTCAACAATTACATTAATATTAACACATTCACTACCAACGCAACAAAGCTTGCGTTGCGTTTAGCTGTGTCAGTGAGATAATCGAGTGTTTCAATCCTCTTCCCATCCCCAATCCTTCTTTATTATATCTGTGCCAATCCCCAAGAGGCCGGCAACGAATTTGTGACTTTTCTGATGTTGCGTGCGATGGTCCATTGGCGGCGCCGATTGCTTACTATCAGGTGACCCGCCTGCTCGTTTGCCGGCCCCTCCCATAAACAAGTAGGTAAGCAGTAAGAAGCAGCGACCTCTTGAAACAGTTTGTCCAAATTGATGTCGTTGCTGTTGATCTTCAGCTTGAGTTGCTTGCGCACCACGTCCATTAGATTCTTGATGTCCACTTCACTCTTTAACGGGAACGTTGTCTTTGCAATTTTCTCGAATTCTTCAATGGAAATGGTCTGTTGAAATAAACAGATTGGAGTTATCTTTTAATTTTAAAAAGTAAGCATGTTAGGTAATGTTTGATTTGAATTGTAATGTAAAGGAGGCCATACACGATAGGTTTTGCATGATGGTTTTAGCCGCGCATGCATAACCGACAGGCAAGCCCTAGCGTGTATGTGATTAAACTGTACAGTTATCGGTGCATGTATAGTCAAAATCCAAAGTGAACTGCTTATGGAATGGGCGTTGAACTACCAACCAGCGGCGGCGTTTTTCATCCATACCTATTCTAGTTTTTATTGTAAGACAATGGCTAGAACACTAGGTGGGTGTATTAAAGTTAAAAAGGAAAACAAGAGACAGCGCTACCTCCTGGTCCTTGGAGCGCTTGTATAGGTTGTGTTTGAGTGCGAGCCAGTGCGCGCGGTGGCCCCAGTAGATGCGCTCGCTGAGGTGACCGTGCAGCACGCCCCAGAACAGTTTCACCTGCGGCTCGTCTAGCATCTGCTCCGCACCTGCGCACACGTTGTACGCCCACTCCGCGCGCACCGATGCCTGCTGATACCTGATTTTACCCAATATAGAAATACCTACTCGGATTATAAAATAAATTACAATTCATCTTTAACTGAAAAACAGACGCGGTTACGTTAGAGCTTATAGGTACTTGTTTGGGGTCCTGTGCAGACTAGGACAACTAACAACTGTACGCTTAGTCTAGATTACTGAAGGTGCTGCCTGACGCACCTGTCCTCAAAGTACTTAGTAACATAGTCCTGCATGGGCATATCCTGGCAGTCTATTTTTCCAATCCAGATGTCGTTGATGATGACGCTGATCTCTCGTCGTGACAGGCGCAGGTTCCGCACCTTGCCCTCATATCGGAGGTATGGGGGAAGGACTGGATCCGTACCCTAAGTACAGAAAAAATACAAGTACCTACATAACTCAAAACTAAGAAATCGTTCAGCGCAGGGCTTACTTGATTAGGTACATTTAACGTGATGTCGCCTGTGTGTTGTTTTAAAATGTAAGAGAATTGAGTTTAGTGAAGAATGTTGCCTTACAAGTCCATCAAAGTGTTCAAGATGGTCACTTTCTGCAGCTGGGCCGAGCTCCTTCAACAACACTCTTAGAGTATCGCGTGACGAGAGACCACTCGCCAGCTGCCACCATCTGAAATGTTTTATGTTTTATTGGCGATGCAAAGATTCTAACAAGCGTCTCTAGTGTCAAAATTGTGAAGCTGTCTAAGAACGACACTAACAGTGTTCTTAAATCTCCATCCATCTCAAGCTATTGACGGTTTCTTAGACTCACTTAATATTAACTTAGAAAAACTATCGTCGTTTAAGAATATTATACTAATAGGTGACATCAATATAAATATTGTGGCAGAGGACATGGATGCACATGCATTTCGGTACCTGGATATTTGCTCATTTCATGGACTCTTACCAGCTCATTGTTACCCTACCCATCAAAGTGGCTCCTGTTTGGACCATATTCTTATTAAATCAAAACGGCAATCAAAGACATTAGTTACTAACTCATCACTAACCGATCACCAAGCCATTTTACTAACAGTACAAATTTCTTCACCTACATTAAATTGCACACGTAGCTCTATGACACTCAACATGACAAGCGTTGAAAATGATATTCGCAGCATAAATCTTGACCCAGTTTATAAATCGTATGATCCAAATGCTTGTTTGCAATATTATGTCGAACAATTACAGTCAGCAATTAAGAAAAATTCGCTAATCAAAGTGATTCCAAGAATTGCAACATCAAGCCTTGGATCACGCCCGGACTTGTTCGGTGTATTAGACATAGGGATCACCTTCATCATAAATCCAAATGTGCACCGGATAACCATCAACTCACACTGATTTACAAACGATACAGGAATAACATAACATAACATCACGCCTTTTATCCCCGAAGGGGTAGGCAGAGGTGCACACAGTAGTAACACCCACTTTTCACTATTTATGTTATGAGTCCCATGTAATAGGGGGTGAGCCTATTGCCATATACCGGGCACATTTCCAGACTCCGTGCTACTACTGAGAATTTTTTAAAAACCCAGTAATACTTTGCCCGACCCGGGAATCGAACCCGAGACGATACAGGAACTTTTGTAATAACTTGTTAAAAAAGATTAAACGTCAATATGATAGGATTCAACTGCAAAAAGCTGGTAAAAACAGCAAACTCGTTTGGAAATATATTAAAACCAATGCAATTAGATCCAAAATCCAAGAACCACCTCTTGACCTTTTATCTGTTGAGCAAAACCCATATGACGCAGTGAATAAAGCAAATGACTTTTTCATCAACATTGGTAAACATTTAGCAGAAAAAACTATCCAACAAAATGCCAGATTAACCACTCAATACTCCCACATATCAAACACACAACAGACACTCCGAACGCTTAACTCCTTTGTGTTATTGGATACCGATGTTGATGAGGTAACAAATATTATAGAAGGGCTAAAAGAATCTTGTGCCGTGGGTTATGATAATATACCCAACAGTCTGCTCAAAAGATTCAAACACTACATTGCCCCTCCTTTAACTCACATTATCCAATTATGTTTAGATAAAGGAATATTTCCCAAGTTGCTGAAACAGGCCTTGGTCACCCCTGTATTTAAGAGTGGATTGCGAAATTGTATAAATAACTATAGACCAATTGCAGTACTAACAGGAATTTCAAAAATCTTAGAGAAAATCATTAACAATAGACTAATTAATTATATCGAAAGTAATAAATTGCTTTCGGACCAACAATACGGCTTTCCCAAAAAATCCACTGACCAAGCAGTTCACCAACTAACAAATTTTATTAGTATGAACCTGGATAACGGCTTGTATACCTTAGGGATATTTTTTAACCTAGCAAAAGCTTTTGACACAATATCGTGTAAGAGTAAGAGTAGGGCTCTTAAATAAGCTTGAAAGATGGGGCATTCGAGGAACACAACTACAACTTTTTAGTGATTACCTTAACGATCGCTACCAGTGTGTTAAAATCGATAAATATCAAAGCTCAGAACAAAAAAGCAGTTGCTACGGTATCCCACAAGGAAGTATCCTTGGCCCTACACTCTTCTTAATATATATAAATGACTTGTGTTGTTTATCACTTAATAAGGGTATTGTATTGTCATATGCAGATGACACGGCGTTACTGTTCGCAGCTAAATCAAAGTCTGAAGTCTTCGAGCTAGCTCAAAATGGCTTTAGCACTGTAACAAATTGGCTTCATAAAAATCTTTTAACTTTAAATACTGATAAGACTAAGTACTTATTATTCACTATAAGAAATACTAATCCACCAGTGATTATTGATTACGCTGATGTCTGTTAGCCGATAGCTTCGAAACAGTGTCCAGGAGCGTGATGGGGCGATAGCTTCGAGAGTGTCCAGGAGCGTGATGGGGCGATAGCTTCGAGGGTGTCCAGGAGCGTGATCGGGCGATAGCTTCGAGACAGTGTCCAGGAGCGTGATGGGGCGATAGCTTCGAGAGTGTCCAGGAGCGTGATGTGGCGATAGCTTCGAGACTGTGTCCAGGAGCGTGATGGGGCGATAGCTTCGAGACAGTGTCCAGGAGCGTGATGGGGCGATAGCTTCGAAACAGTGTCCAGGAGCGTGATGGGGCGATAGCTTCGAGAGTGTCCAGGAGCGTGATGGGGCGATAGCTTCGAAACAGTGTCCAGGAGCGTGATGGGGCGATAGCTTCGAGAGTGTCCAGGAGCGTGATGGGGCGATAGCTTCGAGAGTGTCCAGGAGCGTGATGGGGCGATAGCTTCGAGACAGTGTCCAGGAGCGTGATGGGGCGATAGCTCCGAGAGTGTCCAGGAGCGTGATGGGGCGATAGCTTCGAGACAGTGTCCAGGAGCGTGATGGGGCGATAGCTTCGAGACAGTGTCCAGGAGCGTGATGGGGCGATAGCTTCGAGAGTGTCCAGGAGCGTGATGGGGCGATAGCTTCGAGAGTGTCCAGGAGCGTGATGGGGCGATAGCTTCGAGAGTGTCCTGGAGCGTGATGGGGCGATAGCTTCGAGACAGTGTCCAGGAGCGTGATGGGGCGATAGCTTCGAGAGTGTCCAGGAGCGTGATGGGGCGATAGCTTCGAGAGTGTCCAGGAGCGTGATGGGGCGATAGCTTCGAGGATGTCCAGGAGCGTGATGGGGCGATAGCTTCGAGAGTGTCCAGGAGCGTGATGGGGCGATAGCTTCGAGACAGTGTCCAGGAGCGTGATGGGGCGATAGCTTCGAGAGTGTCCAGGAGCGTGATGGGGCGATAGCTTCGAGACAGTGTCCAGGAGCGTGATGGGGCGATAGCTTCGAGTGTCCAGGAGCGTGATGGGGCGATAGCTTCGAGAGTGTCCAGGAGCGTGATGGGGCGATAGCTTCGAGACAGTGTCCAGGAGCGTGATGGGGCGATAGCTTCGAGACAGTGTCCAGGAGCGTGATGGGGCGATAGCTTCGAGAGTGTCCAGGAGCGTGATGGGGCGATAGCTTCGAGAGTGTCCAGGAGCGTGATGAGGCGATAGCTTCGAAACTTTGAGGAGACGATGACTTTGAGGCTGTAAGATCTTCCTTTGTAAATATGTATTCTTGCAAATAAATGAATTTGAATTTGAGAGTGTCCAGGAGCGTGATGGGGCGATAGCTTCGAAACAGTGTCCAGGAGCGTGATGGGGCGATAGCTTCGAATGTCCAGGAGCGTGATGGGGCGATAGCTTCGAGAGTGTCCAGGAGCGTGATGGGGCGATAGCTTCGAGACAGTGTCCAGGAGCGTGATGGGGCGATAGCTTCGAGACAGTGTCCAGGAGCGTGATGGGGCGATAGCTTCGAGAGTGTCCAGGAGCGTGATGGGGCGATAGCTTCGAGACTTTGAGGAGACGATGACTTTGAGGCTGTAAGATCTTCCTTTGTAAATATGTATTCTTGCAAATAAATGAATTTGAATTTGAGAGTGTCCAGGAGCGTGATGGGGCGATAGCTTCGAAACAGTGTCCAGGAGCGTGATGGGGCGATAGCTTCGAGAGTGTCCAGGAGCGTGATGGGGCGATAGCTTCGAGAGTGTCCAGGAGCGTGATGGGGCGATAGCTTCGAGACAGTGTCCAGGAGCGTGATGGGGCGATAGCTTCGAGACAGTGTCCAGGAGCGTGATGGGGCGATAGCTTCGAGAGTGTCCAGGAGCGTGATGGGGCGATAGCTTCGAGACAGTGTCCAGGAGCGTGATGGGGCGATAGCTTCGAGAGTGTCCAGGAGCGTGATGGGGCGATAGCTTCGAGACAGTGTCCAGGAGCGTGATGGGGCGATAGCTTCGAGAGTGTCCAGGAGCGTGATGGGGCGATAGCTTCGAGACAGTGTCCAGGAGCGTGATGGGGCGATAGCTTCGAGAGTGTCCAGGAGCGTGATGGGGCGATAGCTTCGAGACAGTGTCCAGGAGCGTGATGGGGCGATAGCTTCGAGACAGTGTCCAGGAGCGTGATGGGGCGATAGCTTCGAGAGTGTCCAGGAGCGTTTTGGGGCGATAGCTTCGAGAGTGTCCAAGAGCGTGATGGGGCGATAGCTTCAAGAGTGTCCAGGAGCGTGATGGGGCGATAGCTTCGAGACAGTGTCCAGGAGCGTGATGGGGCGATAGCTTCGAGACAGTGTCCAGGAGCGTGATGGGGCGATAGCTTCGAGACAGTGTCCAGGAGTGTGATGGGGCGATAGCTTCGAGAGTGTCCAGGAGCGTGATGGGGCGATAGCTTCGAGAGTGTCCAGGAGCGTGATGGGGCGATAGCTTCGAGAGTGTCCAGGAGCGTCATGGGGCGATAGCTTCGAGAGTGTCCAGGAGCGTGATGGGGCGATAGCTTCGAGACTTTGAGGAGACGATGACTTTGGAGGCTGTAAGATCTTCCTTTGTAAATATGTATTCTTGCAAATAAATGAATTTGAATTTGAGAGTGTCCAGGAGCGTGATGGGGCGATAGCTTCGAAACAGTGTCCAGGAGCGTGATGGGGCGATAGCTTCGAGAGTGTCCAGGAGCGTGATGGGGCGATAGCTTTGAGAGTGTCCAGGAGCGTGATGGGGCGATAGCTTCGAGACAGTGTCCAGGAGCGTGATGGGGCGATAGCTTCGAGAGTGTCCAGGAGCGTGATGGGGCGATAGCTTCGAGACAGTGTCCAGGAGCGTGATGGGGCGATAGCTTCGAGACAGTGTCCAGGAGCGTGATGGGGCGATAGCTTCGAGAGTGTCCAGGAGCGTGATGGGGCGATAGCTTCGAGAGTGTCCAGGAGCGTGATGGGGCGATAGCTTCGAGAGTGTCCTGGAGCGTGATGGGGCGATAGCTTCGAGACAGTGTCCAGGAGCGTGATGGGGCGATAGCTTCGAGAGTGTCCAGGAGCGTGATGGGGCGATAGCTTCGAGAGTGTCCAGGAGCGTGATGGGGCGATAGCTTCGAGAGTGTCCAGGAGCGTAATGGGGCGATAGCTTCGAGAGTGTCCAGGAATGTGATGGGGCGATAGCTTCGAGACTTTGAGGAGACGATGACTTTGAGGCTGTAAGATCTTCCTTTGTAAATATGTATTCTTGCAAATAAATGAATTTGAATTTGAGAGTGTCCAGGAGCGTGATGGGGCGATAGCTTCGAAACAGTGTCCAGGAGCGTGATGGGGCGATAGCTTCGAGAGTGTCCAGGAGCGTGATGGGGCGATAGCTTCGAGAGTGTCCAGGAGCGTGATGGGGCGATAGCTTCGAGGGTGTCCAGGAGCGTGATCGGGCGATAGCTTCGAGACAGTGTCCAGGAGCGTGATGGGGCGATAGCTTCGAGAGTGTCCAGGAGCGTGATGTGGCGATAGCTTCGAGACTGTGTCCAGGAGCGTGATGGGGCGATAGCTTCGAGACAGTGTCCAGGAGCGTGATGGGGCGATAGCTTCGAAACAGTGTCCAGGAGCGTGATGGGGCGATAGCTTCGAGAGTGTCCAGGAGCGTGATGGGGCGATAGCTTCGAAACAGTGTCCAGGAGCGTGATGGGGCGATAGCTTCGAGAGTGTCCAGGAGCGTGATGGGGCGATAGCTTCGAGAGTGTCCAGGAGCGTGATGGGGCGATAGCTTCGAGACAGTGTCCAGGAGCGTGATGGGGCGATAGCTCCGAGAGTGTCCAGGAGCGTGATGGGGCGATAGCTTCGAGACAGTGTCCAGGAGCGTGATGGGGCGATAGCTTCGAGACAGTGTCCAGGAGCGTGATGGGGCGATAGCTTCGAGAGTGTCCAGGAGCGTGATGGGGCGATAGCTTCGAGACAGTGTCCAGGAGCGTGATGGGGCGATAGCTTCGAGAGTGTCCAGGAGCGTGATGGGGCGATAGCTTCGAGACAGTGTCCAGGAGCGTGATGGGGCGATAGCTTCGAGACAGTGTCCAGGAGCGTGATGGGGCGATAGCTTCGAAACAGTGTCCAGGAGCGTGATGGGGCGATAGCTTCGAGACAGTGTCCAGGAGCGTGATGGGGCGATAGCTTCGAGACAGTGTCCAGGAGCGTGATGGGGCGATAGCTTCGAGACTTTGAGGAGACGATGACTTTGAGGCTGTAAGATCTTCCTTTGTAAATATGTATTCTTGCAAATAAATGAATTTGAATTTGAGAGTGTCCAGGAGCGTGATGGGGCGATAGCTTCGAGACATTGTCCAGGAGCGTGATGGGGCGATAGCTTCGAGACTTTGAGGAGACGATGACTTTGAGGCTGTAAGATCTTCCTTTGTAAATATGTATTCTTGCAAATAAATGAATTTGAATTTGAGAGTGTCCAGGAGCGTGATGGGGCGATAGCTTCGAAACAGTGTCCAGGAGCGTGATGGGGCGATAGCTTCGAGACAGTGTCCAGGAGCGTGATGGGGCGATAGCTTCGAGACATTGTCCAGGAGCGTGATGGGGCGATAGCTTCGAGAGTGTCCAGGAGCGTGATGGGCCGATAGCTTCGAGACAGTGTCCAGGAGCGTGATGGGGCGATAGCTTCGAGACAGTGTCTAGAAGCGTGATGGGCCTATAGCTTCGAGACAGTGTCCAGGAGCGTGATGGGGCGATCATTGGCTGGTGACCGGAGATGATCGTCCAGGACGTCACAGCTGACCGTCGCGGTGATACCACGCAGGACCAGGTCGATGACGTCGGGCATCAGCTGCCGGTGGCCTGGGTAGTGCGTCGGGGCTTCCGAGCAGGCGGCTGCCTTCTTGTGTGTTGGCGTTCGTGCTCCACGCCGTGTGCTTCAGATTCGCAGTCGCCAGCGATGATGGTTGGTAGTGGCGAGGCCCGTAGGGTGTGGACGTCAGCCACTGCGAGGCGGTATCGTGGCGGCCTGTAGAACGCGAACACCCGGGTCGGCTGGTGGATGACGCAGATCTCCACGCCCAGCGCGTAGGACGCGCGCACCGTTCCGCAGAAGAATCCACCGGCACCAGCTGGTGGATTCTTCTCCTGACCAGGATTGCCAGTCCTCTGTAGACCTGTTTCTGTTTCGCCTTCCTGCGCCTGCTGCTTGTGCGTCGTTTTGCACCCGACTCGTTAGCCGCGGCCATGAGCGAGCCAGGGGCGTTGAGCTCGCCCTTTGGCTGGGCTACTGTGGGCTTCGTTATAGTTGTCGTGGCAGGGGTGGTGTGCGCCACAGTGCCCGCCCTTGGGTTGCGCGTCTCGCGGCGGAACACCGGGCACGACGACTACGACGAGTTGTTCGCCGTGTGTGAGGAGCACAGTTCGCGCATATCGGCGGCTCTTCCCTCGGGCGGGGGCAGTGACGGAATTGCTGGCTGCGGCGGCATACAGACCAACTCCGTCACTCTGTAGATGTCCGGAATGGTGATTTCCGTGCGCGTGACCTGGACGTAGTACAGCCACCCAGGGACATTCCTATTTTCGACTGCTTAAATAATATACCTCTAAATGCTTGATCGTGGCGTCTTACGACTATTAGGTTAAAAAGTCACGACACGATTTTCTACCGCGCCCGCCGCGGTTGCTGCCCCGCAGCCTTTGAAGAATACAGCTAGGTATGTAAAAAATCTAAGCCACTTTCGCGGCGGCTTTTACGCCCGCCGCGGTTGCGACTATTTGCTCATCTGATTGTTTAACCACCCGTCTTGCAATAATCAACCGCCAAGTTTGCGGACGATAATAGCACCGCAGCGGCTGCGAGATCGCAGAAAACTGCGATCTCGTGAGTTTTGAAACTTCCGCCTCCATTCCGCCACCGCGGCGGGCGTGGGAGAAGATCGCGCCGTGAGTCCTTAGCTTTAGGGTACACCGCGCCCCCGCAAACTTGGCGATATTTACTGGTAAGTAACTGGTAGGATGTGAAGATTGAGCTAAGTGGCGCAATTTTGGAGACGACTATCTTCACCAGTGGATGACAGGCTGATGATGACGATGTCGACTAAAGTGCTAAACCAAAATATGTTCAGTCTCACGATCTGAACCACTAACTGCGCCTGCACCAATCCCATGTGTTTATTTTGTAATATCTCACCTTACACCCACCTATTTCAAATACTTAATACTAGGTGCCAAGGAGCAAGGACGTAGAAAAAAATGATGCAAATAACCTAAATGTTTACAATATTACCTACCTACGTTAGTTTGGTAGTTAAGCTAGATATACATATATTATCTAACCTTTCTCTTCCTCCACCTATGAAGTCGGCGCACAGCTCCCATTGCGGGCGAGGTGTGCCAGCTCGTTCCAGCTCACCGCATCGCTCCTTTGTATCAAACAACTCTTCCTCGATAGATGCTTTTGCATCTGAAAGAAACATTTTAGAAACTTGTGTTGGAATCCAATCAAGATAAACGTAGTTGAGTGCCGCATTAACCAGGTAGCGAGAGCTGCAGTAGGTACCTACCTACTTAGTTATTGCAAAGGAGCCGTTGCATCTACCAAAATCTAATTCTGCATTCGAATTTCGCATTATATTACTTAGGTACTTTAAATTCACATTCGCTTTCCTGTTAACTGAATTGTTTCCAAAGAAAATAGAATACAGTATAAGGTACAGAAATAGGTAGGTTGGTTACCAATAAGCCTTTTATTAGTCTGTCGAAGAAGTTTATATTCTTCCTCTAGTTTGTCGAAAGCCTTGGAGAGATTGTAGTACTTCGCCTCGCAAGTGTCATAATCCCGCCGAGGCACAGTGTCCGCATACTCGTCCGTCATCTTATTTAGTTCCATTTGGGTATTTGATAATTGCTCCCTGATAAAACAGATTGCACGGACAATAGCAATATTTTTATACACACCTACGCATCCAAATGGACCCAACAACCTATCCCATTTCAATGTGCCATAATTATATTATAATAATCAAATATCGGGCATTCTGTACATTGCCTAGGTCGCTCACCCTAGCCATTATAAGTACTTACACCCGCCAACCTACCTGCACTTTTCAAGTGCTATTCGCAATACGACTGGGTCTCCGTAAGCATCATCCACCGGGTATAAGCTGCCGTCCAGTTCCTTAAGCTTCATCTGCAGCTCCAAGTTCTCGAAGTAGAGCGTATAGCGAGCGTCACGCTCTCTCATCAGGTTCAGATAGTCGGAGAATTTGTCGTCACTAAGCTGGTTAAAACATCTAATTAATAATTTGCACGGGCAGCTAATGGTTCGACTAGTTGGAGTGGTTGGTAAGGTTCATGCCGCTGCTGTAACGTAAGGGTCCAGGGTACTCTCGCATTTCTATTCAAATATTAGTAAACATGTTCAATCAAGGGACATTATTCTTTTTATTAATATTTATTAAGTACCTATTAACTTTTAATCGCGTAGTGTGGGCGTGAGAGCACTATCATTAGGTACCTATGCATTTTAAGTGTGACATGTGAGCATGTGACAGTATGACTTGACCTTACGGTGAATGTTCCAGGTTAGCCCGGAAAATTTAAATTTTCGTACATATTAGGTACCTACCTAATTTTTTTACACAGCCATACTTTATCATCATGCTATTCAATCTCGAGCTGTGAATCGCAAAAAAAAAACGATAATTTAAATTTCACAGGCCACCCTGGACTCCTTAACACGGCAATCAGTTGAATTTTTATAGTTTAAAATACATATTACCGCTTTTATGAGTCTCCACTGCATAATGCAAATTATCACGTGGGAAGTCGGTATACTACGCCTTGTTATCTAGGTAGGTACAAAGTATGCCATACGGATCATGCAAGTAACGATAACAGTGACTTGGGTGTACGAGTATGACGTCATAACTAAGCAGAAAGATAAGTTTTACATAAACATCCATAGGAACAAAAGATGGAAGAACATTCTCCGATTGACAACACATGAGTTGGAGAACACACCACACATCATCAAGTCACACCATTGAGTACATCAAGTTGTCCCATCCACCACATTCTGTACCATAGTACCTACACACCTTTCCCATATCTCTTTTTAGTTTGTTATTCTCAAAGATCAATTGTATATTTTGTTCTCGCAAATCCTCATTTCCCTGTATCAACTTTTCCATTTTGAAATCATGCTGTTTCTTTCTGGCAGATATACCAAATACTTTCTGTAAATTGAGGTCTTATACATATGCATTTGCATACAAATAACACAATTATGTCATTGTTTTCATGTTTTAAATTAAATAATCTGATGCAATAATAACAACCATTTATTATAACAAACATGTAATCCAATAATAACAAAAAATTGCACAATTTTACTTGTTTTTACACTATATATATAATTATGTTTTCTTTTATTTTGATTTATAATAGTGCAAATGTTTATTTTAATAACAATAACCAGAAATCTAAAACACAAACATTGCATTGAGTAACTAGATCAATTTCCAATTTTAGTGACACTCCACATTTTTACTTTGATTATTCAACCAAATTTGGACTTGATTGTTGATGAGGGAGATATCAGTAGCATAAGTTCTGCAACATCCCCCTACATACCTAACTCCTACATCCAACCACTCTGGCACAAAACTAGCAAGGGCCTCACACTTGCCCTGATCAATCCAGCCTATTTCAGGATTATACTTCTCTCCGGAGTTAGGGTATGTAATGAATGGTATGGCAGAGTGTGGGCGCTCATCGTTGATACCCTTGAATAACTTTGCAACAATTTTTGGTGAGCAGCAGTTGACACCAATAGCCATTAGTTGAGAGTGGTTCAAGTCCCAGCATGTCTGTACTGCTTCCTTAAAGTTTTCTCCATGTGCTAATGAATGTTCATCCTTACAACTAAAACTCAGCCAGGCCTTCATCTTTGGATACTCTTTTAAAATTTTTACAAGCATTTCAGCTTCTTTCAGACAAGGAATGGTCTCAAAAGCTAAAAAGTCTACTCCAGCTTCAACTAAAGCACGGATCCTTGGCATGTGCCACTCTCTCATGGCATCCACACCTGTAATATCTGCATAGTCACCACTGTATTCCGAGCCATCATGTAAGTGTGCTCCATATGGCCCTATAGAGCCCGCTATTAGAGGGGTTCGAATCACATCACCTGTTTCCTGGCATTCTTTTAAGAAAATGTCTCGGGCGCGTTTTGCAAGTTCCACTGCATGTTTAATGAGATCGTATCCTTGTTCTGGTGAAACACCTAAATGTTTTACGAAACCTCCAACAGACGCTTGATAAGTATTAGTCATAATAACGTCAGAGCCGGCGCGCAAGAAGTCCAGGTGTGTGTTTACAACACCATCAGGATGAGTCTCAAGAAACCGCGCGCTCCAGAGCGGATCTCCATCTGCTGAGGTACCCACATGACATGACAGTTGAGTCGAGAACCCTCCATCCAGCACTAACACGGTGGGTGCTACATCGCCGGTGGCAGACATCTAGCATTGGACGATTAAAGTACAGCGAAAAAATTAAGAAATATTTTTTAACCCTTAACCAGGCTATGGATTGAGCATATCCCACATAGACTTTTAAGTTTTTATCAGGTTTTGGTTAAGAATCTACCACAATCTGTCAAAAACACACATAGAAATATTACTTTTAAGTAACACCTAAATAAAATTTTGGAACGAAACGCAAATGTCACTTTCGCAGCCATTTCATCTGTGGTCAGCCGCTAAACGGAAATTTTTGTAACAAGTGCACCGTATTTTTATTCATTATGGAGAATCGGAGAAAGGTAAGTCGTACAATTTTTTGATATGTTGTAGAATTTGAGTTTTTCTAGTAATTTGTGTATAAATTATAAGTAAAAACTTCTAAAATATCATGATATAACGAAATAAAACATGTGGGGAACCATATGCCGTAAGCCTGTGAATGCCTAGTTATTGTGTGAGTTATATGTCCATTGCCTGGTGAATTAAAATCTTTATTTTATACTAGGCTTTTGCCAAGGGTTTTCTTTAGAATTTACTTACGGCCATTTATCGATATAAAACGGGGTACTGTTAAATTTTTGTCGTCATTATTTGTCAGCCTACGTTAGTGTATTTTTTTTATTCAGGTAATAAACGATCAACCGCTCGAAAATATACTAAATAATATGTTTTCATCAGAGGAAGAAAATGATGAAGATGAAGACCCATATTTAGATTATGTCCCAAAATCATTCGACGAAAAATTGAACGAAATTCAAGGTAACCGACAGTTATTACGAATATTAGACGATGATGTACATCAAGCTTATGAAAAGTCATCTGATGAAGACATTTCACCTACTTCTTTATTTCAATCCTTATTGTTTTTTTTTTAATAAAGAATACTTATTCTTACACTACTTTTTTCATTTGAACAACAAACAATAAAAAATTTAATCAAAATGACAATTATTTTTTATTTTATATATAGATAAAAAGTCGGCCTCTCGACAGCCAATGGGATTATGTTTTCCCACATGTTTTTTTTCAGGTTTTAAGCTAAATTTCTAAATATAATTGAAAAAATCTCATACTATATGTTATTACTCATCTTAATCTACGAAAAAAACATCATTACTGCAGGATTTGTTCGAGGCCTGGTAAAGGGTTAAACAAAAATAGTAACTTCGGTTTGATTTGAAGACGTGTACTTTTGTAATTTGTATTTGTATGAAGTGAATTATTAATTGTAATTGTTGGGATTGACTGCAAAGTAAAAACAAAAATATGTCAAACCGTTGTCATGTCAAATCCATATGTCAGATTCAGACATTCAGATAATCAGATCGCACGTAGCAATGTCACTCACTACTGTCAAGTGTCAAGTACTGTCAGCGCCTGTGCAAAGTGAGTAGTGGCGGACAGACAACCGCAGCGCACAACACAGCAGAAATTGGAAACAAATGGGCATGATCAGCCAAAGAGTATAATAAGTATAGGGGTTTGATCAGCTGTCAAATGTGTTGATTGCAGTACAAAATCCAAGCAAAGAAATGGATCATGGCTCGTATTAAGTAGCTCTGGCCGTTATGTCGCAGTTCTTCCACATTTCTTACATGCTCGGCTAACACTAATTCATTGCCTTTTGTCTCAGTTTGTAGTTGGAAACTAATATAATATTAGTTTTATTATATATTTTATTATTATATTCATTTTACAGTAAAACTATTTAATAAATTGCACTTAAATAATGTCAACAATACTATTTTAATTTTTGGTTTAATTTATATTTGCAAAGAAAACTATAATGTTTACATTATTATTATTTGACAGCTTCCGCAAATGATGTAAACGCTACGCGTCGCCACCGTTGTGCACGTAGCCAATACCCAGAGATGTCCACCACAGATGGGGCCCAACAGGGCCGATGCTGATTCGGGGTCGCGGAGAACCTAACGGGTAACCGGGGCTCCGGCTCGACGTGCAGGAGAAGGAACAGGGTGGTTGTTAGTCAGTAAGAGTCTGACACTCCCTCCCGCCTCACCCGGGAGCAGTAATTCGATGATTTTCCCTATAGACGCAGAAAAGACTTTCCCCCCTTAAAAAAAAACACGGGTCTATACAAATATTATATATACATATATATATATATTTCCAGCTTACAAGCTCAAAATCCTGGGTTGATTTTTGGGAAGAAAATAATGTTATTTTGACTGATGGTTGGCGCGGTAGCAGGTATCTGGGCAACCGGCTGCCGCGGAACGTGTAGCAGATTTTATTACCGTACGGAGCAACTCTTTGTGTGATCCACAATTTGTTGTTTCGGTTCTGGGTGTCATGTGTGTGTGTGAACTTGTATGTTTGTAAACGCACTCACGACACAGGAGAAGTACCTCGTGTGGGGACGTGGGGTAACGTTTTATAAAAATGTTTAATTTTTTTTAGTGATACTGTAGCGTAGTATCGATAAACTGTAATGGTTTAGTTACATTACATACACAAACATATTAATTAATAATATCTTAATCGAAACAGTACTTACGTCTTGGGTTATGAATTGTGAAATACGTTTACTGCGTACTTCAAGTGCTTTGTCATAGGCTTGTTTTATTCTGTTAAGGATTCCAGAATACGTAACTGAGTCATTAATTAATATTTTAAATGCCTTTTCATAAATCTATAAAATAAAGATGATTCCATACTGTTTAGTCGTTTCGCAAGTTGATACTACTTCAGAAACTTTATTATCAGATAAGTCGCGATAAGAGTTAGAGAATCAAGAATAATTCAATAACAGGATTTACGGGGTTAAAGTTCTTACCTTCAAAACTTGATCATACTCTGTTTGCTGTACCTCAAGTAACTCACTGTTTGTCTTTTTGAGACACTTAAGTTGTTCATTTATTTGATTATCCAGAGATTTAATGTTTTTAGGAATACTAGCCATAATGTAACAATATACGTAGAATCGATTTGCTTATCTTTGAGTTTCAATTAATATTAGTTGTGATGGTGATTATCTTGTTGCGTTTCATTGTGCCTCTATGTTTTTCAGTTTTATATAAAACTTGTAATGGTAGATTTCGTTCGTTTACCGTATTCTATATATATCGGAGTCACGGAGAACCTAACGGGTTACCGGGGTTCCGGCTCGACGTGCAGGAGAAGGAACGGGGTGGTTTTTAGTCAGTAAGAGTCTGACACTCCCTCCCGCCTCACCCAGGCGGGAAAAGTTATTCGATGATTTTCTCCCCTTATAAAAATAGTTTATGTATAAAGTATGTATATATATATATACACATTCGTATAGTATATATTATTATATAGTACAGATACTTTTTTCATGAAAGTCGTTATAAAAAAAATCGTTGATTGTATATGAAAACATCCGAACTTGTTCATTAGTAGTTTTATCATCGTTATGAGGAGGTTCCTAAGCAAGACAAACAAATTCCAATGCAAAGTAAGATCGGGTTCCCTGGTTTCATATATCTTTCTTACTTTAATTAATTACTAGTATATATAATAGCTTTGATTTATTTACTTAGATTACTACGACTATTAATGGGCGATTTTTCGGATAAATATTATAAACAAGAATTGAAATCAATAAATACTGTATTGATAAAAAAAAAGCGAAAAATTGCCCACTATTTACTCAGTATTAATTAAACATTTTAAGTACTTATCCGATAAATTACTTTTCTCTTTTCTCATCTCCTACGATTATTTTATTTCCTATTATTACATTATATTTTTATATTGTATTTTACGGCGATTATCGGTTAGATAACCAACCATAAACAAAACCGTAAATACCATAGAGACACTTGTGCTGCCATCTTTTGAATAGTTTTCATCTATAGTTGTTGACGTCACTGACATGACATGAAATTACAATAAAGAAATTAGAAATGGCTGCGATAGGTAGTGTACCAATAATAATGGATTCCCAAAATCAAGTGCAAAGTGATAATGTAGATCCTTTGAAATTACTTTATCCTAACGTTAACGAGGAAGAAACGCCTTTACCAAGATCATGGAGCACTAAGGATAAATTCAGCTATATCGGGTTGTCGCAGAATAATCTGCGAGTCCATTATAAAGGTAAGAACTTTCAAGGTTTGTTTATGGATTAGATATTCGCAAAACTCTTCGTCAATTCGCTATAACGTTGGTGTTGTATTATTGACTAGAGTTCTGTGTCATTTAATATTAGATGAATCGTGTCTGACGTGTCATAACAGCTTGTAGACTAAGGACTATCTTAGCAGTAGTCAAACAAAGGAATCAGCTGATCGTATATTTTGTAACAACAGTAAGAAATAAATGTTTGCCGTTTTAATTGCACGTTAGACGAACGTAGAAACCTGTGATTTTCGGTAACGGCGAGTTTACTTATTACATGTTATGAAAAATACCACAAGGTCTCCTCCTCAATAATGGCAGACAAAGATGCAACATGATGTATGGCAAATAATAAAAATTTAAGGTCGAAAATAATTCCAACATGCTACTTTAAGCAAGCTTAGACTTTCATACATACACATGTTTTATTTTGTTTTAATAATATTCTTACATTGAACTCCAAAGTGGAAGTACTTACTCAAATCAATTGCTTAATGTATTCTGCTCTCTAAACACCGAATTTTTTGATGTTTAGTACCTATTTCTATCTTCATTAGCTTATCATGCTTTGATGTTTGAAAAGATATTCACAAAATGACATGAATGTTCATAACGAATGCCATATTACATATCATTCAGATACATTTAAACCACAAATTCTGAAATCTTCACATATACTTGTAAATATGTGATCAGATTTCTTTCTTCTTTCTTTTTTTTTGCTGGAATTGTCTGACACGGACTACTATTTAAAAACAACAAACTTTTGTGCTTCATAGACATTTACTGTACACAAGTCGGTGATGCATAGAATCACCCAAGATAATGCATTCGTATGCGTTTCCAGAATGAAGTTTTTATGTTACATTCACTTTGTACTCCATGCTATCAACTGCCCAAGGGTTTGTCATAATCTCCATGATTGGTCGGCAGGTTTGAGATTGTAGTTTAATTAAAACGGACAGTGCTACTACCTGGTGTCTGTTGAACATACTTATTTCATTGGCTCCTACTATTCCCATGGTGGGGGTAGCAGACTTTGTACTCGGTAGTATGTAATTGCTATCCTTAATGACTGTCAAATATTTTATATATGTTGACTAGAGATAAGTATAATTGTTTTCTCAAAATTTGTGTACAAACAAAAACATTGTTAAAGGTATGACCCGAGTTGAAAATGATTATCACATTGTATGTTAATTCTAAACTGACACATGCCTGCCATCAGAACAGGTCCATTCAGACTGGTGAGCTTTCCTAAAATAACTACTGCAAAATGATCTTTTACGGTTTTCACACATCATTTATTTGTTTGGACTTTGAAAGAGTTGACCTCTGAGTTTGTTTCGGAATATCTTCTCCATGTAGTCAGATAGGAAACCATTAGTAATATGGAAACTATGAAATTAATGCAATCCAGAATATGTACTACCTTGGAACCGACAACAAAATAAATCTTTAGAACAGAAGAAATTCTAATCCATCATCACCATTTGCAGCCTGTAGTACCTTAAGCCTATAAATGCGCAAATACGCCCCCTATAAGCCTACTATAAAAACACTGCAAAAGTCATAACTGGGCGAATCCCAGGTGCTAAGGAACGCGGGACTTCGACTAAAGAACTTTAGATGGTCAAAAGTTTTAGCCAAAAAACGCCTAAACGCCTGGAAATTATTCCAGATTCCATAAGGCCCATATAATAAACTACATCTTTCTTATGGAGGGGGAATATCATTCAATGATTTTCTTCTTTTGCCGTGCGTAAGGCGGGACGAAGTGTCAAATTTTTGTTGACTAAAAACCATTCCGTGCCTGCTCTTACTTCGACTCGGAGCCCCGATCCGCGACGCCCGGAGTGTCCTTCGCGACCCAGGGCCGGACGCGAGAGGTCGCCGTCGCCGATCACGTCCCTAAGGGCACTGTGGTGCTCAGCCCACGCAGGACATTCTCCGACTGTGTGTTCCACCGTGTCCTCAGGGCGGTCCTCGCTATGACACCCGGGCGTTTCCTCCCGCCCTATCAGACACAGGTACCTCCCGAAACTCCCATGTCCGATGAGGACCTGCGTCAGACGGTAGGTGAGGACGCCGTAGCGTTGCAATGTGGAGCAATGAGGGAGAGTGTTGTTGTTATGAATATCTTTAATTAAGTGTCTTAATATCTATCTTACGCTACTTACTTATAGGGCGAGGTGTCACACACACTACACCTCCCCCGTTTTTTTTAGATACAAATATAAAATTATATATTATTTATATTAAATTACTCGCACTATTGACAATTTTTATAAAATATTTATCTCAAGCCACTTCTCAAAGAGGGGAGTTATCGCTGCGATGGCAGCGAGTCCCGGTAACCCCTAGATTGTCCGTAGCTCCGGGTCAGGAACCAGCTCTACTGGGCCCCATCTGTGGTGGCCTGATGGCTCTTTGAGGCGCGCTCGGAAGACGACGTAATAATAAACAACAACTGATTTGACTATTGAACTCTGTAACATCGATTAGCGTAGTCGGTAGTGGTTGGGTAACCGGCTGCCGCGCAACGTGTCGCGATTTCGATTCCCGAACGGACCAACTCTTTGTGTGGTCCACAAATTGTTGTTTCTGGTTTGGGTGTTATGTGTATGTGAACTTGTATGTTTTAAACGCACCCACGACACAGGACAAAATCCTAGTGTAGGCCAACGTTTGTTTTAAAAAAATATATACTATAGCCTGAGAGGAGTGTACTCCTAAAGTATGTGAAGCACAAAATCCCTTCCATCAACTAGCGACTACCTTGCTTTGTTCGGTGCGTACGTAATACTGCAGTGGGATATTTGTTCCAATCAGTAGCCTTCAACCAGGACGCATGTGAATCTTTGTTAAGTTCAAAGAGGACAAGTTACGATCTCGAAGCCAGGCGTGGATATTATGGCAAACTCTCTTATCTAGCGGAGTTCCATAGTTTCAACAGTGGACTGTCATGCGCTGTTGGTGAACAAAATCACTTGATTAATGTTTTAACCGAGTTTTATTGCCTTTTGTTCTCTTTAACATTTAGGAGATGATAAATCTTCTTATCAATTGACTCATAATAATCGAGTAAATAATGAAAAAAAATGACTTGGAACGGTATGCGCTGATCCAAAATGCAGATTTAAGATATCGTAAAATGTAATACAAGACCACAAGGTAGTCGTGATGATCGTCTTCATTCGATTAATTTTTATAACGAATACATTATACAATACTTAGGAATTACAGAGTATAGACTAGCGTTCGTTATTTCATATATAGTCCGTAAAAACATTCTTAAACACATTCAAATATAGTGCTGTGCAAATGTGCAATAACTGCAATAAAGCTAGAGGTTTCTCTAGTTTTCCTTAATTTAAGTGAAGTTTTGCGATATGTACGATACAGAGTAAAATAACTTGTAACCTGATTCATAAGCTCGGGGTCGTCGGGAGCCCTCTATCGACCGGGGGCTGACGCGCCGGTTGTTGACCGACAGCCGCGCTTGCAGTCTGTTCGGGTCCGGTTCGCGCCGGTGCACCCCGCCTAATTCCGCGTCTAGACTTGGGGCAAGGACCCTAAGGGTGCATAGAACGCAATTTATCCCACCTTTTGTTGTCTGCTTCAGCTTGAGTAATCCTGCAACGTTTTCTACTAATGATTTTCTACCCACTTCACGTCTCTTACCTATTTATTTGTGTACACAGAAATGAGCTTTGGCAACCTTATTATATTACATTATAGCTACATAATTATACTAAATTATATTTGTATTATTGAATTGCTTGTGTTACAGCAGTTTCTCGCATTACTGAGGCAACAACCTGTATATAATAACCAACAAATATTGAGCCAGATTTGACTTATCTCACTTACTAAGTTGTGTGTGTTTTTACTCAATCACGTCAAAACTGATGGGATCGGGATGAAATTTGGACCAGAGCTAGATTATCGTCTAGTCTAGAACAACACATAGGCCACTTTTATCCCACATGTCCGCCTTCTGTGCCATTACTTGTTTCTGTGTACATTCAAGTTTAAATAAATAAATAATAACTTGGAATAAAATCAATGATATATCTTAATTTGAAAACTATCAATGAGTGTCTACTGCAATACTTGCCGTAGAGCTAGACGTCTCAGTGGCCTATCTGAATAAATGTGAAGGGCGCGTGAAGGTGTTTCGTCTGACATTTGTAAGTCTGCGCATGTTTAAAAGTTCTTTTCGGGAATATTGTGAAAGAGAAAATGAGAGCAAAGGACAATTCGGTCAATAGGGCACTGGGTAGGTATGAGTGGATGAATCGAATACATTGTTTAATTGTGTAATTTAGTCAGATTTAACAAATTATGTTCCTAGGAGTATGACTAACTATTATACAACCGGGAACTGTTTTGATACCAGTGGCAACGGTGTAAAAAATAACTTTGAGTTTCTCGAAACTATGAGTTTCGACATGTAGATCATACTTGTAAATAAAAGGCTTCAGGTCAGTCTTGGGCGGAGTAGGTCATTGCAGGTCCTTGGTCCCCGGGCACACAATGTGCGAGGCTAACGACCCGCGAAACCTGTTAACAGACTAGTTGCTCTAGGATGAACGCACACGTCTTGTTGCCACTGCTTCAGCTTTTTCAAGTGTGTAGGGCAGCTAGTTATACTAAAGCAAATTTCAAGTTCAGTACTTTACGCCTGCGTGATCAACACCATCACCTAAGTCTTTCTCAGGAATGATCTATTTCTGAAAACCGTAAAAAAGGCCATCCCGTAGTTCTTTATTCTTTTTCCGGAGAACTTTGAACTGGCACTTCACTCTAATATTATAAATGTGAAAATTTCTTTGTTTGGATGTTTGTCCGTCAATCACCCTGAAACTACTGAACGGATTTTTATGAGATTTGGTATACAGGCATGGCTGACTTAGGTGATATAATTAACTGTTTATCCCGATTGAATGCTCCTATGGGATAAAACAAAAATCATATTCTACGCGGTCGATGTCGCGGGCAACAGCTAGTGTAAAATAAACAAACCAAATGAACACTGGTATACCGGTTCAATGGTTTATTAGGACATGTGTCTGGACATTTATCAACCTCTGTAAGACGGAGAGTCCCATCTGTCTGGAAACACATTCATTTAGGATATGCCAGACTGAATTTTAAAGTTATTTTTAAAAGGCCGAAATATGTAATGAAATCTTAAAATTCTGAATTAGACACACTTCTAATTGTATCATCATGCAACTTGGCAATTATAAAGATTAGATCATCGAGCTCGTTTCATGATGGAATTGGGAGGTGTCTGGTGGAACCTTAGGCTTGGTCTTTCCCGGATCTGCGGACGGTCAACAAGGAAAGCTCGCCGCCTGACCAGAACCAGACACACGTGCCTCAAAGAGCCACCGTACCTCTACAATGGGGCCCAATAAAAGGGGAAGCAAGAGCAAGAGTGAGGGGGATTTTAGCTAGTAAGAGTCTGACACTCCCTTTCGCCTCGCCCAAGGCAGGAAGAGCTTTTGAATGATTTTCGCCCCCTCAAAAAGGCTTCCTACTCATTATACGTCATTTTTTCCCCATGACGAGGACATGAGTTTTTTAACTATGAACTTATTTTATTATTATTATGCATGGATGTTATTATTATTTTAAATCCTTTATTCGTTTCTATATACTTGACTTATATATATTTGATATATATATGTTAGTTTATTCTCCGTACCTTATTTTTTCGCTGATTTTCTACTTAAACCCTAAGGTTGACTGGTAGAGAATGCCATATGGCATTAAGTTCGCCTTATGTGCCATAGTAAAATTGTGTACATAAAAGAATAAAGAAATTCAATATTTAATTATATAAAAAAAAACATTTAAAAATATAAAAAGCTCCTGTAACGGGTGAAATCCTAGCTACCGGTGGTCAGGGCTCCAGAGAGTCCAGAAGTACTGCTTTCTGCATCAGCCCCTTGACCCAATCATCTAACGCTACTCTACTCAGATGTTAGTCGAGGCTTTTAGCAATGAGGCCATTGGCAGATACGACTATCGGCACAATGACTGCTGAATCCACATCCCACATGTCGACAATCTCATGAGCTAAATCAAGATATTTACTTGCTTTATCTTTTTCAGCTTTCACAAGATTTTCGTTATGAGGGATTATTATATCGACTATCATTGTGCAACGGCTTGGTCGATCTATCACCACAAGTCCACAATGTCAGGTTTGTTTGCAACAATTGTCCTGTCTGTGATGATAGTTCGATACTAATACAGTGTGACATCTCCATTTTCAAGAACTGGGTCAGGCAGATAATTTAATACGGCACTTCAGATTCTACAAGTTTATATTTCAAAGCAAGTTGTTGATGAATAATCCTGGCTACAAGATTATGTCTATGCAAGTATTCTCCATTAGCTAGGTGAGAACAACCCGAAATTATATGCCGGATGGATTCCCCGGGATGATGACATGCCCGACAAATGTCAACAGTTCTATCCTTTATAATATATCTTCGATAGTTGTTCGTCTACATAACTTCGTCCGTAATTGGAGAGACAAAACCTTCCATTTCTCCAAATAAGTAACTGAAACGTAGCCAGGATACGGACGCTAAGAAATCCGAATCCGTAAGAAGTATTTGGCCCTTGTAAGGCCCGATAGTACTTACGAAGCCCTTACTTTGCCATACATTCCCGCGATCATTAGTGATTAGTATTATAGGTTCTCTCCAGTTCTCGTTAGCCAAGGAGAGCGGAGTAAGCCCTTTGTCCACAGCAACAATATCTCTGTGCATACCCACCTACACTTTCAAAAAATACTTCTGGACACTTATATTATTATTATTATGCATTAAGTATTACCCAATAGATAAGGCCCAATTACCCTCCCCTTCCCCAATCCCTGAATCCCAACGATCCTCAAACTCCTAATTCCCAAATGGCCGGTAACTTGTAACGCCTCTGGTGTTCCAGGTGTCTATGGGCGACGCCGATTGCTTTCCATCAGGTGATCCGTCAGCTCGTTTACCGGCTTATGCCATAAAAAAAAAATTATGGAATTGCAAACTTATTTGTTTGACGTACTAGTGGCTAGTGAGTTTGGTTTTCACCAAGATGAGCAATTAATAATGCAGAAGTTTGAAGTACGTAAAGTGCAACTTGCAGCAGTAGCCACATCATAGATACATTGATACACTTCGTATGCAGAGGGAAATTGATAAAATCAATAACATTAGTCCCGTAGGGCGTGCGCGGGAATAATACGCGTTTTTTTTTTTTTTTTTTTTAAGGGGGGAAAGTCATCGAATGACTTCTCCCGCCTGGGTGAGGCGGGAGGGAGTGTCAGACTCTTACTGACTAAAAACCACCCCGTTCCTTCTCCTGCACGTCGAGCCGGAGCCCCGGTTACTCGTTAGGTTCTCCGCGACAACTTTATGGTGTTGCGTTGCGATTTCGTACTTTTAATTATATTGTTGATTATTGTTATATAATTGTTTTGTGTTGTTGATTGTTTATGTTTAATTACTTTTATTAATATTTTCTTTGTTCCGAAGTTTCTACGTTTCGTTTCCGCGACTCCGAATCGGCATCGGCCGTATTGGGCCCCATCTGTGGTGGTCTGATGGCTCTTCGAGGCGCGCGCGGAACGCGACGCGCCGTACGCTCGGGTCTGTTTCTGGTCGGACGGGGAGCCACCCATGCTCGCCGTCCGCAGGCCCGCGCTTACGGTGGCCGGAGATCGTCTCGCGATCCCCGACGCCCGGTGTGTCCTTCGCGATGGCTGGGTTGCGAGGAGGCAGCGCTTCGCTGCCTCACGCGTCCCGCCTCCTCCTTAGCTAGCATGACTGCTTCGCAAAAGGAGGAGACGGCATCCCAGTCCCTCTCGCTCCGCATCATGGCCTGCACTAGGCCCGGACGCGAGAGGTCGCCATCGCCGATCACTTCCCTGAGGACACGGCGGTGCTCAGCCCACGAAGGGCATTCTCCCACCGTGTGTTCCACCGTGTCCTTAGGGCGGTCCTCGCAGTGATGACACCCGGGCGTTTCCTCCCGCCCCATCAGACACAGGTACCTCCCGAAACTTCCATGTCCGGTGAGGACCTGCGTCAGGCGGTAGGTGAGGACGCCGTAGCGTCTCTCAAGCCACTCCTCAAAGAGGGGACTTACCGCTGCGATGGCAGCGAGCCCAGCCCTCGGTTGCGACAGTCGTTGCTGCCATTCCGCCATGAGATCGCGCCGGAGCTCATCCCGCCACGCACCTATTTGGCGCGGCAGCGGGGTTTCACCCCGGCGACGTGCCTCCGCGCGCATGCCGTACACGCGCGCGAGCACCTTCGCCTCCAGATCCCACGGCGGATAATACGCGTGTAGCAGTGATTGCTATTGTATAAGTATGGACGTACTGTGCCGAAACACGGGGACGCTGCCAACGGGGTTCTCACAACTTGAGATATGGCTATGATTATACCATGTCATGTAACTACATGACATGTAGCAGAGTGCTTATAAATAAAAAAAAAAAAAATAAGTGTTATAATGTATGTTTTACGAATGATGTGAGTTATTGAAATATAATAAGTGAATACGCTTGAAAGCTACCTTCGCGGCATCTTTGATGTGAATGTGAGTGTGAGGTACAATCGGTTGCCGTGCTGTGATAGCTGATAGCATATTGCTGCTATTATTGTGAACCCTTTTGCCATCTTAGGTATCATTTACGTATGTATTGCAACATCGACAGAGACATTATTTTTACATTGCTTCACGTAATTGGGGTAATTTCTACGACGTGGAGTAATTGAATATTTTCTAACAGAACAGTATGACAAAAGAATGTATGCCGTTTAGATAGCTTATTTCCAGCAAGTAAATTAGTGTTGTGATAGATAAGGAGAGCCAATCAAAGTCATCATTTACTTTAATTATTGTTTCAATAACACCGGTTTTCTTGATTAGTAAACTCCATTAACTTGTCATTTATAATGAAAAGTGCATTCAGTATATTTGTCATGTAAGTATGTATGGTGTGATGTAAATGTAATATAAATTATTCAAACTTAGGCACTTTGGTACCTCAAATGATGTTTAACAAAATATTTTATTAAGTAGGCAATAGTCGTCTGGCGAATAACTATTCGCCAAACCTGACTGTCTGCTGTCCACATTGAGTCCACCAGCTTTTGATGCCATGTTGTATCGTATAGATCTATATGTATATTTTCTTTATGATAGGTATATGTGGGATAGAGGCCTGTTTAATATCTTGCATTACATATCTTGCATTTCGAGCGAGGTATGTAAACGCAGCACTTAGTGACCCTATAGATTCGAACGATAGCAGTATTATTCAGTCGTTGTCGATTTTTGTATTTATTAGAATTATGTATTTGTAGAAGAGTGGAGAAGCGACACGGCGTTCGTGTTACGGCACCATGCCAATCGTTCCAAGTTTAGCTCCATATGTACGATTAATTCAATGCTCGTTTTGTGTTTCGGTGTTTCGGTGTTTCGTATTTATATCATAATAAGCGGCACACTTTTAGTAAACTGTCTTTGCTATATGAGCTATAACGAAAAATGAGACGCAATACGTCGGACCCTGTCAAACAAAGGACTAGAGAGAAATGGGCATATAAAGGTCCCAAACAGCAGCGACGCCAAAGGGCCGCCCTTGCTTTCAAAACGGGACCGAAATGGTGCATCTACTATCTGGGTCAAGCTCGCTTGCGTTGGGTCGCTCACCACGTGCTCCCTCCCGCTACCTCTTCCCCTCGCGATACTTCTCATTCACAAATATACCCAAACATGACGTGTTACCGTCTAGTTTTCCTTGTATGTATATCTGGTATCGGCCTTGTCGAAGACCCCGATATACGGATCTATTTTATTTTGTACTATTTGGAACTCTGAGTCTTTGCATTAGAGTTGCTATTATTTTGTTATTGCTTTCACATAACTTCGTCATTATAAATGTGAATATTTCGTAATCGCTGAACCTTAGGACCTTATTATGTCAGCTGCCTACGTTTATATTGATCAATGAATGTATCGGGTTGTCTTCCAAGTATATTATTGTTTACGTCAGCAAGAAGCACGGCGCTCATGTGAATTATAATTGGATGCAAGTCGAGTGGGTATCATTACACAACAGCAGTTGATAGTGAAAGTTAGCCCGTTCTCGACATACTTATTCTATCCACTAGTGTTATCCGGGCCCTATTTTATATGAAGAAAAGCTTGTTGATTTACACCATATAGTATACCAACGATTTCAGGTGTATTTTCCTTCGTTTTACGTAAGTTCGTGTCAGGGCTTATGTAGTCCTAACTTTAACGCTATATTGGGTGATTTGGTAGTTTTCTTCAAAAAATCTTTTCTGTAAGTACATTGGTTTTGCTCAGGATTAATGTATCAGTAATAACTCTATGAATAAATAATGCCCAAAGAAACTCGGTTTTATCGCAGATTGTAGTAATTGATATCGCATCATCAGACCACTATAAATCAGAAATGAAAGAGGTCAGAATGTTTATCGCGTTTGTATTATCGATGCCAAATGAGTCAGGACACAATGTGGGGCATACACACTACCTACACAGACCGCGGCAGGTCAAGTTCACTGTGCGTTCCAATTGACAAGTCTGTTCCTTGCGTAGTCGTACCGGTCGTATGTTTTTATAGACAACTAGCTTTTACCCGCGGCTTCGCTCGCGTCACAAAAGGATAAAAAGTAGCCTATGTGACATATACCAATACACACAGCGCCATCTATACCAATACTTTTGTTTTCCCTCGGAAATATCACATTTTTCCGGGATAAAAAGAACCCTATGATCAAATGAAAAAATCAAAGCAATCGGTTTAGTAGTTACGGCGTGAAAGCGGAACAAACAAACAAACTCACTTTCCGATTTATAATATTAATAAGGAGTATTTATATATTTGTTTTAAAATCATTATCCCAAGGTTAAATTGACATCATTTAGTATTCAAACAAATCAATAGTTAAATTCATTATCAACAGTGGAGTATAAATGAACACCATGGCAGTCATCTCAATATATACCTCAAAAATCACCTCTGAAGGTTTTAATTGTCTAGCTGTTACGGTTTATAAGAAATAGCCTGCAAGCATCATGACTTGAGTACTATTCACTCGATTATTCATATTTGAATCGGAGCTCTCAGCTTGTCTTAATAAAGCATGGCTTACAACTGGGCCGAGTCGTAGAAAGTGAGTAAGGACTAGCGGTATTTAACAGAAGTCGGTAAATGCTTATGTGCAGTTATAATGTGTAGACTGTAATCTGACACTTCTCCTTGAGTTGGGTTGCGGATTGCAACACCGACATTGATTACCTATATTAATGCCAAGTATATCGTAACGTGTTGCCATGCCAATTAAAATGCGTCAGCTCCCACAAGTAAGTGAAGTTACATTGCAAGGAACTCTCGTAGTAGTTTTAAAATAAAGGACGGCTTTGTTAGTTAAACGTTGTACATGTTGTTTCTATTAAGCACAAAGCCTAAAACAAACTAAAACACAACGTTAACAATCAATGGTAGACCCAAAAGATCCCATGACAGTCCTGTCGACAACTTATCGCTCACGTACCACTTTTGGTATTGTTTTCAGGTTCCTTTTCGGATAAGCAAAGGAGTTAACAATAAAGCCCATAATTGGAAACAATACAAGTTTTCTTACTTGTTCTTATTTTCTATAGTTGTATACCTCAAAAGGATACCTTTTACCGGACTGTTGGAAGGACAGACTTTGACCAGATTGGCGATATATTAAAGAAGGGCCAAATTATAAGCACCCTTGACCGACAAGCATGCATGAAAAGATTGATGACTGTTGATGAAGCGAAAGAGGTATATAGGAATCGTAGTAACTGGCGTTCCACAGTCTCTGCCTACCCCCATGTGAAGTTATGTATATATGTAGGAAGGACAGTGTTTATAGATTTTTTTTTTACTTTATTGCCTGTTCGTCCGTCTCAATACCATTTATTTTTGACACTGATGGAGCGGTTAAAAAGTTGTAAGCCATAAATATCTACTACGCAAGGTCTAACGAGTCTACGGTCCCTTACAAGAAAAATGTGATTTTGAACATCACGTAAAAATCTGTAGTTTGTATCGTATTTTTCAACAATTTCAAAAACAAGATAATCATTGAAATGTAGGTATATAATAAAAAATAACAGTAATGAAAGCGAAGCGTCACGTCGTCGTGGCCGGTTAGTTAGAGGCTACCGCATCGACATCACTGCAGCGACAGTAAGCGAAAGTTGAGCTTGCGCACTAAATCTAAAGCCACGAATGTTACCTCTCCTGCAAGATAGTTTGTCTTGAAGGACTCATCGACGAATTTAAATATCCGTTTCCATCCAAACATTGTATCTTTCAGATGTAAGGTTTTGGTTTAATTTTGTGCTCATAGGCTGCACAGCATTAGATGTAACTACTGCTTATCTGTCCTGCAGTTGTAAACATCAATTGAGGAAAATAGGTCACTAGGGCATTGTGGTGCTAAGCAGGGCTTGTTTGTGACGAAGCTTTGAATAACTTATTTTGAAGCGTTTAGAGCTCGTTTCTTTTAAAAATCTTGTAAGTGTGTAAATGCATGCGGCTTGTGTCATCTGTATCGTGTGTTGTGTATCTTTGATTGTATGCAAAATTTCTACCTGCTTACTCAATAACATAGTATGACGTGATTTTGATCCCACTCAGAACATTTTACTTCATTAAATTATGAATTGGTCTCGTTTTGATACTTAACCGACTACATTAAGTGCAAAGACAATGCAATTATAAAATATTCTGTAAGTCATATAAGTTTAAATAAAAAATCGCGTTGTAACTGCTGAGGGTTTATATGAGACAATTAGTCAGTCATCATTTGCAGACATTAATGATGATGTGTGTGTCAGGTAGCGCGCGAGGGCTTTGTGTCGAAACACAGCGAAGTTAATTTAATTTGAAGTAATCGGTCGGAGGCGGCGTGCGAGGCCGCCGCCGCCCGCCACCCGCATGGCAACCGCTACATGCGCTAATTGTTTCCACGCGCACGCCAACCGATACCTTTACCATAGTCTATGCACTTTTGCGTTGCATTTTTTTTTCGTCTACAGTTATTGACATTTGTGGCTGTGAGCTCTGTCTCTGTCTCGCCCCTCGCCTCGAGTCACAGGGCGTACCTGCATTGTTCGTGGCTTCCTATTCATGTTTGTCATTATAAAAAACATTTTTTTTATCATGCACATGATTTGTTATTCTGTTTATCATTTGTACTTCTTGATTGTTCCGTGTTTTGGTTAACTTGAAATTTCATTCGGTATCGGCACTTAGAAAGAGCAAAATCGATATTAGTTATGAATTGCCTGTTGTACTGGTACACATAAAGCAAGAATTTGTCAGAATGTATGGATGCACAGCACACATGCACAGTTTGCACAGGTTATTTTTTACCCTTGCTAAGGTAACAAATAACGCCTAGTACTCTATGCGCGAAGCTAGTTTGAAACAAATTGACTGATATCTTTCTTTAAAAGGCTTTTCTTACCTAGAAGACTTACTTTAAGCAATATGATCTTTCTTCGTCTTCATACAAAATTCTGTAACAGTCGGTGCGTGCAGTCGGGAACCTGACTCTTGAGTGTGAAGATTCGCGGTTGCTCATCTTTGTTGTCACTAAATAATAGTAACTTAGGTAAAAATAAATAAATAAGTAGGCAATCAGTCAACATATAAAAGTTCAAGTTGCAGAATTGTATGCAGGGGAGGGGGAGACCTTCACTATTTATCGTAAACAAACAGGTTTATATTATGTTTATTATGAAATAAATGTATAGTTGTATAAATTAGAATTAATATTTACGTAAAATGCAAGTACGTCACTTGTAAGACTTAAGAATAATGTTGGTATTAACTGTAGAAGTAATCAGTAAGTAGCATAGAAATAATTCGGCTCCATAGCACCACTATGCTCTAAACGCTCGTGTCTCGGTAGTCAGGACATTGCATGATGTGATCACTCGAGCTCATGCTTCCATTGCTGCCGCGGCTCTCCTTTCGGGGAAGCTTTACAGGCGTGTTACGCAATGTATAAGCGGGATCATCGGAGCGGTTATTGGCTTTGCTTGCACAGCGGCAACGCGCTGGTCGTCTCACCGAGCAGCCAGAAGCGTAAGTGGTGTGTATGGGGTCCGACTGTGGATCGTTTTAATGGACATGGATGTTTTCTCTATTTGTTGTAAGGTGGGACGCAGGGCCCGGGCCGCCGACCCCACCTGCCCTACCTCCACTTACGCCTCTGGATGTATCGTACGTCAATATCTCTCATATCTATATCTGTGCCCACCATGTGTTAATAAACAGTCCCAGCGGACCCTGCGCCTGCAATGTGAATGCAATATGTGCCGTGACGTGACGTGTGTGCGTCCGACTGTTTGTTAGCACCGGTGTGTCGCTATATAACTGTGTGCTCTGTAACATTCCCGGACCTCGTGTCGACTCCTAATATCTGCTTTTCTCGTAGCTCGTCGACATGTGCTTTGGCTTCGGGAAACGAGCCGGATTAGCCTGCCGGCTTGTTTTTACGCCTTTCTGCGTCGCACCTCTATGGAGCGGAGCACACGTCGACTATATTATTTCTGTACCCTCCTGCACTTACTGCCACTCTGATGTTACGCGATCAGTTAAGTCATGTTCGCACCTTTATCTTGTACTTCTACCTGTTTCATTTTGTTTACCTAACTTGCGATGAATTACTCAAACCGTTGTAGGTTCTTAACATTTGAATCATAGTTTACTGTTGGGATCTATCGAAATGTCCGATGCATGAATGTAATGCGCATGTCGCAGGGAGAATGGATTCACGATATGTGTAGTATTGCTTGTTATTGTTCATTACATCGTTTATTATGTCAGCATTATTTACTACTGCTACTTCCTGCTAGATGTTGTTGCTGCATGTTGATTAATACGTATTTTATAACAGGTTTGTGACGTGTATGTTAACAACGGAAAGAGATAGAGAGAGACGCTATGTGTAACATTCTGATATGTTCTATCATCATTAGCCGCGAATATTCGGCCAAATGGAATTATCTGTATCTTTAACCAGTGGTTCAATCGTAGATGTTTTCTTTACGAATAATACATAGAATTTGTGCGATACAACTAGGGAATGCAAAACCGGACTGTTTTGAAAACCGGTTTTTTTGTAGAAAAACCGGATAACCGGTTAAACCGGTGTTTTAGTAAATTCAAAAACAATATTTGTTTTACCTTTTTTTTATTAAATAAAGTAAACGTTTCAAAAAGAAGAGGATTCCACCACACTTTTTTCCTCCTAGACTGTACGAAACGAAACGTAGAAACTTCGGAACAAAGAAAATATTAATAAAAGTAATTAAACATAAACAATCAACAACACAAAACAATTATATAACAATAATCAACAATATAATTAAAAGTACGAAATCGCAACGCAACACCATAAAGTTGTCGCGGAGAACCTAACGAGTAACCGGGGCTCCGGCTCGACGTGCAGGAGAAGGAACGGGGTGGTTTTTAGTCAGTAAGAGTCTGACACTCCCTCCCGCCTCACCCAGGCGGGAGCAGTCATTCGATGACTTTCCCCCCTTAAAAAAACAAGTAAACGTTATTAGTTATTTCAAAGAAGTTTCAGTTAACGAGTCTTAAAAAATATTTCTTTATTAAAATAAAAAGTATGAAAATACAAACCGAAAAAGCCGGTTTGAGTAAAAAACCGGGTTTTAAAATAAGGGCAAAAATGTAGAAAAAAACCGGGTTTTCTGTTTTCGATGAAACCGGTTTGCATTTCCTAGATACAATTACCTGCTATAACAATTTGCACTTAATACATTTTGTAATTTGTGGAGAATCACTTGTCACTCAGAATTCAGAATCGTCTTATATGCTCTCTCATCTGATAGATTTTTCCGTGCAATGTGGAAAGAGTTGTATCTGAGCAGGCGTGAGTCAGTGCGTGTTGCAGCGCCAGCCGCCTGCAGCCGGGGGCAACGGTCCGCTAACGATTGTGGCTAATTTTGTCCATACACAACCAGCACGCGCCGTGGGCCGCAGCTATTTTTCCCTAGTCTCTTCATTGTTCTTGCCAAGAGCGATGCGTGTTCCCTTGCTCGATTCGTCGGAATTACAATTAGGTGTGGCCTATATTAGTAAATAGAACGAGACAATTTACGTGTTACGTGACGGAAATATGACACAGTCGCATGGCGTTCATTCTTATTGCGTATAAGGGACATCGATGATTGTCAACGTACAATCGGTGTCACAAAAATATTTTTAGAAAATAATGCTACATAAATGTTTAAAATAGAATTAAACGCCAGTGTTACGGTTAAAGGAGCTGGCCAGTCCTCCGCAACACTCACTTGTAGTAAAGCTTTACAGAAGCTAACGTATCATTAACTCTACGTTATTGATGAGCAAACTATTCGATGTCTGAGGACGGCGCATTAATACTGCACTGCACGTAGCTAGAAATATCGCCAGCTAGATCGTTTTCCATATATTGGAGCACCGCAAAGCCGCGACAACACATCGATAATTAAATTCTGAGACAACATTGTTTGCGGGTATTGGGCGTAATAGGTCATGACTATTTAAAATTAATAGCATTGTAATAAGCTTGTCGGGTTCGGATTCTTTGTTTGTAGGAAACGCGAGAGTGTCGACCTCGCGTACGCCTTGACATTTGTTGGATGAGAACAGTTGGGCCACCGCCAACGAACCAAGCTGGTGGCCCACACAGCTGACTAATGTATCGAGATGCGAACCCTTTTGAGGCGGTTCTTTCAGGTTCTCCTGACTTCTTACATTCATATTTAAACGAAATTAATGTAGATTGTGTTGCTCTAAGTAATTTAATAAATAACAAGTACGTTACCATTGCCGATAGTAAGTAAAGTATGATTGTAATACAGTTGTCCACAAGTTATCGGAGGTCAAGATTGCGAGGCTTGCTGGGTGTGTGGACCAGATAGAACTTGTCTTCCAATACTGACTCGAGCTGTTAGCTGCGAATGTTACTTTATTCAATGTTAAACATTTCTCAGAACATGCGCGTCCGTTGTGTATGGTATAAATAAAACTCGTATTGAGTACTGCGTTCTATCTAAATAGAGTATTCTACGTCTTAAATAATGTAAATGATCTTGCTGGTGAATTAGACACTCGTAGCTCGTAATAGAATTATGTCAAATATTATCAATCGCTCGTTGTTTGTGTTCGTGTCAGAAGACCTTTGTGATGCTCTTTGTAAGTAAAGAGCCAGTCATTATGTCGTTTGGTTTTATTGCAACTTTGAAGGTAATGCTCTATCGACTCCCCGAACGTTTTATTATGCGCCGACTTGTTTACTTTGCTTTATAATTTCTAAGTAGGTAATTGACATTTGGATCGTTGTATGGTTTTTTCGTAACGCTAAGGAGAACCGTTACTAACGTCAAGTAACGCTACATTTAACTAGATATCCTTGTACTTTATTGGTGTCGGTACCAGTACACCTTGTTTATCTTAGTCGTTGTCATACCGTGAATGTGTAGTTCGCGAGTTGTTTCTCTTCAGTGCGTCCGTGCAGTGTAGGAGATCCGTCCGGCATGCGGCAGGCAGATAGACAGACGGCTGTGTATCGTCCCACACGTCCCACACGTCCCACACGTCCCACACTGGCTACTCATCACATCCACTGGTTTTATCTACGCGTTGTTGTGTAAACACGTGGCGTAGCGGTTCATCAACCTGTGTTTGTTGTTCTCGTGCGTACGCGTAACTTTTCTGCGTACGCCTGCCTGGTATACATATAATCTGCGGCCCGATTGGCCAAATCTAGTGATAGCTACAAAAGGGATATTCAAAAAATGATTTATTAAAAAATATGCGTACCATAAGTGTGGTGATTGCAGCGTTCACTATTTGGGTTTGAGCTAGATGTACTAAACCGTCTGTGAATCGTCACAGATATGTTAAACTACTGTCACTATCAAATAAACTTATAGTAATGACGTACTGGCAAAATGCTGGTCGTGCAGGTCTAGTGGCCGCTACTAAAATAATTCCCGTTGACGTCCAATATCATGTAAGCAAGGCGTGATGCGAGACGGCACTGACATAGCGTCCATTGGCTCCACGTGTTTGTTTCCAAACGTTGGCGTATTTGCGCCAACTTTGTGTAGTAGTTATCGTTTCAAGTGACCTTGTGATAGACTAATTGTTTTTCCCAACGTGTACTTGAGTTATTCAATTATGAACCATAGCTGCAACAGGTTTAAATTCTATTTTCGTGCGCCGTGTGAGAATGGTCTGCCCTGCATTGTTGTTGCTGTGAGCACGGCACCCACAGTTTGTGCGTCCCATTATTTATGGTACTGAGTTTAAACCATGTTTACTTTTGTTAGAGGTCGTTGGCATTCCCCATTGGCCTTGTTTTAAATTTCGTCCACATTCGTATTTAGTTAATGAATCGTTTTCGATGCTCGTTGTTTTGAAATACACCTGTTATCATTGTCATATTATGTGGACATTTGTTTTATTTTAAAAACATCAAGGTGGAAGTCAATATGACAAATGTCGTACAGCTGTTGCATTGACTTCTCTCTTATTATGTTAACGACAATATTAAGTAAGAGTTTAGAGTATTGTTACATGATACTTTCGGACTGGTTTCACGAAGACACATTCACTCTTTATCACAAATAGACGTAACTAACGAAGCTCCATGCACTACACTACACGCACCTGTTGCTATGACGTTGTCATCCTTACACTTACACGTTTCGTTATAAATGTGTCTCGTTCCAAGTTCTACATCCCTCCAGGTGTTGCGTATTCTCTGATGTAACTACTGATCTTTTAGTCTTGTCCGTACTGTCAACGAATGCCTTCATTACCGTCTTACTAACTAGAATCGATGCCCAATTCTTGAGTGCTCTGTTTTTCATAAGTTGAAAGTACCTACTTGCGTACAAAATGTATATTTCAATAAAATTGAAAATAATAAATGGAAACTTCCTTGCCTGCTATTTAGGAGAAGATTTATTAATTAGTTATGTTCGTTTTAGAACCAACTTATTGTTTAAGTAGTTTGTGGATTGCATGTAGGATCTTGTAGGATGTTGTTGATAATGAAAACTAGAGTAGTTTAGAAGTTAGTGAGACGGGGAGGTCGGTGGGTGGTAGTTGTAAGAGTGGCCAGAACATGTTGATGTCGTGTGTAGGTCATGGCAAGACACACAAGGACGCGGCCAGCGTGCGCGCGACGCATCCCATCCCCGCGGCGTGCGGCCTCTATTACTTCGAGGTGCGCATCGTGTCCAAGGGCCGCGACGGGTACATGGGCATCGGCCTGTCCGCACATGGAGTCAACATGAACAGATTGCCTGGTAAGTAACCTAAACGAGACGTTTCCCATTCACTTACTCATCAATCTACCATCACTACAAATGGAGTAAATTACTGAGTGATCGACCGACGCCCACGACTTTTTTATTCTAATTTAAATAAACGTCAGTGGCTTACCATTCGTGCACCTACAGGATAGGATATAGTATTTTGAATCGCTAGAGTGCTTGAGTATGTGGTATGACATTACAGGTTGGGACAAACACTCGTACGGGTATCACGGCGACGACGGGCACTCGTTCTGCTCGTCAGGAACCGGGCAACCGTACGGGCCGACCTTCACCACTGGTGACGTCATCGGCTGCGGCGTCAACCTCGTCGACAACACATGCTTCTACACAAAGAACGGACATCATCTCGGCATCGCCTTCAGAGGTCTACCCGTACGTACAACACAATATTACATCAATACTGTAACTCTTGGCTCGACACAAAACACAAACACAAAAACAAAATCTGCTCTATCTCAGATAGTAATCTCAGATACGACGGTGTAGCAGTAGACGCGCTCAGCTTGCTACGTACGACATAAACATTTAGCTAAAGATAGATGATACGCCTACTTAATAGCCAAGTAAATAATAGAATCTATTGTGTAATAGACTAAAAATCATAATGTCCTTGAGTACTTATAAGATATCGACAATAATAAATGGATACCAGTAAACAATTCAAAGCCAAGTTGTCATTGTGTGGTGTATGTGGTTGCAGCCCAACCTGTACCCGACGGTGGGGCTGCAGACGCCGGGCGAGGTGGTGGACGCCAACTTCGGCCAGCAGCCCTTCGTGTTCGACATCGAGGACATGCTGCGCGAGCTGCGCGCGCGCACGCGCTGCGCCATCGACGAGTTCCCGCTGCCCGACGACCAGGGCCAGTGGCAGCAACTACTGCACAAGTACGCTGCACTCGCTTGGTCTTTGCAGTACTCTACGAGAGCGACACTATATGTACATGTCGGAGGTCCGCTTCCTCCCACCCCAATCCTCACTCTATAAATCCCTAACCCCCAAGAAGGGCCGACTGCAGCTAACCTGACAAGGCCTATCCCAGAAAAGAAAAGTATTGCTCTACTGCTGAAAATTTCGAAAAACTGAAAATACAATCGCATTAGGCATTGGATCTAAGTATTGAAATCGAGAGTCATTGTCGACAATGTGTGTTGCGCAGGATGGTATCATCGTACCTGGTACACCACGGCTACTGCAGCACGGCGCAGGCATTCTCCCGCGCCACCGGCCAGCCCATCGACGAGGACGTCGCCTCCATCAAGAACAGACAGAGTGAGTCACGCTGCACTGCACTTGTACTACCGCTTTGTTTGGACATCATACAAGTCGCCATCGAGTGATGTCCACTTATACAGAAAAAGTCTACAGCGTTGTGTTTATTCTGCGTATAATTCCTAACACATATATTTAACAGTGCAACAGGCTGCACTTGCAAAACTTTGTGTAGTAGTTCCAGCAACTTTCAAAGAGGGAAACCTTGACTGGAAGTGCTTAGAAATATGAACAATGAAATTGTGTTTATAAAAATTATGTCTAATTATATTTAATCTTTTTTTATTGAAATAGGAAACAAACGGGGACTTGAATCAGGTAATGGTAAGCTGACGGCTTTGCGCCGCCCATGGACAGGAGACCTGCATCAATTGAGAAAACGATACGAAAACATGTAATCCTTCATTACCGTTTGTATATATTATATGTGGGGATGTGTCGTGCAGGGATATCCAAGTTGGTGGTGGCGGGTCGTATCGGCGAGGCCATCGAGGTGACGCGCGCCCTGTACCCGGGCCTGCTGGACCGGGACCACGACCTGCTCTTCCTGCTCAAGTACCGCCAGTTCATTGAGATGGTGAACGGAACCGATGGAGAGGTACGCTTATATTTATTGAATAATATTTTAATTTGCAATTTACATAAGTTTGTGAAGTGGAATCTTGCAGCCTTCAGCCATTCGAACTGTTTTCTATACACGTTCGTTTCGTTAGCAACCGTAACTGCGTATTGTAAACCTGATTGAAAAAGAGTAACCTATGAAGTTTCTTGCTCGTCCTTCCCATAGGAATTTACATCTTGGAACGAGCAAATAGCTTCACTTCTAAATTTTTTGTTGTTGACGTTCAAAAGTGTCTTTCTGGTGTAATTGAAATAAATGATTTTGACTTTTACTTTGACTTTGCTTGGTTGTAAAGAACACTACCCAATTAAAATGATGTAAAAGCTGGTCCCTAAATTTATGTATACCAAAGTACGAGATACATATTTTTTTAATCGATTTCAAAAAAGGGAGGTTTTCTGTTTGCTCTATATGTGTATGTGTGTTTATTATTACGATTACCTGTCTCGATTTTGTTGCGGTTTTCAGAAAATGTTGTTTGCCATACTGTGGGGAAGGTTTTATTACGTATATGAAGTAACCGAGTTCAAAAAGAGTGTGAAGTATGTGGCAGAGCCTTGTAGTGAGCCCGAGTGTGTTGCAGGGCGCGCGCAGTGGCGGCGCGGCCGGCTGCCCGCGCGCGCCGCGCTCCAACGGACACGCGCACGGTAAGGACCGCCCGCTTGTAGTGAGCCCGAGTGTGTTGCAGGGCGCGCGCAGTGGCGCCGCGGCCGGCTGCCCGCGCGCGCCGCGCTCCAACGGACACGCGCACGGTAAGGACCGCCCGCTTGTAGTGAGCCCGAGTGTGTTGCAGGGCGCGCGCAGTGGCGCCGCGGCCGGCTGCCCGCGCGCGCCGCGCTCCAACGGACACGTGCACGGTAAGGACCGCCCGCTTGTAGTGAGCCCGAGTGTGTTGCAGGGCGCGCGCAGTGGCGCCGCGGCCGGCTGCCCGCGCGCGCCGCGCTCCAACGGACACGTGCACGGTAAGGACCGCCCGCTTGTAGTGAGCCCGAGTGTGTTGCAGGGCGCGCGCAGTGGCGCCGCGGCCGGCTGCCCGCGCGCGCCGCGCTCCAACGGACACGTGCACGGTAAGGACCGCCCGCTTGTAGTGAGCCCGAGTGTGTTGCAGGGCGCGCGCAGTGGCGCCGCGGCCGGCTGCCCGCGCGCGCCGCGCTCCAACGGACACGCGCACGGTAAGGACCGCCCGCTTGTAGTGAGCCCGAGTGTGTTGCAGGGCGCGCGCAGTGGCGCCGCGGCCGGCTGCCCGCGCGCGCCGCGCTCCAACGGACACGCGCACGGTAAGGACCGCCCGCTAGGGCCGCTGCCAGACAACGGGTCTCGGGTTCGAGTCCCGGGTCGGTCGAGCAAATTATAATTGATTTTTTTTAATTCTCAATAGTAACACGGAATTTGAAATTGTGCCCAGTATATGACAATAAACTCATCCCCTATTACATAGGACTCTTAATATAAATAGTGAAAAGTGGTGTTACATTGTACACTGGAATAATTTACATCTCTGCCTATGCTTTCGAGGATAAAAGGCGTGATGTTATGTTATGTAAGGTCTAATTAAATAGTTACTTGACAACATTTTTCTATGTTCTATTGTTGCTGAGAAATTTCGATAAACCGAAAAATCGAACAATAATCTTATTTGATACAATATTAATGTTCCAGAGGGCGAGGGCGGCGGGGGCGCGGGCGGGGGCGCGGGCGGGGGCGCGGCGGGCGACGGGGGCGCGGGCGACGTGGACATGGTGCCGGCCACCAACGGACAGACTGGTACCACACTCGTACATTCCGCGCGAGACACGCCCTACATTGCAATATTTATGTTACATCCGAGATTACACTCCAAATTACCAGTTATTTAAATTAAAAAGAAATCTTCCTCCATGATAAAATATTCCACCGAGTACGATGTTTATTTTTGGGTTCGATCCCCAATAAAATAATTCTTGACACGCAACCTATGTGTATCTTATATTTCGCTTTATTACTTTTATTTATGATATATAAATATTGTTAAAAAGCTAAAATGCCATGAAGCATTAAATTATTTCCCAGAATAAACAGAGATATATTTCAATATAATAAATAATTTATGGTATAAAATATGTATGGAATATTATGTACATGTTTATGTTTTTATTTGGTTTATATATTATTTGCACAGCATACTCATTCATTATATTATGTTAGTAGCGCCAGGTACCATTACGTTGCTGTTTACTTTAGTTGCATGGCTTTGTACAGCGAGTCAGTTGGCAGTACGCAGTAGTCGGCTACCTCCCCTAGTGCTCACGTGTAATGGGGTACTTTCGTAAATTGTATTACAATGTCCGCCTGGTTCATTCATTAAAACATTAGACATGTATCTTTTCTGTTCTCATTAAATTAAATACTTTCGACGATATATTAATTTGCAATTTCGTGTCACGTCACGACCTCCCATTCCTAAACTTAACTCCATTTTATGTCAGTATTGTTACTTTAGAGAAAATAAAGAAAATACGTGTCTAATAATTTTTCATTATCTAACTGACGGACTAATTAGATTTTTAATGTTCACACCCTGGCAACTACCCGTAATAGGGTAATGCCTAACCTAATGCGTATAAACCGGCTTAGTTGCTGCACTTCGGTAATATTCCCATAATATGGCGGCGCGCTACATTAGTACAGTACACTACCGCGCCCGTACTTACTAGTACTGGCAGAGCTCGCTGCAGGCGCACGGATGTACCATAGTGCCGCACTGTACAGGCACACTGTACGTAGCGCGCCAGTACTACCCGCACTGCTCCGCCGGGACTGGCCCATGGTACTATCTGCCAGTCTCCGCCCGAGGGAACTGTGTGGGCGCTCACTTACATGTACCCAGTTGTTATGTCAGGATCTGCTTGTGTTCCTACCGACCAACGATAGAGTTTACACAGTGACTCGTACCTATTGTGTCCATTAACCTGTGCAGTTAGTGCGTTAGACAGTAAGTTGGCATGTGTAGTCGGTGGCCATTGACTAACAGCTCATGTAACATCGTATCTAGAGTCGACATCACTCACCGGCACTTAATGCATATTTTGGTTTTATTTCTTTCCGTTAAGTTGGATTTAGTTCGCGTGAGTCGTCGCTTACGCATGTCCGGTAACCAATGAGGTGCAAGTTACAACGAGAGTCGCGGGCGAGGAAACTCGAGCTACACGTACAGGTACATCGTACAGAGTAACTTGCGCCTCACGCACTGCTAGAGCTCGGGCCGGCCCGCCGCGCGCTGCGCCGGGCCGGCCGGCGCGGAGTGACGCGGAGTGACGCGCGGTGGCGCGCAGAGACGCGCAGAGACGCGCAGAGACGCGCAGTGACGCGCAGTGACGCGGGTGATGCGGCGTGGTTGTAGGTGCGCGGGCGCTGCCGCTGGTCAAGGGCATGCCGGGAGTGACGGCCAACATCGCCGCGCTGTTGCCCCAGCACTCGGGTGGGTATCTCACACCTGACTCCGCTACTCTATGTGCTCATCTCTCTCATGCTCTGGTTCCCGACTGCTGGCCCGGTGCCGCCCCGACACTACCAACCAGACGCTTCATACTGTACATCTGTGCAGTTCGACATCTTAAAGTGATGTAAGAATTAGGCGTATGTAAATATCTACAACTTGCAAAGGAAAAGTTAACGATATAGATGAGTAGATAACAGAATGGAAGTGATGCGTAACGGAACCAGAGCAGTGGTCGGTGTCATCGCTTGGAGTGTCCCTTGTGGTGGAGCGTGGCCCAGTGGGCTATGGGTCCGCTGGTCCGCTGGTCCGCTGGTCCGCTGGTCCGCTGGTCCGCTGGTCCGCTGGTCCGCTGGTCCGCTGGTCCACGGGTCCACTGCCCGCTTGTCCATGGCGTCCAGTTGGCTATGTGTTGTGTATGGTGCTTGTACTAACTCGCCGGCAGTGCCTGGCCGGAAGTAGTCCGCAGTAGTACGTACTGCAGCCGTCCAGACGGGCTCGTCCGCCGCCCCGTAGTAGTGTAGTGTCCAGCCTCCACTGTCGCGGCGGGAGGTAAGCAAGCAACACCTGGCGGTCCACTATTTTCAGCTTAATTTACAAAACGAGTTGCGGCGTTTTGCTATACACAAAATATAACAGCGCCTATATGTTGGACACTAATTAAAGAACTTCGGTTGATTGGCTGTTTATTCGGCACTGCGTGGTACCCGCGACGGATGTAAATGAATTAAATGCAAAGAAGTTTGTAAATTAAGTTGTCGTGTCGGTGCAGGGCGTAGTGTATGTTGCATGTGACCGGGATCTGCATTTCGTGGAGTAACGCTTGTTATGTATACTCAACATATTATATATTTACTATATTATACAATATCATATATCTACACTAAACGCATGCGTGGTGCGGCGAGTCGCCCGGTATGACAGATTGTGTCACGACACGGTTTTATTTACTCCTCGGCACTGAATTATGAGTTTCTTTTGCTCCTTGATGATATGTTCAGCGACGATAAAACTGTAATCATATTATTTTCTAGTTTTAGTTTAATACAGTAATGTTACAAGCGCCGGCGGGGGCCATGTGTACACACATTGCTTAACTATCATACCGAGAACTGTACGAGTGTAAATAATGAACAGAGTGCCAAGCACGAACAAGTATCGCATTCGTAACGTCACAGTATCGAGCGCGCCCGCCGCTCTGATTGGCCGGCCGAGTGTAGCCGGCCAATGAGAGCGGCGCTGGTGTCCGCTACAGCGGCGCGGTCCCCAGACGCGGAGGGCGGCGCGCGCGCCTCGGTGGAGCGCATGCTGGCGTTCGGCCGCGAGCTGTACGCCATGGGGCAGCGCCTGCATCACGACCCCGACGCCAAGGCCGTGCTCGAGGTAACCACGCTCGCTTGTGGACGTTATAAAGTTATTTAGAATGTCAATCAGTCAGTGCAGCTATTAGCTCGCTCTAAAGTGTACATTCATATATAGAAAAACGAGTAAGAAATCCCATATTGATTACATTGTTTAGTTTCTTCAATTTACAAGAAAATAACCTTAAGAACAATAAAAATTATTGCAATTTCTACTATCACTATCGCTCTACCAAAAAACGGCAAAATGACACCGTTACATGGTATATGTTCCATCCACTCGAACGAAGTGTCTCATTTCTATTTTCCTTGTGCGAGCAGCTAATAGAACTCTTACCCAGAGGGCCAGAGTCGAGTGTCTAGAGAAGAGTACAACCTAGGTGTCTTCAAGTGTCGAGTGAATATGTTGGCTATGGTCAGGCGTGCCCCATCCCATCGTAGGCCGCATCATCGCTTACCACCAGGCGAGATAGAGACCTAACGCCGACACATTAGCAAAAAGAAAAGTTTAGAGTTGACCAGTCTCAGTTGACGGCACTCGTTGACGAACTTGACACGTACACTAGCACCACCCAACTCTAACATATTGTAGGGAATTAGGGGATTCACTGAACACATGTTAATGAAAATGAAAATGAAAATGTTAAATGAAAATAAAATAGTTTAATTTAACCTTAATTGGTTACAATTCACGATATACAATTATATTTCACGGAATATTTTCAATCATGACAATTATGTTAATATTTTCATAAAGTTGTACAGATTTGAGTCAATAACTTATTTTTTTGTTTTTTTTTTATGTCATAAGCCGGCCAACGAGCGGATGGATCGCTTGATGGTAAGTAATCCCCATCGTCCACACCCACCCAGCAGGCCCCGGCGCCCCACGCCAGTCCGCCCCGCCCACTGGTGCCGTACGCCATACTACGGAGCGCTCCAAACTATCTCTTCCTTTTAACTTTTATTGATTACTTTCTGATCTCAATCTCTTCTGTAGGTATATTGAAATATTATTGACATAACATTAAAGCAGGAGAACCTACGTCGAATGTTGAAGAATAATTTGTGCGTACTTCAACAGTGGATAATTTTGCAATGCTGTTTTCAAATTAAATATGTTAGGTGTAGTATTGGTGAAGGTATCTTAGTAAAAATATGAGATGATCTCTTACTTCAACGTTATGTCAAAGCAAATTGTAATGTATTTATGTAAACATATTTTAATATGCCGTCAAAGAGATTATAATCTGAAAAATATATTTATTTATTTATTTATTTATTAACACTTCTGTATAACAAACATACGATGGCGGACTTAATGCCGGGTGGCATTCTCTAACAGTCAACCATGGGGTGATGCAGAGATGTGCAACAGTAGGTGTAATAGGTATAATGGTTTATGTGATGCATAACTGTAAATACATACATATATCCGTATATATAGGTATAATGTAAATTACATAAGATACATTATCAATATTACTAAATAACAATACTATAAAAGTGAATAAATAAATTGGGAATAAAAATACATATAATATATATATATTTATACATATATATTAAATACAATCGCCAAAATGATAAATTAAGTACGTGATGCGTCTGTCTGTTCCCTCTGCAATAGTTCACGAACCTTAACTTTAAAACTAAGCCGGCTGGTTGCCGTCCTGACATCCGTGGGTAGCGCATTCCACAGCAGAATGGATTGGACAAACAATGAAGAGTGAAGGAAGTCGGTCCGGTGCGTGGGACATTGTAGAAGAAGATTATTAGTGGAACGAAGATACTTGCTGTGGTTTGCACTTATGAACTGAAAATAGGAGGATAGATAGCTAGGAGAAGTGGGGGAATTAAGAAGAGAGAATAAAGTGGTTAACGCCCGTTGTTTCCTGCGTTGACGTATGGGCAACCACTTTAGTTGCAACCGATATGCAGAGACATGGTCGTATTTACGCAGATTAAAGACGAATCGAATGCAGTTATTTAGAAGGCGGTCAAGTTTATTGAGGAGATCTGCATTCAGGTCGTAGTAACACACATCAGCGTAATCAATTATGGGGAAAACCAAGGACTGAACAAGCATCGCCTTGGTCGACGACGGAAGGAAGTTTTTTAACCGATACAGGGCTCGCAACGTCCCCGTGACTCGCTGACAGACACTAGTAACATGAGCACGCCAGGTTAAGTTGCCGTCGATGTGCAACCCAAGATTTTTGACATCACTACTAAATGGAATGACCGCACCGTCAAATCGGACTGGCGGTACCGTTGCACTGTTAACCTTGCACAAAGTGCGGGAGCTCATACTATTATCGCCTGACACTTGCTCGGGTTGACATTAATGCCAAATTTCCCAGACCAGTTAGATATGGCAGTCAAGTCCGCGTTCACCTTCGCAACTGCATCAGGTAAGTCCTCAATCTTGACTTGACAGTACAATTGCAGGTCGTCGGCATACAGATGGTACGCACACTGAAGTTCGGAAGTGATAAGGTTTATGAAGATGGAGAATAGAAGAGGAGAGAGAATTCCGCCTTGAGGAACCCCAGCCTCTAAATGGCACCAGTTCGACGAAGCCTCACCAACCTGGACCAATTGCTGACGTTCCTGAAGATAAGATGAAAACCAATCCAGTGCACCATCAGAGACCGAAAGATGGGATAGGATAGCTAGCAAAATGTCGTGATTGACCATGTTGAAGGCATTCGAAAAGTCCACCGAAACCAATACTGTGATCCTGGTGTCCTCCATCCCTGCCTTCACATCGCCAATCACTTTAAGGAGAGCGGTTACAGTACTGTGCCCGTGCCTGAATCCGGATTGCAATGGACTTATAAGCGAGTTACTGTATATGTAGTCAGCAAGTTGCTTATGGACACAGGCCTCGAGCACCTTTGACAGGAAGGGAAGAATTGATATAGGACGGAAGTGTGTGGGAAGAGTAGGATTGGTTATCTTAGGAAGAGGACGGACATAGGCTTTACGCCACAAGGATGGGAAGACTTTGGAGTACAGGGAATAGTTAACCATGTGAGTTATGGTTGGGAGGAGAAGATCGAGTATGGTTGTGACCATATACCGCGATATACCGTCACAACCCACCGCCATGGATTTAATGGAGAGGATGATCTTTCGAATCTCTTCAGGCTGCACCGGTGTGAATCTGAAAGAAGCTAAAGAAGACGAACGCATCAGAGCAGAAATAAAAGATAAAGTTTGCTGTTTAGCAAGAGGATCCAATTTGGACACAGTGGAGAAATGTCGGTTCAGATCATTTAAACCAACAGAATTTGGGAGGTCAGTGTGTTGTGATTTGCCGATACCTAGAGTCCCGAGGAATTTCCAGATATCGGCAGGAGATGAAGAAGAGATGTTATCTAGAATATGTCGGCGTTTAGCGTTACGTACCATCTGGTTACACCTATTTCGAGCGTTTTTATAGGCCGCCCAATTCTCAACAGTGCGATCATTTTTGTGCTTTCGGAACGCGCGGTCTCTGCGCCGCATTGCCATCTGTATGTGTCTGGTCATCCAAGGTGCGGGAGGCCGTTTTAATTTAATTTTCTTCACGGGAGCATGGCGGTCATAGAGCTCAGTCAAAGTTTTGTTAAAAACAGCGACCATGGTATCGACATCTGCAGCCTCCATCAGAGGCCCCCAATCAATACTCGATGCATCCTCTCTAAGTTTTTCACTATCCATCCGTGTAAAACAACGCCTGAACAGAACCCTAGGCCTCACCCTGGGTGGTTTCAGGATATAGGACAGGAAGATCAGGTCATGGTGAGAGAATCCGGGAGCCTCATGTTGACCATGAAAAATATAAACAATAGTTAAAATTAAGAAATCGAATCTCAAGCGCTACTTTTATATGGCGGCAATCCAGTGTGCGGCGCCAGCTCGCGCGACGTGTCGCGGCGCCGGGACCTGTCGCTGGTCGGGCGCTGCAGTCGGGGGGACTATGTGTCGCGGCGCCGGGACCTGTCGCTGGTCGGGCGCTGCAGTCGGGGGGACTATGTGTCGCGGTGCCGGGACCTGTCGCTGGTCGGGCGCTGCAGTCGGGGGGACTATGTGTTGCGGCGCCGGGACCTGTCGCTGGTCGGGCGCTGCAGTCGGGGGGACTATGTGTCGCGGCGCCGGGACCTGTCGCTGGTCGGGCGCTGCAGTCGGGGGGACTATGTGTCGCGACGCCGGGACCTGTCGCTGGTCGGGCGCTGCAGTCGGGGGGACTATGTGTCGCGGCGCCGGGACCTGTCGCTGGTCGGGCGCTGCAGTCGGGGGGACTATGTGTCGCGGCGCCGGGACCTGTCGCTGGTCGGGCGCTGCAGTCGGGGGGACTATGTGTCGCGGCGCCGGGACCTGTCGCTGGTCGGGCGCTGCAGTCGGGGGGACAATGTGTCGCGGCGCCGGGACCTGTCGCTGGTCGGGCGCTGCAGTCGGGGGAACTATGTGTCGCGGCGCCGGGACCTGTCGCTGGTCGGGCGCTGCAGTCGGGGGGACTATGTGTCGCGGCGCCGGGACCTGTCGCTGGTCGGGCGCTGCAGTCGGGGGGACTATGTGTCGCGGCGCCGGGACCTGTCGCTGGTCGGGCGCTGCAGTCGGGAGGACTATGTGTCGCGGGGGAAGCCACTGCAGCGCGGAGAGGAGATTCTTTTTGGTTTCGGACACGGGCCGTCTCCGTATGTAGACCTTATAGACGGCGAGCTTCGTACGACGACGAGTCTATCGCAGGCCGCAGGCGGCGGCCGGCAGTCTCCACGTCTGCAGCCATTCAAGGAGTGCAGCTGCCAGGTGTCCAGTACCGTCACGTGGAGTCCTCACGCAGCATGTACTACTCCAGCTAGAGAACGAACAGCTCCGACAGTGTCCAACGCTGGAATGGAAAATACTTCCCCGGCGGCAATGTACTCTTATTCTGTTTAGGCAACATGTCGAACTTGATTTTGTTGCAAAGTGTCCGGTAGGAGGATGGCATTGTATAGCCGGGCCAGTGCCACGAGTCCTCGTGGTGGCAGACAGTGGGGCGTCGTGTATTATTCCGTCCGGACCTTGCGGGCTCAGAGATCCATACGTCGCACCTGTCCAGGGAGAACACTCGCTTCGCTACCAGTATCCCTAATATGAGACTTGATATAAATTAGCATTACCTTCCTTTACCGGCGCGTGCTGGCGGCCGTGTGTCGCGGCCATGAGGGGGTCGTTTGGTTCGTTCCTTGACTGCGCCGCAACACTCGGTGCAGTAGACGGGCAATCGGCTGTCGCGTAATGTGTAGCGTGTTCGATTCCCATTGAAATTGTTTTCTTATTAACACATCCACTACACAAAGAGAAAAATATAAGTGCGTTGCCGGCCGTATAAGAGTGAGGGATTTGAGGATTGGGTTGTTCGGGGATTCGGGGGAAGCTTTTGGGTCTTTGGTAACTTCATTCATACGGTGAAACATTGCAGGCGTTGTCTCACGCCGTTTTGTCCGTGGTATAAAATAAATAAAAACCACTCCAGTCGAGCCGGCCCAGCAGTGCAATATTGCTCTACCAACTTTTACACACAATTGCTACACTTACATGTTAATAGGATTGTCTATTGTTTATTGATCACAGATTAAATTCTGTTTTTTTATCACTTTTATTAAAATGTCCAGCTTGTAATTCTCAGCTCCATTTTTGCGAATAATGTATCACTTAAATGTTTTGTTATTAAACCTGTTAACTGTTGTGCCATAGAATGGATTTGTACGAGCGTTGTATGCATGTTCCAGGACGCGTTCAGTCTGCTCGCGTACAGCAACCCGTGGGACAGCCCCGTCGGCTGGCAGCTGCAGCCTGTCCGCAGGGAGGCAGTCTGCGAGGCACTCAACGCGGCCATACTCGGTGAGTGACATCTAACGTGATAAATGATTATTCCTAACTTTATTGTCGTTGTCTTAATTTGACGTTTAATGTTCCACGTTCATTTGGCTACTGTGAAAGTTGGCAAATTTTAAAAATCGTAAATGTCAATTCGCCGTTCGAATCGGGAATCGAATTAATGAATGGATTCGAGTAGTACATTAAAAGTATGTGGCGAAGGAACAGCAGTGAGTGACGGGTCGTGTTGTCCAGAGTCGCAGGGCATGCGCTGGATCTCGCCGGTGGAGGCGTGCGTGTCGGCGTCGCGCGAGCTGCTGCGGCGCATGGCGCGCGGCGGGCTGGGCGCCTGCGCCTTCGCCGACCTGGCCGCGCTGCTGCGCCGCTGACCCGCGCCGCGCCCCGCGCCCCGCGCCGCGCCGCGCGCCTCCTGGTACCAGCCCTGCGATTCGTTCGGACCTGTATGAGTACATCACGAGGCGCGAGTGAGACGCTCGGACGTCGAATGTTCGTGTGATATAGACTCGTTCGCGCTTAGCAGACGGTTGCTTAAGCTTTACTCTGGGTGATATGATACGCCGGCCGAGGACCCTCCTCGGAACATTTTTATATGAATGAAGTGAGATATATAAACGTGTAATAATTATAATATGTAACTGTGTGCTCCGCTATGACCTCGACGATAATGGACGTTGTGACAAATGAGTTTAAATTCGAATGTAGCTGTAATGATATGTGTCGGAAATGCGCTGTATATTGTCTGTAGCGTATATTATAGATTATATCGTATTAGAAATTAAACAAGATAATTGTATCGGCCGCGGCGAGGCACTGTTGTCGTAGATTACTTTTTTAATATTTTATTTTAATGAATATTTTGTCGCACGTCAAACAGTGGAGCTCTCTAGCGCCATCTCAGGTAACTACTCTAGAGATCTCGATAAGTTTGCGTGTCTGCAATAGTCGATTATCGTCAACTAATGTTTTTATATCGATTTTTGTTTATAGCACATCGAATATCAGTTCGGTGCGGCGCTGTACAGATAATTATAGTAGTAATTAATTTGTAGTCAGCAATCGACTGACACACAATTAGTGTTTTTGAAAGACTCGACTGTACTGCAACAGTGTCTCCGCTTTACTTTATTATAGATATCTAACGTGATGAGAATGTAGAGATACTAAGATTTACAAATTCCATTGGTTGCTATTGCATTTAGGTAATGTGCCTGACTGCATCGTACTCGTAAGTCAGGACACTGTGGGAACCCCTCCCCGGAGTATTGATAGCAGATTGTACACGTCATAAGTACTACTAAATGCAATAATGATGACAACGTGGCAGGGACGGGACGGAGCGAGCTCACGTGCTAACTATACACCTCGCGTCACTCTCGGACCGGTGCCGAGCTGTGGCGGACACTGACCTCAATGTTCGTTGCAAATTACAAAGTTATGAACGTATGCTACGTAAAGTTCCTGAATTTAAACTATTTAGGTACATTAAATTGTAAGTCTGATTTTATTAGGTAACAGATGTTTGATTGTCTGCGTGAGCTTGTGGAATATGTGTTAGCCAAGGTAATGGTGCATCTTTGGATGTAAAGTGTAGTAGTTCCGTGTAGAAGTCAGTACGTGCCGCGGCCGGCCACTGGTCCGGCCACTAGTCCGGCCACTGGTCCGGCCACTAGTCCGGCCACTGGTCCGGCCACTAGTCCGGCCACTCGGCGCGAGTGTCGGCCGCGGTCCGCTCCGCGCCCGTCGCCGTCGCTTCATGTAATTTGTTCTGTATAAATCAGTCTACAATATCGTTCTTATATTGTATTGTTTTCTTTTTTTAATAATATATTATGTTTAAACTGCCTTCTGTGTTTCATTTACAGTCCATTCATAAACAGTGTAGATTCCTTCTATGGTGTTGAACGAATACTCTACTACGATAGTTTGATGCACTTGAGATTTTAGTTAAGTGTAACAATATTAGAGCGATAAGATGTGAGCTATCTTTGGACATTTTCATCCTGACCGACATTAAGGGCTCTAGAAGCGAGCGAAAACATACGAGGACTAACAACTTTTATTCTGCGAACCAGTAATCAAAAATTTCACACACCTAGAGCCCAGAGAGTCGCAGAGATGAGTCATAAGATAATGACAACTAGGTAGCTACTATAGGACGTATCATGGATTCATTCACGAGACTCCCGTACATACATTTCTTTGTTTAATTAATTACTTAATACAGTCGATCATAGATTAATAATGAGTCAGTCAACTTGTAGAAATATTAAGTGCTGATAAACTGCTTATAAACTGGAACCGCTCGAAACAAAGCTGAAGCTGGACTAGTAGACAGTTGGCTGAGTGACGTTATTTGCAGCGCACCGTTCCTGAATGTGAGTCCCAGCAGGGCTTGAGAGTAATCGAGCTTTTTTCGAACAAATCACGCGAGTAAAGTCGTACATTTCAATCAAATTTGTCGTTTTTTGGTAAGCTTTTAAAATAATTCCTGCAAAACAATAAAAATAAACCAACTTTGCTATGTAGTTAGTGACAAAGTAATGATTACATAATCATTACTTGTGTAGTTTCATCTTGCTGTTACTGTTTAGTTCCGATGATCAATCAAAAGTGGCTTACATAAAGTAAGTACTTAATCATCTCTGAAGCAATCACAAGTCGATTACTTCTGTCGTAATACTGGTAACTAGATAGCTAGATAGCAGGTCCATTGTATAGGTATGAAAGTCAACATTTGGAAATGATTGCATTGAGCTAAGAATTGTTTCCTCGTTACATAATGTGTCTCAAATTCAGAACTTATCGTGGGAGTTTGATCACAAGGCTGTCTAGCTGCGTAGTTCCACTATGCATGCATTGGATCATCAGCTTCTAGCAAACAGATTTTAATTATAACTTCGTCGAACGAGGGTGATGCATGCGATTTGCAGTCAGCAGTGTCCGGACGCGCCTATCCAGGGTGTCAAGTTCAGTCTGAGTTCACTTGAGTATACCAAAAGAATACATAGGACTGGGATGACCCAACCGTTAAAGGCCCGCACTTTGTTTCTGTCAAAAACAAAGTGCGGGCCTTTAACGAAATCTGAGTGTTCTGGACCCTGAGATTCCACAATCCCTCCTCGCTTTACATGCATGACCGCACACTTGTCTACTCCAAACTCCATTCTGATGGAACTACTAAATTTTTCAGTTATATTCAGTAGTTCCATCAGTTGTTTCTTGTTTGGCGCAAACAACTTGAGGTCATCCATGTAAAGTAAGTGGGATATAACTAAACCCCTTCTCCGCAAAGAATAGCGTAGCCCTGAATCCTCCAGTAGAGTACTCAGAGGATTCAACGCCAAGCAGAACCATAGTGAGCTCAGGCTGTCACCCTGGAATATTCCTCGTACTATCCTTACAGGTTATTATTATTAATAAACCTAGCGTATATATGTGTCGTGGTGGCTCGGAGGTTGAAGACGCCTGCTTCTCATGCAAGAGGGTGCGAGTCAGAAACCTACCAACGGCAAGTACTTAGATATAGCGAAGGCGTTCGATAGGGTCTGGCACCGGAGTCTTCTGACGAAGTTGCCATTATACGGACTGCCCGAGGGATTGTGCAAATGGGTTGCTAGCTTTTTGTCCGGCCGATGCATAAGAGCCGTCGTAGACGGTAGTTGCTCTGAAAGCATGGACATAAACGCTGGTGCTGGTGCAAGGCAATATCAATGATTTGCTGTCTGTTGAGTGTATTCATTGCTATGCTGATGATAGCACCGGAGACGCATCTTACACGGGTCGTGCAAACATCCCTCGTTCCGTTGTGGAAGAAAGCCGCGTAAAACTTGTGTCTCAAATCGAGAGTACCGTATGCCGAGTCTCCGATTGGGGTCGGGACCATATGGTCCGGTTCTGGGCTGTACGACTTGTTGACGATCCTCTACTTACGGGCGGTGTCGAGCACTTAAGTCTAAGGAGAGATTTTGCCTCCACGTGCGTGTTCTACCGCTTATATAATGGGTTATGTTCTGCGGAATTATTTGATGTGATGCCCACGGCCACTTTTTATCATCGCACCGCACCGCATCGCAGCTTCTAGTTAGCTAGTTTCACTGACGGACTGACTGACAGACCATTATTTATTTTGTATTTGTTGACGTTTCAAAAGTACCAAACTATGGTTTAATTGAAATAAATGCTTTGACTTTGACTTTGACTTTGAACCGCTCGCCATCGACAGATCACGCTCACTCATTGGAGCCAAAATGGTCCCGTACAGTTCGGTTTCAGAGGAAGTTTCTCCCTCGGACCCTCCGATTGTGGAATGAACTCCCTGCCGTGGGCTACAACATGAGGTTCTTCAAGAGGGCACTAAATAGGTTTCTTAAGGGTAGGCAAGACGCATTAATGCCCCAAGTGTTGCAGGCGTACATAGGCCACGGTAACCGCTTACCATCAGGTGGGCCGTGTGCTTTTTTGCCACCGTCGTGGTATAAAAAAAAACCAATGTGATATTTTCCGAGTTATATGTACCTACTTTCTAAATTATTTAGACACCACTGACCAACGGTGAAGGAAAACATCGTGAGGAAACCTGGGCTTATAATTTCTAATTATAAGTTTGTAATCGAAAACCCGTATTGAGCAAGCGTGGTGATTAATGCTTTAACCTTCTCCATGTGAGAATAATAGGCTTTGCTCAGCAGTGGGTATTTATAGGCTGTTGATGATGATATAGGTGTTAACAATATAACTATGTGCAGTAAGTACCTACCAAGTAGGTATATGTGCACCACCATGGAAACACTTAGAGTAAGAAATAATGGTTATTGAAACTTTATGTGATTCTTTTATTCGGTTTCTTATTTATAGATTTAAGTAATATGAGACCTGAAAGCATTCTTTTCTTATTCATATTAGCAGCTACTGAACTGTAGGGACCTTTTTTTGTAGATTAATTTGTAGATAAATTATTAAACTACGAATCGTTGCGTCTAAAAACGGAAACAAATAAATAAATAAAGGTTGCAACACAAGTAACACGAGTGTGGTACCTAGTCAATTCATGCTAGAGCTGAGGTCCAGCGCGGACAGGGAGTCACCCCCCAAGGGGAGGGGGGGGATGGTCGCGAGAAATTGAATGAAAACATTGAATATTTATTCTGAGACGATGCCAGTGCACCGCTGCGGGCTGTCCACAAGTACGAGGCGGGCGAACAGAGGAGACACTTGATTTACTTAGCTGTTATGTGCCTACTCAGAGCTCACTGCTTGCTGATAGGTATTTGTTTAAAACTTTTTGTAAAATTGTAACTACCAATCAGAGTCGAGCAATTGTATTTGCATGATATTTGGTTGTGTTGAACATTAGGTACCACTTACTACTAGGTACCAGACAGTCAATAAAACCTTGCTCGGTTTCCACTCTTTCTTTTTCTAATTATGCAACGATTAATGTGAACAGATACGCAACAAAATGGCCAACGACAATATAGTCTTGTATAATCAAAACAAGTAATAACTGTCTGGCAAGTTACAAAAGAATTTCGTTATTTTTATAAACAATGCGTCGTGTCCTGTCTGCGAGTCCACTTCTATGCGGTTCCGGGATGATCTTGTGGCTCTCCTTTTAATATTTGATCTGCATATTTATAAATCGTGCTCGGACTGTTTGCGCCGCCCCTCGAGCGTATTTGCAGATTTATAGTTTATTTCATTTCGTGTGAGGACCCTTCGGCTAACATCAACCATTGTTTACCGTACGTTCTCCAGGAAACGCATGGAGTGGAATATTTTATATAAATGCTTGCGTTTGTCCACAATCTTCAAAGAATTTAGAATTTATATCGCAATAACAGATCAGTGCGCACAGGACAGTGCCAGGAGTCGGTCACGATGTTCTATGAAGCGTACTTATGTTCCCAATATATTGTGCAATTTCCGCGAATAAACTATTACTTCTCAAGCATATACTGACCTACATAAATGTGTTTTTAAGAGTAGTTTTATAATAAAATACAAAGTTTGACTCGAGTTAATGATGATGATGAGATGGCTAACTATATTTAGACTACAAACTAAAGGCTGCCGCGCAACTTATCGCGGGTTCGATTCCCGCACGGAACAAATCTTTGTGTAATCCACAAATTTTTGTTTCGGGTCTGGGTGTCATGTGTATGTGAACTTGTATGTTTGTAAACGCACCCACGACACAGGAGAAAATCCTAGTGTGCGGCAACGATTTTATTAAAAGAAAAAAGATGGATAGGTACCTAAAGACGAAAAAAAATGAAAAAACTATCGTACTCAGGCTACTCAGAGCCATTTAATGGTTACTTAACGGAGTCCCTATGTTATATTATCCCCTGTTTTCGAACCAAAATCTTTACTAAAGCATAGCTCAAGTTATCATTAAATATTTCTGTGTACGGCAATATCTAAGATTATATTAAATTAAGTATCATTTATGTACAATATTAAAACATCACATGAATACATTGCTTTGACTAGATCACTGTCCTTTGTTGGTAACTTTGTGACAGGGTTTACATTTCATGGCACTCTCACAGGGCACGTAGCCTCGCAGTCCGTACTGACACAGCATGTGCAGCAGGAACAGACCCTGGGAGTCCTCGGCCGCATCCGCCACGTACAGCTGCTGGTCCATGTGCATCACTACCGACCTGTTCGCCGTGCTCCGTGGCCAGCGGATCGGCAGCAGAGCGCTTGTATGCGGGGTTGGATCTCTGGAATATTGATAATGTGTTTGTAATTTTGTATGTCTTAACTTTCAGAAATACAAAGATTGCATGTCAAATTAGCAATGTAAATTAGGTAAACTTGGCCCGCCTAGGAGTCGAACCCGAGACTACTCGTTCTGAACTAAAACGTAGTTAAATTATGTTGCGTATAGTCATCGGCTATTTTTGTTTAACCAACTTCGCAGTAATGTTTATATATTTACGATGCTAACCATAAAGTACGTACAATGGCTGCAGTACTTGTGCGTTCTGTAATGACCGGGAGTTACATGTATACTCGATGATAATGTCCGCACTTGTTAATGTTTGTGTGTAGTGGTGTTGTAACCTGACCATTACTTGTTGTATTTGCATCATCTGCAGTATCTGCACTTAAATGATGTGTAGAAAGTGACATATAATTACATCTCAGATTGCCTTTAAAATGCCCTTAAAGTTAAATATTCTTGTTATAAAGATGTAATTGTTGAGAAAAATGCAAATAATATTGGGCAACCTCGCGTTGCTTTGCGATTACATAATTATGGCTGTCATATTACAATGTCATGGTGGCCCGGAGGTTTAAGACGCCCGCTTCTCATCCATGAGGATGCGGGGTCGAAACCTACCAACGGCAAGTATCAATGTGACTTTTTCAAAGTTATACGTACTGCCTAAGAATATTTAGACACACAAATGGTGAAGGAAAACATCGTGAGGAAACCTGGGCTTATAATTTCTAATTATAAGTTTGTAATCACCAACCCGCATTGAGCAACCATGGTGATTAATTGCGCAAACCTTCTCCGTGTGAGAAGAGGCTTTGTTCAGCAGTGGGCATTTATAAGCTGTTGATGATGATGAATTATGGCCGTACAGGCCGTATGGATGCGATGTTTATGGTACAGTTTACTTGACAGTGACACTCACCCGAACTTCATAAAGTTGGTCAGCATGGTGGTTTGTCTGTCGATGATGAACATGTCGGACTGCCGGATCCGTAGAGGGAACCCAGCAGGCTTGAATATGTAGAAGATGTCATCACTGTGTGTGGCCCCTCCCAGGCTGAGGCCGCGGCCGTACACCACGCTGCCGAAGTTACGGCCTCCTCTGTACGAGAACATGTAGTTGTACACTGGCGCGTCAGAATACTTCGCTATCAGTTTGGAGAAGGCGTGTACGGCCGCGTTCGTTATCCAATCCGAATAATAGTCCACGGTGCCTTTGATCGCGTCTCTGCTATTGATCCTGTGTTTTCCAAAGTAATGCGAACGAATTTCCTTGGCTATTTTTCTTTTATCTTCGTCCGAGCACCAAGAAAATACCGACGGCAGCCTATCAATGAAGTTATTATCTAAATATTCTAATGTTCTTTGGTTGTGGAACCCGTAAAACAAGACGCCTTCTGTGTCTGTGACTCCGATGATGACGGGAACTTTGTTGATTTCCCCCGAACTTATAATATTGTAGGGCGTGTCTTGGAAGAAAGCGTCGGTGAAGTTGGTGTCAACACACGGCGCGTACTTGAAGTACCGAGGGTCTATGGAAGTCCCCTGCGTTGCGTGTAGGACATCACTTAGTGATGATTTTAAAAAAGTATTATAAACTTCACGTTCATTGCGCACTGTTCCCATCTTTGCTGCATCTTCAAACGCCGGAGTAAGTGGTTCGGGATTAAACGACCACGGTGCTAGAGCTACTCCACTCATTAGGATCGCTTTGTGGAACAGTCCCCTGCTACGTCTCGACAGTAAGTGCATCGCTGCGGAGGTGGATCCTGCGCTGTGACCTGATATAGTCACGTTGTCCGGGTCTCCACCGAAAGCAGATATATTTCTTCGTATCCACTTCAAAGCCGCTAGTTGGTCTTTAAGTCCTAAGTTGGCGACGTTATTCAGGCACAGGAAGCCTAGTACTCCTAATCTATAGTTGACTGTTACGACGATGACGTTCTTGTTGACTAGGTACTCTGGGTCATAATGCCACTTGCTGCCCATGTAGTACGCTCCTCCGTGCAGGAACACGAGCACGGGCAGACCGTGTCCACGCGCCTCCTGCCCCGGGGTGTACACGTCGAGGAACTGGCACTCCTCCTTTCCCACTCTAAACACGGCGAAGGTTTGAGCGCAGGAATCGAACCGAGACACCGCGTGGAAGATGCCACTCCATTTTTGAGGTGACTGTGGTGGCTGAAAATGGATTTAGTTTTCCGATGAACATTAATAAATCTTTAATAGTTGAAGTAATTAAATTAACAGTTACTTGTGTATAAGGCTGCTATTGTTTTATTATTACTTAGACATAATATTAATGCTGCCTCGCTGGCCGAGTGGTTGCAAGTGTGACTGATAATATTAATAGGGCAAGTTTTAGAAAACATAAGAGGTCCTAACAAAGTTAATACACAAGATATTTACTTTAGATTACACATTTACATACACTAGCACATATTACAGTCGCGTACAATCTCGTCCTCGTCCACCTTACTCGGAAATAACTCGAGAATTTTAATCTAATATATGTCGTGGAGCTTTAATATCTGCATGAGACTCATACGCTATGCAGATTACTGACGCAGTGATATTACAAGTCCTGTACTCACTTGGAATCTATCGCTGATGGCGTACGGTATCCCGTGGTACCGGTATTGTCCGGAGAAGCTCCTGAGCCCCCTCAACTTCCCCTGACTGACTTCCACGACCGGAGTGAGGAACAACCCCCCGACCGGTTGTAGACACCGCCAGATCAGTATGTACACTAGCACGACTCTCCCACTCATATTTACTCACTAAACAAAGATGTAGTTTTCATATTGTCACTAATATTGTCTCGTAAACTGTAACCTTGCGTATTCACAAAGTTTGTCTAAAGAACGGACAAGACGACTCAATGCATCTTAAACTTTAGTTTAAACTTTAAACATTGATTTAAGTATCACTGTATTAGGTCTGCCAGTATCAATTGCCAATGGAATAAATGTTTTACGCAGTTTAGAGATAATATTTACACTATCAACAGTGAAACTAGTCCAGCGTCTCGCGATGTGCACAGTTACCAGTGCAGCAACTTCAGGGCTGACTTGTCAAGATCGTGGGAGCTGTGCAGCGTGTGCGCCGGTCTACAGCACACTGTTAGGGAAAGTACACGGGCCGCGAGATCAGACGGTGGCCCAATGCGTTTGCGCAACTCCTCTATGTTTGCAAATAGTCCGCAACGTTAGATACAACATTATTTGCTGAACATTCCTCCGCAAGTGTCGCTTGTTTTTATTTTATTGCGAGAAACGATGTGATTCCCGTGTAAGTACCTTATTGTGTCATGGACTACAACGTCTTCGGTAATATTGTTTGATAGCAGTTCGTGGTATACCCTCAGGTTAGGTTTGTATGACTGTGTACGTGTTGTTAGAGTTGACTGTTTCCGTTATGTCACTAGTTATTTTATTAGCGCAATGATTCCATTGTACTAATAATAATTATTATCTAAGTTTGAAAAATTTACAAGTAACGGAATAATGTAATAACTTGAACATTTAGAAGGTCCGTCGAGGACGTCGTCGAGGTACCGTCGGTAGAGGGCGCCTTAGACGGACATATAGTGACCGGATTGGCGATATATTAAGGAAGGGCCAAATTAAAAGTACCCTTAACCGACGAGTATGCATGAAAAAGTTGATGACTGTTAATGAAGCGAAACAGGTATATAGGAATCGTAGTAACTGGCGTTCCACAGTCTCTGCCTACCCCCATGGGACACAGGCGTGAAACTATGTATGGATCGTCCATACATAGTTTCACGCCTGTGAATACTATCCATAATGGCTGTATGTATGTATGTATTTATTTAGAAGGTTTTAATACCCAGTACCTATATGTTTTAAGTTTCAGTACAAAATAGTTTAAATACATTAAAAACAAGTGGCACCACTCCTAACTGCTTATCTTCACGCCACTTCGTAAAGTGAGACGGGCACAATTACTTTACTTTGCATAAAACAATTTTGTAGAAACTTTCGAGACAGATTTCAAAGAAGCCAACTCTTGGCTAAACTTGAAATGAAAATAGGTTTTTAACGAATGAGAAGTCGCGAACAATAATAGTAAGTGCATTAAAAATAAATAGTCATATAATACAGAGCTGCCCTCTGCCCGCGCGCTCTCTGTCTGTTAAGGCCGCTTCATACTGGAGCTGGAATATCGTTCAGAATTACGACGCCTTCTTTATTATATTTATGATACTATTATACTTGTAAATATATGACTGTCTAATTAGAGTATTTAGAAAAAAACCTTATGTTTGTGTTTTAGAAATAATTTATAATATAAGATCAGACTCTTTATCGTTTGTTAAGTATCCAATAACGCCTGATTTAATTCACTAGTTTTTAATATATTTAAAGGTCTTGACTTTATCGAAGTTTTTACCCACGAGTACTTCTATTAATTGGAGGGCTGCAGACCGATGTAACCCAAAATTCTTCAAACAATTACTTCCAAAGAATCCGAGCGCAAAGTTTACAGTATCATCAATACCGAGCCAACTGAGCTCGTCCTTAACTAAATTGTTGTTTAATCAATCAAAACAAATTCACGCAGCGAACGCTAAATTGATTCCTTGCTTAAAAAAGCGCTTTTTCCGTTGGAACTTGTCGGGCGGGCCTTAGAGCCGGCCGGAGCGCGGGGGCCGCCCCGAGCGCCGGTGTGGAGCCCGTCCAACGAGATAACTTTTGAATTAAAACGCCGAGGAAGTCCTTTCCTCGTCCAATTTGCATGTTTGCCCAGTTTATAACAATTAGCCGCCGCTTCCCGGGTATTTTTCTTTATTACCAGGATTAGCGCGGCCCGCTCGTCGCAAGGGTACTGACTTGCGCTTAATTATGCTTTATATATGAATGCTGTGCGATTGCTCCGTTTATTGCGCCGTTAAATAGCTCTTATTGTGCGCACTCCGCGGTTTCCATACTTATAAATAAATAACTTTAGTAAACGTAGCTCTTAATCTTACTATAGTTTAGAACTAGATTTTATTATGGTTTACTACAGAATGAGATAATTAGTCAACTTAGTAAGTATGTAGTTCTGACTAAGTCACACAAATTAACACGACGTGGATTAATTAATACTCATTCACGTATACCGTGATGTTAAATTACTGACACTAAAAATTGACATTGCAAACAGCACTTGAATATTCAGTGAACATAATTCGTTGATTAATTGTCATATCTTTGTACTTAAGAATTTAGACATTTACAATTCTTGAGTGAATCGCTGCTTGATGTAGTAGTTTTAATTTAAGTTACGCAAAGTGTGGGATTGCAACAATTTGTAACATCGCGGCGGGAGCGGGACTGATAACTGCTGTAAACTTGATCAGACAACTTGGACGATTGTACCGCCTGCCGACTGTAGTCTCAGTACAGTGACAATTATGTACGAACATACACTCGTACGTATGTGAAGTGTTAGTACGAGTGACGCTAATTTTCTTACTTGTAAGTTGACAAACTATTACTTTGCGAGTTTGAAGCCCGAGTTGTATCGGAGTTAAGATTTCTATGTGCCAAGTATTTTCATTAAATTATTACTGTTTCATGCTATGTTCCAACTTCCTTATTATTTGAAAGATATTAGAAATAAAACACAGATAAAAATATTCATTTTTATATTTTGGTTGGTTGGTGATCTTGAACTTACGTCTTTGTCCTATGATGATAGGCTAAAACCACAGAGGGCTATCTGGTACGATCCTTACGTTCTCCTTGAATCACATACATGATTGTTATAGACCCTATAACAATCATGTATGTAACCAGAGCATGCATTTTAAGGGTGCTCCTACCCTATTACTGGGCTCATAGATATAATAAAGATTTCTGTGACTGAGCTCTTCCTAGTGTTATCACAAAAATGAATACTAATTATTATAGAGTAGCAGCGCAACAGTCGCCGCGTCGCAGGTCGCGAAATACTGCTCATGAATATGAGCCTCTAGCATGGCTTGAAACCAGTCGAGTTCCTCGTCAAATTATTACGCCAGTAAGTTGAAAAATATAATAATTAATTAAATTAAACACAAAAATGAATTCTGATGTAAATTACATACATCTCAAATCATAGTACAAGCAAATATAATTACAAAAACAAATATTCATGTATGTAGTGGTTTAATAAACATGTGTAAGCACGCGAACTATATGTCTAGTCGCAGACTGAATCAAATACATAAATAATGTCTCTTATAGTACATTCTGATTTATACAATATTGCCTCAAGGTCTCAGTTCAACGTTCCCAAATATTCAGCTAAGAATTTTCACAAAATTCTGCAAACTTTCTGAGAAATGTGTCTCTCAGTGAATTTAGAGATATCTCAATTTTCATTAACCATTAAATATTCTGACACTAGACAGTATTTGTCTGCGGGTTTACTCGCTAATAAATTAAAAGCCTACTAACTGCTTACTAAGTAATGTTTATAGCACCTTGATATTAATTAACAAGTTGTTTTATGACTAGTGCTGTGACTGTTTTAATGTAAAGCACCTATCTAATAGGTATCTGTCGTTTCTCTTCCCTGCCATCTACATAATATTATATATGGTATGGAGAAACGAGATGGTTTGTTCCAACGTAACCCAATTAACCCAAACTAAGGATCTCTATACCACACACACCAGACATCACACTTCAACTATAAACATCATTTGTCGATCGCACAAAGAATTGTTGCGTGTGGCATTCGAATCCATAACAGGCAGTTCAGTAGCCGATCCCCCAGCTACTGAGCTAAACGTGAATCTAAATCATCCCTACATTAAAAGCTAAATCAGTTTATATCCGGCTGCAGTCGGTTGGTTGCAGCTCAAGTTCCTCCATTACCTGATGACACAGAACACACGAACAGACGACCAACTTACAGCTTATTTATGTTTATTGTTCATTTTAAATTGCTGAAACAAGCTACTAGTGCTATCTTTATTAGTTCCCAAGGCGACCATCTCGGGGATTTCGTAGGATTTTCTAAACTAGTTATATAACTCTTTAGTTTGTCTACAATGACTTCCTAGTTTAAATAGATAATAGATGCACTATTGATAGCTTAGTTAAACTACATAACCTTTCTATAAATGAATGAATGATGTTGGTATTGTAGTGCTTTTTTTGTCACAAGAACTTGACGAATAATTATTACGAATACATAGTTATTCTAAAACTGAATAACAAAAAATAAATAGTATTCTTAATTCAGAATTGTTCTTTAGTAATTGGTACAATACTATTTGTACGTGTCCAGCTTCCCTGCCAGGCCCTCAGTTGTGATACATCAATACATTATAAGATCAAACAATCTGAGGTCGACAGCGGCAGCGGCTCAATTAGAGAGCCACGGGCCCTATTCAAATATCTGAGGGTCAGCCCCATTACGCTGCATCGGATCCAACCTATTTGCTTTTCATTAAATCATTTTGTTGTAGAACAAAGATCGGGTAGACGGTAGACAGGTCGGTTTACGTATTTTTGCGGAACTAACAAAAGGAAATATGGAATTTTAATTTAGGTAAATTTTTTAATCCCTAATCTTTAGTGCTAAAGTTATGAAACACAGTTGCTGTACCGCGTGCTGCGTAATGTTAGACTACATTACAGCCCGTGTAATGTCATGTTACGTAATGTTACGACTTTAGTGTCTGCTAGGGCTCTTGTTTCATGGGTTATAACCCGCTGCTACGAACGTAGCCTTCTAATTGCGTAGCACAGCAATGCTGTTTTACACTATCTGCTACGCTTTAGTCGCCAATCGCTACACGCACTGCTACGCCACAACCCTGTCAGTGCGGCTAACGTAATGTACTAATAACTAGTACAGCAATGCTACATCTCCGGGGCTCGCTACGCTCACTGCTACGAACGTAGCGTTCTAATCGCCGGGTATCGCCTACGCCTCTCGCGCAACTCGCTACGCTCTCTGCTATGCCAGAACCCAGTCAGTGCTACGAACGTAGCGTACTAATAACGTAGCACAGCAATGCTACATCACCGGGTATCGGCTACGCCACAACCCAGTCAGTGCTACGAACGTAGCGTACTAATAATGTAGCACAGCAATAATACATCTCCGGGTAACGGCTACGCCACACGTGCCACTCGCTACACCTCAGTGACGGTAGTGGATTAAGCACTGCTACGCCGTAACCCACTGTTACGTAGCATGCTGGTTACGCGCCACGTATGTGACGTATGTGCTGAACTAGGTGTTGCTACACCAAAATAAAGTGACGTTAACCGGCTTACTATGAATGTGTATTGCTTATAGGAGCGCAACATATTTATAATCTTAAATTTTTTAAATGATAAAAACTATCACTTGATTCTATAGTCTCGAACGTCGGACACCGGCAACATAGTGACTATCACGCAGACAAATCCCCGAAAAACAATACTAGCAAAGGGTAACATTGACGAACAACACATTGATTGTCCACGCATGCATTAGGAAGAACATAGAAGTTATTGGAAGCTTCTTAGCTTAGCTTGAACTTCGAACATAATCACGTACTTATGATAAATTAAAATATGATATTTATAGAATTTTGGGTAAAATCTTAAGGAACAACAACACCAGACTGACATAGTACTTTTATTATGTTAATATCACACCCGGAATCACAATACTTAACATAACCACGTGACACGCAATGTACAGAGGACTCACGTTTACAACAATACATTATCGCTCACTAGTCACCAGTCAACTATCCAACATACATTCGACTAGACAGTTATCACCGCACACAACTATACTAAACTACAACTAAATTACTATTACTTAGTAGAACCTCTGCTTATACATACTTTTATATCGAGTTATGGCCAAAATCTGTTTAAGTATATACGCTTTAATTATACGCACCAAATAAATTAATATATACGTCATAATTCGTGACATAAAGATAATATAAATACAACATATTTTATCTAAATTCTGAAGTTGAGGACTTTTTTTTATTCTTTCATAAATAATATTTATTATAGAGGTATAGATGTTAAATGGCTGCCCTCCCAATGCACAGCTAAATGAATTAAATAAACTTACTCTATCTACAATATGTATAAATACCGGTATACAATCACCAGTAATAAATATAATATGTTTTCCTTACATAAACTAATTAATAACTTAATGCATAGATCGGTATGACGATGAATAAAATTATTTAAGAAGTAGAGACTTAGAGCGAGATCAGAAGCGCCTAATATATATATTTGAGCAAAATACAAACTCGTAGCTGCATTCATACAGTAAGATCTATGACGCAGGCACTTAGACAAACTTCAGCTTTCTTGTCTGATTGTAGTGTTATACATATAAAGCGCCTGAGTTCGATCTTCATATTTGTCTCAAAATTGACGACCGTTGGAGTAGACGAATTCTGGAGTACCAGAGTGTCATGATTAGCCTATACATATGTATAGGCTAATCATGACACTATCTGGAAGATATACTATTTCAGTTTCACAAATTATTTCTTAACAGAATGAATGACGAGTGGAAATTGATAGTTTACGTTATGACTTAAAGTGATCTATAGAGAGTACGCTATTATCCTGCTGGTACTGCTTGACTCCGTAGTTTTTCCTGCGGTACTTGTTGTATGTGTCGTTCCAAAGTCTGACAGAGGAGTGCTCCCACAGGGGAGCGGTGGACAGCTTGGAATCAATGATCAGCGCCGTCGGATTGTGGCGCCGAGATGGTTGCCAGCGGAACGGGGTCAGAGGGGAGCGGTGCGGAGTGGGGTCGCTGGAAGAATAGAAAATTGTTTATAAGTTGATGCTTAAAATATCTTTAAAGTGTAAGTAACAAGCTGGTCAAACGCGACCTCGTTAATTCAACACACTTGTACTCTTTCCAATATCGTTTGTGTATAACAGACATATGACAGACCCTGGTATACACATCACACCTAGACCCGAAATAGCAATTTCATCTTTCGATCACACGAAATATTTTTCCTGTGCGGTAGTCAAACCCACGCTACATAAACAGTAAAACAGACTCCAATTACATTTAACGGCAATTACAACATAGTCCACCATACTAGGAGTATTGCAGTGCAGTGCACAGCTGCATACAAATGCATATTTAGTGAACACTTTATTATGATAGAGACGTGACGCGCGTGGAGATAGACGCCAATAAGACGGATATATCGCGGCATGTTGCGTCAATCTGTACCACGATCGAATGATGTGGACATGTGACACGATCATCTCCTTTTACTCCCCGAAGGAGAAATCAGACGTGCAATCATTGAAGCTATTGGAACTTTGTAGGCTTCTACATGAATCATGTCACTCGTCAATCTCTAATGACAAGTGGAGGTCTATATTGAACATTCTAGCAATTTAAACTCCCCAGCTAATGACCAAACTCGTTACTTAAATATGATTTGTGTTAATTGTCTATAAGTAGTTGCGTAGCTATCTTATAAAACTAATCGTTGTGTATATCCCTAGACGCTGTTTTTATCATTATTTTACTATTAATTCATTAATTTATTTAGAGCATTTATATGGACTTCTATTGAGATTTGTATCAAGATTAACTAACATTGAACGTATAAAATATTATGAGCACATGTTACAATTATAATTTCTTTAAAAAAATTAACATTCTCTGTAACCAGTACTACATATGGATTACGTACATAATCACAATGTATTTTGGGATCTAATGAGTAAATCAATCAGTACCGAGTGAGCCTACTACACATCACACACCAGTCAAAGTACAGAATACTCACGTATATTTAGCGAAGTTAGTCCACATGGTGACCATCCTGGTGATCATGTGCTTTTCCACGGAGTGCAGCATGGGGAACGCGTGCGGCTTGAACAGGTAAAACAGCTCGTCCGCGTGTGACGCGCCCTGCACCATGTTGTGGAAACCCGATATTATCTTGGGCATGTTCCTCAGCCCGCCGTACCGGAACAAGTAGTAGTAGATAGGCTGGTGCGAGGTCCGCGTGTACAGCTCCGACTCCAGAACCAGCGGGAACTTGAAGTGCACGTCCGAGTACAGCTCCACCATGTTGGTGATCAGGTCCGCCTCGTACGACGAGAAGTAGTGACGTTTTATCACCTCACCTGTGCAGTTCTTCTCGATCTCACTCGGGAACTCCATATCTGGTTGCAGTGAGTTAAAGATTTCGATTGGTTTTGAATTGTTTTTGATACTAGTACCATAGTCTGCTGCTGCGAAATATATTCCTTCCATGTCTGTGTAGCCTATTATCATCGGCACTTTAGTGTAGTTGCCAGACTTTAAGATATCAGTCGGGTATTCCGTCACCACGGGCTCCACTCCTTCTATTGGCTTTTCAATGCACGGAACAAACAAATGTTTCTCAGCAACGCAGTATTTATCTTCAAACTGACTGATAGTGTCCAGTATTTCTTTGGCTGACTTATTGGATAATATTTTATGAATTTCTTTTGGATCTTTGGTGTCATAACCTAATTTTTTGACTAGAACGCTGGCTGCCCCGATTGGGTCATGCTGAAGACCCCACGGAACCAATGAAGAGCCACTTTGTAGTATAGCTTTATGGAATAGTCCCCTAGCAGCAGGAGACAGCATCAAAAACGAAGTAGACACAGCACCGGCACTTTCTCCAAATATCGTAACGTCGTTAGGGTTGCCGCCGAATGCCTCTATGTTCTGCTGGATCCATTTTAGAGCCGCAATTTGGTCCTTCAGTCCTGCATTCCCTGGTGCTTCTTTTATACCTAAGCAAAGGAACCCTTCGACAGCAAGCCTGTAATTAATGCCGACGAAGACAACATCGTTTTCTGCTAAGAAGTCTCCTCCATAAAGGAATGGGGATCCAGTGCCGCTGAAGAAGCATCCTCCATGGATGAAGACCATTACGGGCAAAGGTTTAGTGATCCGAGTGGGGGTGTACACGTTGAGCTTCAAGCAGTTCGGCTTGCCGATGATGATGCCTGCAGAGTACTGCGGGCACCAGGTATTCTCGTCGACAGCGTCGAAGATCCCCGTCCACGTGGGAGGCGGCAGCGGCGCCTGGAAATATTGAAAAAGTATGTTAATTTTATCGTCGGAAAGTTTCAGACTATTGAAAATAATGTTCTGGAACTTTGCGAGGCTTTGATAAGTTAGAAGTTTGAGGCACAAGACATTGATTTACTACTTTTACAATTTGTTCTGAACGTACTGGAAAATTAATATTTGTTATTGTAATGAAAACCGCGTGACACCCTTCAACGTTCAGCGTTGTTGAGGTCACTATCACTTGGCGAGTTGAACAGTATTTACTAATTATATGCAGATTAACTAATAAAATACTGAAACACAAAACTTATTTGGAAACGCTTCCAGTAAGTTTCACCTATTAATATTTGTCCGGATGTCTAGAATTAGTTAAAAGGGATGTACATAGTTGTTCAATGAACTATTATTCCGTTTTGATTAAACCTTGTGAAACAGGCCAAGTAGAGTTCAAACTTATGTCCTTGCACAAACGCGCCTATTTTGACTGTACTATCTCGTAAACTTGAAGTCAACAAAGGTAAAATAATTATAGTAAATAATACTGATGTAACACAAGCGTGTCAGCTGTTCATTGCCAGTGACATAAGTTTACGAAATTTCATTTTAATTAAACTGAGGGCCCGCGGCCGCGGTTGCAGATGTGGAGGTCACCTGGTTACGTGCAGTAGGTGAGGGTCACTGGGTCCGGTGCGAGTGACCTTGGCTTTGATTGCCATCGTGATGCCACTCTGGTGTTACGGTAGAGGAAAAGTGATATCGAGGCGCAATATTCTTGTTACCCTTTTAAAGATGAAGGACAACGGCTTCAAGGTCGTATGACCAGTCAGTCTTTATGTAGAACCTGTTTAGTATTTACACACTTGTAGGGTTATTTATTTGTAAAATAAAAGTTTTTTCGCTGATTGACGTCAATAGGCATCTGTATGGTGCATTTTTATGATAAGTCTCATTTGCAAGTCCATGAGTTGCACTATTCGTTAATTTATTCATGTAATTAAACACAAGCTGTTAAACTATTGATGCAGTATTAATACTTACCTCTATAGTGACCACGAATAAATCTATTATTTGACCTAGCGATTAGAAATGCATGGATGAATAATATGAAGGCCGATATTATTATGAACTGTAAGTTTGTGTTCTTATATACCTTTTCCAAGATATTTATCATGGAGACATTTTGCAATATTACGTTCGCCTTATTCCACGAACTTCATTCGAATGAACCGCTTTATAAAGATATTGATTTAAGTTATACTAGTAGGTATGTAGATGTGCCTATATGAAAATAATCTATCGAAAGCACTCAATAGAAGTATTTATTAAAAGTAAACCTGTGCCAAGTTATTTCTTATTTAGTACGAAATGTAAACAATCAAACTTGATTGATTACTAAATATTCAGAGTGAATTCGTCTTCAGAACTGATACATCTACCGATGACATGTGCTATACATGACATGTATGGATGGATATGGTAGATGGCAATAGTATCAGCGTGGTGTCAAGGTTTGGTGTGAAATGCAATCCTCTCGGCAGCTACCTTGACCGAGCCGCGCCGCGCGCCGGTGACCGACCTGCCGCCGCGAGCTCGCCACTAGCTCACCCTGACTGAGTAATTACTCGCAGACGGTTTGGTTTCATACTCTATCTGATGACGTGGTCTATAATAGCCAGTAATAGGATCGCTACATGTTTCGTTTATGCACAAAATAATAGTTCCAACCAGATTCAGATGCAGTTGTGAGTTCTAAGTAATTTTATAAAGTGTATTTTTGTTTTATCTCGCTTTATTTTATTCTTTGTCACTTGCTGTCTTATTGATATCCTATTAAATCGCACTTTGATACCTCTCAGTCTTCAAAAATACGATGTTTTTTTTAAAGATCGTCAGAAACATATACCTACAGAGGTAAACTCAAATTAATTAGTTGTATTTTTTTAGAAGGAAATTGTCTCCTGGTTTTCCGCAAAGGGTCAAATTCACCTCGCCATAACTTCAAAGATGACATACAGTAGACTGGTCACAGCAGGAATCAGAAGTCAGATATTAGATTTGTTGTTAGGAAATTGTGTATTGGACGAGGAGTGACCGATATTGGCAATAGGCTCGACTCGTCCCAACACCGGCACGTATATCGTGAATATTAAATCTGAATCTAGCTAGAGACGAATACACTACAAGTTATATCTAGTACAATTTTATATACGAGTACATATTTCTTTTGAGTTTGTCAGTGTCGCGAGAACTTGTAAACGCATTATATCTGCGTATTCATACAATCAATGTTTATACTTGACATTGAAACTGAGCAATTTTCATTTTTAAACACAATCGAATTAATATTCAATAGTTATTACTTACAGCCGGTTAAAGGAGACTTTGCATCTATTAATAATTACGCAGGTAGGTAATTTGTTAAAATTAACATAACATTGTCAGTGGTTTTTGCAGATCTTTATCACTCTTTCGGCCATCTAACTATTGGGGAATCCAGGAAGGAAGAAGGTTTTGTAGAAGATAAAAGACATAGCATTACTATATGTTATATACTTGCGGTTTGGCGAAATATTTAATATTCAAACGTCCGCAACTAACTTGACACAAGCGCGTCAAGACAGTTTAAGCGAACAAAAATAAATAACCAGATAAACCAGTATACGTATAAACATCTTACTTTACTACGCTACAATGAAATCAGTGTCGTATTTCTAGAAGGTTCCAGCCGTCAGTTGCAAGAACAACATCCCTAAGCCTTCAAAGTGGCGCCGTTTCTTTTTCTTTGATTCCTAAACAGCAGTAAAGCTGGGTATAGACGAGGCTAGAGGGCCGGAGGGCCGGAGGGTAACTCGGCTAATAACTAGTTGTTGGCAAGTTCCTTCAACTATGCCGGAGTTCCGATCTGTAACGATGTGAACTATGAACTACCTCGTAAGTACCTCTAGTGGAATATTGTGAGAGTTTATTTATCGTTCAGCTGTACTGGCTGCTGGAGTACGCTGCTGCGACCTCGTGTAACTTATGACGACTACTGCTGTACTTAATAAACAATTGAATGTTGTACTTCGCTGTTTCCGATATTATTATTTAGAGTTTGTTAATTAGTAACATTACGTGAAACTCGATTACTTCAAACTTAAATTTTTGCCCTAAATGACCGTTACTGCCCCACCTTTCCTTAACGAGAAATGAGGCATTGAAGGCACAATTGAAAAATACTAAGAATATTTCACCTGGAATCGATTGCTATCATCGACAGTAGCGTACGGGATGCCGAAGTACTGGAAGAATTTGCCATTTCGACTGACGGTGCCGCGCACGAGGCCACTGCGCGTGCGCACCGGCTGCGTCGGCTGCTGCACCATGCGCGCCGCTATCAGCGACAGCAGCACTAACCACTTCATGGCACTGAAAACGTTATACACATCGTGTTAATTAATTACTTATTTATGGAATAGCGTGCAAACCAGCAGACGGATCACCTGATGGTAAGCAATTAGTAAAGTCGGGGAGAGCCATGCTTCGGCACGAATGGGCCGGATCGACCGGAGTGATACCATGGCCTCGCAGAAAACCGACGTGAAGCAACGCTTATGTTATGTCTCGTGTGAGTGAGATTATCGAAGGCACAATTATTCCCCTCCCCCTTCCCCATTCTGCCCAATCCCTGAATCCCCAACAATGCCAATTGATTTACCATCAGGTGATCCGTCTGCTCATTTACCGATTTACTAAAAACAATGTAGTTGACATACTATTATTATTTTCAAAATGTCACGGACGCATCGTTTTCGCGATTTTGGATCGTGAGGACCGAGGTCATTTATTCGTTATCAATTTTGATTTCAGTTTTTGTGAATAGATTCAAACTATAGTATTACCTCTACATAATTATAGGTTATGACACGTTTGTGCAGGTGAAACAACCGGTGGTAAATCATCGAATGTCTTCTCCCCTCTGGGTGAAGCTGGATGTGTCAGACAACTAAGAGAATGTTTAAGCCGAATGTTTAAGCCGAAACTGAAAATCCAGTGCAATAATGGGTTTATGTGGTGAATAAAACGAGACTGGTTGTGGGTGTATACTGTTTTATTTTGTACAATTTTATTCGTTTGCCATCGTCGCGGCTGGAACTAGTTTTTATAGTTATTATTATAATTTGTTCACTTGTTCGAACTTATACATGGTTTATTTGTTTTGAGTCTTGAGTCAGTTGAGGCACGAAGACTTCTTTTTTATAATACTGGCGGTAGCAACAATACTTATGGCCCACCTAATGGTAAGCGGACACCGCGGCCTAAGTACACCTGCAATACTAAAACTAGAGGCATCGTGAGTGAGTTGCAGACCATGTAGCTATAGAAATAGATTTATTAAAAACAATGTTATTCCCTTGCTTGGTTGTCGTATTAGCAACTGTTTGACTAATGAGGCGACTAATATTTACGTATAATTATTAGCTACTATGTCAGTTGTACTTTGTTTTATATAGAAGCAAGAAATGTCACATAGAAGAAATCACAAGGTCAGGGGAGCAAGCTTTGGCACTAAAAATAGCAAAAGGGATCTTAACGAGGTCGACTTGACATATGTATGGTAATTTAGGATTTATCATGTCCTTGTGTTGTCCATGTTTAAAATAGACGAGGGAAACCACAGAATACAATTTACTTACTAAGAAGATGTGGTCTGGTTGTGGATGGGCTGGCAAAGTAATTACATTAGATCAACCACATTATATTACTATGACTTCACTTTTATTATTTATTTACTGTCAATTTTTCATTTACTAGCTACTTTCGCGCGGTTTCACCCGTTTTACACAGCGCCTTCTGATGGATTATTCGCCTATAGCTTTCTCGGTAAATGGGCTATCCAACACAAAGTATTTTTTCAAATTCGACTAGTAGTTGCTGAGATTAGCGCGCGATTAGTTAGGTATCAAATAATAAGTATGTATAAGATATCCGTAATAGACGATTAAATGAAATATACTTCTAAGATTACTACATTAAGAAGACTACATCCACTTGTAAATGTTAAAACTCAACAAATCACCTTCTATCATAGTTTGATAGGTATCGTATCACGATAATGGGTTCAACAATGGATTATGAATTTAGTATAATAATAAAATTAATACGGCCTTTGTTCATTAAAAACCAAAAATATTTCAAACAGAATTAAATACTACAAAATTGAATAAATGCAGATCGAGGGCCGTTTTTCCAATCTTCAATTAATTCATAATAACTGTAGAATTCGACACTGGCAGTACCCTATTGAATACCCTATTTTAGGGTATTCAAAGTTATTCCTTAGTTAAAATTAATCTGGCATTGGAAAAATCGGCCCTAAGTCACAAACATAGTGTCGAAATGATTATCTATGCCTTTTTTGAAGTCGGTTTGTAACTTTTTTTTAAATAACTACATATAAATACGTACGGACCTACAGATACATGTAGGTGTGTTCCGGACTACATATATTTAAGTACCTACTTACCTACTATACCTACAATAAATAAATAAAACTGAATTAGATGAAACTAAATTTTTAATATATATATATATAGTAAAACGTAGTTACCAAGTTAGGTAGCCAGGTTGTTTTCGACGACGACACTATACGCAAATATCAATCAATCAATCAATCATTTATCTATTATTTGTAAAACATAGGTAACAAAAATATAGATCTTAAAGGTAAATAACAGTGCGCTATGTTTTGTCTATGCTAAGACATACAAATATATTTTGCAGTTTAACTTTTGTGGCTTACAATAAAAAATAAACATGTCACAATTTAACAAAATGTCATAATTAAAAAATGTCACAATTAAAAAAAATAATAAAGTTAGAAGTTATTGTTATTGAAGATAATAAAAATAACATTGTAGGCAGGAATTTAATCATTCAAGAAATCGTCAACTGTGTAATAACATTTGTCAATTAAATTTTTTTGCAAAGTTTTCTTGAACTTGTGGACAGGTAATTGTTTTATCTGATCTGGTACTTTATTATAAATTCTAGGAGCAATACCAAAGAAACTTTTATACATTAAAGCCGTTTTACATTTTGTGTGACATAATTGATTCAAGTATTTAGTACGCAATTTTTTTTTTAAGGGGGGAAAATCATCGAATGACTGCTCCCGCCTGGGTGAGGCGGGAGGGAGTGTCAGACTCTTACTGACTAAAAACCACCCCGTTCCTTCTCCTGCACGTCGAGCCGGAGCCCCGGTTACCCGTTAGGTTCTCCGCGACGTTTAGTACGCATAGGAGTTTTACATAATACAATAATTTAAATAATACAATAATTAACATCAATTAATATGGTAACTAACTTTGAACTTTAAAACTTACAAATTGTGTGTTTTGATTGAACGTAGAACTATATAAATAATTTGTCTCCTACAACATTGAAAGACTATTTTTAGAAATTCAATTTTACATTATTTAAACTCAAAATATAACAAAATCAGTAATAAGTTACTCGATAATAATTTAAACCATAAAAAATATACAATTTATATTTTTTTTACTAAAGTCAAAAAATTCAATTAAATCATAATTTCGTAGTATTTAAACATTAACAAATATAAAATAAATAATAGTCTGTCAGTCAGTCCGTCAGTGAAGCTAGGTTACACTGACACATTCAATCTAAAATCTTGGTTTATTTTTAATATAGGAATATAATATTAATATAATATTAATTCCATATAATAACTCACCAAATAATATTTTATTTCACATAAACATTAATAAAACACAGTCCACTAATCACTGTTCGTATAAAGTTCGCGCGAGAGGTGCGCGTGCGCGCGTTGTGGCCGGCTATTATTGTGCTGCTTGTGTTGTGCGCTGAAGGTACTGGCCGGCCGTGACGTCATTACTAAAGAAAATATTAATGTTAATACTTGTATGAATCGTTTATTTCTGTATATATTTAGTGTTTTAATGTTAAATATTTTATGAGAAGGTTGTGAAGTTAAAGGGAGTTTTTTAGTCAACAATAAAAACTAAATTAAAAGAAATAACTTAATATTATTTCTTAGCGGTCTTTGGAATCACCGGTATTCCATTTTTAACTTTTAAAATGTTTTGAATCTATTTTAGACTATCTGTTTTCAAAAGGGGTATGCATATGGGCACACCACCATTTTTGTCTGTGTATTTGTACTGGCTAATCTCTGGAATGGTTGGACCGATTTTGTAAGACTTTTATTGGCAGGTAGCTGAGTACTAAGGAGTAATATAAGCTACTTTTATTTTGGGAAAACTGAAAAATAATTATGTTCTAAAATTCATATTTTACGCGGACGAAGTCGCGGGCAACAGCTAGTTTTATAGAATAGACTACAAGTAATTCGATTAACAACTGCATTTACAAAATGCATAGACTCCTTGTGCTGTACATCGATAGACCTAGTTGTCTAGACCATAGACTATGGACTATACAGTCTAATTGCTACACAGTCCGTTCTTTATCTTCGAACAAATGAATGTCAAGAATTTTATCAAGACAACCGACCTATTATAAAGGAAATAATGACATTAATGTTCATCGATTTGTCAAAGAATTATATAAAAATAATGACTATGACAATAAGTAGCATTATAATGACGTCCTGAATAACATTTCTCAATACTTTTGTAAAAACTTTCAATCACAAATGAAAGGTACTTAAATAAACGACGTTTTTATAATAATTCACGTCGGTATTTAAAATGTTAGATGATTTTTTTTTACTATAAAATAAATGATTGCTACATACATATGTATATGTAGGTACCTACATTAGGTATGCCTGTATATACCTTACTAAGTACATAAGTAAGTACAAATAATTCCCGCCCACATATTGTTTATGTACTGTGCACGTATGATCATTTATGCGTGAAAGTACTTAAAACTTAAGTCAAATTCTACTAATATTAAAAATGCGATACCTTGTTTGTTTGTTACTTCTTCACGTAAAAACGACTGAAGCGGTTGGGACGAAATTCGGAACAAGGGTGAAATAATACATAAACACATAACATCACGCCTTTTATCCCCGAAGGGGTAGGCAGAGGTGCACATTATGGCACTTAATGCCACTGTACAATGTAACACCCACTTTTCACTATTTATGTTATGAGTCCCATGTAATAAGGGGTGAGCCTATTGCCATATACCGGGCACATTTCCAGACTCCGTGCTACTACTGAGGTTTTTACAAACCCAGTAATACTTTGCCCGACCCGGGAATCGAACCCGAGACCCCTTGCCCGGCAGTCGCACTTGCGACCACTCGGCCAATGAGGCAGTCTGAAATAATACAAAGGCTACATTTTCTACGGGAACGCAGGCGAAGCTAGTAAGATATATAATATCAAGCTTATTTATAAGGAGTCGTTGAGAAATCGTTGCTTAAACGATTTCTATGTGTTATTTATGTCTTAATTTGAAATTAGTCCAATTAGTACAAAAGTTACATAAACTTAATCAAACCAAGAAAAGTATATTAGAAAGAATGATTCTAGAAAGGTTAAGAAGGTTCAGACTTGTCGCTATAAGGGATGAAAACCATATGACAAAACGAGTGTTGTATTTAAATATAGAGGGATGGCAAGGGTAAGGAAGAGAACGTTCAAAGAAAATATGCATAAGTGTGAGGAATTACAATCAATCATACCAAATAGAACTTTGATTTTAATACAAAGTCAAAGTTAAAGCATTTATTTCAATTAAACCATAATTTAGTATTTTTGAAACGTCAACAAATACATAATAAATAATAGTCTGTCAGTCTGTCTTTGAGTGAAGCTCGGTGAAGTTCCCGCCCGGGTGAGGCGGGAGGGAGTGTCAGACTCTTACTGACTAAAAACCACCCCGTTCCTTCTCCTGCACGTCGAGCCGGAGCCCCGATTACCCGTTAGGTTCTCCGCGACTCCGAATCGGCATCGGCCTTGTGGTGGTCTGATGGCTCTTTGAGGCGCGCGCAAGCTAGGTGAAGCTAGGTGCTCATTCCAAAATGTAGATTCGAACGGAGAAGAACGAGCATAAAACTCCAATTGTTACTCTTTTTAAAAAGTATGTTCTACAATGTCTCTGATACATATTCCAATACTGTACCTTCGTATATGTGAGAACGATGAAAAGCCACGCATATTTTAAATAGATATTGAAGTTAGTGGCATACGAAATGTTAGTATATTGAGTTATCAAGTCAAAAAGCTGTAATATTTTAACATACACGTTGACATTAAAGTTGCAGACACTACGATGCATAAATTACGCAATCGTGACATTCTGAAGTTCAAGGTTGTCGAGCATCGAGACGAAATTTTTTGTGTTAGGTATTTATTTTGGTATATATTATCCAGTTATCGAGGATGGCTGTACATCACGCTACGGTCAATAGATCAATAGGAGCCGAACAGAGCTTGTGAAACCATGCGTAAGGAGCTAGTACATAAGTACATATTATAATACATAATGCTTTTTGCTATTTTATCGATTCTATGACTGGGCAATCGGTTGATGATTCCCGCGCGCATATTCGTGAGGATTGACGTTCCAGGCCTGAGTATAAAACAAACACTCACTGAATAAAGAAAATTCTAGTAGGGCGATCTTTTATTTGAGTGCAAAAAGCTAGTTCGGTTCTAGAAGTGTAAAACAATAAAAACAATGTCTGTGCGGCAGTCGTTTAATTAATTGTCCGACTGTGTCGCCGCGCCGCCCGGCACCGCGCCGTACAACTAGCGACGGCGGCGGCAAGCTGATCATTAATGCATTGCTTTTCATTTTACTACAAACTCGCTTTTATTTTAATTGTATGTAGTACGTATATTTATCTTCTTGACTATTACAAGGAATAACATTAGGTAACCAAAGTTATGGTCAATTTATCGACAATACATTTTCATGCACACTTTGTGCTAACAATAACCATCAGAATAATAATTATTTTATAAACCACGTTTAAAAACCCGACTTAAACCCCCCTATTTTTGGAAAGTCGGTTAATTAATATACTGAAACGTTCCTTTTTCTGGCATAAGCCGGTAAACGAGCAGACGGATCACCTGATGGTAAGCAATCGGCGCCGCCCATGGACATCCGAAACACTAAGGCGTTACAAATGCGTTATCGGCCTCTTAGGAAATGGAAATTTGAGGATTGTGGAGGATTCGGGGATTGGGGAGAATGGGGAGGGGAGTAATTGGGCCTCCGGTAACCTCACTTACACGACGAAACACAACTCAAGCATTGTTTCACGTCGGTTTTCTGCTCGGTCGTGGTATCACTCCGGTCGAGTCGGCCCATTCGTGCCGAAGCATGGCTCTCCCACACTTCGTTCTCTAAGTGTAACAAACACATCTCAAAACCGCATCAAACCCCGTTTAACCAATCAAGAGATAATCGTACACAAACACAGATTCAGGTCAAACTGAGAATCTATTGTTTTGAACCTTCTTTACGAAGTCAAAGACACGTATGCAGCTATGCACCTACAGAGGTGAACACTGTCGCTTGCTGTCTTGTTTTAGAAGTTTGAGAGTTCAACGGTTTCTGTAAAGAAAAAAGGAAGATAATCCTAGCAGGTGTATTTACTCATCTCAACTCAGATTTTATAAGACGCGTGTTATTAACGTCGTGGTGACCCGGAGGTTTGAGACGCCCGCTTTTGGCTTCATGATCGAAACCTACCAACGGCAAGTACCAATGTGACTTTTTCCGAGTTATATGCACTTTCTAAGATTATTTAAAAACCACTGACAAACGGTGAAGGAAAACATCGTGGGAAAACCTGGGCTTATAATTTCTAATTATAAGTTTGAAATTGCCAACCCGCATTGAGCAAGCGTGGTGATTAATGCTCGAATCCTTCTCGGTTCGAGAAGAGGCCTTTGGTCAGCAGTGGGCACTTATGTGCCCTAGTAAGCCTATAAAGGCTGTAGATGTGATGGGATGTGATATATTACGCAGTATACTATAGAGTTTAAATCAACAAAGTACCTTAATATAGAGGTAAAACTACGCGGCTATATGACAATGACATTGAGATATTTGCGATTAATATTTGTGGACGTAATTATTTAAAACTAAATATTGGTTGAGTATAAAACAAGAACCAACATTTGTTATACCGGGTACATATTACAGCTCGTTAAAGTATTTTAATAATGATATTGAGTCTTTTATTACGCAATAAGAATCCGCCGACGTGATATATTGTAAACATCATCAAAACTATTTTGAACTGATCAAGGTTATATCATACATATTGACCGATAGGTATGTGGATTAAAAGGATTTATAGAAACTAGGTATACTAAATACATTTATTAATAAAAACTTGAGGTTATATTACATATATAACATCACGCCTTTTTATCCCCGAAGGGGTTGGCAGAAATTCCGAACTCCGTGCTCTACTGAAATTTTTTATATTGCAAAAGGTTATATTTGATATTAAAGATTATATTACAATCCTTACTAATTTAAATAATTGGAAAATGTGTTTTACTTTTTTAATATTTCTTTTTAAAATTATATATTTCTTTTAAAAAAAGGTGGTTAGTCAGTGACTTTGAATAAAGGTCTTAGGAGGCTGTGAAGTGTATAATAATCTAGTGCTTTTCCTTTGTCATTTAATTATAAACATGTGTTATTGCTTACTGAAGTCAATAAAGTCCAGAAAGCAACTTCATTTTTTAATTGAAAACTTTACTAGTGACCACCATATACGTGTTGAAAATATAAAAATTTATTTATAGCCCATCTATCGGCATGTGTCGATTTAGAATGTTATTGAGGTACAATCTAATTCGACCCTACATAATATTTGGGTCATGCAAAATTTAATGTTTGCGGTTATACTGCACACTCGCGACCCCTAACACAGGTCACTGTCAAAACAAACTTGGCGACTAAGTTAAATAAGTCAGAAACAAAGCTAAAAAAACAATTAATGCAGACGAAAAAGGTGTAGTTTTATTGTAAAACGCAGAGTAAGTAATGTAAAATTTAATTTTGTAATATAGCCAACGACCTGGGTACTTACTCTTGAAACCAATCACAATGTCAATGCAATTTCAATTCAATAAAGTCTCAATAACTATATATTCAATGTCAAAACTATACAACCCCCATCGTAGCTGTTAAAATAGCATTCAGAGTACGGAATATAAAGTCGAAGTCAATATCATTTAGTTCATTCAATATCCACGCAATATGACTGCAATGGGCGCTAGTGTTGCAACTCAAGAGTACGAAATTTTACAATATCAATGTCGATCGATCGGAATTGGATTCAAGAGTAAGCCCCCTGTTTGATGCAGGTTTGTATAAATAGCGTTTCAAAGGCCTAAACAATTGAGTACCTACTTTCCTAAATCAAAAAGAAATTATTTCGACTGTTCGATACACTAAAATATAAAAAAATAATCAGTTTCATTATTTGATTTTATGACCAACTTCATTTTAATTTTTTCCAGCAATTTTTTATAAAGTGAAATAAGTATAGGTACTGTTTGACGCTCAAAAAATGTGATGTCACAATACATAATCTCGTACAAAATTCATAGAAAACTGTTGTTTTTGATCAAAAAAGTATTGAATCTGACTAGTTGTCAAGTACCCAATTATCTATGTACCTCGTTGTTAGTATCTCCGTGGTTAATACATATTATAGAGTTATACAATGTAGCAAGATCTTTGTGTTATCGTTGTTAATGTTCTTGTTCAATTGTTGTTTAATTGTGAGTGCGTAACATTACATTGTCTTGTAAACCATTAAATTATTCTCATAGGCGGAGTCACTGTCGATTGTTATCGAAATTTTATAATTTTATTTTAAAATTTTATTGTGGAAGAGCCATGCTTCGGCACGAACGGGCCGGGTCGACCGGAGTGATATCACGGCCTCAGAGAAAACCGATGTGAAGCAACGTTTGCGTTGTGTTTCATCATGTGAGTGAGGTTACCGGAGCCCCAATTACCCCTTTCCTTACCCAATCTCTTCAATCCCTGAATCCTCAACGATCCTCAAACTCCTAATCCCCAAAAGGTCGATAACGCACCTGTGACTCCTTCGGTGTTGCGGGTGTGCCATTGGCGGCACTGATCGCTTATTATCAGGTCACCCGTTTGCTCGTTAGCCTATTCCATAAAAAAATATCTCCATAGGTTCTGACCTTGTGAGGTTTTCATACATCCTTTACTCTCTCTCTCTTACTTAAATATGGTTTTCCCTTCAGGATATGACATCGATCTAAGTATATCATGCAAAATGTCCTACTCGAAATTATAAAAAGTATCTGGTGTAAACCGTGCGCTTTGTATCGCAATGAGGTCCATTTCCGTAGCAATGAGATGTGGCAACTTGACAAGTGACCCTCTGACCACTCGCGTTATCTGCTGCCCTGGTACATGCTGTACCATTGACATGTTTACATAACACAGTTCTCATAAAGTTGAGATAACTATTAGGTCTTTACCTATGAAATTGCCGTTCTGTACTGGCCATTTCAAATCAAAATAATTTTTGTTTGACTAAGAATTCTAATTTCAAATTTAAGTTAATTTTTTTCATACAAAACGGCAATTTCATAGGTATTATTTAGTTTAGATTCATAAATTTTTCTTATATAGTCGACCACAGTACTTTACAGAAAATGAGCGACGCATTTGTATGTGATGCATCAAGTAATCCGTAGACTGACAGAGTTAGTCACATTTTTATCAGACACTTTGTATAATTTATGTTTGTACCACAGCCAATTAGAGATTTGTAATTTTAGTTGTGGTGTTACAAATATTATAAGCATGTTACAAAACGCTTATAATGTTTATTGTGTACTACGTGTGTTAGAGATCTTCCTATTTTTTTATGGAATAAGCCGGTAAACGAGCAGATGGATCAGCTGATGGTAAGCAATCGGCGTCGCCCATGGACACCTGGAACACCAGAGTTGTTACAATGGCGTTTCCGGCCTTTTGGGGATTAGGAATTTGAGCATTGTTGGAGATTCAGGAATTGGGGAAATTGGTGAAAGGGAGAGGGATAATTCGACCTCCGGTAACCTCACTCACACGACGAAACACAACACATCACTCCAGTCGACTAATTATATCCACAACACTTATTTAAAGGCATTTAAACGGTGTTTATACATGGAGACGTGGACGTAGAGATTCATGAATGTGGAAGCAGCGAACTAAGTACACACAAGAACTAAGGACACGAGTCAAGAGATCAAAGTTAATTATTTCAAACTAGCTTCTGCCAGCGACTTCGCCCGCGTTCCCAGGGGTAAAAAGTAGCCTATGTATTACTTCAGACTATACCTGTCAACCAAATTCCATCCCGGTCCGTGAGAAAAAATTTTGGATCTTATTTTTGGCTTCGGTGTCTATCCAGTTACATCCCCTACCACTTTTGTTGTTAATGTACAGAATTTACACTTCTGCAGTTTTATTATATGTATAGATGAAATAATTCTTGTAATCCTACTGATATTATAAACCGAAAGTTTTTATATGTTTGTTTGTTTTTTTTATGGAATAGGAGGCAAACGAGCAGACGGATCACCTGATGGTAAGCGATCAGCGCCGCCCATGGACACCCGCAACACCAGAGGAATCACAGGTGCGTTGCCGGCCTTTTAAAAAGGCAGTACGCTCTTTTGTTACTCCTTCACGTCAAAATGGGTGAAGGGATGGAGATGAATTTTGGAACAGGGATAGATTATGGTTTAAAATAACATTTAGGGTGCTTTTTACCCCACGAGGAAGCGGGCGAAGCCGTTGGCAGAAGCTAGTTGAACATACATAAGTAAGGATTATAAAACGTGCGACAGCTAGAATTACTTCGAAGATTTCTCTCAGGGAATGTTGTAAACAGTCACGTCAGCTGCTCGAGGCATATACTAGCTCTATCATTATGTAGTCTCCAATCAATAATTTCTATGTAATCATATGTCTTTTAGGTGTTTCTTAGATTAATCGCGTGTCTGTAGTGAAAACTAGTTCTTTGTTGCAAGTTCGCCATTTCATTGTATATGTGCATTGAAGTCTAAATAAACAAATTAGTTACCGACGTACTCACGGTTATTTAATAGGTACTTGTCACAGTCCTAGTCCTGTCCTTATAAAAAAATTATACTAGATAGCTCGACGTTCGGCCATCATCTCGCCTAGTGGTAAGCGACGATGAACCTGTTCATTCGGGACTTGAAGACACCCAAGTTACAATTGCCGGGAAACGCAGATTCCGGCAAGGAGTTCCATTCCTTAGCTGTTCGCACTAGGTATTGTTTTCAGTACAAATCGTTACTAAGGAATCATAAAATTAAATGTATCTGAGTACGGCAGTTAGGTCTAAGTGCAAAAATTTAGATGATTTTATTTTTAACTGACTTCCCCAATAAGGACGAGGTTATCAATTCGGTTGTATGTTTTTTTTGTTAAGTGCTAGTACAGGATGTTATCTGTTTTACTGCTCCAATTGTGGAGTGATTAACACATGGCACAAGGTCCTCGACTCCTCACAGTACAAACGTAATAAATATGTAATTGTAAAAATGTACATGTGGAGCGGGATGTTGAGCCACGGGCTTATGATCGGCATCGCGGACGCATTTTCTGTCAATTTATAAAAAAACCTTGCTCGCATTGTGATCACCGTTTACTTGTCGACACAAACAGTAGGATCTACTCGATTAATACACTTTTTGTTGATCCTTCCTCAGTTACCTCAGTTACCTGTGCTGCGGTCGAAGGTCAAACAGTTGCAATAGAAAGTGTTTCACAAAAACTCGATTATAAATATCAATATGTATGGGCGGAATATTAGTATGTATGTACAGTGAAATGGTGAGCTGTTTTGGAAACTTTTTGCTATTAGGAGTCCTTTTATTGTGTAAACCTTCAATGTTTTTGATTACATTCGACATTATACTTGTTGTTAATACCAGATAAATAGATGTTAGGTAAAAATCATAAAGTGCGGTCTTGGAACACGCTATCGTGCGATGAAAGTGTTGGATAAGTAGTCGAGTACCTATACATATAGTGACTTGAGAGTTCAGAAATGTAATTAATTATTTAGGTACTTATGCGCCCAGTAGGTCCATGTGTGCAACAAGTATCCAGCGGACAGGTGCAGTAGCCGCGGTCACAATAGCGCAGTATGTGGGTTGCGACACAGTACACAATACTCGGCAAATCGTAACATATAATCACTATAGCATTACAAATATTTGCAAACAGAGCACACACCTGTTAACTTCAGCACGATATGTTTAGGAACATCACTAGTTCTTCGATTTATTTTTTCGCGCATCGTATTCCAATGGCTTTAGTTCGTCGGATGCGCGGGCGCGGCCCGCACGATATCACTTGCGCGCGAGTCTCGCGACTTTGGCCATCGGGGCGTGATACGGGGCCGAGACGAGCCTTTCACAACGAAGGTTGTTTGACAATAGACGATAGAACCGGTGGTAGGGACCGACTTATCAATGGTTGCGTAACGCCACGTGTACTTGGCGGTGGAGTGTTTACGCGACATTGCTACTTATTGCCGCACGCGCCGGTGTCGAGGTGATCGCGAGGAATTTGATTCGAAAACTCGTTTTGAGTAAAACATAATATTCTATTTTTAGCGTATGAAATTCATAAATTAATAAATAAGCCATACTTTGAATCCCAATGTAAGTTCAAATCTGCGTTATTTATTTTTTATGTGAATTCTTAAATGATATTTCAACATGTTCCCGGACGCACAGCGCGCAGTAACTCCTCGCTCCACAATTACAAACGCATCAAGTTCACTCGTTGTTGTAATGTTTTGCTCTCAAGTAAATAGTTTCACGTTTTTTGTTATCATCAACAAATGTTGACTTACATGCCATAATGCGATCACTATGTCGTCAGTGGTTGTTCACTGACCATGGAATGTTTACAATGTACCCACTACATGACTTGCGTAGTGTCTTTTGATCAAATTGTGAATTTTAAGAACATGATAATGTTGTCATCATGTGTGAGGTGATGTCAGTGTTACATTGCTTCATTACTTGACATCGCGACCGTATGAAGTCGCTACAGACGAGATACGGTTTCTTCCATAAGTAGGCGATGCACTTATTTTAATATTCGATAATTATGTGCATGCTATATTCCTCGAAACTCGTCTATGGGTTCGAAAAAGTCGTTTGCGACCGAAAATCATTGATAATCTATGATTAATGATTTTCTAAAGAATACGTAATTAAAAAACCATTTAAAAACGTAAAAAAATATTTTATTTACAACAGAATGCGCTGGTGGCAAACAAAATAACTAGTAAATAGTTATACACGACTGTCATACAACTAGCTCATGTCAATATGTAACAAAAAAAGTCTCAAAAAGTACCTACTTAAATAAAAATAATGTTTATTTTTTATTAAAAACGTTGCCCCGCACTAAAATTTTCTCCTGTGTCGTAGTCACGTTTAGAAACATACAAGTTCACATAAACATCGCACCCAGACCCGGAACAACAATCTGTGGATCACACAAAGGGTTGTGCCGTGTGGGAATCGAATCTGCGACACGTTGCCCGGCAGCCAGTTGCCCAGCCACCGCGCCAACAGTGCAGTCGAACACAAACATTTTTTAAAACAAACAACTAATGACCGGTGATCAACATAATATAAACTGTACGAAATATGTATTAACATGATTGTAAGCTACACACGATTGCGTACACAACATATATTTAATTGTTTCACCAAAAACCTTTTTCTTAGTTCTTATACGAATTGGAAAATATCTATGGCAAGTACAATTTAACTAAATTAACTTTGTAATGCAGTATACAATGTCGCGGAGAACCTAACGGGTTACCGGGCTCCAGCTCGACGTGCAGGAGAAGGAACGGGGTGGTTTTTAGTCAGTAAGAGTCTGACACTCCTGCCCGCCCCACCCAGGCGGGAGCAGTCATTCGATGATAATGCCCCTTTAAAAAAATGTAGTACACAATGATACAACTGGAAACATTTCATATGTAATTATAATATTATGTGTTTCCCATTCCGATTGTTTTTTCCCATATAGACTAGATTTTTGAAAAACCCGAAAGAATATTCGTTAAAAATCAATGCAGAAAGGAATTATATCACTGTATCCAGTGTTTAACATTAGGTTCATTTCTTATAGAATCATAACTGGGCCTAGGTACGAGTACTGCAGGTTCACTACTGCTTATCTTCTCTGGATGCCATAATGTCTGTCACCAAAGCTAATCACTATATCGGTTTAACTTGTCGAGCACCGTCATTATAGACACAATTAAAGAACAATAGGTTGCGGTCTCCGGTGACCGCTTGGTGTTTGACAGTTTAATCTCAGTCTATTGTATTAACTTAATTTTAACTACTATCTTACACTACCACATCAAGCTACACATATCTGTCGATTAAATTCCTACTTTATTGCAATAGTCTAAAGTTGATAATCTATTACAAGTTTGTAGTATAGCTTGATGTGAATTTGTTCTAAATTATTCCTAATTATTGAGTTCTCCTGTACATGGAGTATGTTTGGTTCCAGAACAGCAGGCCCTGGTCATCCCACACTGGTGCTACGGAGCTCTCTTTGTCTATCACATATACTTGAGGACTCTGCGCCTCTGCTGGTTCCCATCGCGGCAAGATTAGTGATGATGACGGAGTTGGATCACTGTCAAAACAAATAAGACGTTATTGAAGTATGTACGCTAAAAGAGATTAGGGCACAATAATCAATATGACATCTTGGTACTTGTACCAGTTATATTTTATACCCGGTAATCGAACCTCTATAGAATGAATTAAACCACGAAACTAGCCACTCCAGTTTGATAAGAAATAGATTTATTTTAAGCCGTAAATTAATTGATAGAAGAGATGACCCAAAAAGATAAACAGACCTCGAATTTTCTTTAACTTTTGAAAGCAAAATTAAAGTATAATGAGTACAGGAAATTATCGTAACAAAATTAAAAAATGATAATGTATATTAATTTAGATTCGAACACGGAGTTATGTGGGTCTCGGTCAACTGCCAATCATATAAAATATTCTTTCATCAAACGCAAGTAGCGAGCAAGTTGCTGCGCGGTAATTCATACATTTTGTTCATCTCGTCTGAACTATTTGTGAATACTTTAATACATAACAAATGCTCCCTGCACGTGAATGCATTTCATCTTCGCGTTCCTTTGTATTAAAACAATTTGTGTGGATTACGTCTAGAGGTATTGTACATGTTTTGTTTCCACTCATTTTCTTATTTAAATACAAAATACATAACATTACATATCATCACCCCTTTTGTCCCCGAAGGGGTAGGCAGAGGTGCACATTATGCCATTGTACAATGTAACACCCACTTTTCACTATTTATGTTATGAGTCCCATGTAATAGGGGTCTAAGCCTATTGCCATATACCGGGCACAATTTCAGCCTCCGTGTTGTTACTGAGAAGTTAACAAAAATCCAATAATACTTTGCCCGACCCGGGAATCGAACCAGAGATCCCTTGCCTGGCAGTCGCCCTTGCGACCACTCGGCCAATGAGGCAGTGTAAATACAAAATATTTTCAACAAAATTATCTTTTTCTACAGGCACTGTTAAAATGTCAAATTGGAAATATTTTTCAGTCAGATCGATTATTTACATTTGTTTGATTTAACTTCTGTCTAAGATCTAGAACTATCCGGATAATATCGAACAAGTTCTAAAACTCAACCAATAGAGAACAACGAGCAAGAATTTAAATTCAAATTTTTAAAATGTATAATGCATACAGTTTTAGTTTGACACTGAGCCGAGGGTCACGCATTCTAAGCATCAAATAGAGACGGAGTGTATTTGCAACCAGTGGGGGCAAGGTCAAGAATTAAGTGGCTATATTCACTAGTCGAGGCTACAGGGTACAGACAGACCTTAGGAATCTCTTTATTGTTTAGCTAAATAATATTGGTGATGAAATTGATATGACACATGTCGTTTGTCAAGTGAGGCGTGTGGGGTAGCCAACTTCGTGCTAAAATCGGTGAATCATAAAGTGTGACCTCATAAAGTCATAGTAACAGATTTGTTATAACTTGCTCGCCCCTTTTATTGGAATGTTGGAAGGTCGTTACACGTCTTTGTAGAAATTTGTAGTATGTGGATAACGTTAAAAAAATGTAAGCAGCTCGACTTACCCATATTTGGCAAAGTTGGTCCACAATGTTGTGAATTTCTCAATAAAATTCTTTTCCAGATGCCCATTCAGCGTTAAAGAGCTGAATAGATAGAATATTTCATCAGCATGAGTAGCGCCTGGCGTTTTGCGGAACCCAAACGCGAACTTGGAGAAGTTCAGTAATCCATCATAGCTGAATTTGTACGGATAAACTGCTTTGTCCAGTGTCCGCAGGAGCAGGTCTATAGTAGCTACTACCGGGTATGTGATACCCACGTCACCCTCGTACTGAGCCAACTTTTCTAAAGAAGAAATTTCTTTTGTAAACTTCTCGTCTCCCATGTACAGCTCACGCACCTTCTCTGCTGTTTCCATTTTCTCTTTATCAGAAGGAAACGTTAAATCTCGTGGCAATGCTTTAAATAGATCTAAGTTAGCTAAAGTAGTTTCGTTTTCTTTGCCAGCAAAATATAGACCCTCAGCGTTGTTGAAGCCAATAATGACGGGTACCTTATTGTATTTCCCTCGTTTGATCAGGTTGTAAGGACTGTCTGGCAGGAACTGTTTCACTCTGTGTATTTTCTTTTCTATGCACGGTACGAAGATGTTCTGAGACTGCACGATGTCACCCTCTTGTCGTGGAACACGGTATGACAACAGATCCTCAGCTGTTATATTTGAGAATAATTTGTGAATCTCGAGAGGGTCTCGTGTCGTGTGGCCCATTTCTTGAGCCAGCCGACTTGCAGTCTCTAGAGGCTCAAATTGCAAGGCCCAAGGTGCTAAACTGGACCCACTTTGCATGATAGCTTTGTTAAACAAGCCTTTTGACATCGGAGACACTAAGTGGTATGAGACGGAAGCAGCTCCTGCACTTTCACCAAATATAGTGACATTGTCAGGGTCGCCTCCAAACGCTTGAATGTTTCGTTTCACCCACTGCAGCGCTTGCACTTGGTCTTTCAACCCCACATTACCGGGAGCTTCTTCGATACCAAGACATAGGAACCCAAGTACTTCTACTCTATAGTTGACTGTTACTAAGATAATTCCATGTTTAACTAAGAATTTTGGACCGTAGATGAAGGGTGAGCCCGATCCATCCCTGAATCCTCCGCCGTGTATGAACACCATGACAGGCAGTCCCTGGCCGCTGGTTTCCATTGGAGTGTACACGTTCACAGTGAGGCAATCCTCGACACCCATGATGCGGTTGAAGAACCGCTGATTGCACCTGATGTGCTCGTTGTGTGCGTTGAACTCACCCTCCCATTTCGGATTCGGCTGTGCTTCCTGGAATTGAAACGAAAGTAAATCAGTAACTTATATAAACGTAATGTTTCGAGAACTGCTCTCATCATGAATTCAACATAAAATAGTAAGACTAGAGCGAGACTTCATTAAAAATGTATTCCGACAATTAGTGAGGAGCTGACGTGTAGGTGTGATTAGACGGCGAGTGGCAATCACAAGTAGATTAGTGTTGTTATGTGCGACGCTCATCATTAACGCGCGGTATTAGCAGGCCTTCACGGAAACTATTCTGCTGTAATTGCTTCTCGATACTGCACTGCCAACTCATGGTAGAGTGGACGACGATATGTAATTAATATTAAACTGTTGCCAATGTGCCATAAAATTCACATATAATATTTATCCTAAGGGTAGAGGAAGGTGCGGTGGCGAGCACAGCCTTTACTTTACTCAGAATTGACAAACTGATAATAATGTTAAATCATTTTAAATTAAATCAATAAATAAGATACTCACTTGAAATCTGTGTGTCACAGTAGCGTACGGTATTCCAAAGTACTGTAGGTACGTGCCATCAGGAGCCACCGTCCCCCGAGCCACGCCACCGCTCAGCTGCACCGGCGCCGTCGGCTGCGGCACCAGCGGCGCCACCCACAACGAGATCAGCACCAACAGCTTCAAACTCGACATCGACTTCAAGTAGTTCTTCATCTTGTATACTTATCTTCAGCTTTGATTTAAGGGATAATGACTTTTAAACCATCAACAATAAAGTTGGTAATTGCTTTATAGTTTCAATATAACATTTTACATTCTGAGACCTCTTTTCCCAACTAATGATGACTGCACACTACATATTATCCAGATATCTGCTACTTGTTTAGTCGTGTGACTCGTGTCAATGACGTCATAACAGCGGTCGAGATTTTCCAGGTTCAATGTGGATCTGTAAGCACAGAGAGAAGAATGCTTGTAATAAAAAAGATGCAACAAGCAGTCACCTTTGAATGTGTGGTTATTTCAACTATACTTGATAATCCTTAAAAGGAGGAATTTTACTCTTTAGGTCTTGCCACACCATCAACCACAACATCAACGATGACTAATTAATATGTTCAACAATTAAGATGAAATTGTGAATCAATAGCATTTCGATTATATAGAGGTATAGGTCAAATACTGCATTTTTGTTGGTTTACAAGTTACTTGTATAGCTGCAATGTGCAAGAGATCTCGTAAACAACAAAAACGGCAATGTAAACATCATTTATTTCAATTAGACCAGGAAGGCATTTTTAAACATCGAAAAAAAAATTAAAAGTGAAGCTATTTGCTCATTCCAAGATGTAGATTCCTATGGAGAAGAACGAGCAAGAAACTCCATAGGTTACTCTTTTTCAATCAGGTTCAAGGTCACAATACAATTTTCAGTTACATAGTCTTGTTGGTTCAATTGTGTGAGAACAATGCAACTCTAAAACCTAGTCAAAGAGATCGTATCGTAAATTACAAAGATCCTTCCTAAGTCCACTAAGAGGCACATGTAAATAGCAATTAATAATTATCTGTAATAGCTTCATTTACGTCACAAACTAGCCAAGTGGCATGACTAGACATTACTGCATAAACACCAGGTACGATTCCAACTAGAAGCATCGAACTGTGCGTGTCTTACAATGCATTGTAATGTTGATTGTAATTGCTTACTGAAACAACTAGTTTCGACTACTGCAGTTGTAAAGAGGTTAGGTCGAATTCATGAAGATTCTATTTTCGAAATACAATGTAAGCATTGTTTCACGTCGGTTTTCCCTGAGGCCATGGTATCACTCCGGTCGAGCCGGCCCAGCAGTACCGGATCAGGGCTCTCCCACACTATTGGCATAAAATAAAAAAATAAAAGGATTGGGTGCGTCTTTCTATCCTGCAGCTGTAGCCAAATGCCATTTAGCGCTTGTCTACATGTAGATAAAACCAAATTATAAGGAATTGACATAAATTTTGACACTTGTCAGTGTCATCCCCATACATTTAGTTTTCTACTCTCTCTGTAGACAAGCGCTAAAGTGGCGTTTGGCTAAAGGCACTGATAATTTCTTATGATGTATGTTAATAGTAATGTTTGCTTTTATTAATGTACACTTCAGTTCCTAACTATGGATAGATATTTATCATCATAATCTGTTGATTGCCTATAACCACTGGCCACTACAGACCAAAGGCCCCTTTTTGCACGAAGAAGGTTCGAGCATTAATCACCACGCTTGCTCAATGCAGGTTGGCGATTTCAAACTTATAATTAGAAGTTATAAGCCCAGGGTTCCTAACAAGGTTTTCCATCACTGGTTGCCAGTAGGGTCTAGACAATCTTAGAAAGCACATTGGTACTTGCCGATGGTAGGTTCCGAACCCGAACTCTCAAGATTTTAAAATGGTCGTATCTTATTCATAATATGTATTGAAGTCGAATACAAACGTTTGATTAGTTCGGTAGACTTGGATAATATAACTAAATTACTTATAGCGACATAATTGATCAATGACGTATATATCTACATTTTGAATAAACAATCAAAATGAATCTTGAAATTTGAATCACACTAATGAAACTCGTTGTGAGCCTTCAAGGGGCTGGTATTTAGTTAGGGAGCGACATGATACTGAAGAAATAAGTATCTAAAATGAAATTAATTGGATAATTATTGAGCCACGTCTGAGTACAGCGAAATGAGCTGTTTATATTCAGTAATAAGGCTCTTATTAACTTATTGATAATAAGCTCATTGAGACAGCCTCTTCATGAAATCAGATTATTTTGAGAAATTATCGCTGTATTTTGGGCTTTATCTAATTTTCCTCCATGTATACTCGTAGATGTATGTATGTGTGTGTAGTATAATTGCCTGTAGCTACGCAATTTCAAGTATGAAGACAACCTACATTATCCCTTAGGGTGAATGATCTGATGTTACTGATGATCACATTATAATTTATTTCTACAATTTTTATAGTTGGGTAGACGGTAAAAAGAACATAATTCTACTTGGATGATTTGATTTCATAGAGGTATATCACATATCTACTTGTAGTACTAGGTCACACGATACAGAAATATTCATACTTTAAGATATTAAGAATAAGAAATACAGTAAGGAGAAATCCATGTGATTAACCACCCTGCATTCAACGATATACTTCACTGATTTCCAAGATCCTTTCTTAAATTATACGATCAAAAAAAGCAACGCTTAATTTGCTCACAACCTTAATTCTCCAAACTATAATGATAGCAACAGACGAAGTCACATCCAAAGACAAGTTCTTGGTACACCAACAAGTCAACCTACCACAATTTCTGAAATATCCAAATTGGATTTCGAACTTTACTCGTTTTTATTATACCTCTAAAGTCGAAAGTCTGTCTGTACTGGGTCCCTTTCAGTTAGTATGTAGGTAGGTACTTAGTTCTTATACTCAGTGCTCCCGTTATGTTACCAACCAGTTATTTTATGCACAAAACTGGTTCTGAACGGACTGTACTTTCAATGACACGTCTCCAGTCCGGACGAGTAAACGAAACCATGCTCATATACATACACATACCCTGTTAAGATAACTTTTATTTTTCGAAGGGTAAAGCAGAGAACATTTAGGGCTATCATTAAATTTAAGGTCAGATATTATACCTAATACAATACTGGCCTTCTGGAGAAGCTCAAAGTCGCTCAGTGCGCGACGGCGAGAGCTATGTTCGGGTTTTCTTTGCGCGACAAAATCCGAAATATGGAAATTCGCCAAATAATTAGAGTTAAGTGGCAATGGGTAGGCCACGTCGTTCAACGGGCTGACGGCAGATGGGCTAGGAAAGTCCTTGATTGGAGACCACGGACCAGAAGCCGAAGCGTGGGCAGGCCTCCCGCTAGGTGGACCGACGACATCGCCAGAATTGCGGGAAGCCAGTGGATGCGGGTGGCGAGTTGTCCTTCGACGACGTTTAGGACTAATGGAGAGGCCTTTATCCAGCAGTGGACATCTTTTGCCTGTTGACGATGATGATAATGATGATGATGATGCTAATACAATTACATGCTGAAATATATCCTCCCAAATTACACGCTGAAGCGTTTGTTTGTTCGAACGCCCTAAGTATTGGTCCAAATTAAACAAAATATTATTTTCTTGTTGAATAGTCCATTTCTCGAGGAAGGCTATAAGACATCATGTCAAGATCTAAAAGCAGTGGGTGAAATTCACGAAATTAGCCAGCGTCTGATATGATAAAAGTTGCTGTGTACGCACGTATCTCTTATTGAAAGTGCGTCATAATAACGTCAACGAAACAGGCTTTAAATGTAACACCCACTTTTCAACAGCCATGTTATATTTAAGTCGAGTGGGTGATAGCAGTTTCCGTAACTACTGATAAGTTTTTGGAAATTAAATGGAATCTTGAACCCTTGCGAGGTAGTCGCAGTAAGACCGCTCGACCGACGTAGTGAAATGAGAGCACATGTGTATAAAGAAATATATCATCTTTCTAATTGATTCGCCGTACTCTAGGTTACTATTAGTCATTATAATAGTGTTTGAAAACGTGTGGTTGTGTGTTTATCTTGATCTCGTAGCTATTAAATAGTTTGGTGTGAACAAACAGAATTGTAAGTTGGATGTTTATTCATATATACATAATTTAAATTGTGTTTTTATATCTCGTATAAATGTTGGACTCGTTTTTAATAGTATTGTAAATGTAGATGAGTTTTGGTGGATTCTTATATGATAATGTTCTTTAAATATAGCGACTTTATTACAAGTTATTTTAAGTGTTAGATATAATTACAATTTAGAAGTTTCCGGTACTGAGCTAACTTTAAGGTTAAAGAGGTACCTATTACATTTAATAATTTGATTTGGTTAAAAATAATTTGGTCCTTTTCTATTCTATGTGGGATTTAGCAGATAAGTAGGTCAATCTAACCGTTTGTGTCAAATTTCTCTATTAAATCTTAAACTTTATTGTATTGACATAAAGTCGAAAATGTAATGAATAAAGACAGACTGGAGAAGGTTAATCCGCTGGCCACTGTACCTTAGTCCTCCGATTAGAAAGCTTAACCCCTAACGTACATAATAAGTATAACTTGAGTGTCTTCAAGGCCTGAGTGAATAGGTTGCTTATGGGACGACGTGCTCCATCGTAGACCGCATATTTGCTTACCACCAGGCGAGATAGTGGACAAACGTAGGCCCATCTATATCTATACTAATATTATAAAGAGGAAAGATTTGTATTTTTGTATGTTTGTAATGAATAAACTCAAAAACTACTGGACCGATTGCAATAATTTTTTCACCATTAGAAAGCTGCATTATTCAGAAGTAACATAGGCTATATAATATCACGCTAGGTCCTATAGTTGTGGAGCAGTAACCAAAAATGTTTTAAAAACGGAGGAAAAGTATCGTTTCTGAGGCCTTCCGTGGCGTGCGCTGAGCATATAGTTAAAGTTATACAAAAATGCTCTATAGATGAATTGTTCATCTTAACATTATTTTTAAAAAAGTCCGCGAGAGCATATGTTTACATTTTATAGTTTACCCATAATAATCGTTTTAATGAATGGTTCAATCCTTATAAAAGTTTGCTCTAGATAACTTTTAGGTAGGTTCCTATTGTTCAAAGTGTCTATAATGACGGTACTGACGAGTTAAGAAAATAATTAATTAAATAATGAAATAAGTAAATGAAGTCCGGAAAAATATTTTCAAAAGGTAAATACTTCCTAAATAAAAAAAAACAGAATAAATATAAATAAAACGTAAAACTATGTAAAAAATCTTAAGTCCCCCCGTGCGAAGCCGGGACGGGCCGCTTTAGTCAAATATAAAAAAGGTACCATCATCTCACGCGAAACGCAACTACCCACACCTACTTCAAAGTGCAATGACCGCAAGTCCAAAACAATGCCGATTTAAAACAAGTTTTATCTTCTAATTTAAAAGGTTCAAAATATCTTACTTCTTGTTTCATTCCTTGACTATCTAAATATTATATTTATTTGAATTAACCTCATAGTTCATATTCCTATGTATATTAACTCGTCGAGTACCGGTTTTGTAGACACAATTATAGAACAATAGATTGCGGTCACCGGTGACCGCTTGGTGTTTGACAGTTTAATGTTAATTTATTTCATAGTCATAGTTTCGTTTGAGAAATATGAAGTTAAATAATATATTAGTTTTAGATACATTTGGAAATCGTTATTGAGTCACGCGTTCATCCACGTTTGGGATCAAATTCTGCACTTCTTGAGGTAAGCAGTGTTGTGTGTGTGCATTGTGTAGAGTTCATAACAGTAACACGTGTTAGAATTTTGTAGTAACATGTATTGAATCGATGTTATTTTTAAAACATATAAGTAATTATATAAAGCGAATATTTTATTTATATGTAATATGTACACTATTTCCGTTCAGTTATATATTTCATCTTTAACAGCAGTTTACATTATTTATTTAAAGTAAATACACTCGTACTATTTATTTACCATTTAGCTAGCACAATACTGTCATTGTACCCAGCTGATTCTATTACAACATTTAATCAATTCCCTATCAACCTTATCACAAGGTCGCAAGGTATCAATCAAGTTGTTTACTACCGGCGTCTATGACATTGTTATTCCAAGCACATGGGTTTACTATTTAACCTAGATACTTACTTTTTCCTCGATGTTCAGTAGTAGATGACACACAAACGGATAAATAAATAAATTGCACTATTTTCTCACAATTGAATTTGACACTTGTTTTTACTGTGTTAGGGTGTAAATTAGTTTGTTTCTAAGTTGTAATGTTGTGATGGTTACTTTCTTGAGTGTTGTACACGTATGCGCAAGCGACTGATCGCTGCGTGAATGCGTACGCGCAGGTTACCGGCCGGCTTTAATATGTCACATTGTTATAGCTATTAAATAACGGATCTCTAATGAATGTCGCTTGTTTTGTGGAAAATATACAATGTTAGATACATTACGCGTGATTATTAAGCGTTTAATATTCGGCTCGAAACTTTGGAATTAGCACCTAGCTTCACCTAGCTTCACTGACGGACTGACTGACAGACTATTATTCATTTTGTATTTGTTGACGTTTCAAAAGTACTAAATTATGGTTTAATTGAAATAAATGCTTTGACTTTGACTTTGAAACTCTGAAAACGAATGCATAGAATTTCGAACTTTTGAACATTCTCGCCCGTTATTGGTCGAGATTATTCTGATAGTCTTACAACCAATGACATGGCCAACCGCGATCGAGTTCACTTTGACTGTACACGCAGTACTTGACATGTTGCCTCGGTTCCTGTGCACCGCTTTTTATGAATAACAAAAATACAATTCTACTAGATCTGACTGATCCATTGAGGTAAGATATAAAATAATATAATGTGTTAAACATAAAGCAATTACCTATTGATTCATCTACTGCCTCGTTGGCCGAGTGGTCGCATGTGCGAGTACTGAGCAAGGGGTTTCGGGTTCAATTCCGGGTTGGCCAAAGTATTGCTTGTTTTTTTTTCATTCTCGGTAGTAGCACGGAGTCTAGAACTGTGCGCGGTATATGGCAATAGGTTCACTCCCTATTACATGGGACTCATAACATAAATAATGAGAAGTGGGTGTTACATTGTGGCATTCATTGCCGTGCCCGTAATGTGCACCTCTGTCGCGGAGAACCTAACGAGTAACCGGGGCTCCGGCTCGACGTGCAGGAGAAGGAACGGCGTGGTTTTTAGTCAGTAAGAGTCTGACACTCCCTCCCGCCTCAACCAGGCGGGAGCAGTCATTCGATGATTTTCACCCCTTAAAAAAAATGTGCATCGTCTGCCTACCCCTTCGGGGATAAAATGCGTGATGTTAATATGTTATGTTACCATCTATTAAATAAGTTTAAAATCGACTACCTGGAGCCTATAAACCACAGAATACGTAAAACTATTATTCTACACAGTAAATAAACTAATTACGTCTAATTCAAATATTTATTTTATCTTGTCTAAGCTAAGGTTTAAAGTACTACAGACTAGTTAACGATTACATGCACTCGGTTTGTTGTGAACTTGGCACCTACTACTATCAGGAGTCATTGCAATCTCACGGTGAATATGAAGTTCATTGACCTCGTCTCGAATATAGCCTTATGAAATATTCCACTGACTGCCTTTGATCTAGGAGGTTTTAACTTATTAAGGCAAAACTCTTAATAAAGATGTATTCGGTTCGATTTCGGGAAAGTAACTTTTTTGAGTTCTCGATGTCTGGGAAACCTGTTACTTACTGTCTTTTTGTAGCTACTGTTAATTTTAAATGATTTTTTGTTTAATTAAAAAATGTTTATCGGCCGAATATTGAAAGGCAACTGAATTTTAAGTTGTACCTAAATATGATATCATTTCAGTCATTTTACAAGGAATTTATAGTGATAGAACTATTAATAAGCGAGCCTTAATTTTTTTTAGGGTGGAGAATCTCTGAGTGATTTCTCCCGCCTGGGTGAGATGAGAGGGGAGTGTCAGACTCTAACTGACTAAAAACCACTCCGTTCCTACTCCTGCACTTCGAGCCGGAGCCCCGGTAACCCGTTAAGTTTTCCGCGACTCCGTATTTGGCATCAGGTATAATGGGCCACATCTGTGGTGGTCTGATGGCTCTTTGAGGCGCGCGCGAAGGTAGGTAGGTAGGTAGGTCCTAGGTGTAAGTAGTTGTGGTTGTAGACGAATGATGAAAAAGAGACTTTATTACTTGATACTATAAGTTCTATTATACTAATGTATATAATTGTTTGTATGTACAAAAAACAAATTACTATTTATAACTAGCTTCTGCCCGCGACTTCGTACGCGCAATATTGTTTTTTCCCGTTCCCGTTCGTGATACTCAAATAAAAAGTAAAAAAAATACGCCGGGGTCGTGCGGTCCATGGCCCTCTACGGCGCCCCTGTTTGGGCGCCAAACCTGTTGTGGCGTCCCGCTCGGACGCTGCTCATGGCAGAGGGTCATGGCGATCCGAATGATCCGCGGATACCGCACGATCTCTGGGGAGTCGGCGAACCTCCTTGCCGGATTACCGCCGTGGGATCTGGAGGCGAAGGTGCTCGCGCGCGTATATAGCATGCGCGCGGAGGCACGTCGCCGGGGCGAAACTCCGCTGCCGCGCCAGATAATTGCGTGGCGGGATGAGCTCCGGCGCGATCTCATGGCGGAATGGCAGCAACGACTGTCGCAACCGAGGGCTGGGCTCGCTGCCATCGCAGCGGTAAGTCCCCTCTTTGAGGAGTGGCTTGAGAGACGCTACGGCGTCCTCACCTACCGCCTGACGCAGGTCCTCATCGGACATGGAAGTTTCGGGAGGTACCTGTGTCTGATGGGGCGGGAGGAAACGCCCGGGTGTCATCACTGCGAGGACCGCCCTGAGGACACGGTGGAACACACTGGAGCGGAATGCCCTGCGTGGGCATCAGGGAAGTGATCGGCGATGGCGACCTCACGCGTCCGGGCCTAGTGCAGGCCATGATGCGGAGCGAGGGGGACTGGGATGCCGTTTCCTCCTTTTGCGAAGCAGTCATGCTAGCTAAGGAGGAGGCGGGACGCGTGAGGCAGCGAAGCGCTGCCTCCTCGCAACCCAGCCATCGCGAAGGACACACCGGGCGTCGGGGATCGCGGGACGATCTCCGGCCACCGTAAGCGCGGGCCTGCGGACGGCGAGCATGGGTGGCTCCCCGTCCGATCAGAAACAGACCCGAGCGTACGGCGCGTCGCGTTACGCGCGCGCCTCAAAGAGCCATCAGACCACCACAGATGGGGCCCAATACGGCCGATGCCGATTCGGAGTCGCGGAGAACCTAACGGGTAACCGGGGCTCCGGCTCGACGTGCAGGAGAAGGAACGGGGTGGTTTTTAGTCAGTAAGAGTATGACACTCCCTCCCGCCTCACCCAGGCGGGAGCAGTCATTCTATGATTTTCCCCCCTTAAAAAAAAAAAAAAACTACCTCCCCACCAATTTTCATCCAAATCGATTTAGCCGTTCTATACCTCTAGTTATAAATAGTGTAACTAACACGACTTTCTTTTATATATATTGCTCTTAAGTAGCTGTATTTTATCTAGAAATCATTCTTCCGTGTTAATAATTGTTACGTTCGAGAGGTATAATTAATTCAGTTTTCCTTGTCAAACGATAATATTTGTAGCTAATAGCCTTGAACCAAGTAATCGGTTTGTCGGTTACCAATCTTTAACGCTGACATTAAGTAATTTATACCGCTGGCAGGTTTGGGTACATCCATAGAATTTTGACATTAAACTCCATAAAAAATGTCATTTTTTCCATTAGATAGGCCGGCAAACAAGGAGACTGATCACCTGATTGTAAGCTATTGGCATCGTCCATGGCCACCTGTTACATACATAAGAGAAGTTACAAGGGCGTTACCAGCCTCTTGGGGGATTTAGAGATTAGAGATGTCTGGCCGCTCCAGTACCAATTACTCCCCCCAATCACTGATTCCCTAACAATCCTCAAATACCTAATGCCCAAAAGCCCGGCAACGCCATTGTAACGCCTTTGGTGTTCCAGGTGTCCATGGGCGACGCCGATTGTTTACCATCAGGTATCCGCCTGCTCGTTTACCGACTTATGACACAAAAAAAAACACGGTCCAAAGGGCACGAATGATTAACATACACACAATTTACTAGTGTATTATTTTATGAAGATTATTTTAAATATAGGACACTGATAACTGTTATCTAATCTACGTTGTTAAGCAAAAAATATAGTTCGTATCTGTGTATGTAGATACTATGTAGCAGGTACTCTGTGGATTAATTGGTTTTAGACAATGTCTGGTTTTAAAACCTAGTTCAGTTCATGTCACTAGAACATAATAATCACAAACATACATTCGATTAAAAGGTTGTATTTTATGTACCTAGATAATAGTTAGTACAATATTTTTTTAAATTTTTTTTGTTATATAAAACTCGGACTGCCTCGTTGGCCGACTGGTCGCAAGTGTGACTGCGGGGCAAGGGGTCTCGGGTTCGATTCCCGGGTCGGGCAAAGGACTAATGGGTTTTAAAAAAAATCTCAGTAGTAGCACGGAGTCTGGAATTGTGCCCGGTATATGGCAATAGACCCACCCCTATTACATGGGACTAATAACATAAATAGTGAAAAGTGGGTGATATTTCTGCCTACCCCTTCGGGGATAAAAGGCGTGATGTCATGTTTTATAAAACTACGCCGTTTCTAAACGTTGAACGTAATTGTATTTCTATTATAACTACATAATTGTCCTTCATATTTTATCATTGTATTGAATTACTTGTGTTATATACTTAGTTTATTCCCTTCATTATAGAGGTACAATACGTGTTACTGTAGTCAAGTATAGTCTATTGCAAATCATCTTTTGCGATATTACAACTGATTATTTATTCACTAGTACGCTGTACCCTTTATTTGTTTTTCGTATTTTGATTTGCGTTGAATTTTTACCGACTTCAAAAAAGGAGGAGGTATTGTGTTCGACTGATTGCTTTTTTAGGTTTGTTCACCGATTACTCCGCCATCTATGAACAGATTTCCAAAATTCTTGTTTTCTTTGAAAGGATATATATACTCCCGGGATGATCTCGTTTTGATGAGGTCAGGATCTGATGATGGAATCCTAGCGAAATCGAGAGAAACTTGCGAAAATTGTTGGGACGAGTTTTGTTTTATGGTTTTGAATTTATGGCGCCGACTTCACTACTATCATCAGTATTAATAATAGTTAGTTTTGCTTTTTTGTTTGTTGCGTCAAACTAGTAAACGGCTTGTAAATAAAATGTACCTACTTTTAAAAAGAAAATAATATGGAAGTCTTACATTAGAAAACTCGTCTAGACATAACATAACATAACACCTTTTATCCTCACAGAGGTAACAACCACATTTCACTATTTTATGTTATGAATCCCATGTATTAGGGGTTGAGCCTATTGTCTCGTCAAGACGTTTTTCAATAATTACTAAGAACCTGGATTAGTCCTTAATATCACTTATCGTATAATATTAAATTATAAAACGAGTACCAAATATGGCTTGTAAATGTAGATACTTGAAAAGAGATAAATTAGGATGCCTTTCTCCCACCAAGAAGAAATGTTATCAATGACATTCGGGACTTTGCACCGATACAAAGTCCAATTTTTGATATGGGTGGACTTTATACTGTACTAATAATAAATTAGCGACAGGTTATCTGGCTGACCTCACCGACCATATTCGCGTGATACGTAAAAATATACAGACCATGTACTATGGTGGCGTCACGTGGCTCAATATTCAAAACATGAAATAAAACCTATTACCTCTACAAAAATAATTGATTAAATATAGATTTAAGTGGTAAATTAAACAGGTGACTGTTAGAACCAGAACATGAACATGGTAATATATCTAGGCTTTATTTTCAATCCGCATTCCAATTAAACTATAATTGGAAGAAGTTTAATTATATATTTTTTAAATATATATGTTACAAACAAACATACTGACGTATTGGTTGCTAACGAATAATAGTTATTCCTTAGCAATAATGCCATTTGTCTGTGTTTTATGTTTGCCAGTAACAATAGCATTGATTTAAAGAATAAAGTGTGTGGTTGGAGCGAGTGCGGTACAGACGTGTGTTCTCCATCAATAATAATACATAATAACAGTAATATTGTGTATACTTACATACGTGTGTGTGTGTGTGTGTGACCTTGACATGTATCTTTTTGTTATAGTGTCTGCACCGCTTGGATTATAAAATCAGGATATGCGTGATCCATTTTAGAAATATATATTTCGGTAATATTTATTGTAGTTCTATGATTAGAAGTTACTTAGTTGAAAAATAAATATGTAGCAGTTATTTTTTAAATTTAAATTGTGATTGGAACGTATTTCGTAGTTTGTTAGGTATGTTTGCGTTTAAAAATAGACACAAATATTACACTTCCTGGGTATTCGCGGCCTTAACATTGACTCATAGTTTACATTACATGTATTACTCAAGCAAGGACAAACTAATTCACGTTATGTAGTATATGTGCAGTGACCAGCATGTTAAACTACTCCAAACTTTAAATTTTTTCATTGAATTTTCGACTTTAGTATATAAACACAATAAAGTTAAAAATAAAGGACAGAAAGGTATATTTACCTATATTTCTACGTCATATCCAGTGTTAGTATATTCCACAAGGTTTGCAAGCGTTACCTGTGCGATTTGCGAGCGTTCCCGTGACATATCGATCCCTGGCGATGTATTATTGATGCGATTAGCACGGGGACGGAGATTTCCCCTGCGTGGTGGATAGCGGCCGACAGTCGAGGATAACTCCTCGCATCTTATACGTGGGACGCAAAAGGTGCTATAAGTTAGAAAATGGAATATTACTTAAAATGTATGCAGTATGACTTTTAGATTTGTTATGTGTACATACTAGCTAGGAAGATATAGACATTTGCAATTTTGTTTAAAAAAATTTAAATATTCAAGTCTCATAAATGGAAAGAGTAGGTTTTGCCGTGGAATTAGTTCATTAAAATTACGAAGGTGGTTTGAATAAAATTATTACTGTTTCCTTATTACACTTTTGAATTGATTAAACACAATCGTTCGCTATCATAATCCAAGCTGGATTACGATTATATACGATTACCTCGATAGATAATTATTTGTTCTTTGTGAACCAATTTTATTTAAGTACATGCAGACTAGTTGGGGAATTATTTATTAATTCTAGAGGTACTATCTTAAGGTAAGACGTCGATGTTCTAGGTATTTCATAACCATCAAATTCTGAATAGAGAATTGGTAGCATTTGCTATTGTTGATTATCTTCAAATATGTGTAGAAAACAGTATTTATATTGATGCACCGTTGTGAAAAATATATGCTACTGTGTATAGATACCATGCATGTACAATATATGTATACTACTCAAGTAGATATAGCTTCGTGACATAATACTTTGATACGGTATCGGTAACAGCTGTAGTACATACCTGTAGATAAGTAAGCATTACCTATACTTAGTTGGTCCAAGGAGCAAAGTTCTTGTATTTTTTAAATATGATTGTCATATTTTCAGTTGTTCGCCAGAATTCACATTAGTGATACGTGTAGTGGGCTAGAGAAAATAATATAGTAAGAATGAATAGTTAAGTCGAGTGTGACTAGTGTTGTGATTTAATTAATAGATTATGACTAGTGTTGTGATTTAATTAATAGATTATGACTAGTGCTGCGATGTCAGTGTTCAGTGTCAAGTGGTTGGTGCTATGGTCACTATGGGCTGCGCGCCTTGTCCGCCAGCCTACAGTGACCCTGCATATCAGCAATGGTCCCGTGAGGGGGAGCATCTCTCCTGATGGCTCCTTCAAGAGCTATCTCGCTATACCGTACGCTAGTGTTCCACATCGGTTTCAGGTCAGTGATACAACAAAATACTAACTTTTTGAATAGTAATTTATGATACTCATTTGTTTTACTTATTTGCATGACTACGTTAAGTAGTGTTGATCCTACGTGATTGATATGAATAGCTACTGTAGTAATATGTAGTAGTAAAACATTATTATATACCGGGGTTCATGTGCTAATAAATATTGTTGCAGGCTCCAGGCCCAGAACCGACGTGGGAGAGTACGTATGAAGCGGTCAATGAAAATGTGAGATGTACGCAGAGCGTCGAGGACTCCTTCACAGTCGGTACTGCTGACTGCCTCTCCCTGAACGTGTTCACTCCCATCGACGCCAGCCCTGGCTCCGACCTGCCAGTCATGACCTTCATTCATGGAGGAGGCTACTTCAAAGGCTCAGGGAACATGATCTTCTACGGCCCGAGGTATCTAGTACCCAAAGGTGTGATCCTTGTCACAATTAACTACAGACTGAATATACAAGGGTTCCTTTGTCTCCGCATCAAAGAAAACCCTGGCAATGCAGCAATGAAGGACCAAGTCGCTGCACTGAGGTGGGTGCGCAGGAATATAAGGAAGTTTGGTGGAGACCCCGATAACGTCACTATCTTTGGCGAGAGTGCTGGAGCTGCGTCAGTCTCCTTCCACTTGTACTCTCCAATGTCGAAAGGACTTTTCCACAAAGCCATCACCCAGAGTGGATCAGCCTTAGCAGCGTGGGCGTATCAGTATAAACCAGTGTACCTTGCCAGTTTGTTGGCCAAGGTGATGCTGCATGAGTCGCAGGACCCACACGACCTGTACAAGTACTTCATGACAAAGTCTGACGACGAGCTCATCCTCACCAGGGTACCGAGGGCAGAGGGCAATACTGTCATCTCTGAAATATTATACACACCATGTGCTGAAATACCTATAGAAGGAGAAGAAGCATTTCTCACTGAACCACCATTCGAGCTGCTGGAGAAAGGAGTGTACAATAAAGTCCCCGTTATAATAGGTACTAATAATGAAGAAGGATTGTTGATCCTCAGCATGGACAACAGCACAATGATACCTCGGCTGGAATTCGAAAAGTCTCTGCCAAAGAATTTGGAGATCCCAGACAAAAAGACTAAACAGGAGGTGGCAGCAGAGTTACAAACAATGTATATGGAGGGAGATGATATCTCTATGGATTCCATAGTGAAAATATCGAGATGGTATGGGGAGCCGAACTTGAACTACCCTTCATTGGCTGAGACAGAGATGCTGCTGAAGACGTCTGACCAGCCAGTATACAACTATTTATTCCAGTACTCGGGCTGGAGGAACATCCCCAAGATGTTTCTGTCAAAACAACTGAAGACTGCTGCAGGAGCCACGCATGCAGACGATATCTTCTACATGTTCTCGCACGAGATTTTCGCTTCGAACTTCGAGATGAAAATGATAGACCGTGTGACCACGATGTGGACAAACTTCGCTAAGTATGGGTGAGTACTGAGTATATGTATGCAATTATTGTATGTGTGTGTGTGCGATTAGATGAATGACACAACAAAACGCGAGACCTTGCATTAATGACCTTGCTTTGGATATAGTGATCTAAAGTTAATGATATGTTGAATAAAAATAGTCACGGCATAATGGTGATACACCATTATGCCACTTATTAATATTCTGGTTTTTGTAAAATAGGTATATCCGAGTACACTTGTATCATAGTAGTAATTTGTTAATTACAGGGATCCTACTCCAGAAGGCTCCAGTCTCCCCATAAAGTGGTTGAGGACAAACAGTTCCACTCCCACCTCCCTGGTGATAGACGAGGAGCTCCACACCGCACCACTCTGGTACAACCACCGCGTCTCCTACCTTCGGGAGCTCTATTCCAAGTTCAGGAGAAAAGATACCAACATAGTACGATAGCGTAGTCATCTAGCAATTGTTATTTAAGCCTTTAACTGCCGACAAAACCGTTAAAGGCTAATCCTCCGCTAGCGTCGGACAACATTGTCCGACACGGAAGCCAATGCGTTAAGCATAATATTTTAGATAATTTTTTAATTGGTATACTTTTAACCTAGTCATTTTCGTATATTAAGGTAAAAGAATTTACAAGACTTGGTTGTGATTTAAGTATTGGGGATTAATCAATATTTTGATATTATTAGGGTGTATAAGTAAGTGAAGCAAAGAAAGCGAGAAATGATTAGCAGAAGCCATAGTAGAATTAGTTTCCCGCCAACGAGCCGAACTACCGCCATTTGGCACAACTAGGGCTCCTTTATCTATTGACCTCTGCTCGTAAACTGAAGGGACACTCGAGTGCATTCTCTAATTAGGGCAGCCAGGATCTTCCGAGGGTCGACCAAGTGGAACTTTGAACATTCCCCGACCAGGAATTATTTATTTTATTGCCGGAATGAAAAGTCACCGATGCGTTGAGAATTCCTTCAGCGAATGTCTTGGGCTTTCATTAATTTTAAAACTCCATTAAGGAACGTTCGTTTGCATTAAAAATCGGGTTCCATTAAAATGTTCATGCATTTATATTGTACAGGGAACTGATTCCAACATTAAAATCGTTTGCCGATAAACTGTGTTTGAATAGTCTTTTTGTTTCTTCACTAATCCCGACTGAAAGCGAATCGAGAGCTGCCTTTAAAAGCGAAACATGAGCCGTGTAGCACTACAGACTCGGTAATCGGCAATCTTAAAACCGTAGGTACCAACGGAAACTAAATTTCCGGTATTTGAGAAAGTAAGCCGCTTACCGTGTCGGTCTCTTATTAAAGCTCGCTTGAATGGGGCTGGCCGAATGAATGAATGTTTGTGAAACTATCCGGCTTAATCTTGGACCCTTTCGTACACCCGCACCCCGCGCCCCCCGCCCTCCGCCCCCGATCTAAGCTGCTCTGTAAATACGCGAAAATGGTCCCGGAGACACATCGCCGTGTTTGCTATTGTTTGCTATTTAATGAGAAACCTTTTTAAAAACTTAATGGGAATTTGGCGGCTTTATGGCTCCCGTAATCGGGGATTGCCTTGAGATCTGACAACTTTGGTTCAGTTCACACGTTGCGCAGATTACAGGCTCCGCCGACTTCTACAGGTCCTTCGTTTACTTTCAAAACGTCTTGTAAAGAAAATAAATTGTTAAAGAAAATCCGTAACTCATTTAGCAAGTTTATGGAACGTGGCCTTAATTCTCAACTTGTTTAGGTTTGTGTAAAATATTGCTGCGACGAGCTAGTTGGATACATTTTCAACGAAAAAACAAGTTCAGTCTGTAAGAGAGAAAATATTACGCTCTTATAAAGTTGTCGAGTAATTTTATAAAGGTTAGCTTAGAGATGACTAATTTTGTTCGTTACTTTTGTTTTGTAGACTAAATCAGGTCACAGTTTACTCAAGTTCTGATTTAGTTACTTTAGAAAGTAATGAGAATTATTTTGGAATTTGACAGTATTGAATTTATTACAGAATAAACTTTTTAAGATTTGAGATGGAAATAGTTTTACAAAAATAGCGGTGTATCCCTGAAAATACCCTTAATTCCCGTTTCCGAGTACTGTTTACCATAATCCGGTGTTATCGGGTGAACGCACGCGAACATATTTGCGACCACTGCGCGGTAATGGGACATCGACGGCGGGCGCCGCGCCGTGTGCGCACAGCTTTATTTCTATCGTGCCAGGTTGTGGGGGGTCACTCAAATGTAGCTGAACTGAAGGTAAGCTTATGGTGAGCTGTTTGTGGCTGCGATGGCTTCAATAACAATGTTCCATGTAGGTTGTACCTATTTCATATTTCTGAGTGCTAGGTGCTTGAGGTGACAAAGATTCCAACACCATCTTAAATCACTATTAGTCAAAAATCGAATATGAACTGAAATTTAAAGATTGTCATTTCATAAAAATATAAACATTTCACCGAAGACGCCAACGTTGGGAAACGAAAACTATACTCACACTATACCTTCCTAAATATAACATGATTGTGGTCCCCACATGAACAGTTCCACCTCTTGACACGATGAATTATTCTTCTCAGATATTTGGCAGTACGTTTCAAACCCGATTTACCCCGTTTAGCATACAATAATAAGGTATGGGAGCCTCCATGGGACCCTCTATGGAACCTTTTAGCTTGCGGCGAGGTGGACACCAATAGTGTCCGGGATACATGGGGGAGGACATGGTAAGGAATATACAATGTGAGGACTGTCACATGTATTTGTTTATTTATGTTAAAATGTGTTGTTCAGTGTATTTGTATCTAGGGCTACAGAGGTCTATTTCCATTTTTCCTATTTATAGCAAAAAAAAAACAAATGACTTTCTAAGTTTGAACATTGATTATTGTAAGTTTCTTCTATACCTATTTCCCTACATCTTATTTCTTTGCTGGATCCGTAACTTTAATCAAATCACGATGGCTTCCATGTACACAAACACAACGCAACGTCATACATCAAACAGCGATAACTCTGCTAAACCCCGGGCTTATGAGAGCGTAATCATATTTCACTCATATTCCAGCCCAATCTTTTATCAACATTCGATTCAAAAATCGCGCTGACACCCTCACAACTCGATACCGAAACATTAAAATCGATTTACGGACGTTTTTCCATGACACGGTGACATACCGACGACCTCTCCTATCCGATTCAATTCCCCACATTATCTACATAATAAATTGTACGCAAGTATGGATATAGCTTTTAACCGAAACGTTCGCAGTTATCGTTTGCAGCTCCTGCCATTTATCTTGGTGTTAATTGTTAAAGCCCGAGATGGGACGGTAATGTGAGTATGGATTTAAAGTAACATTGGCCGAAATTTGCTAAAGATAAACTAAAAACGGCGGCTCTGTCATACTACGACAATAACCTCAGCGGTCGACTACAAATCTGGTGATATAACCAAAAAGAGGCTTGTGGACAAGGGACAGGCGACAGCGATCTGAGGCCTTAGTACGAGTTTCATTTACGTTTAAAGTATTCGTAACGGTCGCCGGTACCAATGAACCAACCAATCAGAGCCCCGAACGCGTACTGGTTACGATTAGGTACTTTAAACGTAAAACTAACTCGTACTAAGGCCTCTGATGGGAGAAACGGTTTTCTTATTTGCATACATGATAATAATATATTAATATAGAATGCTGCGAAGTTATTGCATATGTGATTGAAACCTTTATTCATTGACAACACGGTTAGTGCGGTGGCTGGGCAACCGGCTGCCACGCAACATGTCGCGGGTTCGATTCCCGCACGGAGCAACTCTTTGTGTGAGCTACAAATTGTTGTTCCGGGTTCGGGTGTCATGTGTATGTAAACTTGTATGTTTGTAAACGCACCCACGACACAGGAGAAAATACCAGTGTGAGGCAAAGTTTTTTTTATAAAAAAGAAAAAAAAATTAAAGTAAAAGACAAAATTAAATACAAGTAAGTTATCGTCGTCCACATCAATGTATTTTTTAGACAAATACGTTACAATACTAATTATTGTTTATTTAGTCAGTGCTCTCAAAATGTTCTAAAAAATATTAACCGCGACCTCCTCTCTCCGGGGTCATATTTGCGGGGTCTGTGCAAAAATGTCCCCTATTCGACCGGCATAACTCACCCTATCTACCTGCTAATGCCGCCTATAAATATTGCATATGATAGCTATTGCGGCCAACTCGCCCACTGTTGGGACATTATCTCCAGTCGAGGTGCGGTCGAGTGGACCGTGCTTGTACTAATCTCTACTCCGCCACATGTTTACATTTTAAAACATAGAAAAGTTTAGTGATTTCGTTAGGCCTTGATACTAGCAACGTATTGAATATTTACCTCTAGTATAAGAAATCGTTACTGAATAAAAGTTTAATAAATCATTAAACATCTATGAAGTACGTGTGTTAGTGTTATGGTGGATCAGTTCAGATTCATGTGAAACTTATAGATGAAAGTTAAACATTTTCACCCTTCAACTATACTTTTTAAAAGGCTCTAAGACGCCTCTATTGTCTGGGTGTTTATGGCCAGTGCTGATATTTTGTTATCGGGTGATCGTATGTCGCCAAATTCATAATAAATACATAGGTCCGAGAGTTAATTGTGACTATGTCCTAATATTATTGATTGGTGTAAAGACACATTACAAGGAACGGCCTGTCATAATACGGCAGTCTGTCGATAAATCAAGTGCCTACATATTAGAGCTCACTTGTACCTAGTTACGTTGACATCGCATGTCTTACTGAACACTGAACACAACGTTCTATGTTACACTACAGACAATATGATTGCTTGACTTGATTCCTAGTATCGAACAATTTACAACTCATATTAACTTTATAACATTCGTCAGTAACAAATGACACAAAACAAGCGCCTAATACATTTTACTTAGCAAAAACTTTGACGCCTACCAAAATTAAATAGCAAGAATACGCACCGCGTCGTCAAAGTTAAATATTAATTTGTTGCTATGTCATTATCGATATTTGATGTAACGAAATATTAAGCTGGCTTGGACTGTTTGATTGCCTATTATGAACTAAATTGTATAATTAAGGAGAAATAATTGGCAGTCTGATTGCTGGTGTCGCGTACAACAATTGTTATGATTAAAATTTATATTTAGCTATATTTAGATATACCTAATTCCATTTTTGTAAAGTCGATTTAATTTTATTTCTATAATGTAATTCTTAAGAATACAACATATGTATTTTGGACTTGTATTGCCTCGTTGGCCGAGTGGTCTCAATTGTACGACTGCCGGGCAAGGGGTCTCGGGTTCAATTCCCGAGTCGGGCAAAATGCTACTGGATTTTTCTCAATAGTAGCACAAGATCTGCAATTGTGGCCGGTGTTTGGCAATAGGCTCATCCCCTATTACATGGGACTCAACATAAATAGTGTAAAGTGGGTGTTACATTGTACAGTGGCAAAAAGTACCGTAATGTGCACTTCTGCCTACCCTTTCGGTGATAAAAGGCGTGATGTTATGTTATGTTACAACATATCTTTTAGAATTTGTGATAGATATTCATTTAAATTTATTCATATAGTAGGTATCTACATATAACATGACTATAGCATTAACCTTAGACTAACTCAAATTAAGTAGCTATCTACATACTTTCTTGGAGAAATTACTTTACCTTTCTTTTCACCATCTTGAGAACGGATCTTACAGACCCTAAAGCATTTAATACCGTAACTCATAAATAAGTGACAAAAATCATCTAAAACCATTACCGATATCCACAATTATTACGAATAGAATCCGTGGCGAGGAGCTCGTCTGTATTTTTTTTTTTTTTTTAAGGGGGGAAAATCATCGAATGACTTCTCCCGCCTGGGTGAGGCGGGATGGAGTGTCAGACTCTTACTGACTAAAAACCACCCCGTTCCTTCTCCTGCACGTCGAGCCGGAGCCCCGGTTACCCGTTAGGTTCTCCGCGACTCCGAATCGGCATCGGCCGTATTGGGCCCCATCTGTGGTGGTCTGATGGCTCTTTGAGGCGCGCGCGGAACGCGACGCGCCGCACGCTCGGGTCTGTTTCTGGTCGGACGGGGAGCCACCCATGCTCGCCTTCCGCAGGCCCGCGCTTACGGTGGCCGGAGATCGTCCCGCGATCCCCGACGCCCGGTGTGTCCTTCGCGATGGCTGGGTTGCGAGGAGGCAGCGCTTCGCTGCCTCACGCGTCCCGCCTCCTCCTTAGCTAGCATGACTGCTTCGCAAAAGGAGGAGACGGCATCCCAATCCCCCTCGCTCCGCATCATGGCCTGCACTAGGCCCGGACGCGAGAGGTCGCCATCGCCGATCACTTCCCTGAGGACACGGCGGTGCTCAGCCCACGAAGGGCATTCTCCCACCGTGTGTTCCACCGTGTCCTCAGGGCGGTCCTCGCAGTGATGACACCCGGGCGTTTCCTCCCGCCCCATCAGACACAGGTACCTCCCGAAACTTCCATGTCCGGTGAGGACCTGCGTCAGGCGGTGGGTGAGGACACCGTAGCGTCTCTCAAGCCACTCCTCAAAGAGGGGACTTACCGCTGCGATGGCAGCGAGCCCAAGCTCGTCTGTAGGTATACCGATAAACAAACTAGTCAGAAATTACATGAGGAATGATAAACACACATTGCGTTGTGTTTTGTTCGTTCCGAATCCCCAATCATCCTCAAATTTCTAATCCCCAAAAGCCAGGCAACGCAATTGTAACACCTCTGGTGTTTGAGTGTCCGTGGGCGACGCCAATTGCTTACCATCAGGTGATGAATATTACAAATTGGAAAGTGAGTTTGTTTGTTTGTTTGTTTGTTCCACTTTCAAGCCGTAACTACTAAACCGATTGCTTTGAATTTTTGCAGACGTAAAGTTAAAAGTCTGGATTAAATAATAGGGTACTTTTTATCCCGGAAAAATTTAATATTCTCGAGGGAAAACGGAATTATTGGTATAGATGGCGCTGTGTGTATTGGTATATGTCACATAGGCTACTTTTTATCATTTTGTGACGCGAGCGAAGCTGCGGGTAAAAGCTAGTATTTAATATTTCTGTGGACTGTTCGTTTAGCGCCTCATCCCATAAACAAACAATACCATAATGATTAGGTACTGATCTATGTAATTATTGAGGTGGTGTAGTCTGGGCACTATGTAGGTACAAACGAGTATGTAGGTATGTATGTATGTATGTACAGTTAATTGAGAGGTGATTGATTGGGGCGAATTAGTAATTACGAGTAAGTCTAGATCAGGTGGCGTGATTAGCTAGTGCATCTGATATGTTATGATTTACTTCATATACTTGTGTTTGAATTGTCTGCTTTGCTTGATATATGAGTTAATTAAGTAACTAAGGTCATAGTACACTTTACTGCGGCGCCTCCAATCCAGCAATTAACTTGTCATTAAAATATGAACATTACATCTTATGTCATATTTCATTATGTCAATATAAAAAGTTGTATGCCCGCCCGCGCGCCGTCCACGCGCAGTACGCGCGCCGCCCGCGCGCCGTCCACGCGCCGTACGCGCGCCGCCCGCGTACCGACAGCGCGGTTATAACCTTTTTGTATTATTTTCAAAGCAAAAAATGGCGCGCCTGTTAATTGTGTGTTTACTATAAGATTGGTTGTATACAAAATTAAACATCACGAATCAACATCATATCAATATTACCTACACAACGACTTTTAGAACGAGCAGAGGCCTTAGTACGAGTTTCATTTACGTTTAAAGTATTCGAAACGAGTACGCGTTCGGCAATCTGATTGGCCGGCGCCAATGAAACAACCAATCAGAGCGCCGAACGCGTACTCGTTACGATTACTTTAAACGTAAAACAAACTTGTACTAAGGCCTCAGTTGGAACCGACCTGCATACAGCGGCACTCTACGAACTTTATCAGGTCTCGTTACATTGAAGTGCCTAATTGTTTTTAAAATAGCAGGTTCATGTAGGTATCCATACTAAATGAGTTGGTCATTTAATCCTTTAGTCTTGACAATACAAACACTATTAACTACTATTAAGGTCCTGTTTCACCACCTTCATAGGAGTACCCGACAAACTAAAATGATAGATAGTTCATACACGTACCAGATAAATCAATTATCTGGTACGAATTCTGATAATCCAGATATTCTTTTTTCATTTTCTTCTTTAAAAACGTTGCCGCACACTAGGATTTTCTCACATACACATGACACCCAGACCCGAAACAACAATTTGTGGATCACACAAAGAGTTCATACACGACACGTCCAGTCATTGTGAAACAGGCACTTGATTACATTAACACACTACACAGTATGAATAGACACCACATAGACAATATTTGTAACAGCCCTGTGTCCGATCATTACAATCGAGTGTGGTGATCGCATTACAAGAGCACTAGATAGTATGAACTGCACTGAGAGCACTACACAGCTTCGTTTAACATAATGGTGGTCGGGATCGGTTTCAATCGTCATTTGATCACACAGGGATGATGGCACTACGCCGATTGTCATTGAGTGACGTGTATCATGTATAGTGTCAGTGTCAGCATCTCACTCCTGATAATGCGACGTTTCGTTCAGAATTTGCGTTGAGTGTCTTTGGACTTTTCAAAGGCAAAGCATTTATTTCAATTAAACCATAATTTGGTACTTTTGAAACGTCAACAAATACATAATAAATAATAGTCTGTCAGTCAGTCTGTCAGCGAAGCTCGGTGAAGCTAGGTGTTCATTCCAAAATGTAGATTCGAATGGAGAAGAATGAGTAAGAAACTTCATTCGTTACTCTTTTTAAAAAGTATTGTTATAAGTTAAGTATTATATTTTTTATAACATGTCGCACTGATGTTCTTATTGGTTATTTTGTTACCTTTTCATTGAAGAGAGTTACAATTGCGTTAAGCGGATGTGAGGTATAGTCTTGTGAACCCACGTTTCAGCTCTAGGAGGATTTATTTTTTTTTTAAGGGGGGAAAATCATCGAATGACTGCTCCCGCCTGGGTGAGGCGGGAGGGAGTGTCAGACTCTTACTGACTAAAAACCACCCCGTTCCTTCTCCTGCACGTCGAGCCGGAGCCCCGGTTACCCGTTAGGTTCTCCGCGACTCCGAATCGGCATCGGCCCTATTGGGCCCCATCTGTGGTGGTCTGATGGCTCTTTGAGGCGCGCGCGGAACGCGACGCGCCGTACGCTCGGGTCTGTTTCTGGTCGGACGGGGAGCCACCCATGCTCACGGTCCGCAGGCCTGCGCTTATGGTGGCCGGAGATCGTCCTGCGATCCCCGACGCCCGGTGTGTCCTTCGCGATGGCTGGGTTGCGAGGAGGCAGCGCTTCGCTGCCTCACGCGTCCCGCCTCCTCCTTAGCTAGCATGACTGCTTCGCAAAAGGAGGAGACGGCATCCCAGTCCCCCTCGCTCCGCATCATGGCCTGCACTAGGCCCGGACGCGAGAGGTCGCCATCGCCGATCACTTCCCTGAGGGCACGGCGGTGCTCAGCCCACGCAGGGCATTCCGCTACAGTGTGTTCCACCGTGTCCTCAGGGCGGTCCTCGCAGTGATGACACCCAGACGTTTCCTCCCGCCCCACACAGACACAGGTACCTCCCGAAACTCCCATGTCCGGTGAGGAGCTCTAGGAGGATAGACAGGTGTGGAATAACTATAACACGGCCACTACTGGTTTTTGAGTGGATATCGTCTACTGGTGGTAAAACTGGGTTTCCACTTAAGATCTATTCATATCGAGGGAATGATTTTTATGCCAAGAAATGTAACTTATAAGACAAAGTTTATTATAGTTACCGATCTTAAATACTGAATTCACCGAGCTATAATTTCCTCCACTCGTGGTCCAGAGGTCTTGACATAACAGGCATAACTGTGTGATGTGTCTGCAGATATATCTTGTGGAAATACATAATATTAATCCACATACATTAGGGCCCGCCCCAATGCTAAGGTCATCGCAGTGGTTAATACGCCGTGTCGTGATTTATTGTCCTGGGTTCGACGCTGGCCGGATATGATTATTGTATGTTACAAATCATTACTGCCTACCCATTTATGTTGCGTTATGGTATGTTTGCTTTATGTATTGCGAAATATGCGCTGTATATCAATTCGGTATTTTGTGATGATTTTGGGAAAATAAAGCAGTATTTTCTCAAGATAATAATTATTGTTTGGTGAGATTTTATGTGCTGTACTGTGTTATTGATGACTCGGATCCTTATATTGTTATCGTATTTTTTCTAATTACAAGGAATAGTAATCTAATTCGTGTCTACCTAAAGTTTATCAATAAATACGTAGACTAAATAACAAGCTACCTAACTATTTATTCATTCACATCACTTGAGTTAAACTCCAACGAATAGGAAAATGGCTTTTAATTTTATTTTTATTTCAGAAAACATTCAAACCACATTTTTAAACTATTCGCCTCAAAGGCTCACCCTAATTAGCTTTTAAAACACTGCCAAATTTTGCACCGCAGCGTTTTTGCTCGCAAAATATCAGCAGGCGTTTCATTTCTTTACGATGTTAGTTGTAAAAAATTAAAGGGTTTCGTAAGGCAAGTTGGAATATTAGCATGTTTGTACGTCAGTGGGGTGTGTGATGTGTAATTAAGTTAATTAGCGGGCGGCATATACGGTTTAGTTAGAGCTAAACATCGGGCTAAGGGGCGAGAGTCGTGGCAACCAGATACGAGGGTAAATACAGGGCGCGGTCGGGAGCAGGGATACCGTGTTAGTATTCTGCCGCGTTATACAAACTTGTGGGAATATGTCCTGGGAGTATTACCGTCAAGTAATCGCTGGGAAGGGAGTGCGCAAGGAAACTCTTTTTGTTTCTTGTATGTTATCGTAGACATTTTTGTTCTATGTCCCTGCTTGTCCTATAAATAAATAAAGAGTTTGAGTTTGAGTTTGAGTCCTGCTATACGCAAGTAGTAAGTAGCAGTACAAAAAGGGCGAGATAAAGATTTCGATAATTTCTTCATTGAAATGTTTTCAATAGTGATTATTTTAACACCCGGGACGGCAGTTAATCTTAATCATTGAGGTGACTTTCTATGACAGTTTAGACTTAAACCACTTTTTGTCTCATCTTTCTGAGTTAAATACTTCATAATTATTTTTCTCATAACGCTGCAACGATAAACAGAAAACTGGAGTTAGAATATACTATCTGATTACCTTCTAATCAAGTTGCAGTCTTGAAAGATTTATTCTTTAGTCTTAGCATACGTATTGAAGAAGTGGAACAATTTTCTTACAAATGATTTTTTTCTGGAATAATTCTAGCTTCGTTTGCCCAATTAGCGGTTTCATTAATTCGCTCAATATTAGTTCAGTTGAGCCGCTGCGATTAGCGGGTTCAGTAGTAAGTTATTTAATCAGGCGGCCGCGGGTCCCGTCTCGCTACATTTACAGAACCCTAATTAAACTTAATTACATACATAATAGGTCGACACGCGTCACTACCAACATATTCTCATGTTCTTTAGTAAGGCAATATTACTATTTACAAATTAGATTTATCTTTGAGTAACATAACATAACATCACGCCTTTTATCCCCGATGGGGTAGGCAGAGGTGCATGTTACGGCACTTAATGCCACTATACAATGTAACACCCTCTTTTCACTATTCATGTTATGAGTCCCATGTAATTGTCCCATGTGAGCCTATTGCACAATTCCAGACTCCGTGCTACTACTGAGAATTTTTAAAAACCCCAGTAATACTTTGCTCGGCCCGGGAATCGAACCCGAGACCCCTTTCCGAGTCGCACTTGCGATCACTCGGCCAATGAAGCAGTCTTTGAGTATAAAGTAAAAATATCGTCATGTTAGTCACAGGACACGCATTGCTTGTGACAAACCTTCCCCCATGACTTCCTACAGACATCGGTTGCTATCATCATAATAATAGTAAATTCCAAGTACTGACGCAAAGCTGTCAATCTTGATCATTGAAGTAATATCTAAAGACTGCCTCGTTGGCCGAGTGGTCGCAAGTGCGACTGCCGGGCAAGTGGCCTCGAGTTTGATTCCCGGGTCGGGCAAACTATTACTAGGTTTTTAAAAAAAATCTCAGTAGTAGCACGGAGTCTGGAATTGTGCCCGGTATATGGCAATAGGCTCACCCCCTATTACATGGGACTCATAACATAAATAGTGAAAAGCGGGTGTTACAATGTATGTACCTCTACAGTGGCATTATGTGCCGTAACGTGCACCTCTGCCTACCCCTCCGGGGATAAAAAGGCGTAATGTTATGTTATGAAGTAATATCATATAAGCACTACAATAATTAGAATGTGCAATTTTGCACTAATAATATAATTCATTATTATACCAATATTTTGTTCAACCACTAATAGAAACCATAATACGAAGCTACTGCATAGATATTTCGTATCGAGGTGTATCATCAATCAATAACTACATATTTAGCACATAGGTGGCATTAACTTAAAACACAATAGCCCCAGCCAGACGTCTTTTTGTAGTCGAGGTCACAGACCTCAACCACGGAGCGTATTCTAAGAAATCTAGATTTATTTTAATGTCTAACTTTTTGTGGGAATCCGAAGTATGCGCATTTTAGAAAGTTCTGGGGATTGGGAGCCTATAGGGAGATATGTTCATATGTGTATAATGAATTAAGGTTTGTTCTTCGTATTGGTTTATCTATGTACATCATTTCTCTATTTTTATTGCCTTTGTGTTTTATGATCGCCAATGTGAACGTTGAGAACTTTCGAAGAGATACAGTATCAGTGCACAGAACGAAGATAGAATTTATTATATATTGATAGAACATAACATAACATCATGCCTTTTATCCCCGAAGGGGTAGGCAGAGGTGCACATTATGCCACTGTACAATGTAACACCCACTTTTCACTATTTATGTTATGAGTCCCATGTAATAGGGGGTTGGGGTGAGCCTAGCCTGTATACCGGGCACAATTCCTGACTCCGTGCTACTACTGAGAATTTTTAAAAACCCCAGTAATACTTTGCTCGACCCGGGAATCGAACCCGAGACCCATTCCCGGCAGTCGCACTAGCGACCACTCGGCCAACGAGACAGTATAGATAGAAGTACCTTCTTTATATGTTCTGTGTACAGGACAGTCCCAAGCTTGTTCATAACATCACGGGATCCATAAAATAACGGGCGATGAGTAGGGGTACATTGAACATAATCCATACCATACTGGCTAATACCGAGGTTACATTTCGAAAGTAGTACTCTGTCTGCCTCCATATTTTATTTTCAAAACCTATACTTAACTTAGACCTCGGTGCCCCTTTTGACAATACCTATTCTTACTGTGGGTGGTAACTGATTGGCTTACAATTGATAGATATCAGCAGTAATCTCGAATAAACATAGACTTTTAAATTAGACCCGAGCGTACGGCGCGTCGCGTTCCGCGCGCGCCTCAAAGAGCCATCAGACCACCACAGATGGGGCACAATACGGCCGATGCCGATTCGGAGTCGCGGAGAACCTAACGGGTAACCGGGGCTCCGGCTCGACGTGCAGGACAAGGAACGGGGTGGTTTTTAGTCAGTAAGAGCCTGACACTCCCTCCCGCCTCACCCAGGCGGGAGAAGTCATTCGATGATTTTACCCCCTTAAAAAAAAAAAAGACTTTTAAATTGCAATCTACAATCTGTTTTACAAGCGCGGAGATTCATCATCATCATCATCATTAACAGTCGCCACTGCCGACTAAATGCCTCTTCTCGCATGAAGGTTTGAGCATTAACCACCACGCTTGCTCAATGCGGGTTGGCGAATTCAAACTTATAATTAAAAAATATAAGACCAGATTTCCTCACGATGTTTTCCTTCACCGTGCGACAGTGGTGTCTAGATAATCTTAGAAAGTACGTACCTATAACTCTGAAAATTCGCATTGGTACTTGCTGTTGGTAGGTTTCGTACTCTCATGCATGAGAAGCAGGCGTCTTAAACCTCCGGGTCATCACGACAAATATACATATCTATGTGTAAAAGTACCTACAATTTGCTATATCGTCTTTTACGAACTCCCCACTAAAAATCAAATGAAGGAATTTACTGAAAATCTAGATTTTACCCAAAGCCATAGTAGAGACATATTGGAACAGATTTTGGCCCGATCCATCAAACCTAAATACAAGTGTAGCTTTCACTAACGCTAACATGAAAGCCTTACAAAGGTCATACTCATCTTAGTAGAAAATGGTTCTAAGTTATAAAGGTTGACCTAAGTTTCAGGTTTTTTTGGAACTAAGAAAACGTCTTAGTACTTTGTCAAAGTAGAGGGTTTATATGAAATCATTTGTGGTTAGTTGTGGCTAATAAAAGTTCAGGTAGCCCTTTTTATATGACTTCTTTTTCTAGATTTCGGTGAGGTCTGATTTATGTATTCTTTTGTCACATAGTTTCTGTGTTTTCATCATTAGATGGTATGTGGTTTGTTGATAACTGATTGTCTATTGGAGGACTGTAAATCGATGCTTAGAATAAGTTTTTTTTTAAGTTACGATTTAATATGGAATGAAATCTTAATATCGAAAATTCCCCGATCTGTCAAATTTATTAAATCATTATCGTTCTCATCAAAGCGACATCACTGCATGAATATCCACGCCCTCTAGCGGTGCACAAACCTCAAGTATAGGTCACAAATGGCCGTTGTTATCCTTCAGTATTTACCCTGTGTTTGTGTACAGAGTACGAGCAGAGACCTATCCACTAATACTAGGCTGGGCTCAAAGGCTTTACTCGTCGTCCGATATGCTACTTTGATAGGCTTCGATTGATATTCAGATTGGTAGCGTGCATCAAAGCATTTTCCTGCAAACATTTAGTATTTAGTACTTATATTGGAATGGTCGATTGAACTGTGAAGTACTTCCATTAAAGTTAGGCTCTGGCTTCAGCCTGAGTGGTTGTAGCCCTGTTACAATGTTACTTTGATCTTGTGTTATTGCTTTGTTCAGAATTTTTAAATTAACTTTACCATTGTTCGTGTTGTATATTTCTGTATATCAACTGCCAGTTCTATTTTTAATCAACTCCCCAAAAAAGGAAGAAGTCCTAAATTCGTCTGTATGTTTTTTTTTAACGTTTCTGTTTAATTTTGCAGTGAATTCATTTCATTCATGAATTCGACCTTAAGACCTTCAAGAAAATAGCGTATTCCTTTTTAAAAAATCGGCAACGCACTTCTGACTCCTCTTGTGTTGCGGGTGTCCATGGGCGGCGCTGATCGCTTACCATCAGGTGATCCCTCTGCTCGTTTGTCTCCTATTCTATAAAACATCAGTTTTTATCGACAACATTTACTATGAGAACGAACGATGGAATATTGAATTCTATACACCTTAGGGCCTATTTTTCCTACGCCAGATAAATTTTAGCTGAGGAATAACTTAAGTTGAGTAATATTTGACAATTCTTCCATACGAAACAGTTAATAATTAACTCATGGTTGAAAAATCGGTCCTTAGTTTATTATCTACTTTAAACCAACTTAACTGCGGATTAACATCTTAACATTAAATACCTGCCACTAATAAGTAAATCCTTATACTTGCACGCAATCAATACCACTCAAAGTGTCTGACTGAACTAAAAACTAAAGCCGAGAGCTCTCAGTAGTCTGCGCACACCGGCAGACTGTAAAGTGTAGTTAAGGTAACAAGTGGTAGTACTGCTGTCCCCATTAGCGGTAGCGGCGCAATTTTTCATAGAACACTACTTTGTACCTGGACAAGAACGGGTATAAATTAATTAAGAGCCGACATGGACGTCGAACTGCGGCATCTACGAGGTAGGTTACTGTTGAGCGTGGAGGTGGTAGTTGGGTTGTACTGTTGGTGTTGGTAGATAATGTTTGCAATGTAACTTTTTTGCTATGCTGAGAAAGGTAAGTAAAGGAAGAAAAAAATTCATTTTATTAAACGGATTAAGTTAAACGAAACTTGTAGGTAGACAAAGTCGAATTCGAATCACGGCAATGCTGAAATTGAAATGTCAGTTAGGATTTGTAGGTACTATCCCGTCCAATAACGATCTTAGAAATATTTGGATAGGATTTGTATCAATGGGATCAATTTAAAAAGTACGGTAGACAAAATAATACCACATCCGTTGCTTCTCGTTGAATGTGCGCAATCAACTAACAAAGTGAAGTAATTTGATTGGTTCGCAGTGGACTCTGCAAGAACAAGAATTTATTTATACAAATCATTGCATTTGTTTAATGCGGGCCGGACCGAGCCGGACCGGGCCGCGGCGGGACAGAGCTCACACAATCGCATTACTAATTAGCACGGAGTCTGCATTTTTGACACGTTAGGTTTGTTTAGAGAATCTTTTGGTTCAAAGAAGGGTTATTCTTTCATTTTACTTTGTGCCAGACGCCAATGTGAAATTGTATGTAATTTTGGATCTGCCAGTACCTAACCAGTAAGTGAATATAATAGGGTAGGATGAAAATTAAAAACCTAATTAGTCCGTCAGTTAGATAATGAAAAGAAATATAAAGTTAAAATACTATTAGATAAATTAGCATTAAATTTAGGAGTAAGTATTAAATTTTTGTGAAAAAAGAAAAATACGTGTCTAATGTTTCAAAGTAATCAACCAGACGGACATTGAAATAGAAATTAGGTAGCTACCCTATTATGTTATTGAAATATTGTTTATCTAAATGCAGTAAGTTGTAGAAAAGGAAGACATTTTGATCGGTTACCTAAAGATTGAACAAGTTTCGTTGAATACAATACATAGGTAGGAGGAATCAGAAAGCAACGGGATGGTATTTCGGACAGTAGTGTAAGTACCTACCAGGAAAATATTATTTTCCTAACCTACACAAGTTTGGGTCAGTACTAAATCTTAACCAGACTTACTTGTTCGTTTTACAGGGATAATAAACAAGATACACATATTTTAATAAATATACAAATTCCACTAATATTTCAACCAGTGAGTACCAAACAAACATTGAAATAAAAAGTCGTCCAGTAGAATCCCATATCCTGTGAAAGGCTACATGTAGGAGATAAAAACCTTTCATAAATACGCGTTTGTCCGTGATCAATATATCAAGCGAAAGGTTATCGGCAGAGGGATGTCGTCGGTAAATCATACCGAGCGCCCAATGCCCAATATTCCGCCATACTACGCTGTACTACGCCGTACTACGCCACACTCCGCCATACTACGGCTACAAGTTACATCGCCATGTTGACTAATTCTATCACATCCCCTGAGCCCAGCGGACAATTTTATCAGTAGGTATTACATTTTATATTTTTATATTTTTAATAAATATTTATTAGGTTTTGAGCTTAGATATTTACACGTAATACATACGTATCTATTAAAATACTGCATTAACCGAGCTTCTACTTTGAATTCAGATGCTACTTAAGTTGCTTTTAAGATGAGACGGACAGTAGTGGAGTCATAGTAAAGATCCTGCATTTAGTGAGGAAAAATGGAGTCTCAAAGTATAAGCAGTGTTTGGCGACAGGCTCACAAGGGATACATAACAATAAGGACAACTCTATAGCAACATAACACTGGAGATGAAGCGAGCGCCTATGAAACCCAATAGCCGCACGGTATGCTCATATTGCGCATTTCAACTGCCTATCACCATATCCGCAAGTTTATTACAAACAACAAAACTGTAATTCCCCCGAGATACGTATGAACTGGCACGATTACGCACAGTTCAAATACTTTTATTATTTGCGGGGTGCGCTCGCGCGGCACTAATCTTCGCCAATGTTCGGCAATATTCGGTAGTGTTCGTGTAAAAAATGTTCCTTCTTTATTGGGGCGGCTCGCGGTCGAGTGCGATAGTTCGCAACTACTGTCACAACTGGACATAGATTACAGAACAAATTGTGCAGAAGTGGCGCGGCAGCGTGCTGCCGGCCAGAGAGTAAGACAGTTCTGTGAGTTGATTCAAATGACAGCTATTCAATACTTAAGTAAACAATACGTTGACGATTTTAATTTCAAGGGATGGTTTAATAAATATAATTGAATCAAATATCTTTAATTATTCCCTTAACCCAAAACAGTTGTAACTTTGAATCGATGGTCATAAAACTTTATTTGAACCTTCTTGGTCATTTATTGCATTTTTACAACACAACCATGATCCTCATTTCATCAACTGCTAGACATAGACTGAACTCAATATTTACAACACACAAAAAGTAAAATACTACCCTATAATACTGATAGCAGAATAGGTAAGTTCTACAGAAGGTGTCGCCTCTAAACAGTTTAGCCTCCTTAGCATATGGCTGTCCAAAACAAGCCGAGAGCAAATGAGCCGCAGCCCATTAACTTCAAATTGTCCGTGGCAGACAACTGCCCGTCTATTTATGTAGCTGACCTCTCTGCTTACCCCGCTATTGGCCTTTACTTATGACGTATAGTACTGACTTGTGTTTACCTAACAGGGAAGTAAAAAACTTGAGGAAGTTTCGTTTCTTCGTAATTTCCTTGTGTTGGTAACTTGATGTTTATGTTCATAGTGATTGGGTTTTGTGAATAAAGCTATGGGAGGAGAATGGTTCTCAGAGGGTTGAATTAGTTGAGAATACGATTCACTTACTGACTTGACCGAGTAGTCGGTATAAGAAGGATGTTCTGGGACATTGCATTACACTACGATTCGTATGTAAGTAGGTTGACGGAGGAAATTGCGGAAGACAACAATAGTTTGTTGTACCTAAATAATACATAATTTCAATTAATAGTAATAATTACAGCATGGCCAGTAAATGGTTTATGATCTACTGGTAACGAGCTACAAGCTACTTACTAGCAGCCGCCCATAGACCGCCACACGTAAGTAACTTTATCTCTTGTACCTGATAGTAAATAAAATAAAGGACTTTGTTTAAAAGAACCTGGCAGCGATTAGACACTAGGCCAGGTTACCATTTTGAATTTTTAAAATTAGGTACGTACAAATTGCAATGCTTATATGAATGTTTTTTATTGATTCCAAAACACCTGAAATGATTTTTAAAGTGTGGTCACTTGTGGTTTGTGGTAAAGAAGCTTTTGGCAAGTTCTTTTTTTAATCTTTATTTTATAAGAAGGGCTTTATTCCTAAGAGAAAAATGTCAGCCCTATTATCAAATACAAAATTCATTTAGCAAGTTGTACAAACGAAAATTTCATTTGACATAACATAACATAACATCACACCTTTTATCCCTAAAGCGCTAGGCAGAAGTACACATAGAAGTTACACCCACTTTTCACTATTTAAGTATGTTATGAGTCCCATGTAATAGGGGGTGAGCCTATGTGTATAATGTAACCTAACCTGTGTTGACAAAGGTTCTTTACAAATTGGCAGTGACACAAGCTACATCTACGCTCAAAACTTGCTAATCTTAAAACGTTATAAATCACTTAACAACGACAATGTAACCAGGTCACCAGTCCCAAATGTACTGACCAATATTTTGTATGCACTCACATTGAAGCCTTCATAATATAATGTATAAAATATGAGCTGCTTGGAGCCAATCGCGCGACTGGCGAGCGGGATGCGGCCGGCGCGGGCGGCGCGGGTGCGGCATGAATTAATAACAGCCGCAATTAATATAACAACGCTCGATGGCCGCTGCACGTATTTATTAAGAAACAGATAAATCATTGCAAAGCGCAGGGCTACCAGTCCCCAGCTATCTGTACCGTTGGACACAAATACAGAAAACATCATAAGTCTACTGCTAGAATCTCTTAAATGAGGATTGATTTCGAGCTTATCATGTTCAAAAACTATTAGTCCTTTTGCAAAACGAGAGCTAAACTTGAATAATTCATTTTTTGTAAAAGTAAGTTTAACAAACCGATATTAATCCCTCCTTTTTTTCAAGTTGGTAAATTAACATACTAAAACCTTACATCATCTCCTAAGTGTAAGAAACACTGTTCTGAAAACCTCATCACAATTGGCTCTGCCAATCACGAGATAATCGTCCATAAACATACATCCTTAGAGATCATACAGAGAACTTCTTTCTTTTTTATAGTCGGTTAAAAATCTTGATCACTAAGAACTATTAATAACATTTGTATGTTAAAAATAAATATCACACAGTTCCGTAACACACAAACTTTACCCAGTTATCACACGTAAATGTACCACTATCATCACTACGCGCAGTTTCCCAGTCTCTTTTTACGCCGCCATAATATTCGACAGCCCTATTTCCTCCGGGCCGGCGGGACGCACCCCCATTAGGGGGTATTCCGCAGAAATTACTGGCAATACATCATCGAGATGTTTTTAATAAGCGCCAGTGTTGCCAGCCTCTTGACAGACTACCTTGTTCAATGGATTGTTTTCACTCTTCTGTATGAAGTATTGGTTTAATGTATCGCGTAGCTGTCTGTTTTGTTATTGCTAACAATATTCACCTACATTATTTATGGGTACGATCTCCTCTTGTATAAATACAATGATGCCATTTAACTGTCACAAGTAGCATAGTTTCGAAAATAAATGCTGCCTGGCAAATCAAAGGTTACCAAAATCCGCAAAGCTAAGAGCAGCACGAGGCTAGGTATTATAATTTCCCGCCGGGAACAATCGCGTCCATCTATCTGTAGCGCATCAATACTCGCGCTGAATGCGACGTCACATAAAGGCCATCGTCCATCGTTGTTCAAAACGACCAGCATTCACAAAAAGCGCCGATTTAATTGCGGACGTTTCTTTGTCCCATTGTACTCCGTTCTCACTTAAATATACCAACACAACCTTTTATTTACCGATCATTTCCATAAATTTCAACCTTACTCACTAAAAGACAAGGTCTGGAATAGCCAACACCGACGCGGTGCTTGGCTTGTCTCGCATTAAAATTACAATGAAACATGGTTGGACGAACCGATAGTCGACGGCAGCGAAGTGGTCGATTATGTAAATGTAGTGAATTCGTAACGCATCGCCCCTGATTTATATCGAACGATTCCTTTTCTAAAAAGCTTCGTATAATTTTAATTGACCGTTATTGGTTTCTTCCGTTATTTGGAAATCAATTGAGACATTATAAGAATGTCCGATAAAATATTCTCGAGTGATTTAAATGTGCCTTCAATTGGAATGTGAAAATAAGGTCTTTGATTTCAGTGTAGTGATTTGTAGTGTTTTACTGTAATTTAATAAGATTTATGCGGAGCGTAGGCTAGTGTTTTAAATTGCTTACTTCCTTAATTTTATGTAGGGTACGTTGTTATTAATGATAACTGCTCGTTTCATAGAAATAATGGCTCATTTACGGATTGATGCATCGCCCTTCGCGCAACTCTTTTGTAGTGGCATAATTTGTGATCGAATCAATTGATCGTTTTGGACTTTAAGAATAGTCATTACTGTTTATCACAGTCATCGAGGTGAGTTATTCAAATATAATTCAACTAGATGTACCTAAACCGCAATTACTCGTAGTTACTGCACTTGTATGAGATTTATTTAAAGTGAAGAATTTGTCTACGATGTATCGCCTGCGTACTGCATAGTTCGGGGTATTTACGGGGTATTCAATGCGTACATTAATCACAGTTGATGTGGACTTGTCATCATAATTCCAGTAAAAAGACAAAAGCTCGCAAATCTGTTGATTAGCGACAAATGCTCAGACACTGCGCAGTTATAGTTTCTGCGAACTCATTGATAAGTGATGAATGTGGCCGGTGCGCCCGCGCCGGTTTTTGATGAGCGCTTTGAACTTCGTAGTCGAGGAGTCGGTGTGCTTATTGGTGAAATACGTGTTCTAGGGAGGCGTGTTTCAAGTTATTGGTTAAAATTTAGCCAATAAATATTACATTAAAACATTTTTCAAACTGCAACCTAATAGAAATTAATTAATAAACTTTATCCAAAGTATCCAAGATAACCGTTGCTATCGTAAGTTGATTTGACGTTTATTACGGTTAAATTGTAATTTATAATATTACAAGAAGAGAACACAAGACAAAACGAATTTCTGAATAATCAAATGAGAAGATAAATCATGCACTTCGCTATCGAGCTCTTTGACAACAACAAAATTCGCTCGCATCGCATGCACATCCGTCGATTAACCAGCAGTAATTATAACGACGATTATCATTGCTGAGCCGGCCGAGCCCGCTCAGCCGGGCCAACGCACCACATCCAGGTGTCCTGTGATTGGTTGTTGACGCCGCCCGGCGTGGCTCGGCGTCCACAAAGCAAACTTTTTAATTAGCACCAAATTTATTGTTTCCGCTGACACTAAATCCACCTTCCTTGTAAAATTTGGCTTTGAAATGTTAATTTTTAGGGTTCAGCGCGACTTAAGGGTTTTAATTCAGTGAAATGCTAAATGAGATGAGTTGTACCCTTTATGGTGTATTTTTGTTTCAGTGTTTTAATTAAATAGTCCTATTCTTTGACCAATTATTATCAGTTCTTACGTGTCACGTCTTATTGCTTAGAGTATAGCCACAGTCCACTGTGTGATAAGGATAATTAGTTTTAAGATGGATTTAAGTACCTACTGCTGTATATATCCTAGTTATGAAATGAGGAGCTAATTGAATACAATTATTTCAACGTGAGTTCCCTGACCGGCTGTATGGCAATATTTTCTTTGGCTGGCTTTGAGGCAACATTTCCTTAATACTCAAACTTTAGTCAATTTCGAGTACTATCTGTACAAAATTTTTAATCAATAGGCTCACCCCCTATTGCATGGGAAGAACATGAAAAGTAAAAAATGGGTATTGCATTGTACATTGGCATTAAGTGCCGCAATGTGCACCTCTGACTGCCCCTTTGGGGATGAAAGGCGTGATGTTATGTTATGTTATTTTTACTCATTGACAACCTTGCTGCCTATATTGATACCATCGTGTTTCAAGAATGTAGTCATAGTACACTCGTTTAAATGTTGTAGTTTTTGTGTTCGTTAACAAATTATTTGTATCGGAATGTGCAGCACTTTCATTTGGCAGGTGTTGCTTCTCCACTGGTGTTATACAGGAATGTTAATTGTTACGTAGCCACGCAGTTCTGAGTGTTAAGAATGATTATATTTCATATGAAGTACGTTAATTATTTCTTAATTAGTCGAGTTCTTCTTCGAAGGGGTAAATACTGCGTTCAGTTTTAAATAAAATTATATGAGTTTTCGAATACTAATTGCATTAAAAGAAAGTACAGGAACGAACAGAGTTCGATTAACAAACGCCTATCTAATGGACATTAGAACAATACTAATAACGAAAGAACACACCAAAACAATTCTTTTTTTCTTCAATTTCTCATGCTTCTCATGCTTCTCATGTATGAAGGCGGGTTCGAAACCTTCCAACAGCAAGTACTAATGTGACTTTTCCCGAGTTGTATGTGTTTTCTAAGGTTATTTAGACGTCACTAACAAGCGGTGAAGGAAAAAAATCATGAGGAAATCTGTCCTTATATTTTCTAATTATAAATTTGAAATCGCCAACTTGCATTGAGTAAGCGTGGTGATTAATGCTCAAACCTTCTCCGTGTAAGAAGAGGCTTTGCTGAGCAGTGGGCATTTATAGGCTGCTGATGAATAATGAAAGGCAAGAAAATAATATTAATTAAATATGTATGAGCTTCACAATGTCTGTTCCATATAATTATGTATAACTATTTTACGCGACAAGCCGCTAGATGATACTACAATCTAAGGTGATGAGTGATTAGACATTGAATACTATCTGTTACATATGTACATACTCAAGTGGAGTTTACATTAAACCATGTTATTGCTAGAAGTTGAAACAGAAACTAACATAATGTTCCCGTAAGAGTTCACACACACATAACCGTATATCATTAGGAGTTACTCCCAGTTGTAATCCTAAACAAATAGGGAGGCGTAGTTGAATAGTTCCCACAGTAATGTGCAATGTATAGCCGATCAATCAGAGATGTTAGGACAGCGACTATCGGATAGCCATTACTTGCCCCGGGCCCTTGGGAGCAGGCTATCTTATACCCGGCCGGCTATCACAAGACCCGGGCAACGCCAAGAGACATGCCTTGTCTTGCGCAGTTGTGTTTGATAGTTAACGTGTTTATTGGTACAAATTGTGGAATTGATTGTGCTTGAACTTAAAGGGGAATGTTTGTATGCGTTTGTATAGCGTTTAAAGTTTAGTAAGTTGTGGTTAGTGTAGTTGTAGTATGCGTTATTGAGGCTAACTTTCTTTTTTTGCACACCATATGACGCAAATGTAGAATGGGAAGTTTTTGTCCAATCACAGCAGCTGTCAAATATTTAACGTCCAATGGTGTGGCACTAGCTAAATTTGTATTGGACGAAGAACGAGTGGTGAGTAAAAATAAGGTAGGCTTCATTATATACCTACTAGGTAAAAGAAGTAAATGACATAAGACATGCTGTTAAAAATTTAAAAGTGTGTGGTCAACACACTTTTAAATTTTTTTTAATTATTTGTGTGTTGTGTGTAAATCAAGTTTTTATGTATTGACTTTTTTACCTTCCAAAACCTCTGCAACTCCTGTAAGTAATGTGCATTAATAATTAAGTGTTGTAATGTGCACCTCTTTTTTTTTTTTTGAGGGGGGAAAATCATCTAATGGCTTCTCCCGCCTGGGTGAGGCGGGAGGGAGTGTCAGACTCTTACTGACTAAAAACCACCCCGTTCCTACTCCTGCACTTCGAGCCGGAGCCCCGGCAACCCGTGAAGTCTTCCGCGGCTCCGTATCGGCATCAGCCCTGTTAGGCCCCATCTGTGGTGGTCTGATGGCTCCTTGAGGCGCGCGCGGAACGCGACGCGCCGTACGCTCGGGCCTGGTTCTGGTCGGGCGGCGAGTCACCCATACTCGCCGTCCGCAGGCCCGTGCTTACGGTGGCCGGAGATCGTCTCGCGAATGTGCACCTCTGCCTACACCTTTGGGGATAAAAGGCGTGATGATATGTTATGACTCTCAACAAAAGTCTATTATACATTATCTTCTTCTAAGTAGCTGGCAGTCTGTGTCATATAAGTTCGTTAGCATGTATGAGTCAGAATACATGCACTGCTGAAAAAAGGGCCTCTTCCTTCAGAGGGTTTTGCCGTAGTCTTCACATTAATTGCCAGGCAACTTGGGGATCACAGTTATGTCACCAGAAACATTAATTATGCTGTTGTTTACACAGCGGTGGTTAGTCGCAGTTTTAGATCATACCCGAGTTCTACTTACCTTTTGATATTTCCAATGGCGTAATATTTTCGCCACCTCATGCCTTGAGGTCATGCCATCACAACAACAATAAAACTCATACTTTTTGTGCCACAGATTTCTAACATAACATAACATCACGCCTTTTTATCCCCGAAGGGGTAGGCAGAGGTGCACATTACGGCACTTAATGCCACTGTACAATGTAACACCCACTTTTCACTATTTATGTCATGAGTCCCATGTAATAGGGGGTGAGCCTATTGCCATATACCGGGCACAATTCCAGACTCCGTGCTACCACTGAGATTTTTGAAAAATCCCAGTAATACTTTGCCCGACCCGGGAATCGAACCCGAGACCCCTTGCCCGGCAGTCGCACTTGCGACCACTCGGCCAACGAGACAGTCCGGTTGATTTATGAGTTCCGTTGTAAATGTTTCCTACATAGTACATTGTGAAACTAATCTATTCTAGTGGTAGATTGTTATTACTAAATTGAAAAGAACGACGCGGAAATCGAACTTGGAACACTATGGAACTTGGAATCGTTCTAGTGCAACCGGTCACCAACCGTGTCGCCTTACTCATTTTTCATTCGGATAAAAAGATATTAGAGGTATAATTATAATCAAGAATGTCCTCTAAATGTATTTTGAATAACAATAATAACCACCTCGTTGTAAAAGGGTGTGACAACGTACCAGAAGTAGGTCAATTTCACTAACTCGGAAATACTCAATTATAACAACATGGTAAGTACGAATTGCTCCCAATACGCTGGTGAACTGTCTCCAGCATCAGTTCCCACGTTACGGCGGACCATAACTCATGGTGTCACAATGCACCATGAAATTGCTACTTTTCCAGTGCCGTACTGCAACGCCTGAAGGGATTTATCTGAATAATAATTTTGAAGACAATTCGTGAACGAAATCAACTCCATAATATATTGTACGGACAATGAACATGTCGCCTCAAGCTACGGATCTTTAGGTTTGTTCATTTCTTTTTGACGTTAATCACTCTTGTATGAGGGTGTTCTCAGAATTGTATACGACTAAATAGTACAATTGATTAAAATTGATTTTTGATTTATATCTGCGGTATAAATTGCACAAATTGCATAACATGTAATCTTAATCTCAATTACTACAATCTTAATTTAATCTTAATACTGATTAATTTTAATATCTACCCTCATAGTTACAGTAAAATACGTTGTGCAATACATTACTGCTTGTCCAATTCTCAAACTCGAAGCGTATTATTTTTCAGATGACGTCACAGATTATATAATATACACAGAGGCTCTGCGGTATCAGACGACCTATTTCGCATGAACTAGTATCGACCGTGTGGCCTAATGGATAAGGCGTCGGACTTCGGATCCGAAGATTGCAGGTTCGAGTCCTGTCACGGTCGCGAATTCTTTTTTGGTTGTTATATTTTCCTTAAACTAAGTAATATTGTTTCCTCTGTGCTTGTGCGCTACAATTAGTAAAGTTTTATGCTTTGAATGTTTGTTCGCGAAGTTATTTTTGGAAAGTAGGTCACGAGTAATGCTCACGACTGAATTTCCCATGGGGTAGGAAGTGTATGGAGTACCTCCTGTTCTAAAGTATTTAATTTAAAGTGATGAAGGACGGACTAATTTCCTAATATAATTAAGCTGAAAAGCGTTTTTTAGCAAAAGCGAATTAATTTTGATTGCGAAAAAAAATATGAGGAACTGCTACATTTTGTCGTAACTTTCAAAAATGTATGTATATACCTAGCACGTTTTAATTATCTATGGCGCATAGCATGCATGAATTCGAAAATCGTACATAAACTATGAATTAAGGTTGCCAGACGATAAAAAACAAAATGAAATAAAATGTCGATAGTTATCGTAGATTCTGAGAAACTATACAATAGTAATAAAGTGCAAAACTTTCATTCTAGGCATCCAGGATGTTTCGAAATTAGTCCTTTTGTCTAATACCTCCGTCTAAAACCAGTTCTGTGAACAAATATTACGCACTAAGAACATTGCACGCTTGCGTTTTGAAAGCTTGAAAAATTACCGCCAATTATTTTGCATAGAAAATTAAAAAGATACCGAAATATTCTGTTAATTTTATTTTTGATGTAAATTAAAATGAATTGTTTTTAATTACGTAGCGTTTGTGTATGTTTAAATTATTTTTGAGGGATTTCTTTTTCCTTGTGGCAATATTTCGTGCAATTTTTTTTTTATTTTTTGAAAAAATGGCAAAGTGAATTAAATTAAGAAGTGATAATCTTTAAAAATTATGTCTCATTTAAATTATTAAGTATGTTACCTGAAAAGGTAAAAAGTTTTATTATTATTTATTAGGTTTTTATTTTATTTTGTAGCAGCGTTTTTAAGGCGAGTAAGTAAAACCAGACGCTAAGGTTTTGGTAACGGCAAGGGTTGCCAGACGAAAATAAAAAGTTGAAACTTCGATCTTAATTTAGTCGGACATTGGCCTACAAATTGACCAGACTATGGACACATATATACATATAGGTACACACCCACACATATATTATGTAGCTTCTATTTCTTCTTCGTTTGTCCATTGGTGCTCGCTCGGAGACTTGCATTCATAAATAATAACCTAGGGTTTTACAAAAACAATGGCTAGTATTAAAAAGATAATCGAGTTCTTATTACTATTCGACCAATACTGAGTGACTGTCATGCAAGAGGTTGCAAGTTCGATTCTTGTATCGAGCAAAGTTAACAAAGTTTTTAATTTTTTCTAATTGTAGTGGCTGGGTGATCAATTGCTACTCAGTGACTAACATATATTCCACAAATTACTGGTTCATAATGTTTCTGGTCATGGTACAATGTGTACCTATGTGTTTTAAACTTACCTATACCATAGCCAAAAATCATAGTGCGGCCAACCTTTTTAGAATACAAAACGTTTAGGTACATACATACATAACTTCACGCCTGTCTCCCATGGGGGTAGGAAGAGGCTATGAAACGCCAATTGCTACGATTCTTATATACCTCTTTAGCTTTATCAACAGTCATCAGTCTGTTCATGCATGCTCGTCAGTTAAGGGTACTTCTAATTTGGCCCTTCTAAGAGAAGACATAACATAACATAACATAACATAACATCACGCCTTTTATCCTCGAAGGGGTAGGCAGAGGTGCACATTATGCCACTGTACAATGTAACACCCACTTTTCGCTATTTATGTTATGAGTCCAATGTAATAGGGGGTGAGCCTATTGTCATATACCGGGCACAATTCCAGACTCCGTGCTACTACTGAGAATTTTTTTAAAACCCAGTAATACTTTGCCTGACCCGGGAATCGAACCCGAGACCCCTTGCTCGGCAGTCGCACTTGCGGCCACTCGGCCAGCGAGGCAGTCCAAGTGAAGATATGCATTATTATTAATACTAAGTAAGTATATCAATGAGATTACAAACAATATTATCTTTCCTCGTCTAGTATCTGACAAGTAAACTGTTCAACATGTATGTACATAATTAATTCTGTTTATCTATCTGTTATATAAATATGTATCAGTAAATAAATATTGTATGATAATGGTAATAGGTACTATTATATACACATTTAAAGTTCTCTTCTCCTCCTCGGTCGCTTTAGATATGGCCGCCAAAACTTCCACTTTAAACTTTCTTTCGTTACTTCCGCTACCTGATTTTCCTCCGTTCGTCTTCAGTCAATTTACTGCATGTGAGGTTAGGAGGAGCATTCTGTCGACGACATCGAATGCCGTTGGTGGTGACTGTGTAAGCCGCAAAATGATAATTCCTATCCTAGATCAAATTACTCCTATCATCCTTTTTGTCCTAAATTCCACTGTCTCCAATAGAGCTTTCCCTCAGATTTGGAAGGAAGCTCACGTAATTCCTCTTCCCAAGAAAACAAATCCTGCTTCTTTTTCCGATTATCGTCCTATATCCATTCTTCCTTTCCTGTCCAAGATCCTAGAAAAACTTGTCCATCATCAACTTAGTTCTTTCCTTACCAAGCACAATTTCCTCAGTCCCTACCAATCTGGTTTTCGTCCGGGTCACAGCACTACCACGGCTCTCGTAAACATTACCGATGACATTAGGTCGAGCATGGAGATGGGGAAGTTGACGGTACTTGTCCTGCTCGATTTTAGTAACGCATTTAATACCGTTGACTTCGACATTTTGCTTGCCGTACTCAGCTCTCTTAACGTATCCCCATCGGTAATTGACTGGTTTCGTAGCTACCTGTTTGGTCGCCGGCAGCGTATTCATTGTGAGGATCGTTGTTCTTCATGGTGTTGTACTGCTTCCGGTGTGCCGCAGGGTGGTGTTCTATCCCCTTTACTCTTTGCGCTATTTATCAACTCTATCTCTAATGAACTCTCTTCTTCCTTCCACCTTTATGCCGATGATCTACAGATCTACACAAATGCTTCACTGCATGAGTTACCTGATGCTATTGCGCTGATCAACCGTGATATGGCACGAATTGGTGACTGGAGCATGAAGTTCGGGCTGCATATTAATCCTTCAAAAACACAAGTGATGGTTGTCGGCAGCTCAAGGACTGTCTCTAAAATAGACTGGTCTACTCTTCCCCAAGTATGTCTACTTAACACAAAGATTCCTTTTTCCTGTGAAGTCAAGAACTTGGGGATTTACATTGATAGTACTCTGTCCTGGTCTAAACAGGTGCAGGAGGTCAGCCGCAGGGTTTTTGCCTCGGCGGGCGCCCTGAGGCGTCTACGGAATTTCTTACCCACTACTACTAAAATTGCATTAGCACAATCCCTACTTCTACCAATTCTCGACTATGCTGATGCCAGCTATCTTGATCTCACCCAAGAACAATTAGACAAGCTTGAGCGACTTCAAAATCTTTCCATTAGGTTCATATTTGGATTGCGCAAGTATGACCACGTCTCTGAGTTCCGCAACAAGCTCAAATGGCTGCCTATTCGCCTTCGCCGGAATACTCATATTCTTTCACTTCTTTACAATATACTTTTTAATCCCACTACCCCTACTTATCTAAAAGAACGTTTTACGTACCTTGGCGATACACATTCGAAGTTTTTGAGATCATCGAAGAGTCTGAAATTGAGTATTTGTTTGCATTCCACTTCCTTTTTAGACAAATCCTTTACAGTGCAAGCAGCTCGGTTGTGGAATGCTTTACCGATTGCAGCGAGGCGAGCTCAATCCATATCGCAATTTAAGAAACTTGTTAGAGAGCATTTCCTCTCTTTATAATTTTATATCCTATTTTAACCACACACACACATACACACACATACACACACATACAAACACATGCACAAACACACACCATTATGTATCATATTGTATATTGTATATTATTTTATTTTTATTTTATTTTATTTTTTTTTTTATATTTTTTTTTTTTGAGTTGTAGTTGTATTTTTGTATTATATGTATAGTACTTTATAATTAATTATTGTACACTTGGCGACCCATATCAGACTCCTATTACTGCTCCATCCAAAGGTTGTCTGTAAGAAATCGCCTTGTGCAATAAGACCGCCCATTGTACACTATTTTTGTTAATATTTTTCCTATAATGTGATTGTGTGGTGTACAATAAAGCATATATTATTATTATTATTATTAAAGTAAAAATCGTTTTCGACCGTCAGCAAAAATTTAACAGGGAAGCTATTATATACACATTTAAAGTCAAAATCGTTTATTTCCACTTTCGACCGTCAGCAAAAATTTAACAGGGAAGCTATTTTGCTCATTCCAAGGCGTAGATTCGTATGGAGAAGAACGAGCAAGAAACTCCATAGGTTACTCTTTTTCAATCAGGTTCACAATACAAGTCTATTCAAAGAGATCGAAAAACAAAATATCTCTAATTCAAAATTAGGTATTATTGCATTGACATACAGCTATTGACCGTGCGAGAGGAGTTTGCTCACCAGTGGACACTTATAGGCTGATGATGTTGTAGTTCTTCTAATAATAAGTAAAGACCATCTACAACCTATAAGTGGTTCTTGCGCGGAGAAGGTTTGAATATGCTCAAGAATGCTTGCTCTTGCTCAATGCGGGTTGGCGATTCCAAACTTACCTCTATAATTAGAAATTATAAGCCCAGGTTTCCTCACGATGTTTTCCTTCACCGTTAGTCAGTCAGTGGTCACTCTTAGAACGTACAAGTCACATTAGTACTTGCCATTGGTAGGTTTCGATCCCGCACTTTCATGCATGAGAAGCGGTCTCAAACCTCCGGGCCGCCACGACAATACACAAATAATAAGTATAGATACGTTGTTTTATTTAGTATTTTAATTCTTGTGAGCCGCCTAGTCTGGACGTAGGACTGCCTCGTTGGCCGAGTGGTCGCGAGTGCGACTGCCGGGTCTCGGGTTCGATTCCCGGGTTGGGCAAAATATTACTGGGTTTTTAAAAATTCTCAGTAGTAGCACGGAATCTGGAAATGTGCCCGGTATATCGCAATAGGCTCACCCCCTATTACATGGGACTCATACGATACATAAATAGTGAAAAGTGGGTGTTACTTCTGTGTGCACCTCTGCCTACCCCTTCGGGGATAAAAGGCGTGATGTTATGTTATGAACCGCCTAGTCAAAAAACATTTTAATATCCTCGCGGCCATTGATGAACAACTATTAAAATTTTATCATAGTATCTCATTCAAAGAAATATAAAACTTTTTTACAATAATTTCATATTAGTCTAAACAGATGGGACTTCATTTGCGTCCTATTTATTGGCTAGACATATGATCGGACACGCATCTATAAATAAAGCACATGTTCTAAGTAAACATCTGGTCACTCAATATGAGCGCAAACTTTTGAATCAGAATTAGTGAGGGTCCCACGTCCCAATCCCAACTGTGGGAAACGGTGTCCCAGCGGTTGATTGTATGTAAATAATACATGACATCTCGCGTGGACTTTACAGTGGGCAGCAGTGTACGTACTCATACAATCTATTAATAAATTAAATAAAACTAACGTAACCAAAGAAGTATACAGAGAGATTTTATCGGACATATAGTGACCAGATTGGCGATATATTAAAGAAGGGCCAAATTAAAAGTACCCTTGACCGACGAGCATGCATGAAAAGATTGATGACTGTTGATGAAGCGAAAGAGGTATGTAGCAATCGTAGCAATTGGCGTTCCATAGTCTCTGCCTATCCCCATGGCTGACAGGCGTGAGGTTATGTACCTATACGTACGTATGTATGTACGTATGTATGTATAAAATTAATTATGTAGGCACAGTCATGGTTGTTTTGAGAATTTCTAGAAATCCTAATAATCCTTGTGTTAGGTATATTAATTTCTTAATGAGCTGTTTTTATGAAATTTTATCGCACAAGCATGCGCCTTGGTCAAAACATGATACATGCATACGTACATACATACGTCGTAAAACCAGATTTTTGTCGGGCACCAGATATTTTGACATATTCCGTAGACTGAAATCGTTAATATTCATTGTTGAATTTAGAAACTGAGATAGATATCGCATTTCATTAATACCCTTTTAATGATGACAGATGACTAATTTTTATTTTAATGTCCGTCTGGTAGATTATTTTAAATCATTATACACGTATTTTTTATTTTCTTACAGAAACGAATACTTTCGACGATATATTGATTTATAATGTCACGTGACGTCACTTCTATGTATATTTTATACGCAGAAATGACGTTGACCCCCACTCCTAAACTTTGATTCGTTTTATCTAAGTATCATTATTATACGACAAAATAAAAAAATACGTGTCTAATAAGTCAAAGTCAAAGTCAAAATCATTTATTTCAATTAGGCCAGAATGGCACTTTTGAACGTCAAAATAAAAATAATATATTAAAAGTGAAGCTATTTGCTCATTCCAAGGTGTAGATTCCTATGGAGAAGAACGAGCAAGAAACTCCATTTGGACTTTGAGAGGTCTCTGTGTGCTAGGTGTACATTGACCTAGCTGATACGATACGATAATGATAGGTAAATATTATAACTTGTCCACAGGAAACAACAACATCCAAAATGCGGGATCAGCCAAATATAGCCGTGATCGGTCCAGGAGTGATCGGCACGACAGTGGCCAAACTCTTTCAAGACCAACTCAGAAATGCAAACATCACAGTCATAGCTGAAAAATACTCAGCAGACACTACCAGTGACATAGCCGCTGGTATCTTCAGACCCGGGACAAGTTTTAAAGGACCCACAAAGGAAGGTAACCCACATAGGTTACTCTTTTTCAATCAGGTTCACAATACAATTTACTAGTTACATAGTTTTGCTGTTTGGATTGTGCGAGAACAATGTAACACCAAAATCCAGTCAAAGTGATCAAGAAAGAAAATAACCTTAAGAACAATAATACAGCCTGGATATTTTTTAATTACCTAACTGACGGACTAATTATTTTTTTAATTTTCATACCCTGTCACCATCCCTATTGTTACTAGACCAACGACACAGTCAGGGTCGAGATAAAAATAATAACATCATTTCTATCAACTTAAACAATTATCATGATCATCATCAGTAGTTTGTAACGCTAAGAAAACACCTCTTCTTACACGGAGAAGGAAAGTAACTAACGATGTCTGGTACTGTAATAACTCCCAAAGATTGTCACTAAGCAGCCCTCGTATGTACGGGGGCTAAGTGTTGGGGAGTATTCAGTAAGGTTGTGCTGACCCGCCGATAAATTAGCATGCATAATGTATGCGCCAGGCCTTACCGGCCCTCAGCCTTATACCGGCCAGCTTGGGCCCCGCCAAACTGAGAGTGGACCATGTAATTACTTGGTCTATGTTTGTTATTCTCTCATTTCTTACGTAGATAGTTTACAAGTATGTTTATGTAATCACTTGAATCTTTGAACAACTTTTTATTTGTCAAATTTATAAAAATGGGTAGTCCAGTTTAAAAATATAACATTTAATCACTAGCATCGCTGGTGTTGCAGGTGTCCAAAGGCGGCGTTATTGGTTTCCTTACTCGACGTTTACGAAGACACCCGTCTTCCAAACATCACATTTTCGGAAATACTCGTCAAGGAGTAATAAAATAATTTACGAGTTTCTGAATCCATCACGCCACATGTGACACCTGACAGTTGACAACCACACCTCAACAGTACAGTCATCTAAACTTAGACACAACAGTATACACCGCAATTGTTCAAAGTTCTATTTCATTTCTAGTACCACTAAATCAAATTTAATAACGCAGTACAAATAAAAGCGCGCTCGTATTATGTCCAAAATTTTTTCAATGGCACTAAAAGGTGTCACAAACGACTTTCTCTGAGTCGGGCGACACCTAATCAAAGAAAATATTACAGTCACAAATAACAAAACCAAAATTACAAAGTACATATCCATTGCCAGTTACATTACACTGTTTTGCGTAGAAACTAATACAAAACAAGCAAAGTATACTGAACAACGCGATATTTTCGGTGTTATTAGTACGGTGAAGTTGGCGGTACCGTGTACAGTCGTCAACATAAACACGTGGTTATAATCACGCCAATAACTCACTCATGACAATACCACTAGTGATTCGGAGATGTCACATATGGTGGTTAGGTTGGTACACACTGAACTTTGCTAGTTAACGCTAACATGTTTTATGTGACGTGTGATTTTATTACTTTGTTTCAAGTTTTATTCGGGTTTCATAACACGGCTGAGTATTGGGGCTTCACCTTCGATTTTATTGCTCAATGAAATAGTGCGTCAATATTCACGTGGCAATCTGAAATTGTAGCAAAATGCATGTCACTTGTGATTTTAGAATTTATATTTTTGATGTGCTTTTTTTTATGGCATAAGCCGGTAAACGAGCAGACGGATCACCTGATGGTAAGCAATCGGCGTCGCCCATGGACACCTGGAACAACAGAGGCGTTACAAGTGCGTTACCGGCCTTTTAGAGATTAGGAGTTTGAGGATCGTTGGGGATTCAGGAATTGGGGAGATTGGGGAAGGGGAGGGTAATTGGGCCTCCGGTAACCTCACTCACACGACGAAACACAACGCAAGCGTGGTTTCACGTCGGTTTTCTGTGAGGCCGTGGTATCACTCCGGTCGAGCCGAGAATAACACACGTGTAACTAAGAATAAGTTTCAATTTATTGTTCTACAATAAAATCTTTTAAAATCAAATTCATTAAATAGATCGCTTACAAATAGAAAACAGTTAAGTTACTCATTGTGTCATAACCTTGTACGTCAAGTGTGTGTCACATAATGTATCACGACACGACAAACAAGTAATATCAACGACTAATTGTCGCAGCGACGTGCGACTGCGACTGCACGGAGTATCCGGCTGCTGACTGTATGTGCGGATGGATTGATGCATGGGCTCTGCACTCTGCTGTACTAGAAAAGGGGAATAGGAGGTAGTATCTATTCGTAGGTAGAAATGTGTGTCTTAGTAAGGTACTTTGTAGTCATTGATGGCTAAAGGAGGTCGAAATGTGAGATAGAATTATCACTATAAAGAAGTTAAATTGAGTGATCGAGTTAAAAATTGGATTGGATTACAAGGATTGTAAAGGGAATGTTACGCTAGTTTGGACATGTAGAAAGGATGGATGACAGTAGAGTAACGAAAGAATAAAAGGCGTGATGATGTTATGTAATTTCTTTGACATTACTGAATTCAGTCTAACATCATTACAATTAATTAAACTCATTGGACTTAATTTTATTATATACCTAATCATTTTTAATATTTCTTTGTATGGAGAAATCGTTGAATTTTGTATCAATCTGTATATTATGTACCCATGTTATAACTGATTAAATGAATTTGAATTTGAATCGATATATTTTCTCATCGACGACTGGTACAGTCGACTGATGATTTTTAACACAGTTGTTTCATCCTTACCTTTCTTTCTTTTCCCTTACATTACAAGTAATATGGGACTATGGGACTTTCCTCCATGCTTATTGGCCTCACCGTTAAGTCTTATGGGGAAAACTGTAGTGTTGATGGCAGTCGACATGTGACACCTTTGCAACCCCTACACTGACACAACGGTGTTATATTCTTACAACATTGTTGTCAAAATAGACATAGAATATAGTAGGCGTTCCATCCCCAAAGGGGTAGACAGAGGGGCAGATATTTTGTAGCTCTTTTTTGTCAGTTATGTGATCGGTCCCATGTTAACAGGAGACATTTCGTAAAGACACGCTCCAATTCTCGTATTGTTAAGAATTTTGAATGTTTTATGGCATAAGCCGGTAAACGAGCAGACGGATCACCTGATGGTAAGCAATCGGCGTCGCACATGGACACCTGGAACACCAGAGGCGTTACAAGTGTATTACCGGCCTTTTGGGGATTAGGAGTTTGAGGATCGTTGGGGATGCAGGAATTGGGGAGATTGGGGAAGAGGAGGGTAATTGGGCCTCCTATAATAAATAAAAATCATTTATTTCAGACCACATAGTACATAGCCACGGCACAACTAAATTTTGTTAGTACAACAAATGTATACATATAACAAATAACTACATATAACTAATATTGCGTAGCACCATTTTATCGTTTTAATTGGTAGTGGGTGTATTAAACATAACGTTATAAAGTAATAGAGGTGATACCAAAGGCTCCGTTTGATTAGAATCTTTCAAATTGATTGTCTTATTGACAATCGATTTTTAAAAATGTCATACAGGCACTTTTTATTCATGACGTAAGATTCGAACAACTTAACCTTCACCGAAGAGTTCTAACACCATTTATTACTAAAACAAACACAATGTATGGTATATTTTACAGCGAATACTTTTATTCGTGTGTATGGCATGTGACGAGGCAATAAATCGCGCAGTTTAATAGTTAATACCGTGGCATGCGACACACATGCGCCCGCTAATGGAGACTGCTGGCTGACATCCTTGGATGCCTTGTGTTACGTATTCGAAAATACATAAACAGTATATTTATCTCTGCTTCGTTGGCTGAGTGATTGCAAGTGTGACCCGGCAAGAGGTCTCGGGTTCGATTCCCGGGTTGGTCAAAGTACTACCGGTTGTTATAAAAAAATCTCAGTAATAGCAATTAGTAGCAGAGTCTGGAATTGTGAGATTACATGAGATTTATAACATATTTTTTTTTATGGCTTTATCCGGTAAACGAGCAGACGGATCACCTGATGGAAAGCAATCAGCGTCGCCTATGGACACCTAGAACACCAGAGGCGTTACAAATGCGTTACCGGCCATTTGGGGATTAGGAGTTTGATGATCGTTGGGGATTCAGGAATTGGGGAGATTGGAGAAGGGGAGGGTAATTGGGCCTCCGGTAACCTCACTTATACGACGAAACACAACGCAAGCGTTGCTTTACGTCGGTTTTCTGTGAGGCCGTGGTATCACTCCGGTCGAGCCGGCCCATTCGTGTTGAAGCATGGCTCTCCCAAACTTGCATAGCATGTTTTTTATTGTTTAAAATTTTACATTTTTGTATTGTTTACAGAGCAAAAAACGTCGTGCCAGAGCCGTACTTATTAGATGTACCTTGTTGCCACCTTTACTCTGTTTACGATGCCATGTTATATTAAATTGTGTTAATTAATAGACATACAAACATACATAACATCACGCCTTTTATCCCCGAAGGGGTGGGCAGAGGTGCACATTCTACCACAGTACAATGTAACACCCACTTTTCACTAGTTGTTATGAGGCCCATGTAATAGGGGGTGAGCCTATTGCCATATACCGGGCACATTTCCAGACTCCGTGCTACTACTGAGAATTTTTTTTAAAAATCCCAGTAATACTTTGCCCGACCCGGGAATCGAACCCGAGACCCCTTGCCCGGCAGTCGCACTTGCGACTACTCGGCCAACGAGGCAGGCAGACATACAAACAATTAACATTAAAACACATAACAAATGCAAACACGAGCAAACCAACGTGTAACACTAATACATACATTACACAAAGTTATCCTCCTTCATAGATATCAACCAACTGGTCCTACTTAAGTGCTTGTATAATTGTGTCTAGACTGACCGTGTTAGTATTCTCGTCGACACGTCCTGCCATAACACACACTACACACTACACAGTACACAGTACACAAACTGCACTGCTGTACAATACATATATGTATAGCTGTGTGTGATCTCCTACATCTGGACGACGAGTGGCCCTCTGGCGATTGTCACAGTCGAGATGGTACCAGTGAAGCAAGTGTGGGATAATATTATTGTGTTGCTTGTTTGTTAGTATTGAAGCCATTATATTTAGATCAATATGAACTACTGAACATGGCAGTAACTAATTGTCCCGCCACAACCTACTAAAACCGCTGCAACTCCTGTAAGCCAGGATCTACCGTAAATACAATCATCAACCATGAAAATACCAGAACATTGAAGTTCGGCGTGTCCCAGGGACATGAATAAGTGTCTTGGTTCTCGCAACGAAATAAATTAGGAGATATTATTAGTCCAAGTGTCATATTGAGTGTTAATTATTTAACAATTCAGATTTAACTATATACAGTTCAACAGAAATAAGAGGTTGTAAATTACATGACATCTACAATGAAATAAAGGTGGATAGATTGACATTTTCCTGAACGATTTGACATCAGTAATTTTATTTTGATGAAGATTATTTGTTGATCGGTAGATGTGTATGCCTTATGCCTCGTTCACCAATTGTCCATTTGTGTGAACTACCTCTAAAAACATAACATAAGTTGACTTGCTGTCAATCCTCCACTACATCGCCGAGCAGGTCGCGTGAGAATGGCCTGCACCTCGGTCCACTCATGATCGGAACATATTATTTTTCTCCAATAAATCCGTATCGGATCCAATCTGTACCGATACCAACAGACTATGCGTCTCTTTGGAAAAGTACCTATTTTCAATAAAAAGTATTTAATGCAAACCTTTTATCTATTTGTTTCAAGAATGTCTGAGTGAAATGTTCTGAATTATTTCGATTTCATCTCCTTTCCAAGATTACTTTGAGATTTGTGGGTAATACAAGTTGATTAGAATTTTAAGACAAATCTTAAGAGAGTAGTATATTAAATGCTTATGTTATATTATGCTTTTGTTTTTTTCTACTTTTCCATCGAAAAAGCCATGATACATCCATCCGATTCGCCAATATTATTTCCACTAACTATGCGCAATAAAACCATTTTAGTAAATACGTACCAACATTTATGCAATTAACAAAAATAATAAATAAAAATAACATTATAAATGGCCACGGAAATAGAAACGAGCTAAAATAAGCTATGATTGAACACAACATGAACTGCGACGAGATCTCGTATATCATAAATGAGTCATTATAATTATTTCAGTATTAGTTTTTATCCGAACATTTGTAGTTTCTATCGCTACTCGGTTATTACAACAATAAAGTAAGTAGAAGGGTTGTTAATAGGTTCATAATTCCTGCGAGCACTTCTCCCGTTTATACCGGGTTGTCACGTCATGCCCGTATCGAGGCAACCCTTAATTGACTAATGATAATGAGTATTGATAATTTTACCCATTAGAAAAGGTGAAATTGTTCTGCATTATTGTTATTAGTCACGTGGTATTTTCCCATTGTTTTTTATGGGCTTTGTAGCGATAAATTTGAGATTAACTGTCTATATTTCGTATGCGTTTTAAGTATTTCTTTTGCCATTTTCTCAATTCGGTTATGATCGCTCCTGATTCTTGACCTCATTTGTCTGAATGTCAGCATATCACGTAAAGCAATTAACATTTCCCACCATGGTGAAACTGTACCAGGCTGTTATGATCTGAAAATAGTGTATGAGGTAATCAGCATCGATTGCATATCAAGTCTTTGGAAGAATTCCAGTCTTGGAATGTTATGAATGGTTTGACTCTTCTCAAAGACAGCACTTATTGCAGGAAAAGGTCCTTTGTCTAACAGACTCTAACTGTATTACAATGCCATAAAAATTTTTAATCTACGTGTCCTGTCATTACCCAAAAAAATAACATAATATCATAACATCACGCCTTTTCTCCCCGAAGGGGCAGGCGTGCATTATGCCACTTTACAATATAACAGCCAATTTTCACTATTTATGTTATGAGTCCCATGTGAGGGGGTGAGCCTATTTCCATATACCGAGCACAATTTCAGACCTCGTGCTATTACTGAGAATTTATCAAAACCCAGTAATACCTTGCCCGACCCGAGAATCGAACCCGAGCCCCCTTGCCCGGGCCATTCGGCCAACGAGGCAGTAGCAAAAAACAGTAATCAAATAAAAAACATTATCTAGAATGCAGTCTCCTAATTCGTAAAGCTAAGTCTGTCCAAACGTGGAGGCGCGAGGCACACGTACAGAGGATTTGCCGTCTCATTTTATAGCTCAGAATCACGGGAACATTTTGTTAGACATGTCGCCTAAACGTGGTCCTTATATGAATACTTATACGTCTAGAATTAGGTATGAACCACTATATAGTTTCTACGCGCTCCTTTTGAAAATATGTAGGTGCGAACGAATGTAAGCCGGATTTACATACAGGCTGTAGTTACCACGTTCTAAGAATTCGTCTTCGTGTCCAAACTAGACTGTTACGTGGAAATTGAAGTTTAACCTGGTTTCTATAGTAGAAATATGTGTTATAGGAATATGAAACAAAAGATGAATTGATTCTGTCATGGTGTCATGAAACAAACATATTCTAAGTCTTTATCCCATAGAGGTAGGTAGGCCTAGCTTTACTGATAGACAGACGGACGGACAATTCAAATTTTGACTTTCAAAAATAATGCTTTTTTTAGAAACTACAGAGCACCACCTACTAAGATCCTTGCATATTTCTATAGATTTTATTTATGTTACACACACACGCACTACTTCTCTTTTTTTTTTTTAAACGTGGCGCCACACTATGGTTTTCGTTTTTGTGGGTGCGTTTACAAACATGCAAGTTTACACACACATATTATATAAAAGTAGGTATTATTTTTTTAGTGTTCTTCTTACTAGCTGTATCTGTAAAATATTCTATACTACTCAATGTTAAAGAAATTCTTTTACAATATAACTTATTATAACACCACATTTCTTGCCTGGCGGACGTGTGTGCTGTCATCTCTCGCCAGGTACGAGGTTCAGTCCCATGGGGCAAGCCTAATGCCAGGCAACGACCACAAATCCTGACTCTATGCTACTAATGGAGATTTTGTTATCGATACATCGAGAAGGATAATGTCTGAATTGAGGTTCAATTATTACCATAATATTTCTAGGTACAATTACCTACCTTAAAATGGTGCTCATTGTTACCTCAGAATTGCACCCAGGAAAGCTTCAGCAGTTATATTATAAATCATACCCTTGTGAGAGACTTGTGAGCTTGGCACGGAGTGACACCACAACCTCGCAGAAAACCGAAGTGAAACAACGCTTGCGCTGTGTTTCATCGTGTGACTGAGGTTACCAGAGGCCTAACTATCGCCTCCGCTTCCCCAATCTCCCCAATCTCCCCAATCCCCGAATCTCTGACATTCCTCAAATTCCTAATCCCCAAAAAGCCGGTGACGCCTTACGAGGTACAGTGAATCCTAGTAAAGAAGTGTAACAGTAGGAGATGCAGTGCAAGTATGTGAGGTAACGAGCGGCTTGGAATGAGCGAGTTGCTCACGTGTGCAGAAGTGGTGTACTGTAGCTGCTGCCAATGTCTCTTCAGGGAGACATTATACACTCGCCGAGGGTGCGCCGCCTCTGACCGCGATCAGCGGAGCGATTTCATAAGCCTAGAATACAAGTATGTGAAAGGAATATTCTCTTTGAGTGAAAGAAAAGAGAATATTCTTGTTGGTCTCTGAAAAGTACCGTAAATAAGTAAGTAAGTAATACCGCATATTGGAAAATATTTTTTTTTCTGGATTTTTTGGAAAATTCTTAAGCTGTGATTCTGAACTTTTGTATTTTACCTTTTTCTCACATTTGGATTGTCTTCTGTTTCATAATTAAGTGCATTTACAAAACACTTTCTCTAACCATGCAGTTGTATATTACTCCCGTATAGAAAGAACTAGACACTGTTGCATCCCGCTACCAGTGGCGCTGCAGACTGGCATCGAATACTTTACAACAAGCCCACTCGGGCACGGCGCGCGGCGCGCGGCGGGATCAGGCCGGAGACACTGATATTGCCATTATTGCCATCCGCTGAATTAATTTTATCAGCACCGTATTAACTGTACCTTCACAATGCAACTTATTCTTTAGTTTGGCATTGTGAGGTTAACAAGACTGGTAAAAAGCAGTGGCGTGCAGTCCATATAGACGAAAAGGCTTTGCCTACCTATAAATATCGTGAATATATAACATACATAAAATGTACAAACGCGTTTATTAAAATTCAATAATATAATAAAAGTTTGTAAAAAAAACGGCTAACATAAATACGCGCCTTTGTAAAGCAATGAATGCGCCCCGCACGCACCACGCATGCGCTGCTATTCCTTAAATTTTGGCTGCTAGTTGTGACGTCACGAAAGTAATGTACCAAAAGTATGCACCGCGCATGCGTGAAGTTCACGACCATGGTCACGGTACAGAATAACCATTCATAATTATATTACACGATTCCTTTTGCTTGACAAAATGTTTGCAACTAAAAAATTAGAGGACCGTTTGTTCATCACTTGGAAAACGATCGTATTTTATTAAGAATTCTAAAACAATAAAACAGCAACAAGTTATTGTATTTTTAAATACAATTAAATCATAAAAGGATTTAAATTGATAAAATCTGTATATCGTAAAGTACTGATGAATGGAGTACACCGGCGCCATCTATTGAATTTTTTGTTGAAACTTCTAAACTCGTTCGATATAATGCGAATGTATTTTTATAATTGCGTATTTAACAAATATGTTTTAAGTGTTTTAATTAAAGCTTAAATTTTTTACGCTTTGTCGGTTTATAGAAATTTTAAACGAGGAGTTGTCTTTATTATTATAAAAGTTAAAAGGAAGTTATTGAAACTTCAAGATGGCGCCATTTACAACGTTTCAAATTATATGAATGAATGTTTTTTAGTATGAAATATTGGTTTAAGACGATGATGCAATTTCATTTGACTTACTAAATTAACCTTTGTTTTTTTGAAATTAAACGCTGCATTACCTTAATTTTTAAGCTACATTTTTATTATAATAAACACTCAATTGACTATTGGTAATGACTTCAATTCATTTCCAATGTTTTCGGCCATATTGTTTTCATGTGATGTGCGATCGCTTTGTTTATGTTTTCGTTTAAATTATTAGGAAATAGTTTTAAACATAAAGTTGCATAAATGTGTAGTAGTAGTTAAATATATGTGTAGGTTTTTCAAATAGTGTATTTGTTTATCAGTTTCTAGTACAAGTACCTATATTATTCGATTGTGAAGTTTGTGTGAATAATAAGTAATTTTATGTGTTTGTTGAAAGTAAAAACAGTAAGATTTCGCAAGAAAATGTTCTTTATAGGACTAGAGGTAGATTCAGGTAATGACCATAGGCAGAGGTGTACTCGAGTTACGAGAATTGACCCAAGTAAAAGGTAGGTAATGTAAATATGTACTTACTATAATGGATCTGTTATTTGATTTCTTGTTTATTGTTTGATAATTCTTAAAAATATCAACTTAGACTTCGGGTTGTACTGATTCACATATTAATTCTTATTAATAATTATGTAATGTAATAATAACAAATGTACCGCATAGACTCAGGTCGGCCACAGCCGGCCGCGCTTGTTATTGTTTTGTTTGTTGACATAATGTAGGTACCTACGCTCTTAAATTCGTAATATATTATGATTTTGAACAGATTGATTAAACTTAACAATTCCATAATGAAATTTGGTTCATCAAATTTATGCTTCATTATGAAAATAAATAATAGATCCTTCATTATTTGTAAGTTTTGTTGACTTAATCAATAGCTGATGAAGTACTTCACAAAAAATACGCGAGATGTCAGTGTATGTAATTTGGCGAAAGAATACACCACAATATTCTTGAACGCATTTTTCAAAATGTATTATGTATGTACATGTACCTGTCTTGTGTGAGTATGATTGTATGACCGGCGGGGGGGGAGGGGTTTAATCATACGACATTTAGTTGCCTACCCTGTCTCGAAAACCTGTGCACGCCACTGGTAAAAAGCATATTATATACTGTCGAATTGAGAACCCTCCATTTTTTGAAGTCAGTTAAAAATGACAAAGATTTTTTGTACCTTATACTTAAGTAGATCGTCTTGTCAAGCAATTGTCATTGTCATGTCGTTAGTTTAATGTTTACTAAGTTAATCAAAGTTATACAAAGTTACTTCGGTGATGTTCAAAAAAGAATCCACATTGTAACGATTGGGCACGATGACACGATGCCCCGCGGGGCTCGCTCCTAGTTAGATAACAAAATGGCCGGCAGAAGTTAACATTTGTTTAATTTCCATCTTCATTACAACAGTATCACGTACAAACTACCCTACTTTTGTGCCGCGAAAAAGTGTCAAAACTCCATTCGTCAGGTCAAAGTTAATATCCCGCAGGGGACCGAGATACAAGACAAGAACCGTAATAAGTGAGCCGAGCTCTCTCGGAGAAATTGAAATTAATAATTCAGATATAGCCCGAGCTCGCCGACTTGATATTCAGTAATTGCCATATTAAAATATACATACTTATAAGCTGTGGCGGACCGAAGTGGCATTTAACGAAATAATACATTTTGTTGAATGGATTTCTGTATTATAGAGGTAGATGTGTCTGCCCAACTTAATTGCCAAAGCTTACTAGACGTAACATTGTAATGACCTTTAACGTAACTGAATATTCCCTACATCAGTTATTTTTCTCTATTAAACTGACCGAACTATTACTCGAATTCATGTTACGGTATCGAACGTATCATTACCTGAGACGCAGTCGGTACCGTCCTGTAACAAGCTCGCGTGTGAACCCGGCGGCCATGTACACAATATTGTGTTTCGCTCCAATATTTCAGTTCAATTTTAGGCCATGAAGGTAGACAATTCAGGCATCGACCACCGGTGCACGGTGCATGCATAGAAAACAATTCGTTACGGGCTCACTGCGCCCACTGTCCGGCCGTGCGTCCAGTTATACGAAGATGTATAGCTTTGACACGTGCACTGCGCTCAGCGACCTGCCTACAAACCACTTGCTCAGGTCTATTCTATACCTATTGCATTGTTTACACAAGTCATGCTATATTCAAGACCTCACTTTGATGAAAATTACATCTGTGAAAGGTACTTAGCTAACACACAGATCTCATTTATTGCTCTCGGGACGGAATAATTTAGTTTATTTCTAAGTGCTTAGGTACACATAATTTATCTCAACAATTTATAACCTAAAACCTTCGAATTAAGTATTAAAGACCTTCCATTAAAAGTCATATCGCAATGGTATCTATTACTCATATTATTGCAAGTATTCCAATTTCCCCCAAGATGTGGGTAAAGCCAAATCAATTATATTGTTATGTCGTCACAATTCAGAATTTGCCCAGTTTTGGGGGTTCGCGTAGCGTGTAGCGTGGCAATACCCTCGCACATACATCACTGGAGCTGGCAAAGAGGGACCAACTTGACGGCCGGTGACGATATTTTCGTCTAGCATAAATGCCATTTAGTGTACACGATCTGGCGATACGATACAAAAATGAAGTATTCATAAATTACAATTTAATATGTGGATTAACAATTTGTTACGCTATTCGAAAATTTTAAGAGTTTCTCTCCTAGGCTTTTTTTTTTTTAAGGGGGGAAAATCATCGAATGACTGTTCCCGCCTGGGTGAGGAGGGAGGGAGTGTCAGACTCTTACTGACTAAAAACCACCCCGTTCCTTCTCCTGCACGTCGAGCCTGAGCCCCAGTTACCCGTTAGGTTCTCCGCGACTCCGAATCGGCATCGGCCCTATTGGGCCCCATCTGTGGTGGTCTGATGGCTCTTTGAGACGCGCGCGGAACACGACGCGCCGTACGCTCGGGTCTGTTTCTGGTCGGACGGGGAGCCACCCATGCTCGCCGTCCGCAGGCCCGCGCTTACGGTGGCCGGAGATCGTCCCGCGATCCCCGACGCCCGGTGTGTCCTTCGCGATGGCTGGGTTGCGAGGAGGCGGCGCTTCGCTGCCTCACGCGTCCCGCTTCCTCCTTAGCTAGCATGACTGCTTCGCAAAAGGAGGAGACGGCATCCCAATCCCCCTCGCTCCGCATCATGGCCTGCACTAGGCCCGGACGCGAGAGGTCGCCATCGCCGATCACTTCCCTGAGGACACGGCGGTGCTCAGCCCACGCAGGGCATTCTCCCACCTAGGCTATTATGTTAAGATTTCAATTATATTTACAGAATAGTATGTTCTGATTATCACCTCACGACTTCAGACATAGAGAAGCTTAATGATAGCGAGGTATACTATAAGTACCTACTATCAAAATGACATAGTCGAAATCGTATCGGAGTCGTACCGCCTTATGTGAACGTCTTCAAATGATATCAATGGTGAAATGGTGAAAGCGGCGAGGAATAACGAACCAATTCATGTTACTTGCATTGTGATGGTGGTTGTATGGGTTTTATAAATAACCAACAATGGAAAAAGCACATCCTATACGAGAACCTAACGGGTAACCGGGGCTCCGGCTCGACGTGCAGGAGAAGGAACGGGGTGGTTTTTAGTCAGTAAGAGTCTGACACTCCCTCCCGCCTCACCCAGGCGGGAGAAGTCATTCGATGATTTTCCCCCCTTAAAAAAAAAAAAAAATACACGAAACACCAGATATTTTACCAATGAGTGTATCATGTTACTAATATGACATCGTGGCTGATGATTTACAACAGATTGGTTATCTAGTCAGTTCTAGGCAGATGTACCGCATTTCCACTGCAATCTAACCGCAAATTGCAGTTCGGATGTAGTTTGAATGCAGTCGTCTAATGATTGCACTTGAACTGCTAACCGAACGTGTAGTGCAGTCCGATAGCAGTATTTTTTAAATAAAAAATCTCCAAACTGCATTCGAACTGCAATTTGCAGCTTGATTATTGTTATCACCAAGCTTCCACCATCTCTTAACTAAGAATAACTTAGCGCGAGGGAGCATCTAAACTAACTCCTTACATTTAAGTGTTACTTGTAGGTTGCTGAAAAGCAAAATGTCGTTAAGTGTCACCTATACTATACTAGCTTAAGGTTCCTAATTTGTAAAGTAACTGATGAAACTTAATGAGAACCTAATAGCATGCATCATTTTTGTATACTTACTACTAGCTTTAGCCGCGACTTTGTACGCGCAATACAGTTTTTCCTGTTCCCGTAGGATTTTCGGGAAACCTTTGGATTAAAGGTATTGTATGTCCGTTTCCCGGTTCTAAGCTACCTCCCGACCAATTTTCAACCAAATCCACTAACATTACTTTATCTTATATATTGTATATTAATTATAATGAACCAATCACTTCACTGCTGTGTCTCAATCGACATCATAATTAAGTCTCCATCCAAAGCTTTACTCAATTTAATCGCTTCACCAAACAAATTGACAAAAGATAGTGAACGACACAAAGATAAAGTTATTCATCATCAGTTTATTATACTTCCCTCTAAACTTCGACAATTAAAAGGAAAGAACAAAAAAGTTGTAAGAAAAAAAGGAAATAATTACGTTCTTTAACGACCGCTGGCTCTCAAAGCAACACGTCGAGCGCTCGCTCAACTAACTTTGCAATGTATAAAGAAGTTATTCAAGTGTACCATGAACATTGTACAGGGCTGTATTCTATTTTTTTTAAGTGAGTTCTGGAATTTTGTTTTGTGTCTTTTTAGGGGTTACTGATAAAAATCATCGTTATGTGTATGCGCTACGAGATATGTAGCAATAAATTGGTTACAATTTCAAACTCTGCATCATCATCTTCATCATTAACACCCTATAAATGCCCTCATTGCTGAGCAAAGCATCTTCTCACACGGAGAACGTTTGAGCATTAATCACCCACGCTTGCTCAATGCGGATTGGCGATTACAAACTTATAATTAGAAATTATACGCCCAGGTTTCCTCACGATGTTTTCCTTCACATTGTTTTAAATTTTTTAACACTCTACTTTTAAGCATCTATCCTCTTCAATTTGGATGCCTAGATAAGCATTTCAAATTATGACTAATACTTTTCTAGCAGCACAGCTCTGATCTCATTAGGCACAACATCTTCACTTTAGATTCGTTTGAGAAACCCCGCAACACTGCTGCGTACACAGAGTGGCGGCGGGCGGTGGCTGCTGACCTTGATCGCTCCTGTGATGAATACTCCCGATTTATCTCCCAACTACTGCCAGCCATTATGATATATCATTTTATTTCTTTTTATGAGATCATTTTTATAAGCATGCCATCTCTTACGCCCTCGTATTGCCTAGATATTTTACATCTTAGCAGTTTTCAGACGAGCAAGATTTCTGTAATGTCATTTTTTGGTGATATTATAGCTAAAGTAAGTTTTATTTTAAAAGGCTAGCAAGTCGTCACGTCCACTTTACGCCAACGTTACAGTTACTTATTCACAAAGAACACTAAAACCTAATTTACAAATTTAATAAGAAAGATATCTTAATTGACCTTCTCAGTTATTCGCAGTTCATTGAATAACAAAGTTTAATATAACGAGCGTAATAAATAAACTTTATGAATTTACAAAAATATAAGTTTGTGTCAAATGGAGCCCTAAACTAAGCTAGTCAAACAAACAAATAATTCACAAAATGTCCAACAGATAACGCTTATAAATAATATTCCCTAAATCACTGTTATCTCCGAGTATAAAGCACTTAGCGGATTTGCGGATAAAAACACGATTATTATCCGAGCCTAGTTCGACACCCCATACCACTTCACTATTTTGTTTGTTCAACTTAGAATATGTAATTGTGAGTGAAATGTTTTAAATTTTCGCTCACACATTAATTAACAACAGCTGTAGAAAATTGTACAAACGAAATTCGTTGTAAAAATTGTAAAAAACCTAAAAAAAGTAGACAGTTTGCTGTACCGCAAACAGACAAACAAAATGTGGGCTCTTCAATAAATATTGAAGCGCAATTAAGTTGATACTGATATCGCATCAGTCATGAATCTGCGCCTAGGTCATTAGGTAAAGGAAAACAGCCATTAGGCGGTCGGCACAGAGTTGATTAATTGTCGAAGGCCAGAGGCCGGCGGGCCGGGCCATAAATAAAAATAAAATACGGCCTTAAGTCGATACCAGGGTTGTAGGCACCGGGACAAGCCGGTGTCCGAGATAACCGCGGATATATCCGAAAAGGAAAATTGAAATGGCAATTTTTTCTACTTTTCTTTTGTGCAAGGACACCTTTGTAGAAGGTCTCTATTTTACCTGGCTCTTTAATTTAACGTGTTGCCGCCGATGAAAGAGCTTTCAGCTGATATACATCTTTGGATTTCCAATAACTACCTACTATTTACCATGTAGTGTGTTAAGTAGTCAGAAAAATAATAATTTGGCTACTTCACGGTCTTCGCTAATCGACTGTAAGAGATATGAAGTTTGAAGGTTTGAAGGACATTATGATAGTTCTTGGATAAGTATAACTAGAGTTTTGGAACATCAAGTTACTTAAGTATTAAGTATTTTGATACTTAATTATATTATTAGAAATGAGTTTACTCATTGCATAACTACCTGATTTGTATACATATAAACGAAATCTCAACATAAATATTGTGTCAATTTAGATAGGTATCCGTTTTGTCGGATATTTTTGTAATCGCGGCCATCCTTATAATTGTAGCGATATTTCTGAATCTTCAGTTAAATTCTTTGTAAAAATGTTTCATTCATTGGACTCTTCCCGAAGTAACTAAGGAAGGAACAAAATATTTTAATATTTCACAGGAATACTGTTATATTTATATTTAGTTTTGTTACCTGTATAAGTGTATACTACATAACTTGGCTGATGTATGTATTATTACGTACATATGTACCTCTATGATTGTTTTATTATTACGTCCATTTATAATAATCAAAATCTGGATGTCTCTGAGAACCTCTTTACCTTAAAGGCATGAAGTTACTTTTTCATAGAATTTTGCATTTTCCAGTACAAGCACACATGCATACATACTTAACATCACGCCTTTTAATCCCGAAGGGGTAGTCAGAGGTGTACTTTACGGCACTTAATGCCACTGGATAATGTACAACCCATTTTTCACAATTTATTTATTTATTTAAGGGTAACCAACAAAGCATACATCAAAATACTTGATAGGTTTTTAACATAATATTTTAACACTGTATAGTGTAGCCTTAACTAAAGGCTGCCACGACATGCATTAAAAAGAACCAGGATATTATCTATAGCAAAAAGTTCGCTTATCAAAAAAAGACATCTGTTATAGTACATGACTACTCACAACTCGTCAAGTGCATGTGTGCATCGGCCTTAATGCTGATTCTTAGTACCAGTGTTGTAGTGCATTACGACACGTATAGTGCAAAGTGTGCATCGGCCTCAATGCCAATGCTTAGTAAGACCCTTACATGTGAATATGTATTGCGACACCTCGCGGTATTGTTCGATATCTGACTCGCTTACTTACCGGAAAGTGATTTCGTCATTCTAATTGTAACTTAGGATTAATCATTAGCATTATAAGATATTCATTCTGATTCTTGCATCGAACAGGATCAATTGTATTAGCAGATAGGAATTAATTTGTAACCTTTTTAATATTAATTAAAGTTTGTCTAAGAAGTTCTTGGTTTTCTTTGGAGCCTCCGGCAGCGATCTACATAATTCATCTTTATAATACTTTTTAAATCATAACTGTTTATGTTTTAAGTCCCATGTAATAGGGGGTCAGCCCATTGCTACATACTGGGCACAATGCTACAATCTGTGCTACTACTTAGATTAAACACACATAATATGTATCTATTAGTCGATCCCTGTAATCTAAGTAGAAGGTACAAATTGGATGAATTCAATAATTTAAGGGTTTCAAATAACCTTGTATCTTCGCAACTATAACCTATCTAATGTATAAGTTATTGGTGAGATATTTCAGTTCAAGCTACGAGTCACGCAGCCCGCGACATGTTGACTCAAGTTCTCGTCCTGAACAGATGTCAGACTTAGTTTCAGACTGGTCACTCAACTGTGCTAGGATGTAGACGTGATTAGGAAGTAAATCGGAATTAATAAATGAAACATTATTAAAATTGTTAATATTTGTAGTGGTATTTACCAAGCGGTGGTTGTCTTTTCCATAAGTAAAACGTTTAATTCTAATATTTCTATTTGTTTCCTTTTTTAAACGTTGCTCCATGGTAGGATTTTCTCCTGTGCCGTGAATGAGTTTACAAACATACAATATCACATACACCATGATATCCAGACCCGAATAATTTGGATTATGGATCATACAAAGAGTTGCTCTGTGCGGGAAATGAACTCGCTACACGTTTCACGATTGCACAGCCATTGCACGCCAACAGTGCAGTCATATTACTTACCTCTATATAGATAAAGAAAAAGAACGTAAAATTAACTATGAAGGCGGTGAAAAAGGTGTTAAGTAAAACATCATCTGTTTGACACTTCAATAACAAAACACATTTATACTACTAAAAAACTAATAGAAATTGAAAACAAAAACAGCTTGAAAACATCTGAAAATATATAAAGTGGGAAAAAATATTTGCGCGAACAATTCCTGATGTATTTTCCCGAAACTGGGGGCACAATAAATTATGTAAAAACTTTGTTTTACTGTGTCACGAAGGTAAACACTAATAAAAAGTGTACGGAACCAACTTGTAGTAAACTATGTTTATGTATGTGTAGTCTCAACGATGCGGGGAACACTCGACAGGGGGAGCTGCAGAAGGCTCGGCTTTATTAAATTGAAATATTACTGCATACTGCATAGCCTAGAATATACATTTATTTAGCAGAGCACAGATTACATGAACATAGATAAGTGTAAGTACCTATTTAGGATTTTTTTAAAGCGGGATAGTCATCGAATGACTAAAAACCACCCCGTTCCTTCTCCTGCGCTTCTCCCGTTAAGTTATTTAGGATAAGTCATTACATTCATATTTTGTGCAATATAATCTTGATGGGTTATAGGCATATTTTGAAAGAGTTACATATGAATCCCATTAAGTTCTTTGCAGTTAGCGGATTGAGCCCCACCACACTCGTTTACTTGGAGCCCCTGCAGTGACACGTGATCGGAACTATGTCTATTCGGTTTACAATGGTGCGCGCGCCTGTGGTTATAGGATAGGGTGAGGGAAATCTCTCTATTTCCTTTCCAAAGTAAATCAAATCTATGATTTAGTGATATTCATTGTGGACAGTATGTTTAATGATGACTGTGTGGCTAAGGCTGTTTTCAACTTTATGGTCTTTCGATCATGAAAGAAGAAACAGATAGGGACGCGACCCTGGCCGCCTGAACTACTGCAGGAACTTTCCTCGTATCCTTTCCGTTTCTGCAGTATCCCCGTTAACCTTTGAGCTGTGGAAGTTCTTGATCACTACTGTCTATGTACGGGGGTAATTGTAGCTTCCACAGCTTTCCTATCCCACATACTCACAATCCCCTACCAATCATCCTTACTTCCTTTTCCCATCCATAGGGATATGCGACAGGGCATTATGAACAGGGGATTAAAGAGTACACTACCCCAGGAGGGTACCAGCTCCGCTGGAGAATCCCTCCCTGAGCATGATTGCTCAGGCAGCCCCGTCGTATCTGGGAGGGGCGAAATTCCCGACGGCGACGTGCTCTGCCACACGTCACGTTTTGTCTCCCCGTGCGTAGGCAGAAAGCGGGCTGAGGACTGCCTTTTTGCTACACTGAATGTGTATGGAGGAGTAGAAGGCAAGATGTTAGAAATATGTGAGATGATGAATACAAGAAAGATTGATTTGTTAGGGGTGAGCGAAACGAAAAGAAAGGGTTGTATGACTACCACACATGACCAATATATTGCTTACTGGTCTGGTGTTGCAAGTTCCCAGAGAGGCAGCCAGGGCGTGGGGGTCATACTATCTGAAAGGATGAATGAATGTGTGAAAGAGTATGAATGCGTGAGTCCTAGGATACTATGGATCCGCCTTAAAATTGGCTTGACCAAATTATTTGTAATCTGTGCTTATGCCCCGGACATGTCAAAGCCAATTGGGGTGAGGGAAGTATTCTGGGATAACTTGAGAGATGTTCTTAATGAATGTAAAGAGAATGAAAGAATAATTATGCTTGGAGATTTTAATGGATGGGTTGGAGTGGCACGCGATGGGTACGATAGAGTATTAGGGCGATTTGGAGACGAACGAGTGAACGAGAATGGTGTATGTCTTCTGGATATATGTGTAGAAAAGGATCTTGTTGTGACCAACACAACATTTGGTCACAAGAAGATACACATGTATACATGGCAGAGGCATACAGAAAGAAGTATGATTGATTTTGTGATTGTTGATGAACGCCTGCGGACAAAAGTGAAGGATACAAGGGTTTATCGTGGCACGAATGTCGGAAGCGACCACTTCCTAGTAGTTACTAGAATAGCTGGACTGGCAATGAAGTGGAGACATCGACCACGGGTAAGGTAGTCTGGAACCGAGAGAGTGAGAGTTGAACGGTTGAGAGAAGAGGAAGCTAGGGACCAGTACAGGAAACTATTAAATGAAAGGTTTAGGGAGCTAACGAAAGGTGACGAATGGAATATAGAAGAATTTTGGAAGGAATTTAAAGATGGAGTGATCGCAGTAGCTACTCAAGTATGTGGGGTAAGCAAGAAAAATAACACTGGAAGCAAGAGGAATGAATGGTGGGATGATGAAGTAAAAGAGGTGATAGAGCAAAAGAAGAAAGCATGGCTCGACTTATTAGCCTCAAAGGCAAATAGAAGAGTGCTAGATAGTATGAAAGAAAAGTACGTTAGTCTCAAAAAGAGAGCAAAAGCGATAGTTAACAAGAAGAAAAATGAATGCAAGGAAAAGTTTGAAAGGAATTTTTCGCGGAACTTTAGCCAACGCTAAACTATTCTGGCATTTAGTAAGAAAGGCCAGAGGCAAAGTGGGGGACTCGAAAGTAAGTACGATAAGGGATATAAATGGGAGTGTCATTGGAGAAAGTAAGGATGTTTTAAAGCAGTGGAAGGAATACTTCGAGAATTTATTTGAAAGGAGTGATTTGAAAGAAGAGGAAGTAAACGATGAAAATGAAAGTGCTAATGTGGGAGAAATAAATATGGATGAAATTGTGAGTGCCATTAAGAGTTTGAAAGTAGGTAAAGCAGCGGGATGTGATAGGATAACTACTGAAATGCTAACAGAGGGTGGAGGTGTAATTGCAAGCCTGCTGTATCTACTTTTTAATAAGTGTTGGCGATGCGGTCATGTCCCTGGAGACTGGGCCAAGGCCGTAATTGTGCCACTGTATAAAGGAAAAGGATCACAGCAGGAGTGCAAAAATTATCGCGGTATAAGCCTCCTAAGCGTTGTAGGAAAGTTGTATGCCAAGGTATTGACCGAAAGAGTGATGGATGTAACTGAGCGTAAAATCTGGGATGTGCAAGCGGGATTTCGAAAGGGAATGGGGTGTACGGATCAAGTCTTTTCGTTACGGTGCATTTCAGAGAAAGTGTTATCAAAGCACCAAAAGGTATTTTGTGCCTTTATAGACCTAGAAAAGTTATGACAGAGTGGTGAGGGATGAATTGTGGTCAACTCTGTCCATGTATGGGGTGGATAGCCACCTGATTCGGGCACTTAAATCCTTATATAAGGACTCGAGTGCCTGTGTCAGAATAAATGGGGACTACACAGAGTGGTTTAAAATTAATCGAGGTGTTAGGCAGGGCTGTGTAGCATCTCCTTGGCTGTTCAACCTATTTATGGACAGCTGTTTGAACGACCTGAAAGTAGGAGAGTCTGGATTAAGGATGAATGACACAGTGATTAAAACATTGTTGTATGCCGACGACCAGGTGCTTGTTGCCTCGTCGGCCCAAGAATTACAACAAATGATCACTGCTATGAATGATGCATTTGAAAGGAAAGGTATGAAAGTAAATGTGAACAAGACGAAAGTGTTGGTGATAGAAAGAAATGAGGTGATAACAGAATGTCAGGTGATGAAAAATTGGAACAAGCGAATGAATTTGTGTATCTGGGATCACTATTTACGAGAGATGGAAAGTGTGACGGGGATATTGAAAGGAGAGTGAAAGCGGGAAATTGTGTTAATGGTGCTTTACACTCTGTCATGTCGAGTAAAATAATATCCAGCAAAGCTCGACTTGCACTGCATTACAGCAGTGTGTATTGACACCAACGCTTGTATGGTAGTGAATCATGGGTGTGGCAGAAGAAGCATGAAAGCAGGATTAATGCGGTGGAAATGAGAGCCCTAAGAAGTATGTGTGGACTAAAATTGAGTGATCGAGTGAAAAATAGTGTTATTAGAGAAAGGTGTGGATTGAAAGATGATGTAGTGACAAGGATTGAAAAGGGAATGTTACGCTGGTTTGGACATGTAGAAAGGATGGATGAAAGTAGAGTAACGAAGGAAGTATACAGAGCGGATATGAATGGGGCCGTCGGTAGAGGGCGCCCTAGACGGACATATAGTGACCAGATTGGCGATATATTAAAGAAGGGCCAAATTAAAAGTGGGTACTTTTAATTTAACCGACGAGCATGCATGAAAAGATTGATGACTGTTAATGAAGCGAAAGAGGTATGTAAGAATCGTAGTAATTGGCGTTCCTTAGTCTCTGCCTACCCCCATGGGAGACAGGCGTGAAGTTATGTATGTATGTATGTATGTGTTATGATGAGATACTTCTTAATCAGTCTTTATTGGTAAAAACTTGCAGGGATTTTTTATTACGCCTACACTTGATGATAAATTATAGTTGACTGCACCCGATGATTTGGACAAAAACAGTGTGAGAGAAATAATAAACGGCACATTCTGCTATTAGTGTTTAAGGCTTTGGCTGCCAATAAAAAACTGTTGAAGGCCTGTGCGACTGCCATCGCGTTTAACGTGTTAATTGATAGAAACGATAAAAGTATAGTGATAAATAATGCTTAAGTTACAATTTAAATATCTACCTCATAATTTTTGCTGACATGCGCCTCGATATTAATTATGTATATAAAATTAAAATAAACCTGTACAGTTGTCTGAACAACACTCTAAATACAGAATTTTGATCGAAGTTAACCTTCTATCTTATATTTATATTGTACAGTAAGTTGGACAGTTTGGTTCCAGTTCCAATAGTTGGTTGTGTTTGTTTTTTTAGACGCCATACATCAGAGGAAGGTATCGCTACTGCTCTTACATAAAAACTTTTGTGAGCATCATGAGGGTACAGGTACAGACGATGTCTCAGCACTGAAGATAAACTTATATCAACAGTATTATAGTCGCTGTATAAAGGGTTATCTAACTCTTTGAGTCAGATTTCGTACTGCGAATGCGAATGACTATTTTCTATATTTTTCTAAATATTAAAATGTTATTATTTTTACTTTATTAATTACTAGGTTTTTAAAAATCTCAGTAGTAGCACGGAGTCTGGAATTGTGCCCGGTATATGGCAATAGGCTCACCCCCCATTACACGGGACTTATAACATAAATAGTGAAAAGTGGGTGTTACATTGTATAGTGGCATTAAGTGCCGTAATGTGCTACTCTGCCTACCCCTTCGAGACTAAAAGGCGTGTTATTATTATATTACCTATCTCCTGATGTATTATACTCAAATGATGTCGTACTCAATTACTGGTATGAACAAAGATGTTGGATCTTTATTTAGTTTTCTAATGGAGCAATGGGGAAATGACACTCCCGACTATGGAAATCGGTTTTAAATATTATATGGGAGTCAGGATATAACTTGCTGATACACAATGTAACATCCCCAAGAGATTAAAAGGCTTGATTATGATGCTCAGACTAATAGAACGTTTCCCTGCAAATTACTGTTGAAGTGTCGTCAGTTTACGCCGATGCCAGTAAAATGTTCGTCGCGAAAGTAGGCAATACAGGGCAGTTATGATAGTAATTCAGGTAATAAGCAAGTCAGCATTACTGTACTGTTACAAAAATATCAGATTCAGCAAATTGGACCTACAGTAGGTAGTGTAAGTATCAAAAATGCTTACATTTGTAATAATACTGTAGGGTAGAGTACGGTATAAATATCGCACGATTTCTGAGAAAGGTGACCTCAGTCAGCACGAGTCGGTTCTAGGTAGAAAGTGTCATAAACAGGCAATTTGTAGGTAAGTACTGGCTACAAGTTTCAGCAAATATGTCACAATACAAGTGGAAAATAAGTGGAAATGTTAGGAATTTCCCAAAAAGTAGTGTGTTCAATTTAATAACAATAAGTCAGTGGAGGCGCGTGGCGTTCGCTTGACGCAGCGATTTCACACTTAAGTGTGCACGCCTCCTTACATCGTCCGATTTTGTAAACGATCCTTAAAGTATATTTCAGTGTTTTATATACTTGCCAGTTTATTTCCAAGGACATTAAAATGGGCTTGAAGAAAAAATATCATTATATACATTACGATACTTAATGGCATTGTAAAATATAACACCCACTTTTCACTATTTACTTATGTTATGAGTCCCATGTAATAGGGGGTGGCCTATTGTCATATACCGAGCACATTTTCAGACTCCGTGCTACTAAGAACTTTGAAAAAGATAGTTTTTCTTTGACAGACCCAGGAATCGAACCCAAGACCCGTTGCCCGGCAGTCGTACTTGCGCCCACTCGGCCAACGAGGCAGTCAGGTTTTTTATATTCTTGCCAGTTATATTTCCAAGGACATTAAAATGAGCTTGAAGAAAAAATATCTCATTCGTAATTTCAATTTTCCTCAGTCTGAATTAAGAAAATAAAATATAACTTACTACGTTCTTATTATTACTTCGTAGATCTAATATGCCATTGTATAGAAATCTCATTTTGTACGTAATAAAATAATCATTTTCTACATGAAACTTGTTACTAAATTAGGAAAACAAATCTTGATTTATCCTCATCCTCTTCGAAAGCCTCAACAAAGACGACCCGCTTCCGACACGATCCATTAAAATGCGATTAAAAGTCGTGTAGTGTAAAGAGCTGCTGGTCACGTACAGTCAGCGTTTCTTTAACAAGTGAGTGTTTATTTTTGCTGTCCACTCCGTCCGTAGCCCACTAGTGGGAGTGGGATCGCTTTGTAAACGAAATCGGGAAGCTATTTCATATCACTTTAAATCTCACAGCTGAGTGTACGGCACAAGTGTTTATTTGACATACCAATCTGCTTATTATATATCGCACTTACTTGTGTCACTACTGCAGGCAACTAGACTGTTTTTCATTTTATTTATGACGAAGAAAGTTCACTTATTCAATATAGATTTGTTCGAAATGTTTTCAATTCATCATTGTGTTCGGAGCTCCGAGTCCGAACAACCTTGAACAAAACCAAGTTTTAACAAGAAACGGCCAGACAAGTTAACAACCTGAAATCACATAAAAATAAACAGAGAGGGACTTCAAAGTCGATTAACTCGCAAAAATATTGAAGCCGTCCAATTTTAATTAAGTTTTCAACTTCCAAAAATGCTCGAGAGTAATTTGGTCCATCTTTAAAGTGTGTTCGAGACTTTGGAGGTAGCCAGCAGCGAGTTGTAGGAGTTGTACAGGCTACACGAGTCGTGCGAGCTCCGTCCGACCGAAATATGTTCGCCGTTAAGGAAATTGATAAAGTTTCTAACGGAACCGTCGGAATTATTGAAAGTCGTGAGCACAACAAAATTCAATAAGTGACTGTCACTGATTGGGAAACCGGGGAGGGAGGACCGCCGCGGTCGCGGGACGCGGTATAGGAGGCAGCGGTTGTGACTTCATTAAAATGTATTTTAACTTTTTAAAACAATAAAACTCTTTACATGAAAATATGCACTTCCAAATTCTTAGATGCTAATTGGAAAACCAATGAAGCATAGGAAAACGAAACTTAAAATAACTATTTCGTGACTGACGACATAGATAGGCGTGTAGTGTATCAATGGACGTTGTCAGGATACATAATTTTTGAACCATTTTGACCAACCAATTTGAACCAGACACAAACAGTCAATAACATCCAATACCAACAATATGTTCAAAATAAACGAAACTAACCTACAATATTAAAAGAAAAATCAAGAAATGTAAGTGTGGAAGAACCTTCAGTATGAATGGGCCGGCTTGACCGAAGTGATACCACGGCCTCACAGATAACTGACGTGAAACAAAGCTTGTGTTGTGTTTCGTCGTGTGAGTGACGTTACCGGAGGCCTAATTATCCTCAAACTCCTAATCCCCAAAAGGCCGGTAACGCACTTATAACGCCTCTGGTGTACCGAGTGTCTACGGGCGACGCCGCGCCGGTTGCTTACCATCAGGTGATCCGTCTGCTCATATACCGGCTTATCGCATAAAAATAGAGAAATTAAACGCACACTTTCCATAAAAAAAGAAGAAAAGCTACAAGATCTTCACAATCGCTGACGCTCATAACCTACACCGAGTACATTCTTCCTTGACTTGTAAACGTTTACGATGTTTTCTTTCAACTACAAGCCAGTGTGTTTATGTCCTATACTCAACGAGTTTTTTACTTTATCGTCGAGTTTATTGCTACTTTCTCGTACAACTGCCGCCGCTCCTGAACCAGATAAAGTAGCGAGTTAGTACCAGCCGGGTTTACACGACAATTAGCAATGTTAGTAAATAAGATAGCATTGTAAATAACATCAACTTGGTAAACAGGTTTATTGAGTTGTAAACAGTAATTTGCTAATGTTATGTTGTGTGCTCCCTGTGTTTGGGTAGTGTCGGGATTATGTTATAGGTTTACCTAGGACTGGGAGGCTGGTACTAAAGTTTGTAATAAAGATTTTTTTATTAAATGTTCCAATAATGTTTGTCTATCTAGATGGACGTAATATATCGAGCAGATTGACGATATATTAATGAACGGCCAAATTAAAAGTATCCTTAGCCGACGAGTATCGATGAAAAGACTTATGACTGTTGATGAAGCGAAAGAGATATGTAAGAATCGTAGCAATTGGCATTCCATAGTATCTGCCTACCACTAAGGGAGACAGGCGTGACTTTTCCGCATTCAATTAACGTCTTAAAATTGCCCAAAGATTGGCTGATTGATTGTTTTATTGGCTCTCAATAAAACGCGAGGCTTGTGCGATCAATTAAATCTGTTGTCAGATGTTTTACGCAGCTACTTGACTTGATGTTATCGTTTTAATTTGGTGACAGATTTGTAAACCAGAAAACAGACGTACTAGAAAGATCAAACTTTGGTTAAATTCATCGCGACGTACAAAGTTTTGATGAAGCCTTGAAAAATGAAAATAGACACTTATCCACAAATGAACCTGATAATCTAATACCATTAAATTTAGTTTATATAGTTCATTAGACATGCGCACTAATAGAACTAAGACTTTATCAGAAGAAACTGCCAATATAGGTAAAAGTACAAAACAAAACAAGAGCAGCTCACGTATAACGAATGTGCTTTATCAACCTATAACTCGGTATAACTCCGTAAGGGATGTTTTTATCGCGGGGCCTGCATTATGCGGGTGCACGTTTGTACCCCGCCCCCCCTCGCCTCATAAACATACATAAATGCAGGATTAATGAAAGGTCGACCATTGCTGCCTTTTAGCGAGGAGCTCGTTTTTTGCCTGTACTTTATATGGAGGCACGGATTATACTTAAGCCAATGAGTGGGAGACGGCCAGCTCAATGAGACTTGGTCGCGCTCTCTAATTACGTTTTGTTTTAATTTGGATGAAATATTGTGTAGGTGAGGTGTTACAATAGTTCTGTACTGCAATTATTGACTGGTAATAAGGTTTAGCATTTTGATGAAGCTTTCCTAAGTTCTTGATTATTATTTCACCAAAAATATTTACAAAGCAAATACCTAAACAATTTAAAGAAGTAGTATTTTATTTTAAAACACATTGCACTGGGAAGTGTCCCAGTGCAATGTGATTCTACAATTTCCACAAAACTTTTTGAATAGATAAACAAAAGTTAAATAAATATGCAAACGAAAGCACTGAATACCAAGTGGCGTGTTCAAATTAATAGAGCTGTTATTTTATTTCAAAAATTAACTTCAAGTGGAAAATTAAAAAGCAGCTAAATAGCACATTAGTGAGTTAAGTTAGTGAGTTAGCATAATATGAACGTGCTCATATCAAAAGAGCCAAGTTAAAAACTAAAGCTAAACGTATTTAGAGTGAGTCCTTAAGGTGGTGGGTAATGCAAGCGATAGGCGGCAGCGGGCCGAGGTGACAAGACTTGGTCGTTCTTTTCTGTTCATGTTTTAATGTCACTGATGACAAGACTGCATCTAGTGTTACGTATGTTTAGCGTACATTTGTATTAAGTGTAGTATACAGTTGTATGTAGGTTAGTAAAGTAGTTTTATCCTTTCTTTATTTGTGTCAGTAATAATAATAATAATAAGCCCGCAGGGCACCTTGAGGCGAGGTGACGGGCATTAGCGATCCCGCGGGCTACCATCATCCCGAGTGCTCCAGGGAGAAGTCACCGTTCCTTCTTCTCCGGCTTGCCTTGAATTGGCTGGCTGGAGTGAACAATGACAAGGAACAGGTCTCCCACCTCTGGCTTGCCTTCATTGGCCGTCCAGAGTGGAGTCGCGAGAGCAGTGATCCTGCTCGGAGGGTAAGAAACTATTCGTAAGTCGCGAGTGGGCCAGGGATGCAGGAGGCTTCGGCTGGAGCAGATGATCTGAGTAGAAATCGGTGGTAGTTTCTTAACCCTTCAGCCACTCACATTCTCGTTGCCCCTATGTTGCTATATCTAGCAACCATTCCCGGGGCCCGGTCAGTGAGTTGGCGAGTCTCCGCCTGCCATTTTTACGTGTAAAAATTACATTGTTTCGGCAGGTGCCATAGTCTTCCATAGTTCCCAATTTACCAGTCCACAGCAACCCATCCATAGCCCTACCATTTTTTTTTTCCATTATTCACAATAGTCTTACACTAACCGGGGACTGTCCTTGGGTGCATTTCCATAGTGCATACAGGGATAGTCGCCGGTTTGTGTCTCCATTACATTTAGATTAAAGTTGTCTAAAGGGCCTCTGCGCAGTTGGCTTCGGCCCCTCGTACGCCTCCCAAATGACCGCGACCCTGTGGTCCCGTGAATGGTAAAGACATAATAATAATAATATCCCCACCGACGTATCTCTACGTTGTCGACGTGGTGGGGCTTAAGGGCTCTGATCCCTAGTCTTATCTTGACTGGGGTAGGAGCCCGACTAAAAGAGATACAACCCAAGCCAAGGTTGCATACGCTGAGGGCTGCGTGGCTAAGGGGGTGCTTAGTCGTTAGTATGCCAACTCTGGAGACTAGGGGAACGCAGGGCTCTGCTGTGGTCGACTTGTTTAGCCCCTAGCTACTCGTGGGAATAAAAATGATAACAAGATCGAAAGTAAAAAATACAATGCAGGCAAATGTGCCTCCAACAGATGTTGATACATCTACGGTGTCATTGTCATCCTCTCCGAGGTCCATTTTTTCATCAACCACACCATCATCACTCTCTATCACATCACGATCATTAAGATCATCAATTTCATCAACAAGGTCAGTAGACGTTGTAACGGAAGCTGCTCCAGCTAAAAATCCGTCACCCGCTACTGACTCTAAACATACGCGAAAAAAATGGAGTAAAGAAAGGAACGAATTCATTTGGCGTACATACCTCATCATCACTAATTTAGAAACTGACACTAATGCTTATTTGAACACATTACACATAAAATTCACCCAGCAATTTCCAGATATGGTAGTCTCCAAACAAAGAATTGGAGATCAAAGAAGGGCCATTATTAACAATAAGCTATTATCAACTACAGAAGTTGATGCTGTCAGACTAGAAGTAAGAAATTATCTACAAACACAGAATGGTACCATACATGAAGAAAGCAATCAATCACAACAACACCTAAAAATATCACAGATCGACCCACTAACACACACACATTCACACACAAAAACACGAATGAAATGGTCAAACGAACTCAACGAAACACTAATTAAATGTTACTTTGAAGTTACAAGAATGGAAACGGATTTGACTATGTGGAGAAAAAATCTGAAAAAAAAATTTGCTGAATATTACCCACACTTGTCACACCTCTCAGAACAGCGTATATCAGACCAGAAAAGAGTAATTATGAACAATAAAATGATATCAGATACTCATCTACAGATACTAAAATTAGCTTTAGAACAAAAGTTAGGTGAAATAGTAAGCCCAAATTCATACCAAAATACGAGTAATACAAATTCAGAATCACAAATACACATAGAAAACATATACACACAACCAACATATTTAGATACGGATCAAATAAATAATATAGAAGACCTAAATGATAATAATGATAAAAATCAACAACCTACACTTAATAATACTCACACTGAAACATACGAAAGGAATTCTGAAATAGATGAACAGTTTACACAAGCTTTGCAATTTTTCAATGAAACACATCCAATTAATAGGTGCTACATACCTAAACAAAGAACGTCAAAAAGTTTTGCAAAAATAGTAGAGTACATTAATAAAGTGATGATACCAGAACATGTTAATATAGATACCGATTTTAATCAACTGCAAACTATTATATACAGCGCCGCGTGGACAGCTGCTAAAGCTAATGGTAGTAGAGTTAATCTAGCAAATGCTGAAACTCAAATTAATTCACAGAAAGACTACAAACCCAAATGGCAAAAAAGACTAGAACGCAAAATAGACACGATTAGAGCTAAAATAGGAAGATTGACATACTACATACAGGGCCATAGAAGTAGGAAATTGGAAAGGGAAGTTAGCAGGATACTTAGAGATTACAGAACACACACCACACATGAAGAACCCAACACACAACTTACACATTTTTTAGATACACTCAAACAGAAACTAGCAGTTATCAAAAGTCGGCTAGGCAGATACAGCAAATGGTGTGCATTTGCTGTATCTGCCTAGCCGACTTTTCGAATGGAAAACACAAAATAATCAATTTAAAAATAATGAAAATCTATTTTACCGGACATTAAAAATCTCAACAACTAACAGCACAACATCAAATAATACATCGCATACATCATTTGCTACGGGAGAAAGTCTGCAACAATTTTGGGCAGGAATATGGCAAAACCCGGTTTGTCATAATGATGAAGCAGAGTGGATAATGGACGAAATAAGTAACCATAACCACATCCAGCAAATGCAATTTGAACAAGTAGATTTTGAGACATTTCACAATGCTCTCAAGAAAGCTCACAACTGGAAAGCACCAGGTTCCGATCATATTCACAATTACTGGTACAAGAAATTCACAACGGTTCACCCACACCTATATAACCACATCAACAACTTTATTAAAGACCCTTCGAACATTCCCTTATACATAACCGAAGGCATCACCTACATGCTGCCAAAAGACCCAAACGACACAATTAACCCCGCCAAATATAGACCTATAACCTGCTTGCAAACAATTTACAAAATAATAACTTCATGCGTAGCCCATATTATTTGTAAACACATAGATAGCCAAAACATTTTGACAGAAGAACAAAAAGGATGCAGAAAATTTAGTCAGGGATGCAAAGAGCAATTAGTTATAGATTCGGTTTTTCTCAAAGATGTGCAGCGACATAAGAAAGACCTATATACAATGTATGTCGACTATAAAAAAGCATACGACTCTGTCCCTCACTCATGGCTACTTCACATTTTAAACATTTATAAAATACACCCACACATCACACACTTTTTGGAAAATATAATTAAAACATGGCAAACCCGACTTCACTTGAATACACCAATAGGAACAGTACACACAGAATTCATAAAGATTCAGCGGGGTATCTTCCAAGGAGACTCACTGAGTCCTTTATGGTTCTGTCTAGCCTTAAACCCACTTTCAAATAAATTGAATTCCTTAGAACCCGGATTTCAACTTAAATATAGGGAAACGGCGACTACTACGACTATATAGACCGATCTCGAAAATTGTAAAATAAATCATTTACTTTATATGGATGACATAAAACTATATGCGTCTACCCCGGAAGATCTACATCGACTAGCAGACACCACAGAAATATTTTCAAATGATATTGTAATGGATTTTGGAATAAATGAATAGATAAATGCAAGATTAACTCAGTCAAATCAGGAAAAACTTACACTCATTCATATCAACTACGGTCAGGTGAAAATATTGATTCTTTAGATGAAAACGGCACATACAAATATTTAGGTTACATACAAGCGAAACAAATCCTACATACACAAATTAAAGCCCAACTAACCAAGCAGTTCAAACATAGATTAAAAGTAATATGCAACACTCAGCTAAACTCCCGAAATACAATTAAAGCCATAAACACATATGCTATGCCGATCCTTACATATTCCTTTGGCATTATAAATTGGTCCAAAACCGGGCTCCAAAATCTACAGCGCAGTATCAACACCACACTTACAAAACACAGGAGACATCACCCGCGATCATGCCTACAAAGACTCACTCTGCCAAGAAGTGATGGCGGAAGAGGCATTATAGATATTACCAACTTGCATAATAAACAGCATTGCATGCATGCAAGAAATACATGCAGCTTGCATGTATTTCTTTTTATATGTTGCTAGTATATTATATCTATTGTAGGTTGTATTGTAGGCTTTTTTATTTTGTCTTTTTTTTTTTTATTTTATTGTACACGTAACTACCCCTTATCTGGTTTCTTACAAATATTTCCATCCAAAGGTTGTCTGGAAGAAATCACCATTGTGTGATAAGACCGCCCATTGTACGCATATTTACTTGAATTGGGTTTAAAGAATTTCTTTTTTTTAATTGTTTGTTTTACTACATAAATGTGTACAAAAAAGCATATATAAATAAATAAAAATAAATAAATAAACAGATTAATACCTTAAGATCCTACTTTTCCAATAAAAGCTCTGTCTCCACTTTACATAATGCAATAGTTCAATGTGATAAAAAACTAACACCCTTAAATATGGCTGATCAAGCAACACAGAACAACGAAAAACTGACTGACCGACAAACTAAAATCTCTGAATGGGCCCAGAAGTCACTACATGGGAGACACTACCACGACCTTAGCCAACCTAACGTCGATAAAGTTGCATCGAACGAATGGCTAAGGCGTGGTGAATTGTTTCCCGAGACTGAAGGGTTCATGATCGCGATTCAGGACCAGGTCATAGAGACACGCAATTACCAGAAGCACATCATGCGTCTCTCGTTAGCAACCGATACCTGCAGGCGATGTAATAGTGCATCAGAAACCATCCAGCATATCACAGGCGCCTGCAAATCCATAGTACAAACCGATTATAAGCACAGACATGACCAAGTAGCAAATATCATTCACCAAAAAATAGCTATAAAATATAATCTAATATCTACCCCGCCAATACCTTACTATAAATATCAACCGGAAACTGTACTTGAAAACGCATTCCATAAATTATACTTTGATCGAGCCATTCTCACTGACAAAACCACTCATTACAATAGACCAGATATTACCCTCATTGACAAAACTAACAAAACTGCACAAATCATAGACATAGCCATACCAAACACCCACAATCTACAAAATACAATAGCCGAAAAACTCTCCAAGTATACGGACCTCAAAATTGAAATAGCCAGAATGTGGCGACTCAGCAATGTCACTATCATCCCCGTAGTACTTTCAACAACAGGTGTGATCCCGAAACAACTCCATAATTCAATAAAATCTCTAGATCTCCCGCCTTACACATACCAAAGTCTCCAAAAAGCTGCTATTTTAAATACTTGCCATATAGTTAGAAAGTTCTTGAATGAAACAGATGTTTCGTACACCCACACCTAAAATTAAGACACCTAAGTGGGATAGCACTTGGCTTCGGCCCGTACTATCCCTCAAACCCGGCCTTGTAGCCGAGCTAAGATAAAAGAAACAAGGAAAAATAATAATACAGTAGAACCCGTTTAAGACGATCACGCTTAATACGATTTCTCGCATAATACGCCATTTTACGTCGGTCCCTGCAACTTAAAATATATTTTCATACATTTCTTAACTCTTAATACGATTCGTCATCCCGTTTAATACACGCCGAGCAGCGAGAGAGGTCAGCGCTCCCAGCGCGACACCCGCGCCCGCGCGCGCCGTTTGTGCCGTGGTTGTGGTTGACGTCGTGTTGGAAGAAGAAGAACCCGAGATACTGCAGGGTTTTCCTGGATACTCTTCTATTGATGACAATGTAGCACCGTACGAAATTCAATCAATTGAAGATCTTATTGAGAATGTTAACAACACACAAAACGAAGCCCTAAGTGATAATGATGAAGACGAAGATGAGTCAACTCCGGTTTTGTCAAACGCCCAGGCATTATCAGCTGTTTATGATTTAAGACGCTATGTAGCTTCTATGGATCAAAGCGAAGACGCACTGCAAAAGTTGAATTATGTTGAAAATCTTTTAATTGCTAATGCATCAAAATCTTTTTGTCAAACCAAAATAAGTGATTATTTTAAATAATGTAATTTTAATTACACTACGTATTTAACGTAATTTATAAATGTATAATTACAAAAATTAGAACATATTACATAATAATAAGTAGTACTTTTTTTTATTTTCCCTATCCCGCATAATACGCTTTCTCGCTTAAGACGCGTTTTTGGTAAGGTCCCTGAGAAATCGTCTTAAGCGGGTTTTACTGTATATGCTTTATTGTACACCACACAATTGTAATACAGGACAATATTTCCTAAAACAAAATAGTGTACAATGGGCGGTCTTATCGCACAAGGCGATTTCTTACAGACAACCTTTGGATGGAGCAGCAACAGGAGTCTGAAATGGGTCGTCAAGTGTACATTAATTAATATCTGTATAAAATACTATACATACATACAAGAATACTAAAAAATAAATAATATACCTCTATATAAAAAACAATTTGATACATATATTACAAAATGGTGTGTGTTGGTGTATGTGTGTGTGTGTGTGTAGGTGTCTGGTTAAGATAGGAAATAAAATTATAAAGAGAGGTAATGCTCTTTAACAAGTTTTTTAAATTGCGATATAGTTTGAGCTCGCCTCACTGTTATCGGTAAAGCATTCCACAACCGAGCTGCTTGTATTGTAAAGGATTTGTCGAAAAAGGAAGTGGAATGCAAACAAATATTTAATTTCAGACTTTCCGATGATCTCAAAAACTTCGAATGTGTGTCGCCAAGGTACGTAAAACGATGTTTTAGATAAATAGGGGTAGTGGGATTAAAGAGTATATTGTACAAAACTGAAAGAATATGAGTATTCCGGCGAAGACGAATAGGCAGCCATTTGAGCTTGTTGCGGAACTCGGATACGTGGTCATATTTGCGCAAACCAAATACAAACCTGATAGAAAGATTTTGAAGTCGCTCAAGCTTGTCTAATTGTTCTTGGGTGAGATCAAGATAGCTGGCATCAGCATAGTCGAGAATTGGTAGAAGTAGGGATTGTGCTAATGCAATTTTTGTAGTAGTGGGCAAGAAATTCCGAAGACGCCTCAAGGAGCCCGCCGAGGCAAACACCCTGCGGCTGACCTCCTGCATCTGCTTAGACCAAGACAGAGTGCTATCAATGTAAATCCCCAAGTTCTTAACCTCACTGGAAAAAGGTATCTTGGTGTTAAGTAGACATACTTGGGGAAGAGTGGACCAGTCTATTTTACAGACAGTCCTTGAACTGCCGACAATCGTCACTTGCGTTTTTGATGGATTGATACGCAGCCCGAACTTCATGCTCCAGTCACTAATTCGCTCCATGTCACGGTTGACCAGTGCAACAGCATCGGGTAATTCATGCAGCGAAGCATGTGTGTAGATCTGTAGATCATCGGCATAAAGGTGGAAGGAAGAAGAGGGTTCATTAGAAATAGAGCTGATAAATAGCGTAAAGAGTAAAGGAGATAGAACACCTCCCTGTGGCACACCGGAAGCAGTACAACACCATGAAGAATAACGATCCTCACAATGAATACGCTGCCGGCGACCAAATAGGTAGCTACGAAACCAGACAATCACTGATGGGGATATGTTAAAAGTGCTGAGCACGCCAAGCAATATTTCGAAGTCGACGGTATTAAATGCATTACTAAAATCGAGCAGGACCAGTACCGTCAACTTCCCCATCTCCATGCCTGACCTAATGTCATCGGTAATATTTACGAGAGCCGTGGTGGTGCTGTGACCCGGACGAAAACCAGATTGGAAGGGGCTGAGGAGATTGTGCTTGGTAAGGAAAGAACTAAGTTGATAATGGATTAGTTTTTCTAGAATTTTGGACAGAAAAGGAGGAATGGATATAGGACGAAAATCGGAAAAAGAAGCAGGATTTGGTTTCTTAGGAAGAGGGATTACGTGAGCTTACTTCCAAATCTGAGGGAAAGCTCTGTTGGAGACTGAGGAATTTAGGACAAAAAGGATGATTGGAGTTAATTGATCGTAATGACAAGTATATAAAAAGAACGATGAAAAGCTTTTCTACAATATTAAGTTTACGATAAGCGAACGATCGCATAATCTCGTTTCATTTTTATTTGTTTTCATATCCACGAACCATTCCGTCCTTCCCATCCATCAACAAACCGCCAATAAAGAAGTCTATACACGAATTTACGTAAAACTTCTTACACTTTTTATCACTTACATTTACAACGCAATAAATCACCGACAATCCCGTGTCTTATAACTTGGGCCAAGTTATTTAAGTGCCATTCTTAACAATGTTTGGCTTCGACGTCGTTACGTTGTAAACGCTAGGAAAACATGGCTCCCCTTTGAAATAACTTAAAAGAAACTGCCGGCAAATTTATACTGTCATTCATTAAAACGAGGAAGTGAGGGAGTCCACTCGTTTGGAATGACCGCCGCCGCTGACGCGAGCTGACGTGCACCGCGGCCCAAATCATGTTCGACACCCGCGCTCCCTTTACTTGCAACCGTATCGGTTTTTCTCGGTAATTACAACAAATCTGCTAGTTTGTTTTCGTTTCTACAAATACTCAAATATATTTGTTGCTTACAGTATGTCTACTGTTCAAGGAAAGTGTTTCTTACAAGAAATGTTATGGGATGATTGATATATGATAAAACATCTTTCACAATGAAGAAATGTCATCAACTCTAAAGTACACAATAATGTTAAGTCTTTGAGCTTAGTATATTTTATTTTATGCTTTTTTATTTCTATTTAGTTGTAATTATGATTCAACCCACTACTTATTAAAATACAATAGTTTTGTGAAAAATGTTTATAATTTTCTCGACGAAAGAAAACTCCTTATAATATTTTCGTCATCAATCACAGTCCGTCAGCTCGCTCCGATGAATGAAGTCTGTTAAACTCCATGAAGTGAGGTATACTGCGACTTAACTTTATTTTTTAATGACATCAATTTGATGAGTCTCGTAAGATGTCGCTCATACCTCTAGACTGCGCGTATTTTGAATTTGGCCGGTTTACGACGAGTTTTATGACGCGACCAATCTCAATTTGAATATATTGTCTACGTGCACCAGTGGTGAGGCTTACATTATACTTTTTATAGTCTTCAGTAATAGTTTAGGCTCAAATCGAACTTAATAATCAAACACATAAAATGTTATACACACAGTTTTATTTTAAAACATGTTGTCTTCGATTGTGAAAACATTGCAGAAATAAATAACAGAAGGCAACTAAAAAATCGTAACTCGTATATATGTATGAGGATTATTGTACCAAATTAGATGGCAGGTGGTGAAAAAGTTATCCGATCGCAGCGCCCTCTAGGGACTGCGGCCAATAAAGGACGGATGAAAAAATGGCGGCGCTGACGTGATCGAACGACCCTACTTTGGCCTGTCCCAGGGCCTGTTACAGCCTGTTCGAACACTTTGAGGCCTGCTTACTCACGCCGCGGACTTCCTTACGTCTCATTTGACTTTGAGGAAATGTTTTTTTTTGCTGCATAGAATGTTTATCAGGGAGGCGTAGTCATATGGGATACCAAGGGCAAATGTGTGCCAATTTATTTATTTAAAATGCTTTGTGCACACGAAATGCCACATGGGTGGAGGTAATATCGTAAGCATTTATGCAATAATTATTGGCTTCCAGCTATAGCTACGATCTTTACGCAATTCGAAGTTGTAGGAAAACAATATTATTATAGTTACAAAATATACAGTTCTAAAAGGCATAAGTTCTTTATACCAGGTGAACAGTCACTTGTGTATTAGTGGCATGTACTACATATCTAACTGACAAACATGTTTGATATCTATAAGTTAACCGATTTCGAAAGGAATGAAATTCGTTATGTTTATTTAAGGTTCACATAGTTTATGAATTCTATAACAAACATTATTTACAAGTAACAAATATAACCAATTGACGTTTGATTGATTGATTGCCAAAATCGCGACATCCCCAAACATACTCAACCCACTTACTGTGAAAATAAAAAACAAATTCGACAAATGGGAATCGTGAGCAAATGGCGTCATTTTGTATACGATTGGCAATTTATTTGTCGCGTCACGCGTGCAGCATTGCTTAACTCGTTATTAAAATGAGCCTCAATATCGCGATACCTGTTCTTAACCCCTGCCTTTGATCTTCACACTTTGATGTCTTCTGATTGAGACCTACATTCACTTTACACCCCTGAAAAGACTTACAAGCCTTACAAACCACCCACTGAAATTTAAACTCTGAGATTCTACTTTAAGGTTCTTTTTTCTTAGATGTTGTATTTTCGGTTTCGCACGAGCAAGAAACCATGTCTTTTTCCGTATATCAACAGATTTCGTAATGAGCAGCGGGAGTCACGGCGCGTACTACAAGTGTAAATAAGTGTGTTATCATTACTGCGGCGGTGGGTAGTGTGTTTGATGTCTGAGTGAGTCAGTCTCTCGGGTGGAGATCGGTGCGAATTGGTGTCAGATTGGTAACGTTTGAATTTTAAGTAGTTTTCTTTAGGTGGAGGTGACACGTCCCGGGAAGATGGCAGATGTTGTTTTATTGATATCGAGTCTTATATGTTTTGCGCACAAACAGCTATTGGAAATCTTTCGCGCTTGAAATTAGTTTTGTTTTACAAATAGATTTGGCATTTCATATTTTTTCCTGTTCAACTCAAACATAAGAGTGATGTTACATAAGAGTGGTGACATTGTACTGTGGTAAAATGTGCACCTCTGCCTACCCCTTCGGGGATAAAAGGCGTGATGTTATGTATGTATTGATGTGTATTATGACACATAGATAGGTATAGTTAGTAAAGCTACGTTAGAACAGGGTGCCATATGGAAGTGGCGATGTCCCGCGACGTGGCTGTCGGTAACTGTATCTGCCGCGCGCCCTTCACACACACACTCCATATACAGAATGATGTGTTGTGAATATTGTAATAATCTGTTGTGTAGAGGAGGCCCAATGAGAACTGTTCATTAAGTTAGAACTGAATGAACAGTTCTCATTGGGTCTCCTCTACACAAGAAGGCTTAATCTAATCTACTTTATTTTCTTCATGATTATTGTTCTCATATTCGAAAAATCACCTTCAACAAATTACAACAACAATATCACACCAACAAAGTCAAACCAAACACAAACAGACAGCTCAGTAACCGAAAAAGAAAACAAAAAAGGAAAAAATCTCAGCACACATAATTCTCCATACAAACAGCGGTCTCCATCAATTGTGGCTGGAATCGTCGGCTAATCCCACGCGCATCAAATATTAAGGTGCAAAGAGAACACCCTGTACTGTGGCCATGCATATTTAAGGCGCGCCTACTCGTAAGGCTTTATAAGCCGTGGAGTAATGAGCTTGTACTATGCACTTGTTTAACAATACCGATGGTTAGCATTAATTGAACACGTAGACAAGGTCATCGGAGGTTATCTTTACAACATTTTAAGGTGCTAATTGTCTGTTGTTACTTAGAACTTATTCAAATACAATTTTGTTTTTTGTGGATCACAGGTTTGTATAGGTCTTAAATAATACAAATAAGTAGACCAGCCATGTCCCGTGCCCCGCCCTTTGGGCATACAATACGGTAGTTGACAACTAGTCAAATACAATACTTTTATCGAAACGTCAAAAACGAAACTGTTCTATGAATTTTGCAGGAAATACCATCTTATGACGTCATCATATTTTCGCGTTAAATAGCACACTTATATCTAAAAAAATGGTACATAGAATAAATCGACAATTAAGTATATCGGCAAATCAATGAATTAGTAATAGTGATATAGAATAGTTAATTAGTGAAATAGAATAGTTAATCAGTGTAACTGTATTTCAATATTTAATTGGACTGAAAAATCAAAATAATTCATTTTTGACCCAGGAAACTACCCAATAGTCTTGTAGGAACATAGGTAAAAAATTACATTGTTTATGTAAAAATAATAATTATATATTTCACACAAAAGAAAAACACAAAATACATACATCATACAAGCAACTGAGCAAGTGAATACACCACGAAATACACCACCACGTCCAATATAAAGTCTTTTAAGGAAAAGTAACATTTCGTTATGGTCGGAGTGACCTAAGTTTTGGTATTCTGGTTGTATAATTTTATTATTGCCTCTATCTGTTGTATGGTTTTCAAGAGCATGACTTTCGAGTTTTTCTGCTGATAGACAAAGTTCGATTGGGTTTTGATTTCTGAGGTTTTTTTTCTTGATTTGATTTTTTGAATTATGTTCTGGATTGATTGTGCCCGATATTAAGGGCTTGCTATAAAGGGTGAATCCTAATGTGGTGTAAGTCTGCCTCTACGCTTTTTCATTTACCGATAATCTGACGTGATTTCAACCTAATCTGCAAAATGATATTTTTGACACTTGGTTTTAGAATGTTTGTCCGTGTTTCTTAGTTTTTTACAGTCAGTTATCATAAACATGTTCGTTTAGCTCTCACTAGGTACGTATTATGGTGATAACAAATTGGTTTTGTTTACAACTCAGTTGATTTATTTTAACTAATGCGTCAAATTATGAGGGCAATCTAGTAACTACTAACAAGGTCATTTGAGCAACTTATTTAACTTATTTAACCTGTCATCATAATTAGCATGTCAACTGATATCTCTGTGGGCAGCAGAGTACCAGGTACCTCCACAGTTCTCACAAACAGTTCTAAGGAGCGCAAGTAGTGCGAGGAGACCCAGAAAGCGTGCAATGTGGTACTCGATACTGAGGTCTGTGATGGTGTCTGTTTGTACAAGTATTTTATGTAAATACTTTTTTATTAATCCGCCTCGAGCTAGCGTGGTAATTAATGCTCATTCAAGGTCTTTGCTCAATAGCGGCACGTATTTTTTTTTTTAAGGGGGGAAATCATCGAATGACTGCTCCCGCCTGGGTGAGGCTGGAGGGAATGTCAGACTCTTACTGACTAAAAACCACCCCGTTCCTTCTCCTGCACGTCGAGTCGGAGCCCCGGTTACCCGTTAGGTTCTCCGAGGATGATGATGTCGATGACAAAGTTCTGCTGGCGGTTGCTGGTGTGCAGAAATAACCCATGGACTGTGGCTTACCCGATTACTAAGTAGTTTCAATTCAATAATTTTATTCTTGCAGAATTACCTCTCAATTGGAAGGGAATATGCGTCATTGAAATTTTCAAATGAACAAGCACACAGTTTACAAACTTGTCCAGTATACATGGTACGAGAAAAATCAAGTTTTTGAAGCACCCATCCCCAACACAAGGCGTGTTACAAGTTTGACGTGTACTTTTCTGTTGTTAGTTTTTTAGTTAACCTAGTCTAAACTGATAGCTGTGAGCACGAGTGCAGCCAGGAGGCGTGTTACGTGTGACATTAGAGCCGGAATCCGTGGGAGTGCGGCGGACCGTGTAAGCCTGCATATCGGGTGTCGGCGGCCGGCGACCGGCAGACGGCGCGGCGGCTCGACCGCTCGTTGCCATGCGATATCTATAGACACGCTGGTATGTTGGTGATACTAGGTGCAAAAATACCTGGTGATATGAATTTGACTAAATTTGGTATTGGGATTTGAGGCAAGTATTATTTGTATCTTGACAATTACCTATAACATTTATTTTAATACGCATGTGTTTTGTATCATCAAAAGTTAGGTAGTATATTTCATGTGCTGATTTCAGGAGTTAAAACTCAATGTGCCAGCATAGAAAGGCCAGGAGAAAACCACTTGGATTCTGTTTAGTCAATTTCGATCGACATAATTTTTAACAGTGGACTTAAATAGTACTACTTTTTAAGAGTGGGAGAGCAATCCTTCGGCACGAATGGGTCAGCTCGACCGGAGTGATACCACGGCCTTACAGAAAACCGATGTGAAACAACGCTTGCGTTGTATTTTGTGGTGTGAGTGAGGTTATCGGAGGCCCAAGTACTCCCCTCCCCATTCTCCTCAATCTCCGAATTACCCACAATCCTCAAATTCCCAATCCCCAAAAGGCCGGTAACGCACTTGTAATGCCCCTGGTGTTTCATGTGTCCATGGGCGACGCCGATTGCTTACCATCAGGTGATCCCATAAAAATTACTTTAATAACGAATTGTGGGCGCAGTTTTTCATCACAAGCAATAGCAAACATTACACTACAAGCCTACAAGCCAAGAACGCAGAGTGCACTGTCTGTATAAGGCAGGAGGTATACATGCGACATTCATCCAGTACTTAGAGCATGAACTAGTCGTGAAGTGCCAATTAAGTGCGGCAGGCCGGTGTGCCCTCGTCCTTAGTTTTAGCATAATGCTTACAAAGACCCATCTTACAAACACCCCCCCTCCCCCGCCAGCCTCGCCTGCCCTTAAAACTGGTGTTTACTGTTAAATATAGATTGATCCTGCGTATTTCTAGAATACATTTACATTCTTAGTAGTTTCGTCTGTGTTGTGCGAAAGTTTTTACATAAGCCTTTTAAGGAACGTAACAAGCTCTATTATGTCGTCTGAAGGACACAAATACTGACTTTAATATATTAGATAATTTGTTGTAAGAACTAGATTCATACGTTCACTAGTTTCGCGACGCGAGGTACACACAGAATATTAACAACAGCACAAATAACTCTTGCAAACAACAACCCATCTCTGCTCCCCGCAACAAACACCTTCACGTATATCACAAACACAATGGGAACAATCTCGAGCGACGCGATATCAGCAGCGAGTAAACAAAACACTCGCGCAATTATTCTAAAATCATTGCTCAACTGTTACAAATAAAAGTTACATAATAACACCTCTGGGAGGCACCTAAGTCCTTACGCACGACCAGCGACTCGCAAGCAACTCGCAAATTCACAAAATGGCCGATTTAAATCTGTTTTGTCACGAGAGGCGAATACCAAAATTTATCTCTTCACTCCACTGGTTTGATTTGAAATTATCGTCGTTAAGGAGTTACGCACTTTCTGCGCCAACGAGTTGCTACTGTGATTTCAGATTTATTTTTCAAACTTTAAAATTACAATTCGGAAATCTTCGCTTGAGCTTTATGTTCCTCGTAATAGAATTCAAAATCATTTATTGGTTGCTTACCTGGGCTGCAAATTTAAGTTGGTATTTCCCACCCTAAAGGTAAGGGGTTCCTGAATAGGTGTTTTTTCTGTAGCTGGTGGATGTGATTTTCCTCAAGGCTGTCAATGTTGTGCATGTTATGGTACTCGTAAATATTGTGGATTTTCCGCTGGATGCATCGTCTCTTTGTAGGAGCGCTCAGGCGTCCCTTCCCGGAGGAAGCAGAGGTCTAAGGTATAACCGCTAAACTACGCCGGATCATAATAGAGGCAGGAATAAATATTATACGGCCATATGAGGATTTTATTTACCTACTCTATTTATGCATCCTTTGCCGTAGTTTATGAAGTACTACTAGGTTTACCGTTAATCTTTTGAAGAAATGTACCAGACAATTATACTCATTACCAAAAATTCAGTAAAGTAATAACGTATACAATAGGGTATTGTATGATTGTACGTTATTACTTTACTGAATTTTCCTAAAATTTATTTTAATGTCCGTCTGGTAGATTATTTTAAAACATTAGACACGTGTTTTTTTTGTTCTCACAAAATTAAAAGCTTTTGACGATACATTGATTTGAAATGTCGCGTGACGTCACAGCGTACTACAAAATGTACCATGTTCTGACGTAATTACCTCCCACTTCTAAACTTAACGCCATTTTATATTGTAGCTTTATACGAGAAAATAAAAAATACATGTTTAATGTTTTTTTATTATCTAACTGACAAACTAATTAGATTTTTAATTTTCTTACCCTGGAATAGTTTCCATGTTCAATTACAAACATACAATTTCCATTGTCATCATGTCAGCTCGCTCCACACTAAACAGTGACCCAATTTAGTCAGTTATTGACTCTCTTTCTATTCTGTTCGCCATAAATTGGAGTCTCGGTGCTAAGTTAGCTATCTTCCGCTGGCGTCGAGTATATTTGAAAGATCGTGTCACCCTTGTACTACAGAAGTTAGCGGTCGAAAGATGGAGCCCTATTACGAAACGAAATTGTAAATGGTGTTTGTTCTAAGCAATGTTTTAATATTATGTGCATATCTGCTTACCCTTCCAGGTACCTATTCAAATTCGTGATGTTACTGCATTGATTTTTCATCCAAGATATGGAGATTGTTTTGGATATTTTCTCGTTTAGAGTATTTTTGATTCCAAGCTTTTAATTACAATCTTCTTTATAAACACTACCTAAACTGATATATAAAGCGACAAATATCAATTCACATAACTAAATAATTACGGTACAGTATCTCAATATTTTTTCTGGCCATAATAGGGCTGTCTCGTATCTAAAGTGCGACAGGGGAACACAATATCCTACCGAAGTCGGTACTCGGTAGTATCTCGTGACAGGGGGCGAATCGCCAAATTTTCAATTAACCGACAAATGTAAGGTGACGGCTTGGACTCGTCGCGTTCTATTAAATTGTGCTAAGAAATTGTAAATGAAACGGAATAACAAATGACAGTGCGGTCTGTGGTCGGAGGCGAATCGAAATAATTATAATGGATTTTGTTTTCATAAATTAGATGGGAGTTGTAGTGTGGTGGCAGTCAGGGAGATGTTTAGTGTAGGAAATTATATTTATTCGTATTAACTTATTGTACAAGAATGATAATTACGTACCTATAGTCAGAATTTTAATTAGATTCCAAATTTGACAATAGCTACTGTCATTTTGTGAAATAATGATACCACTTATAACAGTGTAGTGATGAACACAAAAATCGATAAACAATCAGTGTGTGTGTTTTATAATAAATGTTACAGAAAGTGACAGGATAGCGATAGCGATGACGGCGACAATTTATAAAATAACTTATTACCATAATACGTCTATCTGTTTTATTTGTCATGTTCCTTCATGATTACATTTTTTTAGTTATTTCACACACAATTATAAAAGAAAAGTCTCAGATCGTTAATTAATCGTCAAAACTAAATTATCGGTTCAGAAATATTTAATTTCCTGATATACTTAGTTTACAAGAGTAAAATTATAAACAAGAAGAATCGATCCAGAAATATTGCATTTCCATATCGAATAATTTCGCAACGTCACTATTTAGTACTTGTCCTAACGTTGCATCACTGAAATTGTCAAATCTGGAATCGAATTAAAATTCCGAGTATAGCTACTGAACGAACTGAAAGCCTATAGTCTCTTAGCTCTGAGTCTAAATTAAGTCTAGCAGAGAACACAGAAACATCACCACTATGAAAACATTGAGAACATTGAAATTGAACATTGAATTGAAACATAGAGAACATTGTCACCAAAACATTAAACTATAATCACTTCGAACGATGAAGTGTAGATAACAGCGAGCAAACTGCGATGGTGGCATATAATTAGTCAATCCATTAGTTCCCACCTGCGCTAACTACCGAGTACATCATAGTCGCAGTACACAGTGCACTGAGATCTCATCAAGTTATACCAACATTGTATTTACTTACTTACAGGTACTATTACTGCTGATACTCGTACCGCTAGATCAACAGTTAACGCTAAATTAAGCTGGCAGGCCGCAGCCGTATTGACACTCAGTCTAGCCCAAGTTTAGGCACAAACTCAGATTATATCTCCAACTGAGCTAAGTTTTAGTCTGTGTTTGTACGTGTTAATGGTCGGGAATTTGTTGGTCTACGTATTAACTTAGTGCTAATGTGTTACACTGGAGATGAGTCTGACTTCATGACTGGAAACAAGAAAGTTTTCAATGATTTCATATTTGAAAGCGAGAGGGATTTATAATAAAGGATAGTGGGCCATAAACTCAGTTATCCTTTATTCGTGTAAGCAATAAAACAGTGTGACGGCTACTCAGCATAATAAAGCAAGTAAGATAGAAGATCCCTCCTTACGATGCAGGTAAAGGGACACTTAACCCGGTACCCTGCGCACCACGCCTTCGCCAGGACTCGTGGCACAAGCAAAGCTCCTGCCATACTAACAAACATTCGTATAAAAAGAATAAAAAGGGGACTAGTTTATTCACAAAAGCAAATGACATTTATATGGTAAGAGGCGATCGTAAAAGTTGATATTATACCGTAGGGATGTACCGGCACTTTGTCGATACAATGCTTATTGAAATTGGAAGTAGATGTTTTAGATCAAGAAAATTCAAACTTAAGTATTTCATACACGTTAGGCAGTTTTACTTTCTTATTAATAAGTTTTTTAAACTTAATTATAATCGTTCTTATTTTATACAGTTTTGATTAAGCAATTTGATCTAACCAGTTTCTAAAACAAATTACATGGTAACATTCAAAATTAATAATATCAAATACAACTCAAAACACAAAACGAACATGAATGGCACTCATATCAGAATACGTAACAAGTACACGCGAAGTACGTACGAGCTAACAACATGTTAGTGCAAGGCGCTGCGGCCATACATTCAGCTTTGATACCTCGTGTGACAGCCTAATGGGGAACGAGAGTGAACTCGTTCTCCCAAGCCCAGTAATGAAGTTATCAGTCACATGTCCAACGAATTTTCAAGCAAAATACGTTTGGAAATTTGAGTTTCTGCCAATATTTGAACACATGTCGCTTGGGGCCGCTCATAGGTGCTCGCTGCAGGACGCCCATCAGTTCATCAAAAGGTTTTGCTCGAAAATGATTTATTAGGAAACTAGTTTTGTATGGGCTAGTTGGAATATGGGTGACTTTGTCTTTAGTGGCGTATGAACTGATGACTTTTTGAGAACAATGTTTGAAGTAGTTATTAGTTAACATTGAACATTTTTAGTTTGTAGGTTGGTATTGTAATAATTTAAAGCATGGTTATAATATGTCTATGAACATTCATTAAAAGTAATTGCATTTGTTCATTAGGCGGTTATTAAAAACTGTGATGTATTGTCAATAGCAGTCGATCCTATTTATCGATAATCATCATCCCATCCCTAGCCCACATATAAGGACACTAAAATTCGTGCACAAAATTCTAGTGGAATAAATAAATAGCACAATAAAGTTGGGCAGGTATTCGCGTAGAGATTATGTTAAAATAGCGATTCCCAGTATATTTAGTTTATGAACTTTTGTTTGGGACGCCCGCCGCGCGCCGCCGAGATGGTAATGAGCAGCGACCTCATTTTTATGTACGTTTTAACACGAACTTTATCGGTTTTGTTTATCGATAAAGATTTTTGTGTTGGATTGAGTTATTTTGGTTTCAATTGTGATAGTTTTTTCTTCATTTTGCAAAACAAAACATGGTTGAAATTGTTCGTTTTTCGAATAATCTAAACCTGTTATCAAATGGGGAAATAACCGCATGTAATGTTTTACCGCGTTTTACGTGTGCTATCTTCCTGGTTTAAACAAAGCAGCGGCGCACCTCGGGATCGGTATCACACAATCTCACCGTGGCATAATTCGCTCCGAATTTACTGCAAATACGTTTGCAATCAATTGGATCGCATCGCTAAAACAAACGGTCGCCCAACAATATCGTTAGGGGATGAGCGGATGTGACGTCACAGACAGCCGCTATGCTAATGGCTAATGCGTGTCGCCGGAAGTCCTCGCCCGGAAACGGAGCGGACATCTCGCGAAATTATCATTTAACATTTTATTACCGTACTATGTAGGTACGATGTATGGTGCACGAGGCTTAATCGGCTTGTTGTGTTTGCACACATTTATTTATTTGTGGAGGTGAGGCTGCCTGCTTGCTGCTACTTACGTGACTTATTCCGGAAGAAAATTTTCTAAAGGCGTTTTTAAGAATATTTAAACTGAGAATCATGTGAATTACCTTTCTAGATGTATCGGTTAAGATGTGCCTGGATTAAACAAAGATTTTTAACCTTAAGATAATTATTATTACTTATTTGCCACAAAGTAAAATCTTATATAAAGACCTCTATAGACAATTAAAAGTCAAAACTACACTAAGCATTCATTACAAAGTCGTATTTATAAATCTATACATATATATTTCAAAGGTGATTGACTGACTGACTGACTGACTGACATAGTGATCTATCAACGCACAGCCCAAACCGCTTGACAGATTGGACTAAAATTTGGCATACAGATAGATGTTATGACGTAGGCATCCGCTAAGAAAGGATTTTAATAATTTCCACCCCCAAGGGGGTAAAAAAGGGGATGAAAGTTTGTGAGGAACTTTGTCAGTTTTAAACCGATCGGGTTGAAATTTGGCATGCAGATAGATGTCATAACGTAGGCATCTGCTATGAAAGGATTTTGATAATATCCACCCCCAATGGGATAAAATAGGGGATGAAAGGTTGTACGAAACTTTGTTAGTTTTGCAACGACCAGGTTGAAATTCTGCATGCAGGTAAATGTTTTGATGAAGGCATCCCATAAGATAAATTTTGATTTTGATCAATTCTACTCCCAAGAAGACAAAATTGGGGATGAAAGTTTGTATGAAATTTTAAACTGATTGGGCTGAGACTTTGCATGCATAAAGCTACTATGACGTAGGCATCTCCTAAGAAAGGAATTTGATAAATTTATTCCACCCCCAATTGAATAAAATAGGACATGATAGTTTGTTTATTTATTTATTTATTTCAACTTCATACAACAAGTGTGTACAGGTGGACTTAATGCCTTGGGCATTGTCTCCCAGTGAACTTTTAGGCAGTGCAGAGATGAAAGTAGCAGGTGATTTAAACCTTTATAAATAGGCAATGTACCAGTGTAATAAATAACAAATCTCACAATCAGAATATTCAATGAACACTAAACATATAGGTATATTTGAAAACTTATACATACTTACATATAACAATAATTATGTATACAATATTAAAGTAAATATATAAATAAAAAATAATGAATATATATATAGCAATATATATGTACATTGTAAAATATAATACAAAATATAAAATTAAAAGAGGTTTAGGTTTGAGATGAATCTACCAATTGTTAAGAAGATGCTCCCGAACTTTAATCTTAAAAGCTAAGCGACTGTTTATATAAATCTTCTTAGCAAATGAACCTAAAATCATTGAATCTTTTTGAGTTAGATTCGATAAAACGACAATTTGAGACCTGAGAAACGATGTTTGATAGTTTTTATCACAGAAGTCTCACTATCTCTTAACCGCTGGTCTTATTTTAGAGAGATTTAGTACAACAATAGTCAATAGAGTGCATTTTATTACTAAAACCTTACGGGAATAGGCACTGTACTGATAAAATCCCTTATTTATTTTTTTAAACCACGATAAATTCATTTCACAACATATAATAAAATCGTAGAAAGGTCAAAATAGTACCTACATTGACTACTTTTTTTTAAAGAATACTTGGGTGTGATCTACAGTCGATACTGAAGCCAAAATATGAACTTTAGAATTTTTACCTGTTTGTCTGTATGTACATAAATCCGGGATGATCTAAAAATTACTGCTTGGATCTAATTCAAATTTTGCATGATTATTACTGACAGATCGGGTTAACATATAGGCTAGGTGATATAACTTAATAGTCACAAAATTGTCAACAGCTTAATATTAGATATCTATTAAGATTTTTTCTTAGGATTCCATCATCAGATCCTAACCTGATGAAAATCAAACAAAACAAAACGGTTCATGGTCATAATTGGTGAACAAACAAAAAAAAAATAATCATCTGAATATAGTGCCTCCTCCTTTTTTTGAAATAGGTAAAAATTTGGATAAGCGATAGTTTGACACCTAGGAAACGAAGTATGATAGTCTTTATTCCGAAAATGTCATGGCAACGGGCATATGCGTTAAAATTCGGGGACTCTGTATCTTTTAAATCACTGAATCCACTTGATTGAAATCCATTTCATGGAATAGTTTTATTCACTGAAACCTCACGAGGCGAGCTCTGTACGGGTTGAAACGTCTAACTGTTGGGATTGTTTATTTTTTGAAATCACGAAAATAAATTCATTTCACAATAAGTATGACCTAAGTACTGAATGAAGTCTGACGACATTTTTTTGTTACCGTGGAATTTTATTTATTTATTTAAAAAGCTTTATGCACACAAACAAGCACATGGGTGGACTTAATGCCGCCAATGCCGCCGGAATGTACCTTGGTAAAGTCTAATTCAAAAGCCTAAATTCGGCCAGAAGTCATTCTGCGCGGACGAAGTCGCGGGCAACAGCTAGTAATACATAAGTCTAAACCATTTGACTTTTTCAGGTTTAGATATTTGTTCATTCGTTGTTTGACAGTACAAGGGATTGTAGACACTGATATATCGTGTTCGGATATTCAGAATATCATTTACAGCATCATTTCTTTATACGTGTGTTTGCATTTATCAAACAAATACTCAATTTCAATTCGACGATACCGCGCCATATTTATTGGAGAAATTTTAAACAACAAATAATATAGCAGGCAGGGTCGTACTCGTTTTATTAAACAGCAAATATTAAAACAGGGGCGGACTCGTTATAATTTCAATATTGAGTGACGCGCGGCGGCTGACATTGTAGACAATTTAATAAGATCCCAAGTATTGTGTTGCCGACTCTTGCTCGCTATCAAATAACTTGATTGTTTTTCACCTTCCCAAATTACTTGTTTCAAGGTTTCGCATTTTAGGTATTTTAGTTTTGAATAATAAAAGTTTTTGGTTATTGTTCAACAACACAATGGTTAGTGTACCAAGGATTTTCCATCTTGATTTACATTTATTGTTTACGAAACTTTATTATAAGTCGTCGATTTTAGAGCTAGAATATTTAAACATGTCTCATTACTAGATTACCATGGGTTAGTAATATTCGCACCCCACCCTGTAACATAACATTAAATTTTCTCTCAAGCAATAAATACAACGAGTCGAGCCACCGTCACTTAGCTGCAATATTCCTCACATCCCGTATACAATGCGCTTGGCACTTGGAAGAGAGGATTTTTATTCGGAATAAAGCGCGCAAGGCTAACGTGTTATTCCGTGGGCCAGGCTCTGAATGCTGCGTTGAAAACGAGCCACAAATCATACGGCGGAATTCCTAACTTACCGTTTCCTGAGTTACGTATGTACATACATACGAACGAATGTGTTGCGAAAGAGATTTCTGTTAGGTTGCTCCGTGTTTACTGTTTTCTAGTTCATTTTTTATTTTGGTTTATATACTTTTTGGTTGTGTTTGATTATAGTTCTTATTGTGTTAAATGTTATTTTTGTGATTAAGTTTAACAACAGAATGGCACTGGTTACGATAACTGATTTAGGTGTAAGACTAAGGTACCTGAGGATATTTCGCACACGTTGATAGCAATTTCGACCTCTATGCGACTCTTTACAAATGTTTAAAATTAACTCTCTATAATATGTACTGAGTACTGAATTAGTTAAATTGAATGCTTCTAACCACAAGGGCACCAATAAAAAGTCACAAAATAGAATTATATTCGTTCATAAGCATCTCCGAGTGCTATACGTAGCGAAACAATTTTACATCAACCACGCATTCGCTTGTAGCGGAGTGGCTTTATGTGGCTCGCCCTAGTGCTTCCTTTTACATCAGCCACGCATTCGCTTGTAGCGGAGTGGCTTTATGTGGCTCGCCCTAGTGCTTCCTTTTACATCAGCCACGCATTCGCTTGTAGCGGAGTGGCTTTATGTGGCTCGCCCTAGTGCTTCCTTTTACATCAGCCACGCATTCGCTTGTAGCGGAGTGGCTTTATGTGGCTCGCCCTAGTGCTTCCTTTTACATCAGCCACGCATTCGCTTGTAGCGGAGTGGCTTTATGTGGCTCGCCCTAGTGCTTCCTTTTACATCAGCCACGCATTCGCTTGTAGCGGAGTGGCTTTATGTGGCTCGCCCTAGTGCTTCCTTTTACATCAGCCACGCATTCGCTTGTAGCGGAGTGGCTTTATGTGGCTCGCCCTAGTGCTTCCTTTTACATCAGCCACGCATTCGTTTGTAGCGGAGTGGCTTTATGTGGCTCGCCCTAGTGCTTCCTTTTACATCAGCCACGCATTCGCTTGTAGCGGAGTGGCTTTATGTGGCTCGCCCTAGTGCTTCTTTTTGTGTCGTAGATTTGATTCCCGACCTCTCCACCTGTCTACCCCATCTTTGAACGTTAAGTAGCTACTTAATAATAATATGCACGGAACAGTGAACTTCCATAAAAGGGAGTTTGATCTAATTTTTAACATGACCTTTTACGTTCTGTGGTTACGCGTAATTTTCTAAAGGTTTTAGCTTAATATTTGTTCGTTAAATGTGTGGACTTTGTACTCTCTGCTAGACAAAGTTCCAGACAGTGTGGGTAAGCCTGACTTCACATGTTAGACAATGTCGCTTCAATGTTAATGAACCTATTTTAATATAATGCTCCATACTTTGATTAATATTCAGAAAGATTTAATTAAATAATTCACGGTGTAATGCACGTCGATAGATATAAGCTAGGCTTCGTAGTTTTTCGACTAATATTATATTATTATAAAGCAGACTCTCTGAACCATGTGGTTTTGTAAAACTCGATCTTCAGAGAAATGAAGGATCAAAGTAAGTGATAAATAGTATTTACTAGCTCTATAAACTGATACGATACACTAATTTATACTGAAACATGTTTCAACTTCAACATTCTCCTAAAATAAGATAAAATATCCAATAAATTACACAAGGGTTTGAAAACCAATATAAAAACATCGAGATACAGATTCGTATCCTTCGTACAAAACATTTGAAGGTTTTTTTAAAGACTTCTTAACGACACGTGATCGGAATGAAGGGCTGGCTGTCAACAAGGTTTGATGTAGGTAAATTGTGTTCGTATCGGCGTCGTATCGGACCCGGCGCGGACGTGAGACGGATCTGATACGGCCCGGCTCCGGCTCCACAAATTATTGGAACAATTTTACTTTAGCTGTTTAGGAAGTTTGGTGGAACATTCTGAAGGGGTCGCAAGTTTCAAGATAGTTCACTTTGTTTGCTATTATTAAGAATAATTAAGATTTTTGATTACAGAGGTTCGTTGGATATTTTGATAACTTGTGTTGTTTATGTTTTGGTATATAATAATTGTTTATTGTGAAATATGAGATCAATGACCCAAGACAGTCCTTTGGACTTTGGAGTTCCTCCACATATTACATTGAGTACGTAGTGCAATTGGGATTTTGCTACTTTATCCATGTAAATAAATAAAAGAATAAGGACAAAAAATATTAGAGATTTTGTTTTAATCTCCGCTCTCAACAGACGATTTAAAAATTACAGTTTAACTCGTCGAGTACCGGTTTTGTAGACACAATTATAGAACAATAGGTTGCGGTCACCGGTGACCGCTTGGTGTTTGACAGTTTAAAAAGTTTAAATTTATAAGAGTCTGCTGTTGGCCGATCTCTGGTAAAATATATTCCGTCGTCTCTTACTATATCCACGGAAATAGGTGAAGATTCTGTTATGCCATAACCACATAACCTATAAGGGAAAGGCATCTCTATTGTCCAAATGCTCAAACGCCGCTCTATTTTAAATCGCACTTAAGTTTAGTTTTGTCACTACAAATTCTTTGTAAAACTAGCTTTTGCTCGCGACTTCGTACGCGCAATCCTGTTTTCTCCCGTTTCCGTAGTATATTCAGGATTTTTTTCTGTCCTAAGAATCTTCTTCTGACAATAACAAACACAGCAAATAAAAAATCAGCCAAATCGGTCTAGCCATTCTCAAATTATGGCGTGACAACGGCAAACGGGTTTCATTTTATATAGAGGTATATGGGTAGAATAGATAACAGAGATGCATGATACTCAAAATTGAGTAGTTTTTCAGTATTCAGGAGTAAGGCATTCTTAACACCAACATCGGGTATGATAGTATCAAAATGCTATCAAAATATCATTCGCATTCATTTTATAGTATGTTTCTAATTAGTATTAACACCATGTTCAGACATGTGGTCGTGTCTTACCACAGAGGATATTAGGGAAGTCCGTCATTTCCCCCGTAGTAATAGGGGAATACTCCGGGGAGTGCACGTGTGAGTCAACACAGTGTCTAGGGTAGCTAGGTTAAGGAGGGAAGAGGGATATACCAATTTGTAATGTTAGAACAATTTACAGTTTTAGATATTTAGTAACTAGTATTTAACGTTAAGTGGTAAGTCTTAAATAATTTTAATTACCTACTGTTTTTTAAGTGTATACATATTTTATAATGAGTGCGAGGTTCACGTGAAATATACAAAGTAAGAGTGCAATCTCATTAAAAAAAACATTGGCACACACAACGAACGATTGGCGTGCTATAAATCTTAATTTCATTTCTTTACCGTTAATATCTTACTGTTGAGTTGTGCAAAGAACATTCGTTGTATAAGAGAGAAAAAAGTTTATAGTCGACACCTTAAAATACAAAATGTATTATGTTGTGTCACCTAAAACTTTATTACTGAAAATATAACAAAATTGTACTGTACACAAGTACCTCTGTTTTCTTCAAAGCGTCCTAAAACATAAATTAATAGACCAATCAAGAGGTCACGGGGTCGCCTGGTGACGTCAGCAGTCCGGTAATTATGTGTAATGAGGCTATCCGGTACATCCGCCCGGGTAATACGGTATTCCGGGCAAATCATCCGGGTTTTATTAGGTACATCCTTGCGAGTAATGCTGTGTTTTTAAGTGTTTTTTTTTGTGTAATAATGTGTGTGTCATGAAAGAATTGTTAAATAAAGTTATGTGTAAAGAAAATTAAAATAATTCAATTATTTTCGAATTCACTATACTTGATTAAGTTCAAAGGTTTGCGTAGCATTGCTACGCGGCGTAGCGGCTACGAGATTTAGTGCTACGATTTTGCCGTAGCACTATGTGGTGTCTGTACTAATATAAACGTTGATCACTTATATCATTCTGAAGTCATAGATTATACATTCATTGTATATCTACTACAATATTGCACAAATACAACAAAACGGTACACAGTCGAAAAGTACTAAAATAGATACAATACTCAGTATACAAAGATAGCTGTAGCTGAAATATGACATAAACAGGAATGTTTATTTACAGAATCGATCCTAATGTTACACACACATCCGTCTACGGGAAATGTATCTTTTAAACCTCCGTATTATATAACACACACCTTTGTTTGACTTGTGTTAACTTGGGCAAACGTTGACCCATTGCGTGTTTGTTTCTATTATTAGAATCATGTTGCTAAGAAGATCAGTAATGTATACGAAACAAAGTAATATGTTTGGAATATCATGATAAATATTCTATGGATGTATTCGCCGTGATTTTTACCGCCGAATTTATTTACATGGGTAACTAAATTACCCCTATTGGGGGTAAAGAGAGTCGGGAGAATGGAGGCTCGTAGCATGCAAGTATGTTTGTCGATGAGACGGTGGAAGCCAATATATTTATATGCACGTATATACATTGTGCTCAAGTGACTTCATTACACGTTTTTATAGACATCTTACTATACAAATAGGAGTGGGACAATAGGACTGCGAACGGTTGCGTTTTCTTTACGAGAAAAGGTAAAATTAACAACAGACTGAGTTGCATATATTTTATGTAATCGCTTACATACATATGTAGGATAAAGCTTCGTGTTACAGTTTTATGTTCCATAAGGTGCTGTTTTCCACAGACGTTATAGTTGTATGCAATATTATACCTTATTTATGTAAATATTTTAGAATTGTTTTCTTATTGGCATGAACTAATTTAGTATACTACTTTCTGAATTTGCTTTTCTCTTTTTATTTTCTCGTTTGCTTGCGCTATGTTGTGTGCAACTTAATTTAACCACAGAAGTGTTTAATTAAGCAAGTTGTATTTAATTTTCACAGTTGTGAGTTGTTGCAATTTACTGTTTCTACTCCTACTCCTGCACTTCGAGCCGGAGCCCCGGTAACCCGTGAGGTTCTCAGCGACTCCGAATCGGAAATGGCATAGGTCGGCAAACGAGCTGGTTGAACGGGTCCTCTGAACAATCGGTGTCACCTATGGACACCTGCAGCAGCAGAGGAGGAGGAGGAGGAGGAGGAGGAGGAGGAGGAGGAAGAGGAAGAGGAGGAGGAGGAGGAAAATTGTGTTGCCGGCCTTTAGGTTAAAGATTTGAGGGTAGAAAATATCACATAAACATGTTTCAACATAGGCACAAAAGCGCATATTTTCAAAGCACTCGTCACAATGAAACAAAGAGGCAATAATAATACAAAAAGCGAGCGTCTGTAATAGAAGCGAATGTAAAATTATTTATCCGATACACGCGGAGTAAACACAAGTTGTTATCGTTCGTTAGTCTTACATTATCGAGACGCGGGCTGTAATTGGTGGGTAGAATACACCCCCGGGTTTACAACACACGATTACTGAATGAGTGACGTCGGTATTTGACGAAGTTGTTTGATTTGGTGTTGGTGTTTTGTGTTTAAGTTGTTAGTGATGTGTGAAAATAAAGTCTTTTTCATGAGACTGTTACTGTGGTGAGACAAAATATGTTTCTGGCATAATTTTTAGAGTTTCAGTTAACACTAAGTTTTTAAACAAATCTTTTCAGTTTTATTTAATTTCGACAATTTCTCGAAGTCATAAGTGTAAGTAACAATACATTTAATTTTATTGTAAATAAGAATATTGTAAATGTAAAAATGTTACAAGTTGGCATTTTATTAAAGTTATGTGTAAATAAAATATATCCCACATCATATCGCCCCCGTATCGTAGACAATAAAGCAGGCTTTCCACACGACTCCCTCTTTTACAGAACCTCGTTAAGACACATTCATATTTGCCAACGTAACGGATATTTTACCATCATCCACTAACATCCACTATCACCCACCGCATCGGTTGCCGTCAATCGTTACATCTATTTATAATAACTTTGTTTGTTTGTCTATCACTGCACGTTATGTATTTACTTTTCATTGTGTCAGATTGTAAATACTAAAGTAGTGATTATATTATATTGGTCAATGGATATATAACTTTACGTCGTATGGTTTTTAAAGTTACAGTAAATGTTTAAATTTTTCAATGAAATGATGAAATGATATTTAATTCTGCAATTAGGTTACAATGTTACACTTGTCACGCCAATCTTTGAATTATTAGATGAGAGTCGGCATTTCCTAACTGTCTACTATGTACTTAATGTGTCTTATTTTGTAATGAAAATATGATTGAATCACCAGAAAGTACCAGGAACCAAATCTTTTAATTCTGTATTTGAACTCTCTGTACCTACTCTGAAGACAAAAAAACAAACTTTAGGACATTTTTCACTTAACAATATGAAATGAAATGTATACCTCTAGTTTGAAAAGAGTCCGTATTTAAGAATTATACTAGTTTTTTTATAATAACCACACGGCAAATATAAATAACAAACATTGTGTTTATATAAATTGGAATCCACTAACCATTTTATTACTCTCCGCAGTTTTAGTGTTAGTATATAAAATGCCTTACTTTAATAGGTGGTATAAATTAAAAATAACGTTCAGTTCATAGTTTGTGAGGCTCCACTTTTATTGACACTCGATGTATATTTATGTTTACAGCACCCGTAACTTGTGATTCCTGGTCCAAAAGTGGGGAATCCAAAGATTATCGGCCTATAAGGCCCTCAGGGAATTATTAGTTGAGGGATATGGGGGATAGGGTTAACTGAGGAGGGTTATTTTCTTAACCCTCACACTGCGAGGTAGATAAAGTGCGGTGTGTTAAACAGTAAGATTAAACATTTGTAGTGGAGATGAGCTTAAATATGAACAACAATAGCGATTTTAAACCGATTTCAAAAACAAAAGTAAGTTCTCGATTTGACCTTAATGTAGGTATATATGTTTGTACGTAATTATCTCGCAATTGGCTGGACCGATTTTGATGCAGTTTTTGAAATAGTGTTTGTTACACATAGGAGAAGGTCAAACGACTTTTTAAAAAAGAGGGATTTTTTTAAGGGCGTAACATCAACAAATTACTGCTTCTGACTCTTACTGACTAAAAATCACCCTGTTCCTACTCCTGCACTTCGAGCCGGAGCCCCGGTAAAACGTTTGAAGTAGGTTTTTTTAAACGTAGTTTATAACAGAATTATTGTTAATCATTATTGACTGTCTCATTGGTCGAGCGATAGCAAGTGCGACTGCCGGGCAAGGCGTCACGGGTTCGATTCCCGGGTCGGGCAAAGTATTACTGGGTTTTTAAAAATCTCAGTAGTAGCACGGAGTCTGGAAATGTGCCCGGTATATGGCAATAGGCTCACCTCCTATTACATGGGACATCATAACATAAAATAGTGAAAAGTGTGTGTTACATTGTACAGTGGCCTTAAGTGCCGCAATGTGCACCTCTGCCTATCCCTTCGGGGATAAAAAGGCGTGATGTTACGTTATGTTATGTTAATAATTATTCGTAGGTATGCAGTTATTCAATCGTCCGAACTAAACGATTGACGAACACTTAAAAACAATAGCATCACTAATCTTAAGCGACACAGTTTCCGCTCAATTTCAGCTCTTACCCGACACCAACCTAGGTGGGTTTAAAACTCATTTCTTTACCACAATCCAGAGCAAAGAGACCCATACGTGTTTACGTTTCCCTCTTGATACATGTGCGCTGGACAGGTCATATTACACTGGTTCTTGACATTAGGAAGGCGTATCACGTACGGGCATTCCGCTCTGATCTCACGTGCTTTCGAAATTGGCGAGTCGAACGGAAATGTTCGCGTAAGTCTACCGTGTGTACGCTGCCTAAAAATTTTATACAAATTCTTGGAAGGAGTTTTTTCCACGATGTTTTGAAACGGAAAGTTTATTATTATTGTGTCTGTTTTAGGGTAATTTGGACGTGTCTACTGTCTTACTTACACTTTATTGAGACGAGGATATATCTTTGAATAAAGTTTTGGATACATGTCGAGTTGTATAAGTTAGTAAAGACAGAACATGTTTTGACAATTGATGGTTGTCAGATCATTTTCATATTTCATTTTACCGATACGTAGGTAACTAGAGGTATATAACTATTGAGAACTTACGAAAGCTTTTTCTAGAACACTGTACATAGATCTTATAGCTATGTATAGCAGTCCTTTATATCAAGGTCCTAAGGTCTAATGCTCTTTTGACAGGTTCTTCCTTCCCACTTGGAACCTTATCTTAACTCACATCATCTACTAGCAATCCTTTAAGGAGCCAGTAGAATACCAGCGCAACGCCCTGTCTTGCACATGCTGAACTGGTCTTATTTCACCGCAGACTTCAGACATGAATATGTCGTGGTGGCGTTGGTGCGTGTTCGAAACCTACCAACGGCAAGTACCAATGTGACTTTTTCCGAGTTATATGTACTTTCTAAGATCATTTAAACACTACTGACAAACGGTGAAGGAAAACATCGTGGGGAAACCTGGGATTATAATTTATAAGTTTGTAATCACCAACCCGCATTGAACAAGCGTGGTGATTAATGCTTAAACCTTCTCCGTGTGAGAAGAGTCTTTGCTCAGCAGTGGGCATTTATAGGATGTCGATGAATATGTATCAGTATGTATATAATTTTTTTATTTCTTTCTTTCAATCACTGATCACAATCATCAGTTTCATTGTTCACACCCAAGCAGTATTTATTTAACAGCAGCCCATTCAGCACAGTCGGCTAAAATGTAAGCTTCTTTTTAAATCACGAGTAAGCCGTCCACGCTTCACGGCCGCTTTACAGATTTTTCAGCGGCTTAGGGATCGAGGGACGGCACTTTAAATCGTTTTAAAAAACTTTTTATTGAATTAAAATTTTATATCGTGACTTATTAGCATGGCTGGTGACAAAGGAGTTTAATTATTGTTATTTGGAGTCATTCGTTCTTATTGCAAATTGTATTTAAAGTCGAACGTAATAAAGTTGCTTTTTTCTTTTGCTGCATTGAATAGTTTCATCTAGTTATAATAATAATAATTAATACTAGGTTGTATCATAGATAAGCGTTTACTTATACACACTTTTGTTCTACAGAAGTAAGCTCCATTAAATGACGTTTACCTATCATTTTTAACTCACATCGTAAGATTACAGAAGACTATACAATAAATACCTATCTACAGAACCGCAACAACATTTAAAAAAGGATTTCCATTTAACCAATCAAATAACTTTATTTATTTTATGATTTTCAGCGAAATATTATTATCATGTAGATCGGCGCAGCGTGGCGTGTCTTTTGTGTCGTGTGCGCCTTCCTGGCTTGTTACAGTAAAGCATACAAAATTATTTCTCCATTCACGTCCTTACCCCTAGCTAGTATTTTAAATGTATAATTATTTATTTCCGCACGGAACCCGGGATTCGGGCACGGAACTCACCTACATAAGTTGTGGAACTGTTCTGAATGGAATTACATATTATCTTAGTGCTATATAATATAAAGTCTGTTTTTATGTTCGTTATTATTATAATTTGTATCTGAATAGTGCATACTAAAATGTTCGTCATAGACAATGCTGTGCTACTCTTTGGTATATTATGATGTATAATTTATGTTTTTATGAAAAATTTATTTAGTCTATGGTGAATAATAATATCTGCTTTAGCATTCAATAATATTAAATGTCAGTCGTAGCACGGAGTCTGGAGTTGTGAAACAGTTGTGAAAAAGCGTGATATTATAGCTTTTAATATTTAGTGTACAAATTAAGGTAAACGTGGTATTGGTGTTGTGACTGCCTCGTTGGCCGAGTGGTCGCAAGTGCAACTGCCGGGCAAGGGGTCTCGAGTTCGATTCCCGGGTCGAGCAAAGTAATACTGTTTTTTTTTAAATTTCCCCGTAGTAGCACGGAGTCTGGAATTGTGCCCGGTGTATGGCAATAGGCTCACCCCCTATTACATGGAACTCATAACATAAAAAGTGAAAAGTGGGTGTTACATTGTACAGTGGCATTGAGCGCCGTAATGTTCACCTAATACCTATACCTTCGAGTTTAAAAGGCGTGATGTTATGTTGTTGTATTGTTAGGTTCAATTACAACCACAGTATAAGACTTGTATTAAACGATTCCTTATTTATTGACAGTATTCATTTCATACACGTCGAGTGCTCTCAATGTAGCTCGTTCGATACATGTACATTTGATGTCAGTGTAAGCAAACTCCGCGTGGCGCCACTCCAAAGAGTTCCTATTTTTCAAAAGCCAAATAAACGTCAGATTTATTGGCTGCTCCCGCACATCTCAATCAACCAACATGCAGAACCCGTTCCCAAAAACCCATGAAAAATGGTGAAACGCAGTTTATTTTTTCTAAAAACTCGACTAAACTAGATAGAGTGGGTGTGCTTTATGAAATATCGTAGTTTTCAGCTTATACAGTCGTTCGATATTTTCAACGGTTAGTTTCAGCCGGGCATTTATCTAGCATGGGTATAGATAGGCATTTTTATATCCCGCGTGAGTTATGATCATCCCCCGCTCGAGAGATATTTATAATGAATTTTGTGGGGATATACTCCACTGGATTTTTGTTGAATTTGATTTAGATCTTTAAACAATGCTCGAGGATTGAATGGACCGCAGATGGGGCGATCTATACTCAACGTTTTATGATGCAGTTTTTGTAATGGAATTTTGAATAGTAGACCAGTATTTCAAGTCATTCCAGTGCAAAGCAAATCAAATACAAAATGGGTTCAAAATTACATCAACAGCATTTGACGTTAATTTAGGGAACAATTGGTTTTCAATCTCGTTCCGAATTCATTTGTTCATTATAGAGGTATGCGCCGTATTTACAACATGAAACATACAGGAAACGACAAAATACCGGAATCAAAACAAATATTAATACGAAATCAAAATCAATATGGCTATAAAACCAAATTAAACCCATATCCACGTTTAATTAATTCATTTAAACGACAAACTGAATAAAAATCATTTTCCACTATATTACTTGGAAGCTGGTGTACAATCACGCCAATAATTTCACTGTGGGACAAAACAAAACGTTGTATTTAACGACTGCCGTTGCGGGGTGGACTGTACCCGCGTAATTAAATTTGAAAATCATCGGAAACGTATTAATTATTGAGTTGGGGCCATGAAAACAGCGGTAATCTTTACCGATAGAATATCTAGCGACAAATCTCAATCTCAATCACAATTTTGATGGTGAATGACGGAAACCTTTTATACATAGAAACATAGTGTATTTCATTAAACACCAACATTGACGTAGTACATACCTCTATATTGTATGTGTAATCATGAATAGTGTTAGTGGCTCATTGTAGTTCGACTGTCGGGCAAGGGGTCTCGGGTTCGATTCCTGGATCGAGCAAAGTATTATTGAGTTTTTAAAATAAATCTCAGTAGTAGCACGGAGTTTAGAAATATGCCCGGTATGGCAATAGGTTCACCCCCTATTATATGGGACTCATAACATAAATAGTGAAAAGTGGGTGTTGCATTACGTGACTAAATGTTCACCTCTGCCTACCCCTTCGGGGATGAAAGGCGTGATGTTATATTATGTAGTTCGTAGTAGCTCGTTAAGCCACAGAGCTTGCTTTGATGTGATGACCAGATACATTAACCCTCAGCTCCTCGATGTGTTAGCATTAAAACTCTTCTGTAATTGTAACCTATACTTTGTAACTAGAAGTGCTGGAACCGAAGTAATCTTGATTAGTTACTAGAGTAAAAGTGGGAACGTCTTTGTTGCGAAAGTTATAAGGGTTATTTTTGTAGTGATCTTAAATTTTTGTGTTCAAATTTTAAATACGTAATCTTAATTGCGTTTTATTCTTTTATGTACTAAATCTAGTAGGTACTCCAAATAATCATTGGTTTGATTTATTTGTCCTGCCGTAAAAAATATTTTAATAAACAAATAACAAAGAACAATAACAAAGCGAAACCGCTTAAATATGTTTGCAAAAACTTTGTAAATTAGAACCTGATCTTCAATTTAAAGGTAACTTGGATCCAATCTGGTTGGAACGTTGCTTTCCTCAAGTAACTAATAATATATTAAACAATGTGAGAAGATAGTAAATACTTAACGTATAAATTATTTTCCATAAATATTATTCATTACGATGATATGTTCTCCTGAGTCATCGGTGCGTATACAAACATACAAGTTCAAATATATATGACAACCAGACCCGGAACAACAATTTGTGGATTACTCAAAGAGTTGCTGGGTGGGAATCGAACCCTCGACATGTTGCGCAGCAGCCAGCCAATTGCCTAGACACCGCACAAACCGTGCTGTCAAATATAAAACAAACTTACAAAATCCTGTTCTAAAATAAGTGATGAACCCAACCAACCATCTCCCGCTAGTTTCTTGGCCCGCCGCAGTCCCGATGATGCTCATTAAGGCAATGAGCTCACTGCGATGTGACGACCAGATAAATTGGCTCTTACTTTACTTTCTACTGTAATAGCCATTATGAACTTGTTACAATGTAAATAATGAACAACTTTGTTCACTGTTTTTTACGTTTTAATATAACGGTTTAGACTTTTGAGTAAGTCGTATTGTTGTGGTTAGTTCTTGCATGGGATGTTTTTTTATACTGTCTATACTTTCTATAATGATCTGGATTTTGAGACATTTAAACTAATCTATTTGGAGTTCGATTTACAATAGGAACTTTGTACAAAGAAAAACAGAAGCAAAACAACAAAAGTTACAAAATATTGTAAAACTTAGAAAAATATTGAATCAATTGTTTATGAATTTTCTTTGATTTAATTGACTGTAATAATATTTTATATCTTGAATATAACTACTCAACTGTCCAAGTCTGTCAGCTGTCATTAAGAAACACTACAGAAAATAAAAGACAAAGAAACCATCTATGTATGTCTATAGGCCTTGTAGAGCGCCAGATAAGTGCGTGGCGGGATCTCATGGCGGAATGGCAGCAACGACTGTCGCAACCGGGGGCTGGGCTCGGTAAGTCCCCTCTTTGAGGAGTGGCTTGAGAGACGCTACGGCGTCCTCACCTACCGCCTGACGCAGGTCCTCACCGGACATGGAAGTTTCGGGAGGTACCTGTGTCTGATGGGGCGGGAGGAAACGCCCGGGTGTCATCACTGCGAGGACCGCCCTGAGGACACGGTGGAACACACGGTGGGAGAATGCCCCGCGTGGGCTGAGCACCGCCGTGCCCTCAGGGAAGTGATCGGCGATGGCGACCTCTCGCGTCCGGCCTAGTGCAGGCCATGATGCGGAGCGAGGGGGATTGGGATGCCGTCTCCTCCTTTTGCGAAGCAGTCATGCTAGCTAAGGAGGAGGCGGGACGCGTGAGGCAGCGAAGCGCTGCCTCCTCGCAACCCAGCCATCACGAAGGACACACCGGGCGTCGGGGATCGCGAGACGATCTCCGGCCACCGTAAGCGCGGGCCTGCGGACGGCGAGCATGGGTGGCTCCCCGTCCGACCAGAAACAGACCCGAGCGTACGGCGCGTCGCGTTCCGCGCGCGCCTCAAAGAGCCATCAGACCACCACAGATGGGGCCCAATAGGGCTGATGCCGATTCGGAGTCGCGGAGAACCTAACGGGTAACCGGGGCTCCGGCTCGACGTGCAGGAGAAGGAACGGGGTGGTTTTTAGTCAGTAAGAGTCTGACACTCCCTTCCGCCTCACCCAGGCGGGAGCAGTCATTCGATGATTTTCCCCCCTTAAAAAAAAAAAATAGGCCTTGTAGAGACAGCTGAAATCTGAAAACAAACTACACGTTACAAAATATTTTCGTTCCACTGGAGCGCAGCGTATATCGAAATTAGGATTCTCCAATAAAAAAAATATTTCACGTCGCAACCAAAAATATATCTAGAGAATTTACACCTCCGCCCCTGTGTGTGTATGTGAGGGTGTGTGTTTGTGTGTGTGTCCGTGTTTTTACAGCTTTATTTTGAAAAAGATATTTTTATTTGAAACTCAACGAATGTATTAACTAAAAATCGCGGGTTACTTCAAATTCAAATTCAAAATAATGTAATCGTTTGCAAACATGGGTACATAATATAGGTGTTAACAAAATATACAGTTTCTCCATATTTTGTCTTCCCTTGGCATGCATATATGTTATAAAAAAATTATATAATAAAATTAGGTACATTAAGTACTCACGTCAGTATACTGAGAAAAGCTCTACTAGTTTCGAACCACAGAGGGGTTCTTCCTCATGAGCAGCGTGAGTGGTCGCGGCGATGTCGCGTAGCCTACTGGCAAGCGTTGTACGAATGTAGTTATAATATGAAATTTAGATTTGAGTAGAAGGTTGTATTAGAAGTAGAGTAATTGTAAATAACTTAATAACAGATCCTTGCTTGTGACGTCCCTGTAGCATTTATTCTACGCTAGAGATGCTGTAAAAGCCAATCTCATATTTGGCTGTAACCAGGCAGCAGGGTTTTCAGTGAAGTATCTCCAACTCGCCACTTAAGTGTGGACATTATGGCAAACCGTCTTATATTGACGACACCTATTGATAGTCTATACTATCAATGTCCTCAATATAAGATGAACTCATCAATATATAGTATTGATGAGTTTATCTCGCTGATAATTAATGTGACGTATTTTCTGACATAATAGCACCACGCCATTTACCCCCGGAGGGGTAGGCAGAAGTGCATCTTACGGCACTTAATGCCACTGTAGAATGTAACAGCCACTTTTTTCACTATTTATGTTATGAGTTCCATTTAATAGTGGGTGAGCCTATTGCCATATACCGGGCACAATTTCAGACTCCATGCAACTACTGAGATTTTTTTAAAACCCATTAATACTTTGCCCGGCCCGGGAATCGAACCTGAGACCTCCTGCCCAGTAGTCGCACTTGCCATCACTCAGTCAACGAGGCAATCATTACTATACAAAGTAATATGTTACAATGTTAGTTAAGTTAAGAAAAACTTAAATCCGACCTTGTTAATCAGGCCCTAAGAATTATAATGTAAAACGAAGTTCGGTCACGGTCGTAGGTCAGTATCGACAACTATCGACTAGTCCGATCAGAAATGCATTTGATTCCAGTATTCAATCAGTCGTTGGATCCTTGACCTTTCACTTCAATGAGAACATGAAATAATTCTTAAAAGACAATGTATACTTATTTAATGATACTATTGTTGCCCATTTATTTTCAAAGTCAAAGCTTCTATTTAAACGAATCCACGAAGTAATATAATTATTTTTATAATGACTATCGTGAGATATATTAAATTAACTAAAAATGAAGAGCTGCTCACGTAACCATACTGAGAGAAGCTGTACTAGTTTCGAACGAAGAAGGCTGCGCGACTTCGCCGCGACCGAGCACGCTACTCATGAGGAAGAACTTCTTTGTGGAAACTAGTACTCTCTCGAAACTAGTAGAGCTAGTCTCAGTATAACCCGTGATTGTTAGTTATCTTTTAGTTTTCATCATTTATTAAATATTCAAAGTCAAAGTCAAAGTCAAAGTCAAAATCATTTATTTCAATTAGGCCAGAATGGCACTTTTGAACGTCAAAATAAAATTAATATTAAAAGTGAAGCTATTTGCTCATTCCAAGGTGTAGATTCCTATGGAGAAGAACGAGCAAGAAACTCCAGAGGTTACTCTTTTTCAATCAGGTTCACAATACAATTTACTAGTTACATAGTTTTGCTGTTTGGATTGTGCGAGAACAATGTAACACCAAAATCCAGTCAAAGTGATCAAGAAAGAAAATAACCTTAAGAACAATAATACAGTCTGGAGCTGACCAGTCCCAGTTGACGGCGCCCGTTCACGAACATGACACGTACACCAGCACCGCCCAACTCAACCATATTGTAGGGAATCGAGCGATCCACTGCACGCGCCACCGCCTATGAGACCTTTGAGTGAGCATGACAACTCCAAGCTGACACAAATGACTTCTATTAATCTAATTTAATATTAAGTTAATTACAGGGCTCTCACATTTACATTGGTTATATAATTTAAAAAATATATACAATTTAGCAATATAGCTGTATTATTTACGATTTCATTAAAACAACAGTGTTTTTAGTTATCCTGTGGAGCCGGACTAGCCTGCATCCAAGCATTTTTATCCTCTATATATTCATTAAGTTTGTAATATGCTTGTCTACATAAAGTTTTCTTTATACATAATTTAAATTTGGATTCATTTAGTTGTTGTACATCGCCTGGTATCTTATTATAACATTTAACACAGAATCCCATGAACGATTTACTTACTTTCGCTAATCTCGAAATTGGCTGACTTAATCTATTCCCATGTCTAGTTTGATAGTGGTGTCTGTCAGACACTTTACCAAATAACTGTAGGTTTTTCCTAACATACATGATGTTTTCATAGATAAATTGACATGGAACGGTCGTAATGTTGATCTCCTTAAACCTTTCTCTGAGAGATTCGCGACGACCTAGATTGTAGATAGCTCTGACGGCGCGCTTTTGTAAGATAAAAATAGATTCAATGTCAGCAGCGTGTCCCCACAGCAAAATGCCATACGACATAATGCTATGAAAGTAACTGAAATACACCAGTCTTGCCGTGTCAATGTCAGTTAACTGTCGTATCTTCCAGACAGCATAAGCTGCAGAGCTCAATCGTCCCAATAATGATATAATGTGAGGACCCCATTGCAATTTGTCGTCTACAGTAATTCCCAGGAAAGTTGTCTCTTTTACAAACTCTAATTTCTCACCATTCAATAATATGTCACATTCGTTGCTTTTAACATTTGGCAAAACAAATCTAATACATTTTGTCTTTTTATTGTTTAGTACTAAGTTATTTAATGTAAACCAATTTTGAACTTGCATTAGGGCATTATTTACGTCGTCATAACTATTTGTGCGTCTATTAATTTTAAAAACTAATGAAGTGTCATCAGCAAATAATACCATCTGCGGTTCATTTTTAAATAAATGGGGCAAGTCATTTATGTACGCTAAAAATAAGAATGGACCTAGTATCGAGCCCTGCGGTACACCCATAGATATGCTAGCACCCTGTGAATTTACTTTATTTACTTGTACTTTAAGTTGCCTATCCTGAAGGTATGATTTCAACAGATTTAGCGACGTCCCCCGAATGCCATAGTGTTTCAGCTTCAGCAATAGCGTCTCATGTTCAACACAGTCGAATGCCTTCGATAGATCACAAAATATGCCGATGGCATCCCGTGCTTCTTCCCAAGAGGCGAACACCCGCTTAATTAGAGCTACTCCCGCATCAGTAGTGCAGCGACCTTTGGTGAATCCGTATTGTTGATCATGAAAGATAGAATTCATGTTAAAGTGACGCAACATCTGAGAAAGCATCAGCCTTTCAAACACTTTGCTGAGCGCTGGTAAAATAGAGACCGGCCTATAGTTATTGGGTTCTGCACTATCACCGGATTTAAACAATGGAACTACTTTACTATATTTATATCGATGGATTATATAAATAATCCATCGATATAAATAGGTCAATGTAATGAAATATTTCAGTATAAAAGCATTTAATTCACATTGTTTTGCTAACAAAACTGAAAAAATCTAGACGCATTATATTACCCCAGACATTTGAAGCGCACAACATCATATTTGGAGCACCCACTCCTCGGTATAGAGAAGTGTATCAAATGAAGTTATAAATGATAGTCAGTCCACACGGCTGTGTTCATCACAAACAGTACATTAGAGCACTTAGGCCCACACAGTCATTATCAAATAATAGCAATCAGTTCCGCCAGTCATACTCGTTGATCTACAAAATGATCACTCGCTGACATTTCAATAGGCCCCATTAAATTGACTCCGGAATCGAATTTGTGACCATTTATGTTGTATTAACAGAATTATCTACAATAGATCGTGATCGAGATATCATTGATTTTGTGGTTGTTTGTATGTTTGGCTGTGTGGTCATTTGGAAGTAACTGCGAAAGTGGGGAGTTATTATAGAGATAATTTTATCAAGACGATGATTTAGAATTACTGTGTCAGTAGTATGTCTTTTGTTGCATGGTTCCAAATACGACATATGTAAATCATATTAAAGTTAAGTTTAGTTAAGCTATCGTAATATTTACATAACATAAACACATGCAACTTCAATCAATTTGAAACTCATCAGAAATAAATCTTCAATAATTCTTTTAAATTTATACACCACGTTTAAAAAAACCGACTTCAATTCCCTCTTTTTGAAGTCGGTTATTTAATGTACTAAAATCTTCTCCGAAGTGTAACAAACATTTTTCTGGTAACCACATCAAAATCAGTTCAGCTAATCGCGAGATAAGCGCGCATAAATATACATACATAGACAAATACTGGTCAAACTGAGAACCTCCTTTATATCTTTTTGAAGTGTGGTCGCAAGTGCGACTGCCGGGCAAAGGGTCTCGGGTTCGATTCCCGGGTCGGGCAAAGTATTACTGGGTTTTTAAAACATTCTCAGTAGTAGCACAGAGTCTGGAAATGTGCCCGGTATATGGCAATAGGCTCACCCCCTATTACATGGGACTCGTAACATAAATAGTGAAAAGTGGGTGTTACATTGTACAGTGGCATTAAGTGCCGTAATGTGCACCTCTGCCTACCCCTTCGGGGATAAAAAGGCGTGATGTTATGTTATGTTATGTTATCTTTTTGAAGTCGGTTAAAAACGATAATTAATAAGGTAAATATCTCATGACCTTAACTTGAACTAAATGCTTAATCACAATGTTGTAATAACAAAACAGTAGTACCCTGTATAACCAAATTAAGCATAACATAAGGCAGAGTACACACGTTAGTTCTCGATGGATAAATTAAATTACATCAGTGCTGGGCTTAATACGATTAAAATCTGCGAGCGCGGCGTGGATTGTACTGCGAGGGTACGAGGGTACAAACCTACGTTACGTACGTGTGCCCGCTTAACTATTTTTACAACTAGCGTAAATTGGTTTGTTGTAATGAATTGTCCGTGTGTTGTGTACTCGGGTATACGTCGTTTTAGCTTAAATAAAGGGTGTTAGGAAACATTTTTTGTTTGTTCGTTTGATTGTGGGAGTGTTTTGTAAAATGAATTAATGATTTTTGTATTTTAAGTAACTAGTTAGTTATGGTGTGGTGTGGTGGTTATAGGAAGTCAAAATCAAGGTTTGTTAGCAATTTGTTGCTCGTATTGCTAACTTTTGTGTAGAATTTGTTTTCCAACTTTACTTTATTATCTTTTTTCTTTGTATGTCTGTTTTTAAACCGTTTTTATTGTTATTTGTCATAATGTATATTTTTTTTCCTGGCGTGCATGTCATTTCATTTCATTTGAACTGGAGGAAATATTTTATACATGCGTTGAGTATTTATTTAAATATACGAAACATTACAATGATATAGAATATACCAATGTAAATTTCTTTGAAATTTCTTGATTCTTTGAATTCTTTGAAAATGAAAAAAATTCTAAAAAGTGAATACTGTCATATAAATCTTATAAAATAGTTCATTACATCATATAGAAAAGTCGGGAAATCATACACATAATTTTTTAGGTGTATTATTTCACGACGTTGTAGCCTGCCGACTTCATGTTTGTTAAAATAGCGTAAATATGAACGTCGTGTTGGAACACCACTTACTAAAATTTATGACAAAATACAATCTGAAATATTACAGTTAGGTTATTCATTATGATTTTTAGAATAACTATCGTGAGACATACTAGAGGTAAATTAATTAAAAATCACTGGTTACTTACGTGCAAATATTGAGAAAAGCTCTACTAATTTCGAACCACAGAGGGGTTCTTCCTCATGAGCAGCGTGCGCGGTCGCGGTGACGTCACGCAGCCTACTTATTCATAAGGACATTTTAAACAAATCAAACTTAGGACATTGAGATCAGCTGCCAAGCTTGTAATAATTTGATCGTATTTAATTGGCAGTATAGATATTTCTCATATACATATGACTATTGCAACTTTACGGCATGATTACTCCGAGGTCGCTATTGTACATTGTACAACATCTTCTTGCATTTAAAGTCAATTATGTTATTATTTTCATTACAACAGTATAGAACAAACTCCGAGTTACTAATAACAATTTCACAATACAAACAGCCAATAATACAGTCATATTTTATTTGACCCTGTATTCTAAATCTAATAACTTAAATATGTATTAAAGTATTGTAACTACAACTTGGAACATAATGAAGTTTTGAGCTATTTTGGATCGACTTTGAATTCCAAACAAATATAAATACCTGAGTGGCCTCCTATAAGTTGTAGTACGATATTCTATATATATATTTTGTGTAATTGACTTAATATTCTTAGAATTTATTCGTAATAAAGATAGACTGTCTCGTTGCTCGCTCGGTCGCATTATGCGACTGTCGGGCAAGCGGTTTCGGGTTCGACTGCTACGTTGGGCAAAGTATTACTAGATTTTTTTTTATTTCAGAAGTAGCATGGTGTTTGGAAATGTGCCCGGTATAATATGGCATTAGGCTCACCTCAGGCTTATTACATGGGACTCATAACATAAATATTGAAAAGTGGGTGTTAAATTGTACAGTGGCATTAAGTGCCGTAATGTGCACCTCAGCCTAACCCTTTTAGGATTAAAGGCGTGATGTTACTTTACATATTCTCTTTAATAAATAAATTTATAGCACGACTAAATCAAGAGTATATCTTCTAGAATGCGCGACGTTCTCAAAAATAATTTGAGTTTCTTCAACGCGGCGCGAGCGTAATAGTAATTGGGAGGGTGTGGCCAGGAAAACACAGTTTATATGTACACTGTACACAGTACATACACAGAACAGAGTAGAGACACTCAGAGACCAGAGTCTCCGAGGTCAATGACCGAGAGACGTTCTGTAAGGTCCTTCAAAAATGTTTTAGGTATTCGATTGTTGTATATTAAGTCTTCGTAGGCTTTTGTGGTAATGCGATTTACATGATAAGCAGTTGAGCTAGAAATTATTTTTGTAATAGGTAGGTGTTAAACATAAACTACGCCTTATCGTAGTTTTAATTTTTAAACCAAATTTCTTTCAAATTCGAAGTATGCAATAGTACGATGACAGGGTATGAAAATAAAAAATCTAATAATACACAATTATTTTTTATTATGTCATATGTATAAGAAAACAATACTTAGATAAAACGAATCAAATTTAGGAGTGGAAGTGGAACTCTCCTCAGTACTAGCTACGTCATTTTAGAGTATAAATCGTACTCAAAAGTGACGCCATGCGATATTTCAAATCAATATATCTTCGACATTATTTATTCTGTATTTATAGATTTCTCATAACAATGTACATTTTCAATATTAAAGATTAATGTTTTAAGTAATACAGAAGTGACTGTCAATAAAAATCATATTACTTAGATGTGTAGTTTCTGTCGAAACATTACTCTGTACAATATTTCACGCACCGATAAGACGTAGTGTACAATTATCAGTAATTCGGTAATACGATGTCTGTCAGTCTGTGTGTCAATGTGGTTAGACTATGACGTCACTGGGCGGGACCAATCATAATGTTTTACTCAAAAAATGTTTGGTTTGTGTTAGGGAAATTACCACCCGACAGCTTGATGGGGCCAGGTGAAAATATAGTAATTACCTATTCCAAAAAGTGTTCACGTTGTTCCTGTGAAAATGTCAAGAAAACTAAAAGAAAATTTCTCAAATATAATCTATATTCTATATAATCTATATTATTATAGTTATTATTTCTGCCTCGTTGGCCGAGTGGTCGCAAGTGCGATTGCCGGACAAGGGGTCTCGGGTTCGATTCCCGGGTCGGGCAAAGTATTACTGGGTTTTTAAAAATTCTTAGTAGTAGCACGGAGTCTGGAATTGTGCCCGGTTTATGGCAATAGGCTCACCCCCTATTACATGGGACTCATAACATAAATAGTGAAAAGTGGGTGTTACATTACAGTGGCATAATGTGCACCTTTGCCTATCCCTTCGGGGATAAAAGGCGTGATGTTATGTTATTATAGTTATTATTTCCGCCATTATCCGGTTATTTAACCTTATACTGCTATTGAAAATAAGTGAACTCACCATACGAACCCGCAGAAGTCTTAACGGGTAACCGGGCTCCGGCTCGAAGTGCAGGAGTAGGAACGGGGTGGTTTTTAGTCAGTAAGAGTCTGACACTCCCTCCCGCCTCACTCGAGCGGGAGAAGAAATTGGATGATGTTGCCCTTAAAAAAAAGGTTAACTTTACCAACCATCTTTTCAACCTTACCAGGTAACTTATTTACTTTATAAAAATTGACTAGATGTATTGTAATAAAAAATTGTATGACAAGGGCACGGAGCAAGGGTCCGTGGAGAAATAATGTGTAAAAGTCAAAGTCAAAGTCAAAGCATTTATTTCAATTAAACCATAGTTTGGTACTTTTGAAACGTCAAGAAATACAAAATAAATAATAGTCTGTCAGTCAGTCCGTCAGTGAAACTAAGTGAAGCTAGGTGCTCATTCCAAAATGTAGAAGAACGAACAAGAAACTCCATTGGTTACTCTTTTTAAAAAAAAGTAATATTTTAACATAAAAAAAAATAAAAAAAAACGTCTTTCCCAAACTAAGAATCAAACGAAACACATTCCATTTAACAGCGGCACTGTCATTTATTGCCTCAATCTGTATTAGATTTGAGAAAGTTTAATATACCTCTACTACTATTACCATCTATTAACTATTAAAAAACAGTACAATGTATAACAGCGTTTATTAGCAAAGCAACAATTATTAAGCAATTTTTTTCAACTTAGGCTCGAAACAGTTTCAATAATGAACACATTCGGATCTCTTTGCAATTATACCTCTATATTAAAACCGAATTAGTTATAATAAGATAATGTTCGGGCTGTTGACTTCAGTAATTACCGGCTTATTGCATCAATTAGTATTTTTGAGTACATATTTATTTACCCACGTCTGTAGGGGAACTCGAGTGAGTAATTATAAAGTACATGGTGAATGTAATTGATGGGTAGGCAGAACTTTAAGTGTGTTCAATTTATGGAGCAAAATGAGATATTTGGCTGTTGGAAGGGATTTCTAAATTGATGATAGATGGAATGTTTTAGTTTGTAATTGGGTTAGCTTGTTTTGCTTAACTCGTCGAGTACCGTCATTATAGACACAATTATAGAACAATAGGTTGCGGTCACTGGTGACCGCTTGGTGTTTGACAGTTTAATTCATATAATATTAAGTTATGTTTTATGGAGAAAAGTAGGTCAAGTCAAACATCAGTTTTGTTAACAACGCTTGACGTTTTCTTTCTTCTTGAGTGTTAAAAATAATTGTTAGTATTATGCATAAAATAGAATATAATGTGTCTGTTAGTGACTGCCTCGGTGGCCGAGTGGTTACAAGTGCGACTGCCGGGCAAGGGGTCTCGGGTTCGATTTCCGGATAGGGCATAGTATTACTGGGAAAAAAAATCTCAGTAGTAGCACAGAGTCTGGAAATGTGCCCGGCATAGGCTCTCACCCCCCTATTACATGGGACTCATAACATAATGAAAAGTGGGTGTTACTTCTGTGTGCACCTCTGCCTACTTCATGGGGGATTAAGGGCGTGATGTTATGTCTTGTGTCTGTCACTATTTGCCTAAGGATGCGAACGAGTAAAGTTGAGTATAATTTATGAACTAATGTTAATTTTTAAAGGACACAGTTGTCAATAGTACCACTATTTAATACGAAAACAATAAATAACTCCACCATCAACAGCATGTATATGGGCATCTCGTCTATCTTCTATTTTCGTTTCCTAAATCTAAACCTTTATGAAACGCCGTAAAGTATTTGTTTAAGTGCGCACATCCTGCTCATTAGTCTCCTCTCATTAACCTACACTATCAATATAATGACGCACCGTAAATCACTCGACACTACTCTATAGATTGATTTACTATCCATTGCCGCTCATTAATCAATCGCCTCCCCTAATTATTGAAGCAAATACGCATTGTAGCGAAAATGTGACTAATTGATCGGGATGTGTGAGACTGTGAGTTTTGGTTTCTTTTGTCATCTTTTCTCTTATAATAGGAATATTATGTAGTCATATCGAGTTCTTTAAGCATATATACCTCTAAATATATTCCTTATTCCCTCGGACTATTACTACTACGATCCTTCTTTATCTTCAGACACCTTCATGGATTTGGTCATAACTACAAGTACAACACTAAATTATAGTACATATTCGGTTTATTATAGGTAAATTATAAGTAACTTATTAAACTTATATACAAGGTATTGTAGTTTAATAATATAAGAAACGAAAAAATAAATATGTACAACTTAAAATACACTAAAACTAATAGTGAGAATTAGAGGTAAATAAAAGAAAACTAAAAATGACTATTTACAGAGAGCATCAAAAAATTCGTTTGCGTCGACTTCAATAGGGAAAGTACCCAGAAGGCTGGCAGCATTGCCAGGTTGTATGGCAGTACTTAACCTCTGACCGAGATACAGACCAGCCCTTAATTTTTAATAAAAATTGAGTTCTAATTGGCGGTCACACTTCTCAGGTCACATTAAATTTCTTTCTTTAAACAACCAATTATACTATACATTTTTAAAACATAAAAGAAATGAAAAGCTATTAAAAGCTATTCATCAGTTTTATATCATTATTTCAATGAACAGAGCAACATAGACTGCTTGATCTCTTATCGTACAGTTTGCTATTTTGTTCTTCTATTTTATTGAGCTCTAAAATTACTCAATCGAGTTTAATGATGGTCGGCCATAGACAAACACATTGGCCGTATAGAGAGGCTATAAATTATTTTAGAGTCTATAGAGCATAGACATGTAGATTTCCTTAATCGCTGTCATGGCTAGCGGCGATCGGGTGAACTGGAGACGTTAGCTTAGTGTGGACGTATAGCAATATCTTTGTTTATATATACAGTTGTATCTGTAGTATCTATATATTATTATGTACTATGGGCATATCTATTATACCTCTATACAAAGTCAATTTGCGTAATGTGTAAGGATAAGTTTGATAGGTAGGTAAATAGAGGTACATGTAAGTATAAACGTTTTAGATGTTACCTGCTTTGGTTGGTATTTTTAACTTAGTAGTAGGAAAGTTGTATGCCAAGGTATTGATCGAAAGAGTGATGGATGTAACTGAGCGTAAAATCTGGGATGTGCAAGCGGGATTTCGAAAGGGAATGGGGTGTACGGATCAAGTCTTTTCGTTACGGTGCATTTCAGAGAAAGTGTTATCAAAGCACCAAAAGGTATTTTGTGCCTTTATAGACCTAGAAAAGGCTTATGACAGAGTGGTGAGGGATGAATTGTGGTCAACTCTGTCCATGTATGGGGTGGATGGCCACCTGATTCGGGCACTTAAATCCTTGTATAAGGACTCGAGTGCCTGTGTCAGAATAAATGGGGACTACACAGAGTGGTTTAACATTAATCGAGGTGTTAGGCAAGGCTGTGTAGCATCTCCTTGGCTGTTCAACCTATTTATGGACAGCTGTTTGAACGACCTGAAAGTAGGAGAGTCTGGATTAAGGATGAATGACACAGTGATTAAAACATTGTTGTATGCCGACGACCAGGTGCTTGTTGCCTCGTCGGCCCAAGAATTACAACAAATGATCACTGCTATGAATGATGCATTTGAAAGGAAAGGTATGAAAGTAAATGTGAACAAGACGAAAGTGTTGGTGATAGAAAGAAATGAGGTGATAACAGAATGTCAGGTAATGATAGGTGATGAAAAATTGGAACAAGTGAATGAATTTGTGTATCTGGGATCACTATTTACGAGAGATTGAAAGTGTGACGGGGATATTGAAAGGAGAGTGAAAGCGGGAAATAGTGTTAATCGTGCTTTACACTCTGTCATGTCGAGTAAAATAATATCCAGCAAAGCTCGACTTGCTGTAATGCAGTGTGTATTGACACCAACGCTTATGTATGGTAGTGAATCATGGGTGTGGCAGAAGAAGCATGAAAGCAAGATTAATGCGGTGGAAATGAGAGCCCTAAGAAGTATGTGTGGACTAAAATTAAGTGATCGAGTGAAAAATAGTGTTATTAGAGAAAGGTGTGGATAGAAAGATGATGTAGTCACAAGGATTGAAAAGGGAATGTTACGCTGGTTTGGACATGTAGAAAGGATGGATGAAAGTAGAGTAACGAAAGAAGTATACAGAGCGGATATGAATGGGGCCGTCGGTAGAGGGCGCCCTAGACGGACATATAGTGACCAGATTGGCGATATATTAAAGAAGGGCCAAATTAAAAGTACCCTTAACCGACGAGCATGCATGAAAAGATTGATGACTGTTAATGAAGCGAAAGAGGTATGTAAGAATCGTAGTAATTGGCGTTCCTTAGTCTCTGCCTACCCCCATGGGAGACAGGCGTGAAGTTATGTATGTATGTATGTTTTAACTTAAAAGTAAAATGCTGAACCAAGACGTTGGACTGAGATTTTCAGCCCTCCCTCTTAATAATAACCGCGGAGAAGAAGAATTAAGAAACTCATGACTTACCTATGGCAATACCTACATATTTAATTTTAATCGGTTTTCTTAGCTATATAACCTTAACTCGTTGAGTACCGTCATTATAGACACAATGAAATAACAATAGGTTGCGGTCACGGGTGTCCTCGCGGTGTTTGACAGTTTAAAACACTCACCTACTTCCACTATATAGTACTGAATCCCTGGCTCTTACCAATTAGCATTCAATACAAAACAAAAGCCGAGAGTCCACAGCTAGGCTTGAGATGCGACGTGCCTGAGCTTACGCGTGGCGTCTAAAGACAGCGCGAGTATTTGCGCGTCACACGCAGCGTGCGCTGTGACCCAATTATGTATTCACATCTACACGTCCAGCTGTGATAAACCAGTATAAACGGACTGTTGAATCTAAATGGAAGACCATACGACGTAAGGTCATGATAAAATGGTGTGTATAACTTGATATGACGCTTGTGTACACATCTGTGCGTCGCATACAACTTGTTATGAATATTGTCGAAAGATATATGACTGCTGCGCTCTCCTGCTTCCCTGGTACCCCACACACGCATCCCATGGTAACATGCTATCAGTATGAAGAATGAACGTTTGTTTTTATTTATGTTTCAGTTAATTTGAAGAATCTGCTGTTGTTTGGAGTTTTTTGTTGTTTTATATGAAAGTCTAACTACATACAGTCACTAAACATCGTACGTTGTCATGTGAGACAATAACATAACTTAAGGTAACCAGAAGCAACATTTAAATACTATAATTTCCAGTCTTAATACTTAATACCACAGATGAGGCCCAATAGGGCAGATGCCGATACGGAGCCGCGCAGCACTTAACGGGTTACCGGGGCTCCGGTTCGAAGTGCAGGAGTAGGAACGGGGGGTTTTTAGTCAGTAAGGGTTTAACACTCCCTTTCGCCTCACCCAGGCGGGAGAAGTCATTGGATGATTTATCCCCCTTAAAAAAGTTTTTTTTTTAAACTTAGATATTAAATGCATCAACATTTCTGGACCTATCGATACTAAAAACCTTATAAATAAATATTCTCTGTAATAAAATTACAACATAAACAGTTACACGTAATCTTGTACAAATCTCGCCACAAAAATGAAAACACGAACAATTTTTTAGTAGGCACAAATAATCACCAGCATTAGCCACAGAATTGAGTTGGCAAACATTAAATTTAATCTATATCGGTCGATCAGTTCCCGAGGTTGGCTCACACGTACGCACATTTAGATCAGCTCCGAGATATCTGAATATTTATAAGGATGTACAGAAGGTCAAGTTGATATTGCATAATTATAATTTTAACTAATAAAATTATAACTAACAATAGCTTTACAATGTCAATTTGTACAGTAATCCTATTGATTTATTTCATTCTATTATTTACCCCCCTATTACTCGAAGTCATAACGTAAATTGTGAAAAGTAGGTGTTACATTCTACGGTGGCATTAAGTGCCATAATGTTCACCTCTGCCTACCCCTTCGGGAATAAAAGGCGTGATGTTATGTTGTGTGTAATTTTTCATTACTATTTCTGTTCTGGTGTTGCGGATGTGTATCGACGGCCCTGATCGCTTACCATCAAGTGATCCGTCTGCTCGTTTGCCTCCTATTCCATAAACAAATAACTTTACCAATCTTTTTAGCCGTGATGGTTACATCTACTACTTATTATTAGACATAATATAATGATAAATTGATAAAAATTTCATAAATGTTTAAAATAGGTACCAAAAATACCTGGTAGGTACACTCTCAATACCACGTTATAGGAATGATGACAGGGTATAAAAATTAAAAATCGAATTAATACGTCCGTTAGGTAATGAAAAAATATTAGACACGTATTTTTTTATTTTGTTGTATAATAAAAAGATAATTAGATATAACGAATCAAAAATTTAGGAGAGGGGGCCAAAACGTCATTTCTACGTATAAAATACAATAGGCTACAATGGGGTCCGCAGATAAAGATAAAGGCGTTTTCGGGGAGATTGAGCTCAGCTGCTTTTGCAGTTAGACAGATTAGACAGCTCACGGACGTAGATACAGCTAGGCTTGTCTATTTTAGTTATTTCCACAGCATTATGTCTTACGGCATTTTGTTGTGGGGTCGAGCTGCAGAAATAGAATCAATATTTATTCTACAAAAGCGGGCTATCCGAGCAATAGAACTTACGCCGTTGCGAATCGCTGGGAGAATTGTTTAAAACGATAAATATTTTAACGATGCCCTGTCAATATATATATGAAAATATAATGTATGTAAGGAAAAATAGGCAATTGTTTGAAAAAATAAGCGATAGACACAATTTTAATAACTAGAGGCAAAAATAAGTTAGCTATACCGCAATTCAGACTGTCCAAAGTACAGAAATCCTTTATGGGGTTAAGTATTAAATGCTATAATAAAATACCAAATAGCATACTAGATCTCAGTGAAAGTAAATTTAAAACATATATTAAGCGCGAATTATGTAATCAAGCTTACTACACACTGACAGATTATCTTGAAGATAAGAATGCTTGGCAGCATGTTGGTTCGGCTCCACTGGACAATACTCAAATGTAGTCAGTAGTTAAATTCCAATAGTAGGTAATATAATACATAATTTAATACTTTAACTCTAATGTAGACAATCTAGTTTCCTTATGGCATCGAGCATTTCTTTCTTTACTGAAACAAAGAGTTTCCTTTTTCTTGTATAGAGGTAGAAGCACTATTTCTATGGATTGTCAGTATGCATATGTGAGCACCATATTAGACTTAAGATTTTTATTTCTTTTTATTTTAGTAAGTTATTAGTATAATGCGTCAAGCGTGTCTATGCATTGTTCTTACATATGCGTACAGTATTGAAATATGTATCAGAGACATTGTAGAACATACTTTTTTTAAAAAGAGTAACGAATGGAGTTTCTTGCTCGTTCTTCTCCACCTAATTTCACTGACGGACTGACTGACAGACTATTATTTATTTTGTATTTGTTGACGTTTCAAAAGTACCAAACTATGGTTTAATTGAAATAAATGCTTTGACTTTGACTTTGAAAATGTACATACAAGTGACGTGACGTGACGTTATATCGTCGAAAGTATTCGTTTCTGTAAAAAAATAAAAAATACGTGTGTAATATATTAAAATAATCTAACATTAAAATAAAGATTAGTCATCTACCCTATTGAATAGATTTTTAACAGCTATCATAACGAAAGAAGAAAAATGAAGGATCTCAGTTTGACCTATATGTATGTTTGTTTGTGCACGAATAACTTGCGATTATTTATATATTGTTTTCATCCGAATTGTGTAGGTATCTAGATTAGTATAAGGCACAAATTAAAATTTAATTTAATTAGATAATAAGTAAATACTGGAATAAGTAAGTATTTGTAAGACTGATGGCCACACTATCGTATTGGATTAGTCTGTAATGGTAGTTGTTAGCATTAAATAAATAAATAAATAAAAATAAATAAATAAATTTATTATTTTGACTAGCTGTTGCCCGCGACTTCGTCCGCGTAGATTAATGACTTCTGACAGAATTCATCAGAATCAATTCAGTGCCCAATTAAGATTTACCTATTGTGAAATGATTTATCGTAATTTCAATAAATTAAAAATCCCGCAGGGTTCTTACCAGTCCCGGCCCGATCACGTAAGTTTTGAGTAATAAAAACTTCGACTATTGTTGTACAGAATCTCTATGAAATAAGTTCAGTGGTTAAAAGATAGAGAGTCCTGGAGCATTGACGCATAGTTCCCGTTCCCGAGGGACTCCTGAGATAAAAACTTTCATACGTTACTCAGGTCCCAAATCATCGTTTTACCGAATATAATTCAAAAAGATTCGATGATTCTAGATTCAATTTTCATTCCCAATTTCACACCAACTATCATTCCCTATTTTATCCCCTTAGGCGTGGAATTCATCAAAATCCTTTCTAAGGAGATACCTATGTCATAGTAACTTTATGCATGCAAAGTCTCAGCCCGATCGGTTTAAAACTGGTAAAGTATCACACAAACTTTCACCCTCTATATTACCCACTTTGGGGTGGAAATGTTCAAAAACCTTTCTAAAGGGACGTGTATGTCATAATATCTACCTGCACGCCGAATTTCAACCCGATCTGTGTAAAACTGACAAAGCCTCATACAAACTTTCATCCCCTACATTATCCCATTGGAGGTGGAAATGATCAAAATCCTTACTTGGAGATGCCTACGTCATAACATCTACTTTCATGCCGAATTTCATCCCCATCGGTGTAAAACTGACAAAGTTCCATACGAACTTTCACCCCCTATTTTACCCTCTTGGGAGTGAAAATGATCAAAATTCTTTCTTAGAAGATGCTTACGTTATAACATCTATCTGCATGCCAAATTTCAACCTGATCGGTTTAAAACTGACAAAGTCTCATACAAACTTTCATCCCCTATTTTACCCACTTGGGGGTGGAAATTATCAAAATCCTATCACAGCGGATGCTTACGTCATAACATCTATCTGTATGCCAAATTTTAGCACAATCTGTCCAGCGGTTTGGGCTGTACGTTGATAGATACTTCAAAAGTCGTTTTTTTTATTGATACAAAACAAAAGTTACAATTTCTGGAATTCCTTTGGTACCTACTTATATAAAAACTTTGCACATCCTAAGAGACCTATGTACCAAGTTACATGGTTTTATCTCCAAAAAGAGCGTGAAAGAGTAGCAGACAGACAGACAGAGTTACTTTCGCATTTATAATATTAATATATATAGTTAGGATGGTGTTTTCAGAAAAGTATTTGTTACATTTAGGAGAAGGTTTTAACATATTAATTAATCAACTTCAAAAAAGAGGTAGTTGATGTCGTGTAGTTTATAAAAGATATGTATACTTAGCACTTACCCTGCTGTAAGTAAACCTTTGTCTTACCTCCAACTTACCCTCATCTTTCCTATAAAAAATATCAAAGCATACCCACATTATTGTCTCACAAAAACTTGAGTACCATTCGATTCAAGTACAAGTCTATCCGATAAACAAACATTGAACCTTTTGAGCTCCCCTGTATCATGGCGCAAGCGATTAGCTGTGTACTCGACCTCGTTAGATGAAAGAAGCTATTCATTGGGACACATTAAAATTACGATTTATAGACATACTACCATACATACAGTGTACTCTGATTGGAAGCAGTTTGTACTTACGACTACAGATCAAGTTATACATAACCAGTATAAACTGACCTTTGCATGTACGAAAAAATGATGCAAAGAGAGATCATAATAAACTGGTCGTGTATAGCTTGGTGTGTGCCAGGATTATACAAGATTTAGGTAATTTTGAAGAGGGTGACTAATATTAGGGGCGCATTTTCGATTCAAAATCTCAAGTTACAAACTTCAAATTCGAGGATAATTTAAGATTTTCAGTATGGAGGTAATAAACACAGACTTATTACAAGTCTATGTAAGGATGAGAGAAATGAAACATGTGGTAGATGAATACAAACTGTCTTTATTTTAGAGAGCACTGGATTATATAAGATTACATAGCTCATAGGTACTAATATAGACGTAGTAATATGCATATAGGTGCTTCATACAGTACACCTCCCCTGACAAAAGAAAAAAAAAATATAGGTATACAATTTTTTTTATTATTATTACTATTTTTTTATAACATAATATCTTTATTATATCCTTAACAATTACGATATTAGAACTTATTTTTAAAAATATGCAAAGTTATGCTTTACCCACTCTTTACACTAACTTAAAAATTAAAACATATATTTCCTTAAACATAGATTACATAGATAATAGAGGTATAACAATGTTACGTATAACAATTTTTTTATGGTACAGTTTCGTTCTGTTTTTATGCACAATATCAAATTTTCCATTTTTTAAAATTTGTACATTCGGAGATACATCTTTAATAACAATATAAGGACCTGAATACACTGGCGTAAATTTATTACCACTCTCATTTTTTAATAAAACTAAATCATTTTCTTTGTATGTAATCGGATTCATGGCTTTATCATAATTATCCTTACGTTTCAATTTACTTTTTATCAAATAATTACGAGCATCGCTTTGAGATTTTTGCAGTCTAAACTTTAATTCTAAAGGGTAATTATCAAAATTGTAAATGGGCTCTATCTCTCTCGTAAGGTTACTGGGTAAAGTGCACTTTTTACCGTAAACCAATTCGAAAGGTGTGTACCTCTAATTTGTTTCACTGTGAACTGATGTATTAACTGAAAATGTCCAAAATGGTAACCAACTACTCCATGTCTCTGGTTTATTTCCCGTTTGGATGCGTAAGTATGCTCCTAAGTGTTTGTGTGTGTTTTCTAATCCTCAAATTGTTTGATGGTGATATGAAGTGGAATTCAACTTCTCAATATGTAATAAACTACACACTTCTTTGAATGTAGTAGACATAAATTCCGTACCCCGATCGGTTGCTATTACGCGTGGGATACCATGTTTTAATATAAAATTGTTTACAAAAGATCTAGCTACTTCTACGTTATTTTTATTGCGTAACGGGTAAGCTTCTACATATTTTGATAACTCACACTGAATAGTCAAAATGTAAGTATTATCAAACATGTCCTTATCTAATGGTCCTACAATGTCTAGGTATATTTTCTCAAAAGCTGTGTTCGCGGTGGACGTAACGCTCATTGGTTCTTTTACATGAATCGAATGTTTTTGTTTCTGACACTGATCGCAATTTTTCACATACTTATAAACATCCTTTTCGAGTTCTGACCAAAAATAATACCTTTTGATATTATTGTACATTCGTTTGATACCTGCGTGGCCACTCGTAGGTAACAAATGAAAGTCGTTAAGTATGATTCGTCTCTCATTTACATCATTAACTCTTTCTACATTTCAATACACAAATTCGTGGTTCGGACCACTGTTTATTTTTACTTATTTCATTGACAACCTTTTTAATAAACAATGAAGATCTCTTATCTTTTATAAAGTATATTTCATCTACATTTATATTTATACAAAACATTTCCAACTCTCTCACAAATTCACTTAGTGATAATTGTGATCGGGAAGTTGGATTTATATAAATTGTCAACTTTTTGGGCGAATATGAAAATACATTGCTAGATTCATTAATTTGCCCTTTTTTATACCTCTATAAATTATTTAAGTCATTCTGTGAAATGTATCTCAACTCTACAGATTCTTTCGGGTTACTATGTGTCTCAACAACTCTTGGCTGTTCAGACCAATTATTGTCATTGGAACCCATAGTAGGTAAAGTATCTCGATTAAATTTTTTACTTTGCCTTCTGCTTGCTCCAAGTTTTATTAAATAAACTGTAATTTCTAGCAAGCTTTCATATAATTCCTTAATAAACTCAGCCATATAGAGGTAGGTATATGACTAACCATAATTCGTATTTATATACTACTTACTATATTAAAACTGATACTTTGCTGATATACCTAATGCAGATAATAAAAGTATATATTATATGTTAAATAACTAACTTATATCTACCGATTCAGTCCATTATACGACGTTTTATCACTACACTGCACACGCGCACTTAATACACTGCACCCGTGAACTTTATATTTTTGGATTAGCACTTCGCACTTTATCGACGTTTCATACACGGCTGTCGGTTACCCCGGCATCAGTGCCTGGGTACTTCTTCGGGTGAAACTGCTGTTGTCGTCTCAGGAAAGACCGTCTCGTTGCATGTTCATCAAATCCCTGGCGAATCCATCTCAAATGGCACTTTCTGTATACCTTAAATATCATATACAACACGCCAAGGCCGACGCAAAGAACGACGATGGATAGGAGTATGTTATTGGTGGATAAATGGAACCTCTGTTCCTCTACTGGCGCATTATTCGTACCACCAGCGGAGTTTTGAGCAATTATTACAGGCTCTTTGGAGTAGGATTTTCCCATTTTTCTTGTAGTTTTAATTCACTCTTACACTTAATGAGTGTGATGCAGTCACGGCTTGCGATTACAGTGTATTTAAACATTGTTAAAACAGTGCACAATCTAACAATGTTTATGAAGCACAGTCCTTATACGTCGCGGTGTCGGATCGCGAGCGCGTGTGGCGTAGCCCTCGGCAGGGTCGCCATGTAAGGATGAGAGAAATGAAACATGTGGTAGATGAATACAAACTGGCTTTATTTTAGAGAGCACTGGATTATATAAGATTACGTGGCTCATAGGTACTAATATAGACGTAGTAATATGCATATAGGTGCTTCATACAGTACACCTACGAGGGTTTTCAATCGTAAGGGGGTGAATTGTAACTATATATTAGTACATGCACGGAATACCAAATTACTATGGAAAAGAAAAAGGGGAGTTTATTTTTGTAAGAGTAATATCTTGTGCATATGACTACTAGAGTTGTGTTTCCAATGACAAACTTTAATAGCGTACCTCGCAACTTTACTCAAAGACTGTTCATCCAACACGATGGATTTTAGATCTTGTTACCAGGTTGAAACTTCGATATCGGTTCTAAGAGCAAGTAATATTTATGATAATTCTCGATGATAGCAAGTCGTAACAATACGTTGGTATTATGGTAATAGAAATAGTAAGTTTAGCAGCAATGGTAACAAGTACAATTGCGTACAATAGATACCGGATCGGATCGTACGAGCATCCGATGTTCGGCGGAATAGTTACACAACTTCTAGGCTAGTTTCTGTCTACACTACCGGACGAGAAAACTGGAACGGCTTGAGAATATATTTTTTTGTTCCATTTTTGTGATTTTGTATTTTAAATCGTTTGTAGTTTTATCAGATTGCATGTGAATAGAAGATAAAGGCTGTAGAGTATTTTGCAAGTGAGTGTATTTTTTTGCTCAGTGCCCTATTATTTAATCGGATGCCCATTGCAATAATATAATTCTCGATTACTTATTATTTTACTAAGATAGATAACATTGTTATTTGAATTCTAATAAAATTTAAGCGTGATAAGCTGACATGTTAAAAAAATCAAGGCCTGCACGGTTGGTGCGGTGGCTGGGCAACCGGCTGCCGTGCAACGTGTCGCGGGTTCGATTCCCGCATGGAAATTGTTGTTTCAGGTCTGGATGTCATTGTGTATGTAAATTTATATGTTTTTAAACGCACCCACGACACAGGAGAAAATCCTAATGTGGGGCAAAGTAATAAAAAAAAACAAAAAAAAATTTAGATTTGTGGACATCAAATAAAAATGCATTGAACTGTTACACTTCTTTAACTTCGCACAGACAGATAAAAGAAATAACCAACCACTTCGTCAAGACATCACAACGAAGTAGTAGAAGCTACACACACACAAGAAATGACTAAAAATAATACAAATAATAGCACCCTTCCTCATGACACTACTTGTAAGTTTTCAATGTCGCACTTTAAACTTAGGACATAAAACCCGGGTGTGCCGCTACATCTGTCCGCCACTGTACGGCTACTGGCAACATAAGTGGTGACTCGGAACATTGCAATACAGTGTACTAACTATTCCCATACGACTGCACACTTTATTGTGCTAACTCTCGGGATTTCAATGAGATGATTTCTCTAGAGTATGACTTGAGGCTGGTCTTGGTTTTAGGACTTTAATTGAAGAGAATATACTACTAGAGTTGTTGCGATGTTGAGATGTTGTACGTCTTGGATTGTTTACATAAATTAGAGGAGAATGTTAATGTCAAGATTATCAAGACACCACTGACAAACCGTGAAGGAAAACATCGTGAGGAAACCTGGGCTTATAATTTATAATTATAAGTTTGAATTCGCCAACCAGTAAAGAGCAAGCGTAGTGATTAAAGTTCTCCGTGTGAGAAGACGCTTTGCTCAGCAGTGGGCATTTATAGGCTGTTGATGATGATGTATGATGTAGCTGGCTATTAAACTGGTCTAAGTAGGTATTAATATTTGATTGCTTTATTTGTCTAAGTCTAGGAAATTGACTCTCAAGAAGAAATGTACAGTAGCCTGCTGGCTAGTGTTCTGTCGAATTTATTCATTGGATTTTCGACTCTATGTCAATACAATACAGTTGAAGATTTAATAGAGAAACTTGAGAGAAAAGGATAGGTGGGCCTGCTGGCCGCTGTATTAGTAAATAATAAACAGAAAATCTGTTATCTTATCCTTATTTCTAAAATAGACAACGTTTAAACTGTCAAACACCAAGCGGTCACCGGTGACCGCAACCTATTGTTCTATAATTGTGTCTACAATGACGGTACTCAACGAGTTAATTTCCACATATACAATATACATGCTGCAAACGTACTTCATTTTCGGAAAAAGAAATTACACTCGGTGGCCGATCGCAAGTGCGACTACCGGCCAAGGGGTCTCGGGTTTGATACCCGCGTCGGGCAAAGTATTACTGGGTTTTTAAAAAATTCTCAGTAGTAGCAGGGAGTCGGGAATTGTGCCCGGTATATGGCAATAGGCTCACCCCCTATTACATGGGACTCAAAGTGGGTGTTACGTTGTACAGTTGCATAACGTACCTACACCTCTGCCATCCCTTCGGGGATAAAAGGCGCGATGTTATGTTATTTATTTTTACATTTTTACAATTTTAATAGTTTTTGTTTTCGTGTTATTCATGCAACATTAGCCTTGAGCAGTTGATGACAACTGTAACACGTAGTATAACATGAGACATAATTTTATTACTATTAAACACATTAATCGAATAACAAGTTGGTATCGATTAGCATATCGATCCCAACACTCGGTCTTTCGTTCTAAATGTTAATGTCAAAAAGTGTCAAAGGGGCAGTCGGTTGACGATCGCCGAGCGTGCAATAGTGTAAGTGATGTTTCTGTTATTTTTTTGTAAATATACTGTTTAGAATCTATTTAATGTTTGATTTTTACCCTTTTCCCTCCTGAGTCTTTTCATCTCAGAAGTGGGATCGGTACGAAAACAAATGGTTTTTGCATAAATTACCTACGCGCCATAATAATGTGAACATATTGGCGCGGCCATTTTGATCATAGCTATTCATCAAATATTGTCCAAATATAGTGTAACATTAAACAGTATCTCTTAAATTATGTTGATTATCAAGTTTCCAGTAAGGATCAAATGGCTGCGAATAGATTTAATTTGAATGTTTGAAAAAAAAAACCGTCACTAGAAAAACGGTTTGCCAGTTCGTTATTTTGTCAAAATATGAAGTTAATTTAACAAAGCACATGACCCTGTCAATTTAAAATTATAGCTATGGATTACGTGGATATAAACGGATTTTATTCAAGTTTGTTTAGACCCACCTCCAGTTATTTTCTATTCTGTCAGACACTAGTATTCATAAGAAATAGTGATATTAATCGAACAGATTACTTAGTACTTTTACGTGTTATACAAATTACCCGTTTAGCACCTTCCTAATTGAAAGCTTTGAGCAATTAAGAGTAAATTTAGTTAGTTAAATCAAAGTCTAAAATCAAAACCTGTAAGTTTCAGACAATGAGTGACAAATGTGGAGCGAATACGAAGAAATCAAAGAGGCTGACTACACCGTGCCCTCATTCGGACCACGAAATGCGAAGTAGTCGAGTATCGCGCAGCCGTACCAGGCACAGTAGCAAGCGTAGCCGCAGCCGCAGCCGTTGTTGCAGTCGAAATACCCACCGCCATTCTCGATGCCGAGAGACGCGCAGTCGAAGTCGCAATTCCCGTCGTGATAGACCTCGGCGTGGAGGTCATCGCACACCAGATCGCAGATTGCAAGACTCGGAACGAGAACTGTCAGAGACCAGGAAGCGGCTGAGGTTATTAGAAGACCAGGTTCACCGCCGACAAGCGTCGGGCGATTTACATCGGAGTCCTTCAACGGGCAAGCGAGGTACGTCAGAATTGCATGTTCATTTGGATTCCTCTCATCAGAATATGGACGAAGAACCTAGCTCTAAGAAACCTAAATTAGGACCTACAGAATTCTTTGAGGAATTCTTAAATGTTTTGAAAGGTAGGTCAGGGGATCGTGAGTTCCTTTCCAGCCTCAATAATGTCGTGCCAGAATATGATCCACTATCCAAGGAACAAACTATTAACGCATGGCTCGACAAGATTGAGGAATGTGCCGAAATCTATGGCTGGAATGAAAAACAAACAATTCACTATGCCCTGCCTAAACTCACTGGTCATGCCCGTACATGGTATCAGGGATTGCCTTCTATTAAGCATACGTGGAGTGAATGGAGAGTCCTGCTCAAAGAATCATTCCCAGCAACCGAGAATTACGCGGACTTACTCATGGAAATGCTTAATAGAAGGATACGACCCGGGGAGTCCTTAGAGATTTATTACTTTGCAAAAATAAACCTTCTCAACCGTTGTAAGATTTTCGATAAACAAGCAGTGGACTGTTTGGTGCAAGGGATCGAGGATAGAGGTGTTCGAGTAGGGGCCCAGGCGGCTAAATTTAAAAAACCTGAAGAAATACATGAATTTTTCAAAACTATTAAATCCTTTTCTCGAGAACAGTCTGATTCAAAAGGACGCAATAGTCGTGACACTCGCTTATCGAGTAACACCAACAATTCTTTTAGTGACAGTGCACCGAACAGAAACAATCAAAAGGGAAAGACTATGACTTGTTTTAATTGTCGAGAGATAGGACACCCAAGTTTTAAGTGCCCTAAACCAATTATTAAGTGTACGAAGTGCAACCTTATGGGCCACACGTCTTCTAATTGTACGAATAAAACTAAGGAACAGCAGTTAAGTGAGAAAGATAAAAGTGTCCTTAAGGTTTCACTTCAAAACGATTCTAGTAACAAGTATAAGTTAATCATAAAGGTCAACGGGAATCCTATAAATTGTTTGGTAGACTTAGGTAGCGAAGCGACAGTTATGCGTGAAAGTGATGCTAAAAAAATAGGTTTACAATGGGAATATGTTAACGGCCCATTCTTGAGGGGACTAGGAAATATCCCATATTTACCTAGAGGCCGCACTAAAGTAGATATTGAGGTTCAAGGTATTAAAGAAAAGGATATTGAAGTATTTATAGTAGATGACACATTGATTAGTTATGGCATTTTACTAGGACATAGTTTTACTGAACGGCCAAATTTACAAATCATTAAAACTAATACGGATTTAAAATTCGAACGTCTAACTGTGACACCAATTAAACTATTTCTGTTATCCAGAGAAGATACAGAAATAGATATTGGCCAAATGAAGTGTATCCCTGTCAAATGTCCTGATGATCTGAGTGGAAACATTTACATAGATGGTACAGTTAGGGGCAGTATCGGCAACGAATATTATCTTTTGCCAGGCGAGTACCACATAGTTAACGGCATCTGCTCATTGCTACTACAGAATGTAGGGGGTAAACCTGTAGTCATCACGAAAGATACACTCATCACTAGAGCACGCTATCTTGGATCTGATATGTTTATTCATAGAGTTTCCGAAGAAGAAGGTAGTTCTCTTGAAAACGTGACCATTAAACATGGTCAGCAATTGACTGACATACAAATAAGACAATTTACCGATTTACTAACTAAGTATAAGGCTTGCTTTTCCAATGGTATGCACGATTTGGGATTTACAACGGTGACAGAGATGGAAATAAGTCTTAAAGATACGACCCCTGTTGTTTATAGACCCTATCGCTTACCATACTCTGAGCGAAAATTAGTTCGAGATATGGTGAGTGAAATGATGGCTCATGGCATCATTCGCGAATCAAGCTCTCCGTATGCCAGCCCAATTGTGCTGGTACAGAAGAAGTCTGGGGAAAAACGTCTTTGTGTCGACTATAGAGCCCTAAATAGTCGCACCAAACGAGACCACTATCCGCTACCTCGGATAGAGGATTTACTAGACCAATTATCAGGACAATCATTGTTCACGTCTTTAGATTTGGCTTCAGGATACCATCAGATACCTATAGCGGAACAGTCTCGTGAGAAAACGGCATTCGTTACGCCTGACGGGCAGTACGAGTATACTCGTGTGCCCTTCGGGTTGGCGAATGCCCCTGCAGTTTTTCAGCGCACCATTCATAAAATCCTAAGTCAAACTAAGATTAGTTACGTCATTGTATATATGGATGACATTCTTATCCCCTCCAAAAACTTTGAAGAGGGTTTACTACGACTCGAAGAAGTCTTAGACCTCCTTAAACAAGCCGGACTTACTCTAAAAATAGAAAAGTGTAGTTTTTTTCAGGAATAGATAGAGTTCCTTGGCTTTCAAATAGATAGAAACGGTGTTAGGCCAGGGATTCAAAAGGTTGAAGCTGTTGCTAAATTTCCTGAACCACGTAATCAGCACGACATCAGGCGATTTATTGGACTAGCCAGTTTCTTTAGGAGGTTTGTCAAGGGATTTGCGATGATAGCGAGACCTTTGACCAATCTCTTGAGGAAGGATATACAGTGGAAATGGGAAAAGGCGGAGTCTGATGCCTTTGAAACCCTTAAAAGATGTTTAATTAATAGGCCAGTACTAGCTCTTTATGACCATAGCGCACAAACACAGGTACATACTGACGCCAGCAAATTTGGCGTGGCGGGGATATTGCTCCAAAGAACTGGAGATGACCCTTGGCGTCCAATAGCGTACTTCAGTCGGCAGACCACCATAGACGAAATGAAACTCCACTCATTCGAACTGGAGACGTTGGCCGTCGTCAGTACACTTAATAAGTTCCGTATTTATCTCATCGGAATTAAGTTTACTATTGTCACGGACTGTAACGCTCTGCGCTCTACATTCACTAAAAGAGACTTAGTCCCTCGGATATCTAGGTGGTGGATCCAATTCTTGGAGTTTGACTGCAATATTGAATATCGACCAGGAGAAAGAATGTCCCATGTAGACGCTCTCAGCAGAGGTCCTATAGAAGGTAAATGTGCTGAAGCTGTACATACACTTGACATTCTGTCGGTGGGATCCGAAGATTGGATCGCTACAGTTCAGTCATCTGATGACGAAGTAGGACGAATTAAAGAGATCCTAGAGGATCCTGAAACCCCGAAGATTGCGGGTATTCACAAGGAGTACAAGATCAAAAATGGTCGGGTATTCCGTATCCTCAGTGATGGTACATTAAGATGGTTGGTACCTCGTGGAGTTAGATGGCAGGTGCTTAAGACAAATCATGACAACATTGGACATTTTGGATTTGATAAAACCTTACAAAGAGTGAGGTCGCTCTTTTGGTTCCCCAAAATGCGTAAATTCATAAAAAAATATGTCAGCGCGTGTCTTGAGTGTGCCCATCACAAACTCCCGTCAGGAGCGAAGAAAGGTTTCTCCATCCAATACCCAAGATCGAGATCCCATTTCACACACTACATGCGGATCATCTTGGTCCCTTCCCTCGAAGCAAACGACGTAATGTTTATATATTAGTCATCGTTGATGCATATACCAAGTACGTGAGCTTGACCCCTGTCAAGAGCACAAAAACGAAAGAGACTATTAAAGCGTTTAAAAATCTCTTTAGTTACTTTGGTAGTCCCACACGTATTATTACGGATAGAGGCACTAGCTTCACAAGCAAAAAGTGTAAGTTATTTGTTAATTCTATTGGAACTAAGCATATCCTGAACTCTGTGGCTACTCCCCGGGCAAACGGCCAAGTCGAGCGGTACAACCGCACGATTTTGGCCTCTTTAGGATCCATGGCTCATGGAAAAGGCAATAATACTTGGGACGAATTGTTACCCGATGTACAGCTTGGTATTAATACTGCTATACACGAGGTCACTAAGAAAACCCCGACCGAGCTACTTTTAGGTAGGAAAGTCAGTAACCCAGCACAAGGTTTGCTTAATGATATAGTCTACGATATAGGTGAAGGTACGAGTAGCGAGACATTAGATGATATTCGTTCTGAGGCAGGTGAACGTATAAGGAAGAATCAACAAATCAATAAGAGTAGATTTGATAAACATAGGAAGGATAGTAGGAAATATAAGGAAGGCGATCTAGTGCGTATAATAAGAGCAGTCGTGACTGGTCCCGGTCAGTCCAAAAAGCTAGAGGCAAAATGCCAAGGGCCTTATAGGATTAAAAAGGTTTTACCAAACGATCGCTATTTAGTAGAGGATACCCCGTTGACCAGAAAGGGTCAACGCTATGAAAATGTCATGTCAGTTGACAAAATATTTCCATGGTTGAGCTTTGGTGAAACCGCTTGTCATTCAAACGAAAGTAGCGAGTGTAGCGATAGTGAATATAGTGATTAAATAAATAAAACAACAGCGAAATAATAATCAATAATATAATGTTATTCATAAAGGTGTATAATTATGTATGTGATTAGTAGAGAATGTAAAAACAATATTGACCATGTGATCCAACATTATAGCGGTGAAAATATTACATGTAATAACTTAAATACAAATTAGTAAAACAATTGGAAAGTATAAAATGATTACGAGTACTTACGTTATTAGGTAGCGATTTATAACTAAAGAGAAATACTTAAGTGAACTTAAAAAGCGAGGATGTCATGTAGCGGGCATGATAGGCATATGAACTTGCCGCCCAGGAGTTGTTGCGTGACATCGCAGTGGTTGCGTGGTGGCGGTGAAGGAAGTAGCCCTCACTCCGCACCACTATAGATTAGTACCGCGGGTGTTACGTAGCGGGCATGAGAGGCATATGAACTTGCCGCCCAGGAGTTGTTGCGTGACATCGCAGTGGTTGCGTGGTGGCGATGAAGGAAGTAGCCCTCACTCCGCACCATTATAGATTAGTACCGCGGGTGTTACGTAGCGGGCATGAGAGGCATATGAACTTGCCGCCCAGGAGTTTGTTGCGTGACATCGCAGTGGTTGCGTGGTGGCGGTGAAGGAAGTAGCCCTCACTCCGCACCATTATAGATTAGTACCGCGGGTGTTACGTAGCGGGCATGAGAGGCATATGAACTTGACGCTCAGGAGTTGTTGCGTGACATCGCAGTGGTTGCGTGGTGGCGGTGAAGGAAGTAGCCCTCACTCCGCACCACTATAGCAGTGTGCTGTGTAGCGGGCATGAGAGGCAAGCATTATGCCGCCCAGGAGTTGTTGTACAGCATCACAGTTATAGCGGTTAGTTGAATAACTAGTAGATCTTAAGTTTCAGTTACAGAATTGATATTTTCTATTTTTTTTATATACCTCTATATATCAATTTAACGTGAGGACACGTTATGTGAAGGATGGCCGATTGTAACACGTAGTATAACATGAGACATAATTTTATTACTATTAAACACATTAATCGAATAACAAGTTGGTATCGATTAGCATATCGATCCCAACACTCGGTCTTTCGTTCTAAATGTCAACGTCAAAAAGTGTCAAAGGAGCAGTCGGTTGACGATCGCCGAGCGTGCAATAGTGTAAGTGATGTTTCTGTTATTTTTTTGTAAATATACTGTTTAGAATCTATTTAATGTTTGATTTTTACCCTTTTCCCTCCTGAGTCTTTTCACAACTATTGTTACATAACAGAAACATTAAATCCTTACTTTTATGAAAATATGACTTGTTTATAACCATCACGAGTCAGCGTTTTTCAGGAGCGTTATATTTACACACATGTTCATATATGAAATGCCAACAAAATAATATCAAAACTCTCACTCTAATATACATTAAAATACAACAATTGCACACATTCATACATTCAATTCTTCTATCGAAACAAATTACAGTAATTATAGAAACGATGTGAACTCTAAACAATCAGACTTCTATCGAAGTTCCAACTTATTATTCGAAGGTAATAATGAAATTCTTCCACAGAATGGACCGCCATTGACTGTCAATGTCGTAGGTAAATGATTGCTGGGCAGACTGGGCAAGCTGGGGCAGAGTGGGCACGTCGGGCTAGGCATACAATAATGGGCAATTGCCCTTAATGACCGTTCTATGAACGGATTGAGTAGTACACCCGTTGGTGAATGTAACTTGAAATATATTCAGTTATAATGCAAGAAACTTTTTTATGGAATAGCAGGCAAACTATCATCAGGTGATCCTGATGGTAAGCGATCAGCGCCGCCCATGGACACCCGCAACACCAGAGAAGTCACAGGTCGTGTCGGCCTTTTAACCTATTTTGATCTCATTTTCAAATTTGGAAAATTTGTGTTACAATTGAAGTTTACCCAAATGTAGGATAGAGTTTTCAAATAATGCGGCCGAGAAATGAAAAGCAAACTTAATCTCCTTTTCTTTTCTCATTTTGTTATACCTATTAACTATGATAAAAAATGTTTAACAAAATATAACGCGACAAAATGTGTAAAAAGAAATATGTTTTTTTTATCTCAGTAGTAGCACGGAGTTTGGAAATGTGTCCGGTATATGGCAATAGGCACATAATAAACGAAATTAGTGAAAAGTGGGTGTTACATTGTACAGTGGCACTAAGTGCCGTAATGTGCACCTCCGCCTACCCGTTCGGGAATAACAGGATGTTATGAATATGTTTAAATTCGACCACTGGGCGACCTTAATTTTTTTAATTCCAGTACTTAGACAATTATTACCAGTCTCTACGCTCAATACAACAACCTTAAAAAAGAAACAACAATAACCATTTAACCAATTTCCTCGCTACGTGTACAATAGACCAGTACCTCTGCCGAGCCCTTTAAATCACGTAATGAGTGCGCGGCGTGTTGCAACGCCTCAGCGGTTAATAGAGCATGCTGTCCCACCGGGTGGACATGAGTCACTGATTAAACTCCCGGCCTGGCCTACACGTAGCTTTCATTAAAACTTACGTCGCCAGGATATTGTCACTATACATAACGTAACGTTACGCCTATTGATTCACGAAGAGGTAGACAGAGGCGCACAAATACAATATAAATTTGAGAAACGGATAAAAATGATCGCCTGTGGTGCCTATTGCCATGTAACGGGCGTATTCCCAGATATTGTTATAAGTTTTGTTATAAGACTAGCTGATCGTGCAAACTTCGTACCGCCTGAAATGTTTATTTCTCTCTTTATAAACCTTTCCTGAACTTCCACAAACAGTTCAAGACCAAAATTAGCAAAATCAGTCCAGCCGTTCTAGAGTTTTAGCGAGACTAACGAACGGAAATTCATTTTTATTAATATAGATAGATTGGACATGGTATCGAACTCAGCACTCGATTCGTTCACAGCAAAAGAAGATTTACTCACATAAAGTTCACGACTATATTAGACTTCTGGAAACTACACTTTACCAACCAAAATGAGTAACCAAACTACGTAGGTACTAAGTCACATGCTTTATGGGGACATTTTCTTAGCTTTAACCATCCCTGTTGACTTTTAAAGCAGGCCATAAACTAGTCCATAAGATAATTTAAAACACCCGGGCGGGCGATGCCGCGGGATAAACCTAGCCGCAATATATCACGGTAGGAACGCCTTTACAATGCACTCAGACGTACGTATAATTTTATATATATCCCCCAATGAAAATTCGAATTATTACGGAAGGAAGCTCTCCTGGTTTTAACATAACGTTGTTGGTAACTGTAGTGGTTTATTTTAAGTTATTGTTCGCGGCTTGTTGCGTTTTCGGTCTATTTACGTGTATAAAATTGAGATTAGAAAATGTAAAAAATATGAGCCTATAGCATGGCTTGACACTAGTCGAGTTCCTCGTCAAATAATTACGTGAATAAGCCGAAAACATAATGATGTTAAAAAGAGTTCAGAACTAGCAATAATTAAGAAAATATTTCAACATAAAAATAAGTTTATTATTGCGATGGGATATTTACATGGTAAGTATAAGTAAGATATCTATTTATATTAGAATTAGTTTACCTAGCTGTCCTATGACACGGCCAGAGGCTACATGTAGCTGAAATATTATATACTAGCATCTCTGTCCACCACTTCGAGTAATAAAGACGAATAATATCTTATAGTTTGTTAAACATTTCCATTAAAAAAACGAATTACACATTACAACAAGAAATGAAAACATGAATAGCCTTAATGTAGGTATTGTTCTAACAAATTCAGCATCCAAATATGAAGTAAAATGTCTTGACAATAATTCAAATAGCAACAAAAGTTTAATTAAAGGATGTGTACTCATCAGTTGTTTTGGATGTTAATTTGTTCCCAGACGTGCTATTATATAACTAATATCGCCTGAAAAAGCGAGCAATTTCCCGAAAGTGACACGTAAAAGTTTCACTCGTATACTCGGTATGAACAACATTTCAGTACACGCACTGGGAGGAAAAAACGAAGCGAACATTTGAAAAAGTTATAACTTACTCGTGGTACTCACTTTAGTCTTTTTTTATGGCATAAGCCGGTAAATGAGCAGACGGATCACCTGATGGTAAGCAATCGGCGTCGCTCATGGACATCCGGAACACCAGAGGCATGTTTTTTTTTAAGGGGGAAAATCATCGAATGTCTGCTCCCGCCTGGGTGAGGCGGGAGGGAGTGTCAGACTCTTACTGACTAAAAACCACCCCGTTCCTTCTCCTGCACGTCGAGCCGGAGCTCCGGTAACCCGTTAGGTTCTCCGCGACACACCAGAGGCATTACAAGTGCGTTATCGGCCTTTTGGGAATTAGGAATTTGTGGATTGTTGGGAATTCAGGGATTGAGGATTAGGGGAGGGGGGATATTTGGGCCTCCGGTAACCTCACTCACATATCCATTGCAGGACATAATGTACACAGGGCTTTCAATTACCTAGGGATGTGCTGTAACAGGCTTTGCACTGTAGGGGCTCCGGAGCAGGTCTCTTCAATAGACCCGGTGTCGCTTGCAGGTGCTGAGGCCACCGGGGTGCTTTTAGTGAGGTATGAGTCCCACACTAGTCCACCACTTAGCCTTTCTCCCCAAAAAACTAGGCGCTTTTTGAAGGTTTCCCCCCAACATCAAAAAAAGGGCTCTCAAATAACGCTTCATTTCAAAATGCCATTCGTAATTATTAGTTTCCTTAAAAACATGGTTAATTTGACTTATTTTAATAAAACTTGTTACAAGTCAAAGTCAAAGTCAAAATCATTTATTTTAATTAGACCAGGAAGGCACTTTTGAACGTCAAAACAAAATATTTAAATATTAAATAATAAGAAAAAAATTACAGTCTGTAGGTCAGTCCTCTAGTGAAGCTAAAGTGTAGATTCAAGAACATTATACCGAAATAACCTTCGGAGATTAAAAAAACGCTCGTTACAACTGCAGCGTTTTACTCTCGCAGTGCGTAAAAGGACCGCGTAGTCTATCATAACCTGTCAGGTTTGCATACTTGCTCATCAGTCAGGGTTGCGTGCCGTTAAACGTCAACCGTGTTTTGGATTCACAATTTTCACTAATTAAAAATGGTAGTTTTAAAGTTTGCGTGACTCCTTGTATATTTATACTTGTTTCTATATTATTATGTTAATAGAATGTTTTAGTAGCCATTATGTAGGTGGGAACATTTTAGAGCTATTTTCTGTCATGATAATTTTGGTAGTAAATTAAGTTTGTGAGGCCTAATACAATATTTACAGGATTATTCATAACTGTTGAGCTTAGCTTTGGAGTTAAAACAATACTCAATGTTTTGTTTTTTTTTTTACTTACAATGGAGTTAGAATGAGAAGGTGTAGTTATATGTATACCTATGTGTAAATATTTAGAATTTTATAGGCTTCTATATTTTTATTATATATGTCATTTTATTTAAGGGTTGTTTAAGGGTGCGGTTTCGAAACCTACCAACGGCAAGTATCAATGTGACTTTTTCAAAGTTATTTATGTACTTTCTAAGAATATTTAGACACCACTGACAAAAGGTGAAGGAAATCATCGTGATTATAATGGGATGGGATTATAATTTCTAATTTATAAGTTTGAAATCACCAACCCGCATTGAGCAAGCGTGGTGATTAATTGCTCAAACCTTCTCTGTGTGAGAAGAGGCTTTGCTCAGCAGTGGGCATTTGTAGTCTGTTGATGATGATATTTTATTAATTACAAAATACCGAACACAAAAATTCATCACTCCAAAAGCGGTCACTACAATATTTTACAAATAAAAAATATTGTTGATAAAATTGTGATTCAATCTGTTAGTTCAGTCGGCTGTGTAACCGTGCAACCGACTAAATATTAAAATATATGTTCTATAACAATTTGAAACTCAATATCAGATTATATGAACGAGCTGACATGATTCAATTGGGGATTTAGGTCACCAGTGGGCAATGGCTGACTGTGGCCTTACACTACTTGCTTCCAATTGCGACTAATCTAATTTATTGCTGCGAACGTAATTATCTAGGGCTAATATTAATCTTGTAGGGACTATTTATGGACCTACATGATTGTGGTTATTATGGTTAGTGATGTGAATTATTTAGTTCGTGTCTGTCACGCTGTTGTAGCTTGGTTTGGTTTGTCTTTTGACACGTATTGTGTGAAGAAATTTTGCCAGTTATAACGGTTATTATAGAGGTAATACCTCTAGAATCTAAATAGAAGGGCTTAAATTTTACCTATAACAATTCACAATTAGAAGTCGTTAATAATTTTACCCTACTCGGCATAGATATAGACACGAACATAAATTGGAAAAGTCATGTACAAAAAGTGAAGGCAAAAATATCAAAGTACTCATACGCACTCCGAGAAATAAAAAAGACCACCGATTTAAAAACCGCACTCGTCACCTACTACGCTTACGCTTATGCGTGGCTTAAATATGGTATAATATTATGGGGAAATAGTACAGACTCCCAAACGCTATTCACTCTCCAAAAAAAGTTAATAAGAATTTTAATAAATATCAAAGAAACAAACAGTTGCAAACCTCACTTTCAGGAACAAAAAATACTCACCTTACCTTGTATTTATATTTATGAAATGTGCAAATTTGTTCGTAAGTATCCTGAATTCTATTCCACTAGAGAACACACACAATGTAAATTCACACTGAGACATGGAAAAAGACTAAATCTACCAACATCACGATTGAAAATACACTCTTCCGGACCTCTGGTCATGTCAATAAAAATTTACAATAAGTTACCCCAAGAAATAAAAAATGAAGATAAATACAATAGATTTATGATGAAATTAAAACAGTTTCTACTAAATAAGGCCTATTACAGTATTGAAGAGTATTTTAAAGAAAGATTATAACAAACATATATTTATAGGAGCACACTAGTAGTGTATAATACAGTACTGTGTCTACAGATCACAAGTACACAAGGTTAAAGATACAAATGATTATTTTGTTAATTTAGATGATTTAATTTTTGATGCTCATTAAATTCATCGAAAATGTAAATTTTGACTACTGTCATTTTGAGTTGACATATTATTTTGTGTACATAATTTGTTTTGATCGATTCAATTTGATTTTGATTATTTTGAGTTTATTTTTGATTGTTTAATCTAATTTTGATTGTTTGAGTTGAATTTGATTGTTTTAATTTGATTTTGTATTAATTTAATTTTGATTATTTTGATTTGATTTTAATTATTTGACCTAACAATAATTTTATTTACTTACATATTTTATTTTGACCTCTATTATTTTATTTCCTATTATAACTATTTCATTTTGACTTTTAATTATCTAATTAACTTATACTCGATAATATGTTACATTTTAATATTAGATATTTGATGATAAATGCCAACTTTATTTAAGAACAAAAATGTTGGCTTCATTTATCAAATATTGCTTGTGCCCTTACGGGGTCCATAAATGTATCTTAGCTTTAAGCATATATTGTAACACCTTATTCACATTATGGTATGCAAATAAATGAATATGAATATGAATATGAATAATTACAAGTAACTCGATTTGAATATACAAAGTGTATAGAACATCGACTTTCAATTTCCCTCCCTCTCCTTCCTGTTACCAAACTTGTGAAATCCTTAAAAAAATACTTCGCGTTCCTTCCATTAAGATTCATTCATTATATAGAGACGTCAATTTCCGGTCGCCATGTTGGATCGGTGCCCGTTCGCAATCTCCAGCGGATATGACGTTTTGATCATTTAAAAACACCCCCCAAGTACACGGTATATTGCCAAGTTTTGGAGAGCGGCCTACTTAAATATGTCATTATACTTTTAAAGACCTAAAATCTCTTCGTAAAGTTCATCTTTGTATATCCATTCTTGAAGTATATTTAGGACTCTGTATCTGATATAATATTTGTACTATAAGGTCTCTTTTCATGCAAATATTGTGTAAAAAAATTGTGGCATGTTTGCAGCATGGACAATTTGATCATGTAAAAATGTTCAACATTAATTGTTTCACGATATTAGCCGCACCTAAAGTTATTGAAATTGTAATTACAGATAACAAAACTTGATACACGAACGGGACCCTAAAATTTGTTTGGTTGAAGTTTAAAATTAAATTATTACAGAAAGTTGTGATCAAGAAATGAAACAATTGGCCCGTCAAGTCCATTGCAAGCCTGTAGCGGTTGAGAGCCCCATTATACTAATATAAGCCTTAGGCCTCGTTGCTGTGATACTGCTAATTACTGACGGATCGGGGATCTATGGATGATACAGGCACTTGCTTGGGAAGGTCATGGTAGGGTAAACTTTGACATGTAGTTGTGGATAACCTAACGGGTTACGCGGGCTCCGGTTCAAAGCACGAGTAGGAACGGGGTGGTTTTTAGTCAGAGTCTGACATTCTCTCTCACCTCACCCTAGGCGGGAGTTCTAATTGTATGATTTTCACTATCAAAAAAGGGAAATTTTATAGAGGTTCAGTTAAGTAATAAACTTGGTTGTTATGAAGAATTGTAGTATTCTATAGATATTGGATTGTGTTGCGCGTTGTACGGCTTGCACACGGGGCGTTAAGTGATTTTGTTAACTTTTTAAATTGTATTATTATTTTTATAATAACTATCGTGTGATGTACTAAATTAACTAAAAATCAATAGGCTGCGCGACATCGCCGCGGCCGCGCATGCTGCTCATGGGAAAGAATCCTTCTGTGGTTCGAAATGAGTACAGCTTTTCTCAGTACATTCACGCGAGTAACCTGCGATTTTTAGTTAATGTATTATTATTATTTTTTTATATATTAGATGGGACTGACGTTTGACCATTATCTCGCCTGGTGGTAAGTTGCGATTATGTGGCCTACTATGGAGCACGTCGACCCATAAGCAATCTATTCACAAAGGGATTAGCTATTGAATCTTAAGTATTAAATTCATCCACATATCAGTGATCTACATGATTACATTCGTCATCTGTCTTCATTTCCCAGACTCCTCCGAGCTGGAACGCACATAAAACATCCTCATATATTCTAATATTGTGGGCCAGTAGCAAGTGTACTGTTTTCATAATAGTGGATTGTTTTCGTCGGTATCGAATGCACATTCTGTGGGTACTCACTCGGAGTTTGGGTACCGCTCTGCCCGTCTATAGCTTATTCTGGAGCACTCTGGCATTCCAGCAGAGTTGCCTGTTGTTCCTCAGTTGTATAGAAAGCTATGGAATGTTGTATTTAGGTATTCAAATGAAAAGCTGTTACTGAAATTGGAGTCGAGATGTTTATTAATATTAGCTAACAGCTTTCTGGTATTTGGATTTGATTTAGACTTCAAGAATAGTTGTCAAAGGGTATGGTGTGTTATTTAGTTAGTTAATTATTAACTATCTCTTTGTTTTTGTGTTAATGTAATTGGTGTAAAGCCGCGTCACACGTGTGAGATTCATAATAATAAATAAACAAATAAATAATTTTATTATTGTTTTAGTTGATGGCGTATTGTATTCAATTTCCTAAGTTAAGTTTGCTTCGAAATTATTATTACTTAATAGTATGAGATCCATAATCACAGTTTGTGTTTGCCTACAGATTTGTCTGTTAGAGAAAAAACAAAACTTCTAGAATAACCTTTTCTGAATACCATTATCAACTATAGGTACTTCAAATTAATAATGTTGATAAATGTTAAAAATACGTGCTTATAATATAAAATCCTATTATTTTTGAAATTATTAATCATTTCTTACCCAGTTGTTACGCAGCCTTGAAAACATTCGTGTATTTTTAATGAATGTTTCACTAAGTTTGTGTAAGTCAGTTCAACCTGCACAGCCTTCACCCCTCACCCCTAACGAGATACTTACCAATTTAACTGGTAAACGGTACCGTAAGTTAAAACTTTACGTTAGGGCGCAGTTCAGTTATAATTTTCAACTTTAACTTAATTGTATTTAATTGATTGAAGAGAGGAGTAACTGGTGACTCTACGTGTGATGAAGAATGACTCAAAGTATAATAATATGAAGGTTGGTTTTCAAAGACTAGCTAAGATAACTCATAGTTTAGAGCTGTAGGTAAACTGTGAGTGTTAGAGTGTATTCATTTATTGATCTGATTCACCACAGAAGCTGCCAAATTAGTTTGAATCATGAGTCGAGCTAGTACTATGACTGTGCTCCTGCTGACACAAATGTGTTTTTTAAACTGATATTAAGATGCCGGTTGCCCAGCCACCGCGCCAACTGTGCAGTCACATTCTTGTTTATTTCACAACTAGCTTTTACCCGCGGCTTCGCTCGGGAATATCAATTTTTTCCGGGTTAAAAAGTACCCTATTTTTTAATCCGGACTTCTAACTTTACGTCTGCAAAAATTCAAAGCAATCGGTTAAGTAGTTACGGTGTGAAGGTGGAACAAACAAACAAACTCACTTTCAGATTTATAATAGTAGTAAGGATATTAGTAAGGATGTGCAGTGTATGTATGCATATCGTGTGGGTCTCTACCTACTCCTTCTGTCTGGTAATAATAATCGTGATATTATTATGTCTGTTTTGTAGTAAGTAATGTATTCCTAACATTTGTTCTTTTTATCAATATCAGTAAGTAGTTGATATAATAACATCATCAATCCCTAATGTGACTGCCAGTTCACATCTAAGAAATCGAAATGCCCTCAAAGCTTCCATTTCGATTAAGATTAAGTGCAGACCAATCAGAATAAACACGAAAACAAATACTAAACCATATTTTATTCAGGATCCCAAAATGGACCATCTTAAGAAGCTTAAAGAAATAGCCCCAACCGTTCCCATTACGAAGGCTGAATGAGAAAATTTGTATAGAAATTATTCATAAAGCGACTTACAGATGGACTCCAAATAATAGATTCCTTCGGAGTCGACGATTGCCACTGACAGCTGATTATATGTAAATTATGCCAATTCGTGCCAATTGCGGTGGCCAGTAAAATGGAGGGACTGGTAATTTGCTGAAGCCTCCGTCCAACGTCTACGGATTTTTAATGAGAACATTCGGTGATTTGTTTTCACTTTAAATAAGGGAATTATTGGCCGATTTGCTACGGTTTGTTGGTATTCGAAGAAAACAGACATTTTCCTTATTTCTTTTGCAAATAAGTTTAGCATTCATTCACAAACACAAATCATATCTAATGTAAATAACAATAATCACATTTGTAAACAGATTTCCCAAATTCTCATAAGCAGTCTCATTAATTCCCTTAGCAAACATTAGCTGCGGACGCAAGGACCACGAACCTGACCTGTAGGACCAATAATACTTTTATCCTGGTCCCTTTTCCGCATTACCGTTTAAGCCGGCACTAAAAAGAGCACTAGTGAATATTTCGGGTCTGATTTAGCCGTGACACATGTTTTCATAAAGCTCTATGGATCACAAAGGAAAAGTTGAACTATTTTAGTAGTAGAAGGATCGGTGTGACATCATCGAATCTTTTGGGAGCTGTGTAAGGGGTTCTATTTTCTATAGGAGAATGGGGTCATGTGAGTCATTTACCTTTATGGTGGTATGGTTCTACACCATTGAAGCACGCGGTTTATAATGGAGCGAGGATGAAAGCATCTCATGACCTACATGGCGCCTGGAGTGGTTGACATCTGGTGTTGTGAGTCGATCACGTGGAAGATATTGCTGTTACTCACTACCGAACATTGTGTTGATCTAAATATTATGTTTTTGTAGATGATTCATGAATTGTATTGTTGATGTTATATTCCCATAGGATTTTGGCAAGAATATTGTGTACATGCGCAATGTGTTAGTTATTCTTTTCTTTACAAATATGCCGTAAGTACTCATGTAAATTTTGGCGGTATCAAAAGTGGAATTCTTTTCCTGTGTTTTAGCTGTGTCATTCAGTTTCAAAATCAAAACGTATCAAAGATTCAATACGCATCGGACGCAAGTAATGGGTTACAATGTTCTCTGGTCACACTTGAAGAATCTTCCTCGTTCCATAAAGATGAGTACGGACACCCCCAGATGAGACCCACCTGACATCACAAAACAACAGCCCTAACATTTTACAATGACTTATTTATTGTTCGCACTTTATTTCACCGACTGAGCCATTAGTTAGCATATTTCGTCTCCATTTTAATTTTACAACACTACAAATAAAAACAAACCCTATACTTTCTGCTTAGGGTTGGATTTTGTCTGCATTGTTTACTAGGACAATTTCTTTTGATCAGACAATAAATTCAGCTGATTTCAGACAGAAGTTCGCTCGTTAACGAGTGGGCTTTTGTTAGAATTATTTGTTTGAACAACAATCGAGTGATATGTTTGTACTGAGTGTTTGTCAAAATATCATGAACTGAGTTTAGGAAGTTTTTTGTTCATTCATCGTTTAGAAAATATTATAATTTTGATGCTTAAAGTTATGATGCCATGAAACCATGCTTTGAGTTTTCAAAGTGAGTAGGAACTCGTATTATTTCATGAAGATTTAATTGACTTATTTAGGTATATCTTGGTGGTTACTTAGTTAGTATTGCCTAATAATTAAAAATGTTTACACCGATAAAGCATTTAGGTGAGACCATCATAATATCTTCATTTGTTGTGAAGTTCGGATTTATTAACACCGACAACAGACGACGCCTCTAAAGAATGCGGGTTAAGAATCATCTTGTAGGTTTAGTTAATTAACACAACATAATCAAAGAAAATATCTCAATAAATAAACTTGTGTTAATTATTTTACAATGTCCTTTGTAAAACATGTATCTCTCTTTTGATCACCTTGTTTCCAAAGCATCCGTTAAGGAATTTTATGAGACGAGCCCTTTGTCACTTCTTTCAACACTAAAGAAAGGGGGTGCTATTAAAATACTTTGAAATACTGGTTCCGCGCCAATTCCGCCATCTTAGGCAGTAACAGCGCCATCTGTCACCGCTGCCATAATCAGAGACAACTCCTAAACTGCGCAGTTACCTATAAATACATTTATTCCTGTATAATGACACGAGACCGTGACTTCAGACAATATGTTACATCACGACTGCTCCTAATTCCTATTTGAAGTTTAACATTTGGGGATCAAAAGACCAACATATTCTTGCAGTGGTATAAACTCTTATCTACATTAAGATAAGGTTGGTTTCCGTGTGTGTAGGACTTTTTAAACTTTGTACTTTTGATGTATGAGGGTGACAAAGCAACAGTTTTAAGATTTGAGACAAGTATTAAGAGTGTAGTTGTTACGCAGTCATTTATTAATCGTGTGGAATGACATAATGAGGTGTTCTGGATTTTTGTTTTAATTGGACACTGTTCGAAATGATGGACATGTTTTGGACATAACCCATTAGAGGGTGTATATACTTGTTGCGATAAAAATATGATGTAAAATATTTTGTTTTGACAAAACACGAGCAAAAGTTTATGATGAATTGCTTGTAATTTATTTACAGAAGTTGTTATGCAGCTGTATGCAGTTAGACGTAGTACTTGATTGCTTCATCTTGCATCGAGATTTAAGTACTTACGTTTGTTATGTAGAGTTGTAAATATTAGAACGAGCTGAATATTCATACATACAAGATACACAAAGAAGATCCATTATTCATAAAAGAAAGAATAAACAGAGAATTTTAATGAATTAGCTTTATATTGGAACGGAGACTGAATAAGTGTTATTTTAACGTGGTTATCAACTTCATAAACCCTTTAAAACAACAGAGAACAAATGCAACACTAAGATTACCATCAAAACCATTTAACCAACAACAATTCCAAGAAAAAAACATTAGTAAGACATTATTCCTACCTGGTAATGATCTAGCACTCGCTAATTACCGTCACAACTATTGCTGGTACCGCATCAATTATCCATCCAATTTTAAGTGTTACATCATTAACACCATAATGAATGGTGTGCAAACTATGCTCTCTTGTCTGAACTAAACCCTGGTGCACATTACTTATTATGATTGATGGTCCCGTACAGGGCTGCCACGTTTGAACCATTGACATGAGAACCCCTAATTAGATATTGACACGCTATCATTTTGAAGCTGGTTCAATGCTAGAACAATTTGTTTTTAATGTAAGTTCAGTGTTTGTAGTTGGAGATAGATTAAGTGGTATCTATGTTACTGGGTTCTTAAGCGCTATTTTCAAAACCGTTTTGTAGTTCACGAAACTATTAAAATGCTTTGAAAATTAAGGACCGATAATAAAGACAATATACCTCTAATGTCACTACTCAACTACCTAACGATTAAAAATAAACTGATGCTTTAGACAATTTTAGGCACACAAATATAAGTGCTCCTAGTTAAGAGATAACAAAATAACTGAATATTTTAGTTAGGATTACAAAATAGACTACGATAATACCTAAGTTTAGCGCACTGTTTATATGAAAATAAAAACTCTCATACGCTTGAATACAGGTCATTGAATGTTATGACTCGAATTCTAAATAGAAAGATACATTGGACTCCTTCACCAGGGGACCTTGTGGTGTCCAACCTTAAGTTCCATCCCATCGCATACAGCCACGGTACTAATCATTAGTTTTGAAACCTTACGTTTTACAAGGGTTCTAAAATTATTTTAGCTTGGTTCAGTACAAAACCCCAGCGGTTTTAATACAAGCCAGTTGAATTGCTTTTGATGTACAGATTTTGTAACGCGTCTAATATTATCTCTGGTTGTTCTGTCAAAGTTGTTTCCCTTGAGGGTCCGTCCAGACAGCTAATACTAGGCGACGACATTACTAGAAACTAGAATTCTATCTGAGAACTCGACAGGGCTAACTAACCGTGACTGAAGGTCTGAGGCATTTTATAATAATGTCTCTTGAACAAGACGAATTTAATATGAAGATTGAACCTTAAAAGCACGATTTTATAGATTGTATTTCGTTATCAAAAGTAAGCTTTGAACATTTATTTATTAGTGAAAATCGTACTTAAACCAATATACAAAAAATCTTTAAAAAAAGTCGAGTTACATTGCAAACTCATCTTTAATCTTACGTCATCATAAGGTCGATATTCATTTGTCTTGTCATTCACTTTGAGCGGTACGTGGCAGCCCTGGATAGAGGTTGGTACGTTACTGGCTATTAAAGTTTTAGTTGAGACACTCGTTGTGTTAAATGTCACGCTTTGGGCTACGACCGGCCCGAGTGGATAGCTTCTAGAGATGATAATACCACTACTGATTATATTCAAACTAGTTTAAGTTTTGTAATAAGGGTTAAAGAGAAGTAGGTAGTTAAATCTATCTAGAGTTCTTTTTGGCAGTGATACTACTTCTATTATTATTTATTTAAGTGTTAACCTCTAGTCTTAACTTAAATCGATACTAAAAGAGCTTTTTTAATGAAATGTTATGACATTTTTTCATCTTCTATAAATAATAAATTAATACAGCATTTACTATCCAAATATATATAGAGGTATATATATCTCTAAAATATTCGAACAGCTCTATGAAATCTCCTTACAAGTTACAGTTGCGCAAACGCAGCTTCAGTGGCACATCGACGACCGATTGCCCGCCATCTGGCGCCGTAATAGATCCTAAGCCATGTATACTATCACGCCACTATAACCACCCAAATTACCTTCCATTGCTGGCCTATAACTACGACCTATCTACTTAACTACTGGAGACCCAGTAATAGATATCGATTTATTCTATTCGAACGTATTATTTTCAGATTCTAGATCGGGATGGCCTTCCATTATCTCAATGACATGAGTTTAAATCATGTTTCTATTTCGTGCATGTTGTGTTGTGCTCAAGTAATGGCTATTTTGTTTAATTATATCCAAGTTATTTATCATTATACTGTCAATTATTGCTTATCCTTGTAATTATGGAGCCGTGAATGTCATCTAACACTTACTTAAGTTTATATTGGACAAGAAATACACTATTTTATTACAATAATTAAAGTCAATGATGAAAATAAATGGTGTGATACATATAAATGAAATTGAAAGATGAAACAAACCTTGCATTCAATTAAGTGATAGGCAAGGTGACCCTTTTATGCAGTGCCGGATTAGCCACGTAGCAAGAGTAGCAAATGCTACGGGCCCCGCGAATTGGAGGGCCCCGCGCTCAAATAGGTATTTCGTAATTACACCACTTCAACAGCAAGACTTATGAAGAAAATGTTTTGTTTACAAAACTACTACCAACCTACATGTAATTTGATTTTTTTGTTAACAAATTAACGAAAAAAGACAAATAGTTGGTATTTTGTATGTGTAGGAAAAGGAAAGTGAGTATTTGTTCGCTTGGTTGGTGCCATTGGCGGGCGAACCGAGCCCGATTTAAACGAATCAAAAATGAATTTATTAAGGAACACTATAGGCCAAGAACGTGTTAATCATCTCACAATGTTGAATATAGAGCATGACTTGCTTAAGGCTTTGACTGCCGACAGAAAACTGTTGAAGGTAAATCCTCCGCTAGCGTGGGGCCCATACCTTGTCCCCCATGGCGTTCAAGATGTTAAAGAAGTCGATATTGAAAGTGTAATCGCTAAATTTGCCCATAACAAATCCAAATAAGTTTATTTGTAACAGTTTTGTTTTATATAATAATACCCTAAATTACATAGTAGCTATATTATTCCTGTTATTTTGTTGATGGTGACCGTACACAACGCATATTTCTTCATTTACTTGTCAGAAATATTTTGTAATAAATGATTATAAACGATTTCAATAATAATTAATAATCTTTATTACGTAAAACTGTCCAAGTAAAAAAACATTTCGATTGCTTGGCTATCGTGTTCACTTTATACATATGTATACGGTTTATGGCCTACGACAGATTTTCATGTAAGTTTCAATATCCTCTCAGTCGAAAACCCGCAAAATACTTTACTGAGCCCTATCACGAAATGCTATGTTTGTTAGCTGCGGCGTCGGTAGCGGATTGAGTAGTGGCAATCGTCGAAAACGAAAAGATTTTTTTTCTGTCTACTTCTCCCGACCTACTCCCGATTAGTCACTAATTTAACTACAGTTAATACTCTAATCTACAGCTAGGATAAGATTATGTACAAAGATATCGTCATTCAGTCACAAAATGATGAATTATATTTCGACTGATCACGTTATATGTAAAAAAAATATACGCTCATCTGACGTATATCACTTTACAAAGTCGACGGTTTCCTTTCTACAAAAAATTATGCGAACTATAAAGTAGATGAGTCTTTATTAGATATTCGCACGGCTACCACCGCTCAACCCTTCACTGGTAACATAGCTGACGCTCATGAAGCTTCATGACACAACTCCTAGAAGCATCCCACAAGTTATCGACTGAGAGAAAATAGGTAATAAAAATTAGTGCCTGGCAATATGAATATATTGTGGTGTGATATGGTGTTCCTGCGCCCGACGCACTACAGGTGCACGCAATTTAAAGTTTTGAATTATGACAAAAATATGAATAACTAGCTACTTCCGCTCGGTTTTACACGCTCTGCTCGGCTCCTATCGGTCGTAGCGTAATGTTTTATAGCCTATTGCCATCCTCGATAAATGCACTATCCAACACAAAAAGAATTATTCAAATCAGACTTGTAGTTACGGAGTTTAGCGCGTTCAAGCAAACAAACAAACTCTTCCGCTTTATATAATAGTATAAGATATAAGATTTGAATAAAAAACCAAAGTAAAATGTTTGACTTCAGCTCCTTTCAACGCTCATAACTCAATCCAGACTGAGATTTCCATACATGAGCCCATGGGCTCACTTTCATATATATAGGGACAATTTCGTTTGTAATGTCATTCTAGACAATATTTTCCATAAATCATCGACTGACGCCAGAAAAAAGAAAGGCACCAAATTTAGCCAATGCCCAAATGAGAACCGATAGCAAACCAAGGGCCCCTAGACATAATTTGCTACAGGCCCCGCGCTGGCTTAATCCGGCACTGCTTTTATGATACCTGGACAATTTGAACAGGACTTGTATCAGATCTAGACCATCAATCATTGCTCCTGTAGGCTATAAAAAGGCTAAATGTATAGCAGATATGTATGTACTCTTACTATAGTATTTATACAAAGAATTTAATCATGGTAGTTGTACAAATGTCATTGTTATGAGAAATATTTTTTTTAATCTGATGGGCTGACGTTTGGTTCTCGCCTGGTGGTAAGCAATGATGCGGTCTACGATGGAGCACGTCGTCCCATAAGCAACCTATTCACTCGGGCCTTGAAGACATCCATCCAGACTCTGGCAAAGAAATCCACTTCTTAGAAGTACGTACAAAGAGGTTGGATGCGAAGCGCTTCGTGCGTGTGGGACATCTACCATGAATCGGTGACACTTCGTTGATTATGTCTATATTAATATGTTATTGACATTTGTGGAATAATTGAAGTTTTAGTTGTAGGCCGTGGAAGTCTATTAGCAAATTACAGAAAAAAAAGGTTAAGAAAATCTGTTTTTTTAGACGTTAATAATAGGCCTCCACTCCTCCAGTAACCTCACTCACACGGCGGAACATGATGCAAGTAAATATTTTCTTTCCATTTCTCTTTTTTATATTTGAAATGTATAACGTATTGGTTCGTGAAACTGTAATGTTGTACTATTTTGATTACAATAATTTAAAAAAAAAACTGTAAGCAATATAAATGTGGAACTATGTATCTATTCTCTTTTTGTAAAAACAATGTTGAACAAGTTAGGACAAAATGATCTTGTTTAAATTTTTAATTATTGAACTGTCGCGGTGGCCCGTAGCTTAAGACGCCCGGTTCTCGTACCTGAGGGTGCGGGTTCGAAACCTACCAATGGCAAGGTACTAATGTGACCTTTTCCGAATTATATAGGTACACTAAGATTATTTAGACACCACTGACAAACAGTGAAGGAAAACATCGTGAGAAAAGTTGGGCTTATAATATCTAACTTTAAGTTTGAAATTGCCAATCCACAATGGTCAAGAGTGGTGATTAATGCTCAAACCTCCGTGTAAGAGGCCTTTGTTCAGCACTGGGCACTTATAGGCTGTCGATGTTATTGATGTTGATCATATTAGAAACACAACACAATCACAACCTAGATATAACTTCTACAGCTATTAGTGCAACTAAAGCTAGTCCTAATCAAAAGCACAATAGCCTAGGTATTGAAATGTAAGCACTAAGTACTGCGGTGTGTTGGAGTGGTAAGTTAGTTGTGTGCTCGCCCGAGGCAGTGTGATCACAATACTCCCTTTGTGATCGGCGCCAATATTGGTAATATCGTTGACGTTTGGTGACGGTACTTGCGGATGGGATTGTATGTTTGTTCTAGTTAATGTCATTTAGTTTGAAAGTCATGTTTTGTAATTCGAGATGTTTGAAATGAGCGACAAATTTTTTATTACCTAGTTTTCAAATTTGTTTTTTTTTCTGTAGTAACACCGATTAATATTCTTCTTCGAGAATAACTTAACTTTATACAGCATAATTTGGTTACTAAAGTAACTTAATGTGCAATATTTTTATTTTAGGTTTTTCCTTCAGCAAAAGCAGCACAAAATAATAGATAATTATTGTTTTTTTTAAACTTTGCCCCCCCACCTTAGGATTAGGAACTTCTCCTGTGTCGTAGGTGCGTTTACAAACATACAAGTTCACATATACATGACACCCAGACCCGGAACAATAATCTGTGTATCACACAAAGAATTGTTTCGTGCGGGAATCGAACCCGCGACACGTTACGCGGCAGCCATTTGTCCAGTCACCGGGCCAACCGTGCAGTCGTTTTACTTTTTTTATTGTATTAATACAAAATGCAGTAAATAATCAAAACGTATATCTAAATTTTAAAATCTTACTGACGTATTTTGTTTACCAATCTATGTAATCTTAACATTATTGATACAAGAGCCAAGAACTTCCAAAATTAATCTTATACATATTTATAAAGTTATTCCTCATGGGATTAGCATAAACAGCCGCGAGGTGGCGCCACAATCAAAGGGCTTGATAATAAATAAATTAATAGAAATCTCAATATACAAGTATATCTTCATTTCTTATGTTAATCGCATTATAAATTGTTTTTAGCTTTACCTCGGTGGGTATAATTATGTTATTGCGTAGATGTGAAACTTACAAACATATAAACATTCAGATTTAAGTAAGTATTTACATGGTGCATGTGTCAAATATATGTGTCCTAATTAATTAAAAAGGTATTTAGGTATAGTGTTGGCAATGAAGAAATAATAACATACATAACATAACATCACGCACGCCTTTTATCCCCGAAGGGGTAGGCAGAGGTGCACACAGAAGTAACACCCACTTTTCACTATTTATGTTATGAGTCCCATGTAATAGGGGGTGAGCCTATTGCCATATACCGGGCACATTTCCAGACTCCGTGCTACTACTGAGAACTTTTTTAAAACCCAGTAATACTTTGCCCGACCCGGGAATCGAACCCGAGACTCCTTGCCCGGCAGCCGCACTTGCGACCACTCGATCAACGAGGCAGTCAATGAAGAAATAATCTATACAGATAAATAAAATTGCAGTAGGTATCTGTTTGTAATATTGAAATTACCGCTTTCTGTTACATGCATACAAATATACATACAATACATATACCAATATAACACTTATTAAAATTTTTGTCGATCTGTCTGTCATTTGTAATGGCTAAATTCCAAATGACTGGACCGATTTTGACGGGACTTTTAAATGCTGATGTACTAAGGAGTAATATGGGGTACTATTATTTTAGAAAAACCTAGACGAAGTTGCGATTAGGACTAGCTTTAGTTACTCTAATAGTTGTACAAGTTATACCTTTTTTTTTTTTTTTTGAGGGTGGAAAATCATCCAATGACTTCTCCCGCCCGGGTGAGGCGAGAGGGAGTGTCAGACTCTTACTGACTAAAAACCACCCCGTTCCTACTCCTGCACTTCGAGCCGGAGCCCCGGCAACCCGTTAAGTCTTCCGCGGCTCCGTATCGGCATCAGCCCTGTTGGGTCCCATCCGTGGTGGTCTGATGGCTCTTTGAGGCGCGCGCGGAACGCGACGCGCCGTACGCTCGGGCCTGGTTCTGGTCGGGCGGCGAGTCACCCGTGCTCGCCGTCCGCAGGCCCATGCTTACGGTGGCCGGAGATCGTCTCGCGATCCCCGACGCCCGGAGTGTCTCTCGCGACGGCCGGGGCGTGAGGAGGTTCGTTCCCTCACGCGCTCCGCCTCCTCCTTAGCTAGCATAACTGCTTCGCAAAAGGAGGAGACGGCATCCCAGTCCCCTTCGCTCCGTACCATGGAGGTTTTGTTTATATGATCAACATCGACAACATCAACAGCCTATAAGTACCCAATGCTGACCAAAGGCCTCTCACACGGAGAAGGTTTGAGCATTAATCACCACGTTTGCCTAATGCGGGTTGGCGATTTCAAACTTATAATTAGAAATTCATTCAGATTTATAGTTTTGCAGTGGCTACTTATCGGCTGTCGATGTGATGTGATGTGTAATCCGAAAAATGAACACAAAGCCATGTTTCGCAAATGCACTAGTGGCTATTAAACTGCAAAAGTGGGTGTGCGTAAAACACTGGTGATATATAATGTTTTTTTTTAAGGGGGGAAAATCATCGAATGACTGCTCCCGCCTGGGTGAGGCGACCACCCCGTTCCTTCTCCTGCACGTGGAGCTGGAGCCCCGGTTACCCGTTAGGTTCTCCGCGACTCCGGATATGTAATGTTTAGTTATTTCATTTTTTTTTATGGCATAAGCCGGTAAACGAGCAGACGGATAGCCTGATGGTAAGCAATCGGCGTCGCCCATGGACACCTGGAACACCAGAGGCATTACAAGTGCGTCACCGGCTTTTTGGGGATTAGGAGTTTGAGGATCGTTGGGGATTCAGGGATTGGGGAGATAGGGGAAGGGGAAGGTAATTGGGCCTCCGTTCTTTATCGAAATTAAGTATCTAAGAAGCATCTGTCAATGTACACGTATCTGTGTTTATTTAGCTATATACTGTAACACATGATAACTGCAGATGATATATTATTTTTAGTTTTATTATAAAGTTTATAACTCTAGTGATGTGCAGGCAAAGTGTTTATGACGCTATGGTTTAAATTACCCCCCGCTACCACTCGTGGTGATTGTAAAATATCTATCAAGTGTGTCTATTCCAATTGAAGTGAAGGATTGTTTGTCTGTTTGATTCATTTACACCATCTTGGACCTTTTGGTAGGACTTGAAGTGTTTCGAAGTGGTAGGCAGAGGTGCACATTACGGCACTTATTGCCACTGTACAATGTAACACCCACTTTTGACTATTTATATTATGAGTCATGTAATAGGGGGTGAGTATATTGCCATAATGGGCACAATTTCAGACTCCGTGACAATTTTTTAAAAAACCCTGTTGTACTTTGCCTGACCTGGGAATCGAACCCGGGTATTTTTTTGCTACTGTAATATTATTAAAACTACTTGTCAATAAAAACTAACTTAAATAAGGGTGAGACCACGGGAATGAGTTAGTTACAAAACATGATACCGTCACATGTGGCAGCTCCCAAGTTTTTGTTTTGTATCACAGTAAGTGAAGATGATTTAATAGAAACAGTACAACGTTAGACAATAATAATTAACCTACGATTGTCACATTCATCTCATGAACTGTGCATATGCAGCTGTGGAAATAACAATTCGGTCGTGGCCTTGTTTTTTTATAAAAAAAAAACGTTGCCCCGCAATAGGACTTTCTTCTATGTGGTGGGTGCATTTACAAACACACAAGTTAACATACACATGACACCCAGAACCAGAACAACAATTTGTGGATCACACAAACATTTGCTCCATGCGGAAATCGAACCCGCGACCCATTGCGCGGCAGTCGGTTGCAGTCACTGTGCCAACGGCGCCGTCTACCATACATACGGCGTTTGCCATAATTTTCACGCTTGGTGCACATCCCACGATATAGTACAGTTCAAAATGTTACAAGTGATATAACACAGTCTGTACACAGTAATTACTACTTTTCATGATTCTGAACTATACTTCTTGGTACTCTTCGAAATCTTAATAACTCCGAAATACCTATAGGCTAAGCCAATCTATACAAGTAGGATTTCATTGGAAGTTTATGAAGTTCAAACTGATAGTACAGACGCATTTCTTTATTGAGTTTTCAACCTTATCATTTTGGCATGAAGTTGAAACTCCAATGAAGCTTTAATAGACCCGGCGTAGGTTGATCTGCCACTCTACAGTGTACAGCCCAATATAGTCTTCCAATTAAGGTCATGTTCTAAATCTATCGATGTTAAGGGCTTTATTTACTGTTACATCTAAGTACTTTGGACTGAATTGTTTTAACACGTAGATTTCAAGGTCATAACCGAGAATTGAGATTAACAAAGTAATCCTTACTAATATTATAAATCGGAAAGTGAGTTTGTTTGTTTGTTTGTTCCGTTTTCACGCCGTAACTACTAAACCGATTGCTTTGAATTTTTGCAAACGTAAAGTTAGAAGTCTGGATTAAATAATAGGGTACTTTTTATCCAGGAAAATTGATATTCTCCAGGGAAAACGAAATTATTGGTATAGATGGCGCTGTGTGTGTGTAAAAGCTAGTATAATATAATCAACTGGTGTTACTTTATAGTCTCAACTGAAATTATTGTATGAATTGAGTGACAGAAGTGAATTTATTTCTGTAAACAGGCTATAAGGCAACACTTTTACTTGTCAAAATTAACGAAGTTATTTGGTAAGATTTATTCAATTCAGAGACAAGAACTATTGCTATATTAAACTGTATGTTTTAATAAAGTTAAATGTTTTACTGTATTTCCTGAAGGATGTCTTCAAGGCCCGAGTGAATAGGTTGCTTGTGGGTCGACGGGCTCTATCGTAGACAGCATCATCGTTTACCACCAGGCGAGATAGTGGTCAAACATCGCCCCATCAAATATAAAAAAAATACCAATGCTCAGTAACCAGCAGCTGTAGCCAAATGCCATTTAGCGCTTGTCTACATGTAGAATAGAAAACCAAATTATATGGAATTGACAAAATTTTGACACTTGTCAGTGTCACACCTACATTTTGATTTCTACTCTCTCTGTAGACAAGCGCTAAAGTGGCGTTCGGCTAAAGGCCCAGATTTTATTAAATAGCATGTAATTATATCTAAAAAGTAACTTGTAAACTACTCGATCGCCCAACGACAATACTTAAACGAACTGCGAAGAAATCGCAGCAGCAACGTTGGGAACAATCACTTGGCACATTAATACGTGTGTTCATCAAAACTCCTGGCGCTGACAGCCAACCCCCTTTCCCCACCCCTCACCAGCCCACCGACCAGAAAATAGCTTTTCCTTGTAACACTGGCGTATCAGAAATCTTTATTAGGTAATTATTTCTGGCCGCCCCCCCACTGCTAACTATGACAAACATATTTGTGTTTTGTTTGCTCAAGTACGGAAGTACTGTTTATCATTTTTGCTGGCTGTTGTTTGAGGGAAAACCTAGTGGTGTTGTTGGCTGTATTTCCTAAAGATTTACATTCATACTTTTCCATCGAAACCAGTCTGCGTTGTCCTCCAAGGTCAACTCCTGGTAAACTATGCTCTTCTAAAGAGAACGTTTTGCGGTGGATGCTAGTGTTTTGTAGAGGTCACAAATAAAGTACAAACCGATTGTAGTTTGACGACAATGGTCAGAAAATAAATGCTGATTTACCACTTTTCAGTTAGTATTAAATGTAACGGAAAAGGTACTCTACGTCTAGATCGACCACTTAAATAGTTTCATTTAACCTCATCGAGTTACAGTTAGTTTTTTTGCACAATTCTTGAATTAAAAATCAATGTCCAGTTGACAAAATCCTTGACACACCCGATACAGTGGCTCATCTTAAAATCATAACAATCAATAAGGGATAACATAACTGCAGGCATGACAAATGACCGGAGGGGGAGAGGGTAGGACACCCTCTGAGGAGAGGGAGGGGGGATGTGGAAGGTAAGACGACGATAACTCAGGCCAACGGCCGAGTTTGTGCGAAAAACAAAGAAAGGTGCCACGATATATTTGTTACTTAAACGTAGGGTGACCATTGGTACAGGGATTAGAAGAAACTTTTTGATTCAGATAAAATTAAGTTATGTTGTGTTCCACGAAAGGTAAAATGGGTTTCTCAAATAAAAGTTGTTTTGATACTCTTTTAATTTGAAGAACACCAAACTTTGTTTCTTCCGAAGTTATACAATCCTACATCCTCTATCTAGAGGAGGTAGAATGCAATTAATTATGAATATGTTTTGCTCTATATCCTAAAATAATGAAAAAAAATTCCCTTCCTGTATTCTTAAACATTGCAGCATGGTGTTCCTACCTATAGACAACTAGATTTTCCCTGAGGATTTTCCCTTTAGGGGTTGTGTTTCTGAAAACACCGGTGGATGCCAGCCGAGGGTACAAACATCCCTTTTATTGACTACCACCATTTTTACAAGTTTTATCACTAATTTTTTTACAAAACTTGTAATGGCCGCCTCTGTGCTAATTTGGGGATGAACAAAAATAAGTTACTTAATCATTTTATTTTAGTACGGGGGTCTTTTGGTGGAAAGGAAAGCGTTGTAAGCATTTTTTTATTGTTTTATGATATGGGGTGTTATTTTCCTTATTTTAAACGTGGAACTCGTTGGTATTACTTTTTGCTAAGTACGAAATATAATTCCTTTTTACTGTAGCCTTTTTTCTAAATACATTAAATGTGTAGATACAACTTAATGAACCAAAACAAGGCCCAGCAATAAAATAAAACATCCTATTTAAAAGTGATTAAGCATTGAAATAATTGATCCGCCCGCGATTGGCAACACCAGATCGATATAAATGTAATCTGGCAACTCGTATCAATTTGTCAATCCCCTTCAATAACTCGTAAATTAAATCAACAATATTGGCCAAAAAAATGGGACGACACAAAAACTCTTTGCCCGCAAAATGGTAACCATTCTCCAATACAAATCCGACAAATAAAACAATATTTTATCTTAATTACTTCCATCCCAAATGACCATTCAAATACGTGGCACGGGATTCGAACCCATGGCCGATCCGTAATTAATTTCGCCGTGAACATTGACAAACGGACCGACCGGGATAAATCTACTGCGTATATCATTACGATTTGGCCCTTTTCCCTTTATAAATACGCGCTGGCCGGTATTGGGGGGTGCCTTAAATTCGGCCAGCTCTGTTGTTTACGCTTATTAGCGAGAGAGCTGTGAGATTAATTAAATGAAGTTATTGCTTAAGCTGTACTTGTTTAGTGAGGTACTTTTTAAGAGTTGCTAAGTTGGGATCGTTCCGCCGTTAATGTAACTTTATCTGCTACTAATAAATCGAATAATTCACCTTTTTTGTGTTATTTTTTTACATACTGGCATATCAATATTTTTTTAATGGAATAGGAGACAAACGAGCGTACGGATCACCTGATGGTAAGCGATTAGCGCCGCTCATTGACACCCGCAACACCAGAGGAGTCACATGTGCGTTGCCGGAATTTTAAAAAGGAATACGCTCTTTTCTTGAAAGTTTGAAGATCGTATCGGTTCGGAAATACCGCCGACGACATTGTTTTATACATTGTGACATATTGTTGTATCAAATTTGTTGTGTATAAAAAACATGAAATCAAAAATCTATTTAAAAAAATTCGTTCGTTCGTCTCGCTAAAACTCGCGAACGGTTGAACCGATTCGGGCTAATTTTGATCATGTCTTTATTTATTGTAGTTGTAAATAAGTCTGCGTGGCTTGTTGACCCGAGTGGTTGCAAGTGCGATTGCCGGGTAAGGGGTCTCGGGTTGGATTCGCGGCTTGGGAAAAGCACTACTGGGTTTTAAAAAAAAATCTTAGTAGCACGGAGTCTGAAATTGTGTTCGGTATATAAGGCAATAGGCTTATAACAAAAATAGTGAAAAATTGGTGTTACATTGTACAGTGCCATTTAATGACATTATGTGTACCTCTGCCTACCACTTCGGGAATAAAAGGCGTGATGTTGGAAATGTAAATAAATATCTATTAAAAAGGCACAAGATACAATGACACAAGACCGGAGTGATACCACGGCCTTACAAAAAACCGACGTGAAGCAACGCTTGCGTTGTGTTTCGCCGTGTGAGTGAGGTTACCGGAATCCCCAACGATCCTCAAACTCCTAATCCCCAAATGTAACGCACTTGTAACGCCTCTGGTGTTCCAGGTGTCTATGGGCGACGCCGATTGCTTACCATCAGGTGATCCGTCGGCTCGTTTACCGGATTATGCCATAAAAAAATGAGTATGTACATGTATCTAACTTCATTCTTTCATAATTGCCATGATAACATGTCTTTATGGAAAAGTTTCTGGCTACGTCTTCCACGACTAGTTTCCTCAATTAAGTTCTGTTATTGGTAAATGCAGTGGAAGCGTGCGGTGGATGGCAGTTACAGTACTAATATCCTATTACTTGCATAGTGATGGAGATATTATTCTAGTGTAATAACAAACACGATTAGTATGGGGTTTATATGGCTGGTGTTCTGGAAGATTGTTTATTAAACTGTCAAACACCAAGCGGTCACCGGTGACCGCAACCTATTGTTCTTTAATTGTGTCTATATTGACGGTGCTCGACGAGTTAATTGGTGAATTGATGATTGGTGCTTAAGAATTTTCCTGGTATGACCAAGTTCAGGCGAAATTGACTAACTGTTTAAGTTAACTTGGTAAATTTTTATTTCAATACGGTTGAATATAAATGTCAACCCGCATTGAGCGTGTCATGGTGGCCCGGAGGTTTAAGACGCCCACTACTCATAAATGAGGGTGCCGGTTCGAAATGTACCAGCGGCAAATACCAATGTGACTTTTTCCGAGTTATATGTACTTTCTAAGATTATTTAGACACCACTGACAAACGGTGAAAGAAAACGTCGTGAGGAAACCAGGGTTTATAATTTCTAATTATAAGTTTGAAATCGCCAACCCGTATTGAGCAAGCGTGGTGATTAATGCTCAAACCTTCTCCCTGTGAGAAGAGGCTTTGCTCAGCAGTGGGCATTTATAGGCTGTTGATGATAATTAGGAATAGAATGGCAGAAACACATTGACAAAAAAAAATAATGCTTATACAGTTAAAACAGTCAAGTAATATGAAATGTATTGAACCAGATTTACATTACTTAAAAAGTTTATTAAAAATCGCATTATTCAATGAAATAATCCCTTTACTTATTCCATTTCGACTTAACATACGCTTCTAACTTAGCCAATCCGGGTTCATTTGCCTTTTTGTACCACTCTTCCTCTTTCAGCGTATCCCACCATTTGAGGAGATAAGCATATTTGCTATCGACAGGACATAGGACATTTACAGAAGACATACTCGCCACACACGACACATCAGCTAGAGTCATATGATTGGCTGCCACAAACTTCGTCTTCTGCAAATATTTGTCCAAGACTTCATAGGCAGCATTAATTGCCTTTATCTGTTCATCATCTGGGCCTACTCCTTGCGTCACAATCACACTCACAATATTCTTAATATGAGGAAATAAATCAGAAGTATCAAAATACATTCGCTGGTCCACAGTCGCTCTTACACCCAAATCACAAGGGTACCACTTCGATCGGTGTTCAGCACCATACTTCGATACTAAATATGTGATGATGGCATGACTGTCAGCCAGGTAGAAGTCACCATCTTCTAAAAATGGTACTAAACGTAGAGTGTTCTTCTCAAGATATTATCTTGGATTTCGCACTTCAAGTTGATGATCTCTGCAGCCATCAGGACAGCCCTTGCTGGTGGACTAGCGTCTTTCTTGTATATCCTGATGACCATAGTGACTGTTGCTATGTGGTCGAAGTACTGGCTGAACATATATGGCCATGGCCTTATTTACTGAACTGTTATCGCAGTGTTATGTATTGACATGGTGATAATTGTTACACAATCGACTTAGTGTAAGATTACAGTGTTATCAGAATATCAGGTGTTTCTAAATTTAATTCAAAGTAAAAAGTACTACTCATTGAGGTTTGACTTCGGGATATTGTATTTATTTATTTTAACGACACTTTTGTTTTAGATTTTATTTTTGTTTTATGTTGATCGTTTCAAAATGTTAAGATAGAAAATGGTTTGAACACAAAACAGAAAGTAAATCTACAGTGTAACTTGTTTTCTAATAATAATACACAAGGTTAACCAACGATTTATAAATAAAATAAACACCTTTTGTTAGATCAAAATAATAATTTATTCAGTTCAAACAATAACATAAACAGATAGGTATAGGAAATTACAATTACAATCTACTTCAGTTTGGACTGCACGAATGCTTTGTATGCTTCTAGTCCTAGTACGTTAGCCTTCTTATACCAGTCCTCCTGTTGGATTGTGTTGAACCAGGCCGTCAATTTACTGTACTTATCGTCAATAGGAACCAGAAGGGATGCTGATGATACACTAGCTGCCAGTGAAATGTCAGCCACTGTCAGATGATCTGCTGCCACGAATTTGGTCTTCTGTAAGAATTTGTCCAAAATTTCATAGGCGGAGTTCAGCTTGTCGGTTTGTTCTTTAGTGGGGGATGTGATATCTCCACGAAGAAGTGCACTATCTATAGCACCCGAGTTTCCTGCGATGGCTGAGATGTCGAAGTACAGCCCTGAGTCGAAGGTCGCTCTCACTTGGAGGTCTGTAGGGTATAGCTGCGCTGACTATGCACCGCCATATTTTGAGGCTAAGTATGTGTTAATAGCGTGACTGTCAGCTACATAGAAGTCACCATCTTGCTGGGGGACTTGCGTCCAATTTGTAGATTTTGAGAGGCATGTTGACTGTGTGATATTGAACCGTAGTACGATACTGAAGGATGTGCCCAGCGCGTGCGCTTTATATCTGCTCGTGAATTATTCGTGTAATCGTGACTACGTTAATATATAGATACGTGTTTTATACAACAATGACTGCGGACAATTTTTATCAATGAGGTAAGAATCAGGTTTATGTTCACCAACGGCGCGGCCGTATAAATATTATTTTGCCTTGTCATTATAACTTCACAGATATTTGTGTACACATTAGATTTACACATTTCTACCGTATTTAGTATACCTCTATATTTATTTCCGTAAAATAAACACGTCAACCCTCTTACATAACCCCATCCAATTACACAGTAACATTCAAATATCGAACCAATTAATTTCGTTTCAACGCTGGCGTTTTGACGGCGAAAAAACAAAGCCAAAGGGAGGCAAGCACGTAATCTGAGAATGAAATATAGCAAGATAAAATCGCGGGTAGTTATCTGAATAAAGTCGTTTCCATTCAAATGTGCGCTGAAAACTGTGAGAGCCCATTTCGGCTGGACCTTTGTTGAGGCGCAAGCTATAAGCTGAAGCAGGCATACATGCAATGCACTTAATTTGCATATAAGAATATTTTATTTATTAATAATAAATACCTCGGCTAGTGTATACCGTAACTTTAAATTGTTCTATAAAAATATCAAAGTCATGGTTAATCAAATAATCATAACTAATGAGTAATTTCAATGATTGGAGATAAAAATGTAAAATCATAGTACTTCATGCAAATCATATCAAAATAGGGTTGTGTGTAAATATTAATACGATAACGACCCCAAAAGAAGTGCAAAAGTTATCAGTAATATGAGGGTACCGTGCGCAGAACCTACATACTTAATCTATATTTTATCTTGATTATAAATATTGATTTATTGATATTTTTGTTTCTTTCAAATTATATGACTATGATTGATGAGGCCAATACAATATTTTTTTCTTTTAAGGGATTTTTATGCAGTAAAAAAAAACTAGGGAAGGCCTTAGCTTAATTTTGAACCCGCGACACGTTGCGTGGCAGCCGGTATCCCAACTACCGCGCCAACCGCGAGGTCAATTTTAATTTGGTATTGTTGTTTTTTGTATTGAACATCATACTAGTACAACAGCATCGAGCCTGAAATAGTTCCTGACGTGTAGAAAGAGGCTCGTCACCAATTAGTAGATGGATTAATAAAAAATCGTACAGTCATCTCTCCAGTGACGTCATATTACTAAATATTCAACTAGAAGTTGTTGTGATGTCACAATCGCTGCATCTTACACTTTGGACCACGCGTGGTCACCCGATTACGGCCAGGTACACACTCAAAAGCTGGATTTCGATATAGCTGTTAAGGTCGTTTACCATGTATCACGCTTTTTAGCTATGGGATAACGGCAGAGACCGAAATAAAAGTGTTGGTATGACTATCAAGCTGTGGGTTGTAGGGTTATAAAATCGTATGGGCTAGCTCGATCGTGGAGGTCCAATTGGACCGTTTGTTTAGATAAAAGGGTTGATTAAATTGTAATTGTGTGTCTCGGTTGCAAATTATATTATTGGTCATTTTTATCATTTAAAATGTAAATAACACACTTAGACAAAATGTTGGGCAATGGTGAAATAAATCGGATTAAAATTATCAAGATTTTTTTAGTCCAATTATATTACTGGATGACTTCAAATAATATACTTGAATTAGTCTTTATACTGACTTGAAAAAAATCCTGGGTTTGATCCTCATTTTACATTTTTTTTTATTTTGAAATGTACCCTTCTGCCTATCCTTAACCACAAGTAGCGTGTTAGTACACATATGATATCATATTTATTTATATCTATTTGTTGTGGTCCTTAACAGTTGTATTATTTTGATACAATGATAATACGAGTGATAAGACATACGATTATGGTTGTCAATGTGACATCACAAATGCGATAACTGACTGGTTAGACATCAGTAACATAAGTGAACCTACTTAACGATGACTTGGCTGTTTTAACTTAATTTCGTGACTTAGTAAGTTACTAGCTTTTACCCGCGGGTTCGCTCGCGCCAAAAAAGGATAAAAAGTAACCTATGTGACATATACCAATACACACAGCGCCATCTATACCAATACTTATAATTTTTCCGGGATAAAAAGTACCCTATTATTTAATCCGGACTTCCAACTTTACGTCTGTAAAAATTCAAAGCTATCGGTTTAGTAGTTACGGCGTGAAAGCGGAACAAACAAACAAACTCACTTTCCGATTTATAATGTTAGTAAGTTATAGTACTAGGGTTTTATGTTTCAAAGGTCAGTTATAGGTACCTTACATATTGTCATATCATAATCAAATAAGATTATACGTCATCTGCAAGGGTAAGCTGGCATGATTCCTACGTGTGATCGATTTTTGTCGAGTCAGAAAAAATGATTGTCGAAATTAAGAAAATTAAGATTTTTTATGGCATAAGCCGGTAAACGAGCAGACGGATCACCTGATGGTAAGCAATCGGCGTCGCCCATGGACACCTGGAACACCAGAGGCGTTACAAGTGCATTACCGGCCTTTTGGGGATTGGAAATTTTAGGATTGTGGGCGATTGGGGGATTGGGGAGACTAGGGAGGGGGAGTAATTGGGCCTCCGGTAACCACACTCACACGACAACACAGCGCAAGCGTTGTTTCACGTCGGTTTTCTGTGAGGCCGTGGTATCGAGTCGGCTCATTCGTGCCGACGCATGGGTCTCCCACATTATTTTTAAAGGGACAAGCCCGCCACAACCTCCCAAAACCGCTGCAACTCCTGTAAGCCAGGATCTACAGTAGATACAACCATGAAAACACCGGAACATTGAAGTCCGGCGCGTCCCAGGGACATGAGTAACTGTCTTAGTTCCCGCAACGGAGTCAATCAGAAGATATTATAAGAGGAGAAGAAGAAAAAACTATAGTTTCCACTTCCCTCGGTGAATTACTGCAGGAGACAGAATGAATTAAGCCTAAAGGCACAAAGAAGAGACTGTACAACTGGGTGAAGCCCAGTCGCCAAGCACCACCGAAATTTGACTAAAAAACTAAGTGGGTCCTAGAGGTATGTGTGAGCTGTTATAATTGCTTCCAATAATAGGTATGGCAAAAGCAAGTCTCCCACATTAGCGAAAATATTACTGGGTTTAAAAAAAAAACTCAGTAGCAGCACGGAGTCTGGAATTGTGCCCGGTATATGGCATTAGGCTCACCCCTATTACATAGGCCTCATAACATAAATAGTGAAAAGTGGGTGTTACATTGTACCTCTACAGTGGCATAATGTATACCTCTGCCTACCCTAACGGGGATAAAAGGCGTGACGTAATGTTATGTTATTATTCATTATTATCATAAGTTGGAAAACGTATACTGTTGAAATAACTCCTCGACACAATTTATATTAGCCATTTCTTGTCAATAAAACATTTAGCTTTAAAAGAAACATTCCACTAAACTGTTTTCTTATTATCACAGCACGTATACAGAGTGTTACATCTCCGCGGTATACAGGGTGTAACATACTAATAACAGAATAACGACGTATTGTAAGCCAGAGCGCTATGTCTAATGGATCCCGCTTTGTACTTTCAACGTGAATTCATAAAAATTGTTGGCAAGCGCGAAATGTAAGCTGTTCCAGTGAATCCGTGTTGTATGTTGTTTAAACGAGATTTAATAATATTGTGCGATGTTGCCCGTGGTTGTGTTAACTTTCATTTAACGATTTCTTGCTAATAATAAATATGGAGTTTTTAATAGAAGTAACTTCTAATTAATAATCTAATTTATTTATTTATTTATTTATTTATTTTATTAGGTACACAAAACAGAAACACAGCACAATACACAACAGAGTAACATAACAAAACTGTAAATGGCAGACCATGCTTCCACAAGTATGTGCACACAACATGACATGCAACGACTAGTATTTATTTATAATTAATTATAATCCAGAACAAATTTAGAGATAAATTGTAATAATAAAGAGAATTAAGAATACAATTAGACAATAGATACATTATTCAATATTGTCCTCATTATCGGACCGACCAAATAACAATTTCTTAATAATATTTTTAAATTTGTGAAGCGAGGTATTGTGGATATCAGGCACGCCCATGTCACTCGAGAGTAGCTCGTTGTACTTGCGACACATCCTTATCACAGGATTGTGAGATGATACATTGTTGTTGCACATTGGCAAAGAGAAAAACATCTCGCGTCTAACAGATCTGGTAGGGATCCTGAGGTGAATCTGCGATAATAAGCTCGTGGCAAGAATCCCATTCATAATTTTAAACAAATATACCAAATCCTGGTAGGACCGCCTAATTCCCAAATTCGGCAACCTAAAATGAGCAGAACGCTGTGCATACGTCTGAAGTTCCCTTTTCAAGCCATACCTATGAGACATGAAGCGCACAAAACGGCGTTGAGTCGACTCAATCAGGTCAGTATGTACCTTATATTTAGGATTCCAGACTATTGACGCATACTCAAGTCTGCTAAGCACAAGGGACCTGTATAGGGTGATAGCACTGTTTTGATGTCTAAAATCTTTAGACATGCGACATATGAAACCCATAGTTTTCCTACATTTGCTGGAGATATCCGCACAGTGTACGTTAAAAGAAAGTTTGGAGTCGTAAATGACACCCAGGTCTCGTACTTCCGCTAGACGCTGCAAGATGTGGTCATTTGCGGTGTATTCAAAAGTGATTGGATTTTTTGCACGTGTGAATGTAATAACTGAACATTTATTCACGCTGAGATCCATGCCATTCAGTGCACACCATTCCAGCAAAGTGTTGATATCAGACTGTAACTGGTTACAGTCTGTAACATTGCCAACACGAGAGAAAATTTTCAAATCGTCCGCATATAACAATGAGTGGTTCAAGAGTTTAGGAATCAAGTCGTTAATGTATAATATAAAGAACAGTGGACCGAGGTGAGATCCCTGTGGGACTCCTGAGGGTATAGATACCCTGTCGGAGTTGTAGCTTCCGAGGGTCACAATTTGACTCCGATTCACTATGTACGATTCCAACCACCGCAAAAGGCTACCATGAATCCCCCAACAAGTATCCAACTTACAAAGCAACATTCTGTGATTGACTCGATCAAAGGCCTTCCTGAAGTCAGTATAGACACAGTCTACCTGTACATGATCGTTAAAAGCTTCAGAGATATAGCTCGTATATTCAAGTAGATTGCTGACAGTCGATTTTCCCTTCACAAATCCATGTTGTTCCGGACGTATAAACGGTTGAATATGATAATACAACTGGTCATACACCAGAGACTCAAACACTTTTGCGAAAGTAGATAATATGCTAATTGGTCTATAATTACTGCAGTCAGAAATGTCTCCAGCCTTATGAATTGGGACTATGTGAGCTAGTTTCCACCTTGCAGGAAATACACCCGATGATAGAGAGGTATTAAATATAATGTGAAGGGGTACCACCAGGGCCTTGGCACAGTCTCGAATGAAACAAGGAGGAATAGCGTCAGGGCCTGCACCCTTATTCCGATCCAAGTTTATCAACTTCCTGTAAATTTTACTCTCAGTTATCGAGACAGTGGACAGAGTTTGGTTAAAAAGAGGTAAGTCACAAGAAATACTCACCGGGCCAGCGCTCTCCTCCACGAAAACTGATGCAAAGTATTTTGAAAACATGTTACTTATTTTACCTCCGTCACTAACAGTTTCATTCTCTAGCTTCATGGTTTTCGATATTGCGCGGCTGTTTCTTTTATGCTTAATGTAAGAGAAAAATAATTTTGTAGTTGTCGCTAGAGATGATTCAATACTGGCTATGTAGTTACGGTAGCAATTTTTTATAAGTTTTTTTGATTGAGCACGTAATACGCAAAATTCGTCATAATCTCGAGGATTCTTGAACCTTTTATATCTCCTGTGAACGGCGATTTTCTTTACGAGACAAGACTTTAAGTGATGAGTATACCATATTGGATACTTAACACATCCAATACGTTTGGTAGGTACATTCGCCGCAATAACTCTGTCCAAAACGTCGTAGAAGCGATCAGTTATGATATTAATATCGTGATCATTCAATAGTTCGAACCAATCCACGTCATTCAACTTTGCAATGCAGCCATCAGTTTTACATTTACGGAAATTAGGGATCCTCTTTACTATCTGTGGCATGACTTTAGTTCTATTAGTTGAGATTTCTATTTCAATAGCAGGGTGATGGCGGTCAGGTGTAGATAACGGCAAACAGTCAGTAACGACAATACTCTCCACATCAGACATGCAAAGATCAAGAATCCTACCATTGTCATTATGTACGTGATTGTACTGGTGCAATCCAGTAATGTCTAAAAATTGGACAAGCAGGTGGGACTTAGTGTCGGTCGCGCTTCGCGGCTGCTGACGACAAGGAAATGTATCGTCACCCCTCCAAGTAACACCCGGTATGTTAAAGTCGCCTAATATTAAAATCCTTTCGTTCAAACCAGAGTGATCAATCACGGCATCCTGACATCTCTCAAAGAACCTGCTATACTCCTCAACACAAAGGCTGGGTGGTAGGTAAACCAAGTAAATATATAATGTAGAACCTCCCTCACAGCTCAAGGATATCGCCAGATCCTCGTATGAGCTCTCACGGTCGCCATGACGGGACACAATAAAACTTCTCCTACACGCTATCAGGACACCCCCACCAGTCTGCTTTCGAGAGCCAGTTGTTTCTCGATCTCTTCGAAACACAACGTACCTGTCATCCACAAACTCACTATCGCAGAATGAACTATCGAGATTAGTTTCACATAAACATATGATGTCATAATTCTCATTTAGTATATTTAAATATAATTCATTCAGTTTGCTTCTAATGCGATTAACATTTTGATAATAAATTTTCATAAATTAGAGAGATACGGTTGATTGAAATAGCAAGACACAAGTATTGTAAAATATGATACAGATTACAATTCAATAATAAAATAAAATGAATTTAGGCACTATGCAATATGTTACGTCAATTTATTCAAGCAGTCTTTACTTTTAATGTGTATAGCAGGACAATCTATATCCTTCTTTAAATAAACACGGCCGTATTTTACCCAAACAAACCTAAATGAGTGAGCCTTAGCAGCATGTCTGGCTGCAGCGTGGAGATCCTTACATTCCGGGGAGAGATGTTCACTTAGATATATTTTACGGCTTTCACCTGTGATACCTAAGGCTCCAGAGTTCAAAGAATTGTTTGGATGCTCTTTGTTGTATCTTTTAAGGCCTGATATGACATGGTCACGCAACCGCTCTGATGTCAATGTTACCAATATGTTTCGTGTAATTGAAGTTAATATTGCCTCGTTGGCCGAGTGGTTGCAAGTGCGACTGGCAGGGGGTCTCGGGTTCGATTCCCAGGTTGCGTAGAGTATTACCGGGTTTTTAAAAAATTCTCAGTAGAAACATGGAGTCTGGAATTGTGCCCGGTATATGGCAATAGGCTCACTCCCTATTACATGGTACTCATAACATAATTAGTGAAAAGTGGGTGTTACGTTATACAGTGGCATAATAAGCACGTCTGCCTACCCCTTCGGGGCTAAAAGGCGTGATGTTATGTTAATTGAAGTTATTTTGGTACCTTCCTTGTGAAGCTTTCTTGTGCGTACTGCTAAGGAGTGGAATTCTTTGCTAGAATCTGTGTTCCCTGAAGGGTATAACTTGGGTGTCTTCAAGGCCCAAGTAAATAGGTTGCTTATGGGACGACGTGCTCCATCGTAGACCGCAGTATCGCTTACCATCAGGCGAGATAGTAACGAAACGTAGACCCATCAAATATTTTTTTAAATTTGGTAATATAAGCTGATTAATGTTATTGTCAGTAATTAGCGGTTAATTCTGGTTTCACGTTAATGTTAGCCACCTTCTATACATATTATTGCGTTAACCTTTCAGTGTTAAGTATTATGATCTAAATAACATAACATAACATCATGACTTTTATCCCCGAAGGGGTAGATTGAGGTGCACATTACGGCACTTAATGCCACTGAACAATTTAACACTTATTTTTCACTATTAATGTTATGAGTTCCATGTAAAAAGAGGTGAGCCTATTGCCATATAGGTACTGTGCACAATATCAGACTCCGTGCTACCATTGAGATTTTTTTAAAATCCGGTAATACTTTGCCCGACTCGGGAATTAAACCTGAGTCCCCTTGCTCAGCAGTTGCACTTGCAACCACTCGGCCAACGAGGTACTGATCAAAATAGTCTTTTAAAAATGTAAATAACCATTATATTGATATCGATAGAACTGTTGTTATGCCACTAGTATTTAGTCATACTTTTTAAAAGAGAACCCTAAAACATACAGGATGTATATTTTATAGCATCAAAACAAAATTATGTTCGCGAGTAAGCTAGCTAAAATCAACTTATTGGTATCTCGCGGAGTTCCGTATAATACGGGGGATATACGCACACACAACGTTCACGTTTTACGAGATAATATAAAGAAATATTTAACGACCCTTGTACCATCAACCTATGTTCGCTAAAAAGGTTTTTATCTTGTGATTTTATTTTTATTCTTACGTTAGTTATTTTTTCGTGGAAACTCGTACAGGCTGTTTGATTTTCCGGGACGTTGAAGTTTTTATTAGGTATCAAATTAATTTTAGAAGGATGGCTAAATTAGTTCGCTCTTATTGCTGTAGCTTAAGGAAATAGGTCGTTAAATAGCGGCCTGTTTTAATTTCCAATACAAGGAGGTTTTACAAAGAAAAATAAATTAGCTCATTTTGTTCAGTGGAGATTGTATCGGGAGCTTTGAAGTCATCGCTGTAATTAATCTTTTGATATTATTGAATGTATACTGGCTTGTTTATTGAGAATTGGAGTAGGGTATGAGTTCGAATTTGTAACTTTAACATAATGCTATAGAATATAGAACAATTGAAGACATAGATACTATCACAAATAGCCGTTCAAACTCCCTTTTTTACGAAATCCACTACACTACATTTCAAAGATAACCAAACCACGTAAAACAAAACGAGAATAACATCAAGAGAGACAACACAAGCCGTCACAGATAACAGTATGACCTTCAGCGCCCTTCATGAAAAATAAGTACATAATTGCTGATAAAAAGTCAAGGATTTACTCTGTAACGGGAATAGGGAAGTTTCAAAGAGGTTTGTTGCAAAATAAGCCTTCGGATATAGAGATACAATCGTTATTAGATTTACATTAACTGCCTTACACGTGGGGACCAGGATGCGTGAATACATAAGGAGGATTAAAGTACAAATAAATGAAGTGGTTTGGTTTGTCCGTGATTTGAAAGAGTTTCACGGACTAGTTTAGAATTATTTTTGTGCTCAGCGATTGACCTAAATCACTCTTAGTACATACAAGGCTCTCAAGGCAGCACTTTTACACCTCAATTTTATCAAGCGAACGATGAGGTCGACATTTCCTAACTGACTACTCTGAGAAGAAATGCCGAAACAAACTCAGAGGTCCGTCTCTTAGGACTAACAAGTATGGATTTTGGGTAATATGTTGTTTATTTCTGGAGTGGATGTGAAGCGATAATAGAGACATCATATTAAAAATATCAATTTATTTCGTAAAACAAAAAGTTGTTCACGTTTCCATACTGGGAAGTACAATAAAATATTACGAAGCGGCCTCGTTACAGGAGCCATTATACCGTGTGTGCGTCATTACTCAAATTTCGAGAATTTTTCCTTATCAACCGTTATTGTAGCCACATGCCCGGCCTCCACCCGGTTACCCGGGTTTCAGAGAACTCAAATAGAAGCCATTACACTATATTTATTTGCAATAGAATATACAGAAGAAATGGTATATGTAACATCTGTGATAGTGCATAAAAGGAGCTTGCCAGATTTACACCTAGGAATGACCAAATAGCTTCACTTTTAACTCGTCGAATACCGTCATTATGGACACAATTATAGAACAATAGGTTGCGGTCACCGGTGACCGCTTGGTGTTTGACAGTTTAATTTTTTTGTTGACGTTTAAAAGTGCCTTTCTAGTCTAATTTAAATAAATTATTTATCTATGACTCTCATCTACATCTTCAGCGCGGTTCAAATTTATCATCAAGCGCTGCTGTATTTGTTAAATTTCTAGCAGATACCCAGGGAAAGACTAAAAGTGGCATAGAATAAAAATGACTGCACGGTTGGCGCGGTAGCTGGGAAAGTGGCTGCCGCCGCTTAACGTGTAGCTGGTTCGATTCCCGCACGGAGCAACCATATTCTGTGTGATCCATAAATTATTGTTTCGGGTTTGGATGTCAGATGTATGTAAACCTGTATGTTTGAAAACGCACCCACGACACAGGACACAGGAACATCTTAGTGTGGTGTAATGTTTTTTTTTATGTACAAATTAATGTACTCTAGGGCCTAGGGCATCATCAGCAGCAAGCTCTGTTTTCTTCATGATATTCAGGAGATGTATATTGTACAGAATAAATACAAATACCTCTTGATTTTGACGTTTGAACCACTGTTTCGTGATATGAACAAACAGACGTACTCTGGCAATAATAATTTTATTGAGTTCTCCCTTTCTTTGAAGTTTCGCTCGAAGTGAGTGCATGTGTTTAATGTAGTATTTTTATGAGTTCTCTCATATTTGTGCTGATCATCATATTTAGAATTGACTTCTTTTATTGATATACGGAAGATGTTTGTAACAAATTTTCCTTATGAGCAGCGTGCGCGGTCGCAGCGATGCGCGCAGCCTACGGAGCCCCTCTGTGGTTCGAAACTAGTACAACTTTTCTCAGTATATTTACGAGAGTAACCGTGAGAGATATTTTGTTAATTTAATAATATTCCTGTTAGCCAAGAGTTTAAGCAGGATGTGCTAGGATTGGGCTCGCTATCATTGCAGCGGTAAGTCCCCTCTTTGAGGAGTGGCTTGAGAGACGCTACGGCGTCCTCATCTACCGCCTGACGCAGGTGCTTACCGGACACGGAAGTTTCGGTAGGTTCCTGTTTCGGATTGGGCGGGAGGAAACGCCCGGGTGTCATCCTGCGAGGATTGCCCGGAGGACACGGTGGAGCATACGGTGGCGGTGTGTTCTGCGTGGACTGCGACCGGCTCTGATTCAGACCATGGAACGGAGCGAGGGGGACTAGGATGCCGTCTCCTCCTTCTGCGAAGCAGTCGTACTAGCTAAGGAGGAGGTGGAGTGCGTGAAGGAACGAACCTCCTCATGACTCGGCCGTCGCGAAAGACATTCCGGGCGTCGGAGATCGCGAGACGATCTCCGGCCACCGTAAGCACGGGCCTGCGGACGGCGAGCACGGGTGACTCGGCGCCCGACCGGAACCAGGCCCGAGCGTACAGCGCGTCGCGTTCCGCGCGCGCCTTAATCACCAGACCACCACAGATGGGGCCTAACAGGGCTGATGCCGATTTTTCTTTATAAGCATGGAGCAGTCTCATGACGGTCACCCATCCAACAATTGATCTTGGCAAGTATAGCTTAACTTAATAACTATGTAGTTTAATCTAACTAGGACTGCCTCGTTGGCCGAGTGGACGTAAGTGCGACTGCCGGGCAAGGGGTCTCGGGTTCGATTCCCGGGTCGGAGTCAGTAGTAGCACGGAGTCTGGAATTGTGCCCGGTATATAGCAATAGGTTCACCCCCTATTACATGGGACTCATAACATAAATAGTGAAAAGTGGGTGTTACATTGTACAGTGGCATAATGTGCACCTCTGCCTACCCCTTCGGGGATAAAAGCCGTGATGTTATGTTATTTAGTTTAATCTAGGTTTTTGTAGAATATCTACAGTTGTCGTTCCGGTGTGTAAATATTTTTAAAATACTGAGTTGACACGTAGTATAATAAGATTATGATTTTGCAAGTCATGTCATGATTTTATATTTTTGTACTCTATATAAAAAAACTGTTACTCGTATGTATCGATCGTACGTATATCGAAGTATTAATATCTCATCGCATTACATCACCTCCATTAATAAAAAAAAATCAAATGTGTTTACTTATTTCTTTTTTATTCTTTTGTCATGGCTTTGAATTCACGACTCACAAATTAATACTGCAACAAACTGCAAATAGTGCATAGTAACTGCGTAAAATTGAAGTAAGCGGTTGGCCAAATATAAAAAAAATATGTCGTCTAAGTTGATGCACGAAATTGAAAAGAAAAATTAGTGGTTAATTTGTGATCTGACCACTAAATGTAAGTCTTGACCAAAGTAACATAACATCACGTCTTTTATCCCCGAAGTGGTAGGCAGAGGTGTACATTATGCCACTGTACAATGTAATACCCACTTTTTACTATGCATGTTATGAGTCTCATGTAGTAGGGGGTGACCAAAGTACTCGTACTGATATATGAAATCAATGATTTGGAAAGTACGAATTTTACATTTTTTTGTACCTACAATATAGAGGTTCATATTGTCGTTGTGGTGGCCCGGAGGTTGAAGACGCCTGCTTCTCATGCATGAGAGTGCGAGTTCGAAACCTACCAACGGCAAGAACCAAGATGACTTTTTTCGAGTTAGTGCATGTCTTTCTAAGATTATTTAAACACAACTGACAAACGGTGCAGGAAAACGTCGTGATGAAACCTGAGCTTATAATTTCTAATTATAAGTTTGAAAATCGCCAACCCGCATTGAGCAAGCGTGGGTGATTAATGCTCAAACCTTCTCCGTGTGAGAAGAGGCTTTGCTCAGCAGTGGGTATTTATAGGCTGTTGATGATGAAATGATGATAGGTTCATATTTATATTTTCGTTTGCGTTGTGGGTGGATTTACAAATGTACTTCACATAGGTACAAATGTCCCAGGCTCTGGATTACAATGTTTGGATTACTGAGAATTCCCCGTGATACATAGGGAACATCACGTCTTTATCCCCGAAGGAACAAGCAGAGGTTCACATTACGGCACTTAATGCCACTGTACTATATAACACCCACTTTTCACTATTTGTGTTATGAGTCCCATGTAATAGAGAGTGAACCTATTACCATATACCGAGCACATGTCCAGACTCCGTGCTACTACTAAGTTTTTTAAAAAACCCAGTAATACTTTGCCCGATGCGGGAATCAAACCCGAGACCCCTTGCCCGGCACTCGGCCATTGAGGCAGTCTACAGACAGTTACCAATGCAGTTAAAATTAATATATTCTAAAGACATTTTGACTAGCAAACTTCCGTCTACTCCATAATGGATTCGAAGCGCAATATTACTTAAACGAGTAAAGTAAACCTTTAAGTTGGCTCCCAAGTTATAAGCAACATTTAATGTCGGGAACTTAGTAAATTAGTAACGTTATATTTTGGCTGGTATTAGGAACACGCCATCTACTACCGTGATTGGTCGTAGTAAAGGGCTGTTTGTGTATTGTATTCCTTGATGTATTTGTTTGTATTGTTTTCGAAATTCTGTACTTGAAGTATAGTTGGTGATTGGTCGAGCAAAGAAGGTTTTTGGATATACCTTTTTTCTTTTTTTTTTCTTCTACTTAAGAAAATGAATAGGTACAGAAATCTTTATTAGTCCCTTACGATAGAATCGAACTAACAAGCCCTCTTACTGTAAGAAAGAACAGAAGTAAATGTTTTTATAATAACTATCGTGAGACATATCTATAAATTAAGTAAAAACGCTGGTTACTCACGTGAATATACGCAGCGTGCGCGACGTCGCCGCGACCGCGCTGCTCATGAGGAAGAACCCCTCTGTGGTTCGAAACTAGTAGAGCTTTTCTCAGTATATTCACGTGAGTAACCCGCGTTTTTACTTAGAAGTAAATGTGTTTACAAAAAGACAAAACATAGTTCAAAAATATCGATAATTTATAAACGTATGACTACGTCACTAGCACAGGGCTCGGTTACATAGTATTTGTTAAGTTGTAATGGTATAACGTCGGTGACGGCGTGACGGTGTCAAGCTAGACGTGTCCTTGTCGCGGCTCGACATCGACACAAATAACTTTTGTTTTGTTATACAACTGTTATTTGAGACTTTTGTCATTCAACAGTTCAAAAATTTCGAAAGCTGTTTAAGTAAGGGACTAAAATTTAATGTTTTCTTCTTTAAAAGTACCCTTGTATGCAGACTAATATACATTTTTGTCGTACTCTTGGGCAGGTTCCGACTGAGGGACTTTTGATAAAAACTTGGGGGCTTACTCTTGAATCCAATTCCGATCAAGTGCGTTACTGGCCTTTTGGGGATTACCAATTTAAGGATTATTGGGGATTCAGGGATTGGGGAAATAAGGAAAGGGAGGAGGGATAATTAGTCCTGCGATAACTTCACTCACACGACAAAACACAACGCAAGCGTTTTAAAAAATTATGGCATAAGTCGGTAAACTAGCAGACGGATCACCTGATGGTAATCAATCGGCGTCGCCCATGGACACCTAGAGCACCAGAGGCGTTACAAGTGCGTTACCGGCCTTTTGGGGAATTCGGAGTTTGATGATCGTTGGGGAGATTGGGGAAGGGGAGGGTAATTGGGCCTCCGGTAACCTCACTCACACGACGAAACACAACGCAAGCGTTCCTTCACGTCGGTTTTCTGTGAGACCGTGGTATCACTCCGGTCGAGCCGGCCCATTCGTGCCGAAGCATGGCTGTCCCACACTTAATAATTATACAATTGCCAACAATTTCCAATCATGTAACCATCCATTTATTTATAACCAATACATAATAACAACACCAATCACAAATCCTCACTCCGCCGCCATTATCAGGGTACTAACTAATAACCTAAGTCTGTAATTAGGCTTCACTAAGAGCAAACCTAATTAAACATCCAATTACAATTAGCTCAATGTAAGCAAATATTCATAGAGTCCATTACCGTGCAGAGAGTATTAATTATTAATTAAGGTATCGCTTTACAGGCTCAGAGCTGCAGGCTATGGTAATACACGTGGTCACTTAAACATAGACACATGTATGTAGACATTATGTACTGGCTGCACATCAAGGTATCCTTGTCATAAGTCTTTTTAATGGAGTCTAAACTGTATGGTTAGGCGATAGAGTTGTTTATGGATTGGAGTGATTTAGTATCTGAGTGGACCTTCATGTGCTGTTTTAGAAGACATTTCTGTTATTGAATTGACACAAATTACATGTAGTAAGGTCTGTATAGTATGTATATATCTATATATGATCTGGATATTAATTATTTATCTCGTCTATTTGTATTTAAGATAAATATTTGCTTGGACAAGCCAATTACGTTGATATAATGAAGCAAAAAAACATTTATTGTTTTCTTATGTAAGAGATAATGGCCTAATAGATTTGACTCGCGTCCCAGAGCCTGCTAACATACTTACATACTTCTACTCCTTTTTTGTAGACAGAGGAAACCTTCAGAAGGCGCCCAACTTTTTTGAAAAAAGACTAGGAGTGTGGAATTTTTAAGTGACTAAAACCTCCTCGGTAGACACCATCCGGACCTGAAGGAGGCAACGGGTCCTCTTAAGAGATCAGCCCCTGCACATCTTTATATATATAATTCTTCTGTGAGTGTGTATGTCACTGAACTTCTCTCAAACGACTGGACCGATTTTGATGAAATTTTTTGTGTGTGTTCAAGTGGATCTGGGAATGGTTTAAATTCACAAATCAGATGGCGCTGCAGTCGGTTTCTAGGTTATTTATATATAACTATTATTACAGGACAACGTCTGTCGGGTCCGCTAGTATACCTATATATCTATATTTTCTAGAAGTTCTTAACAATTAGATTACAGATGACCTACGTGATAAGACTATCGAATACCTTTACAAACTTCCTAATAGTAAATTAGTATAAAAGTATTACATTACCAACTTAGACCCAAGAAAATCTCATTGTAATTACTTACTTTATCCATTCCAAAGTATTTAAGATCATCCCTTAATCAGAGCACGGCGGCAAAGAACGAACATCCCTTACTTCGCAACTCACGTAGAGACAATTCTGAGTTTCAAAATAAGGTCGTTTACAAACTAAGAATGGTATTAGAATATCGTCGCAATCTTTGTAAAACATTCAGCATGTCGTTTGTAAGTTTAATTACCGAGTACGGAACGGACGGACGGATACACACGTGAGCGGCCTGCGTTATTACTTCGCCAATTTTCATATTAGCTTAAATAATATGTCGGGTTAATTGGTGGTGTCAGTTATGAGAGTGAGCGGTTTGTGCGATGGTTTTGAAGTATTGGCACTTTTTGCCCATATTTATAATAGAAAATGTCTAAATATTTTTATAATATTTATTAGAATTTATATTAGAGTTCATAATTATATTAAGCATTTGAAAACCGACAAATTATAGGGATTATTTAACTGGTCACCCAAACAATTTGCAATTGTACAGTTAAAGATGTCTTGTTCGATTATTGAGTTTCAAAAAACAATTATTGTGGTTTTATTTTTTTGTGTACTGAGTAAAATGTGATACTGTCTAAGTAAAATTATTTATTAGAACTGTACATTTGGATTTCACACCTCAGTTAACTAAACAATGCCTAAATAAAATAATAATTTGAATGATTACTGCAGTTTGTTGCCACGGAATTCTTATTGACCCCGACTTTCTATTGAAATTAATAATATAACATTGAAAGCGTGTCTATACGTACACAATAAGTACACCTTTGCTAAATCCCTTTTGAAGTAGCAGTTGTGATGTTTTTTTTGTGTGTACTTAACGCATTATTGATTACATTTTGATAACAATTTCACTAGAAAAAAATGTTATAGAAGCTAAACAACAAGATGTTATGGAGTCTAAATCAATATCGAACACAGAATTAATGACATTTTAGTGTGTTGAAATTTTTTGCATTACCTAAGTTAAATAAACGCGGACTTACAATCCTTACTAATATTATAAATCGGAAAGTGAGTTTGTTTGTTTTGCTTTCACGCCGTAACTACTAAACCGATTGCTTTGAATTTTTGCAGACGTAAAGTTGGAAGTTCGGATTAAATAATAGGGTACTTTTTATCCCGGAACATTTGATTTATATTCCTAAGGGAAAACGAAAGTATTGGTATAGATGGCGCTGTGTGTATTGGTATATGTTGCATATGCTACTTTTCATCCTTTAGTGACGCGAGCGAAGCCGCGGGTAAAAGCTAGTTAATAATAAAAGCACCGCTGCATGGTGGGGAACAAAAAGTTTAGGTGTGTTCTGACGCATTTTTTATAGGAAACGAGCTTCTACCCGCGACTTCGAAAGCGCAATCCCGTTTTTTCCGTTGTCGTTCGTGATTTTTGGTATAAAGTAAAAAAATATATTGGATAAAAAGTATCCCATGTCCGTCTCCTTGTTCTAAACTACCTCCGCACCGATTTTCATCTAAATCGATTAAGCCGTTCTTGTGTTATAGAGGTAAATAGTGTAAGTAACACGACTACCTCTATGTGTCAGTTTAACTAACAGGAACTTCAGGAGGCATTGTGAAACAGGGTTTTCACCTGAGACACGTTTTACGTTACTGTAAAAGGGTATCGAATTGAATTTCTTGCTCGTTCTTCTCCATTCGAATCTACATTTTGGAACTAGCACCTAGCTTCACTGACGGACTTCGCGGAGAACCTAACGGGTTCCCGGGGCTCCGGCTAGAAGTGCAGGAGAAGGAACGGGGTGGTTTTTAGTCAGTAAGACTCTGACACTCCCTCCCGCCTCACCCAGGCGGGAACAACATTCGATGATTTTCCCCCCTTAAAAGAAAAGCTTTACTAACGGACAGATTGACAGACTATTATTTATTTTGTATTTGTTGACGTTTTAAAAGTACCAAATCATGGTTTAATTGAAATAAATGCTTTGACTTTGACACAATTTCCTTCCACAACTTTAGTCGCTAACATCTCATGCCTTAATCCGTCCAAACCCGAAGCGATCCAAAGTTAGTGAGGAGCAAGTTGGTGGCGCGTGCTCTTTACCGTGTGTTATGACGGTGCTGCCACCTGTATTGTAATTACTTTAACTACTACGGGTACAACTTACCCCACTAAATATTAGGGGACTATCTTCTAACTAGATAACGAATTGATTTAAGATTTTCTTTAGAGATTTCGAGTAGGGTTTGTGATTTGTGTTGCGTTATTTTGAGAAATATTATGAAATAGTAGTACCATTCTCAAAAGTGAAGAGTAATTGTGATAATGAATAATTGAAAATAATATTAAAAGATAATCATGACTTGCTAAACAAAGTGTAATTTTAATGTTAATAACTATAATACATAATCTATTGTATCGATGTGTCGCGGAGAACCTAACGAGTTACCGGGGCTCCGGCTCGACGTGCAAGAGAAGGAACGGGGTGGTTTTTCGTCAGTAAGAGTCTGACACTCCCTCCCGCCTCACCCAGGCGGGAGTAGCCATTCGATGATGTTCTGCCCTTAAAAAAATGTATCTATGTATGTATTTATTATTTATTATGCAATGCTCACCCACTATTACACGGGACTCATAACCTAAATAGTAAAAGTGGGTGTTACATTGTACAGTGGTATTAAGTGCTGTAATGTGCACCTATTTACGTACTACATACCTACGTATTTCATTCATTCATTCATTCACCTCTGCCTACCCCTTCGGGGATTAAGGTATAACATAATTACTGGCAATCTATTTTGTACCTTTGATCCTCAACTCTTGACTGCAACGGCTCGGGGTTCAGTTACAAGCAAGGGCGGTCGGGAACAATTACATATAGGTTTTTTTGGGTTCAGGTGTAATGTACTAGTAAAAAGATGTGTTCGTTTTAATGTCTAGTTTTCAAGTCAAACCCTTATTCGTAACGACCAATTCACACATAAGCCCACTCTGTGTACCTTATAGGCTTCATGCTTACTACACAATCTACAAAATGAAAATAATTTTAATCTTATAGTATTGTAATAGCGTTGGAAATACAACAAAGATTTTTTATATTTTAGGGTTGATCGATCTGCTTTTGTTTATCTACATAGATACCCTTCTGTCTAACTAGTAGCAATAGTTGCTTTGTACACACGGTCACACATCAATCTATACAAAACCAGTTTATCCTGGTGTCGCGTCGCATCATCTTTCCGCACATTTAACGTTCAGTTTATACTGGTTATGTAAAGCTCGATGTCTAGCCCTGTGTACTGTCGATTGTCGATATACCATTTTGCATCAATAAATTGGTTGCAGTTAGATTCGTGCGTCAAAGCATTTTGATTTCAATATGTGTACTTGAAACTGTCCTTTATGGTGTACATAACATAACATCACGCCTTTTATCCCCGAAGGGCTAGGTAGAGGTGCAAATTATGCCACTGTACAATGTAACACCCAATTTTCACTATTTATGCTATGAGTCCCATGTAATAAGCGGTGAGCCTATTGCCATATACTGGGCACATTCCAGACTCCGGGTTACTACTGAGAATTTTGTAAAAACCCAGTAATACTTTGCCCGACCCGGGAATCGAATCCGAGACCCCTTGCCCGGCAGTTGCACTTGCGACCACTCGGCCAACGAGGCAGTCTACCCAACTATTCGCTGATTTGCAGAACCGAAATGCTTCAGGCGCTTTTATTTTGTGTATTTGCTTTCTTTCATAATTGTGCTGTCCAACTGAGTTCGAAGGACAAACATACGTAAGGTTTAATTCCCGAACCGGAATAGGAAAGGTTTTTTAATTTCGGAAACTCTTAAAAAATATTTTCGTTAAAGGCACGACACGTAGGTATGTCGTGGTGGCCCAGAGGTTAAGACGCTTCTCATGTATAAGGGTGCGGGTTTGAAATCTATCAACGGCAAGTACCAATGTAACTTTTTCCGAGTTATACACTGTCTAAGATTATTGTCTAAATAATCTTAGACAGTGTATCCACTGACAAACAGTGAAGAAAAATAACGTGAGGAAACCTAGACTTATAATATCTAATTATAAGTTTGTAATCGCCAACCCGCAATGAGGAAGCATGGTGATTAATGCTCAAACCTCCTCCGTGTGAGAAGAGGCTTAGCTCAGCAGTGGGCACTTATAAGCTGTTGATGTAAAGGCTCACGCTTCACAGTCACTCTCTATGAAGTATGACTAATAAGAATACCTTATACACGACAAAAACTGATATTTCAACAAATATATCTTACATTTGATAATATAACACATCAAGTAATTCCACATAATTACTCGCACTAGTTACAAAATTGACCACCTCAGAGAAACCAAGAGAATAAACCTCACTGCTATTAACATTTTACATGATAGTGTAAAAACTGTGGGAGAAATAATTAATACGAGGACAGAGCCAGGTATTAAGAGAGTAGTGTAGGAGTGCAGTCGTTAGCGACCAGCCGGAGGGCATGTCTGACGATGCTAAGACAAACCCTCTCGTTACCTCCCGACCAACTTTCCTCAAGAGCTGTACATTGCAATCTACGTTTTGTTACTCTTTTTATTTTTCTCCACAGTACCGGTAATGGGTACTTGTCTTTTAAAATCTACGATATTCTATTGAATCTTATTTTGTTGAAGAGTTTATCAAGCTTGTTAGAGTGCTTTCAATGGTTTGTATTTCTTTTGTTTTGTCTTTATGTCTTTATGTCTAGCTGTGGGATTGTTTCGTTTATCCGGTTGTGAGTGCATTCGCTAAGATTTGCATAGAACTTTATGTACGATTTTTAAAGCCAATTTTTAAAAAGTTTTGCTATCACCATAATTATTATAATAGCACCGAGTCTAGTACTAGAGTCACCCACTACTTCAAACATTTAAAAACAATTGACAAGAAGTTTACTCTAAAGCGTAGCTTTGCTTTCACTATCTTTGTAATTTATAAACATTCAAGTCACACATATAATCAAGGACTAATACTACACATATTTTACATAACAAAAACACTACAAAAATAATCAAAATTCAAGATTATACCCAACAGAATGTTTATCAATAAAACCAGTCCATAACAACAAAAGACAAGGGTCCCATAGAACAGTATCCACCATACAATACATTATTATAATGTTTAAGTGGTGCCACCGCATTTCACACCGCTTTGTATAAGTTACCCTTAAACTCTGCTTACCCCAGAACAGACCAGTGTCACGCTCATACTACGCTTTACCTCGAGCAGCGTGACTAATGAATAGGGTTGTCAAATGTTCTGGACGCTGTCCGCTTTACAACTTGTGTTGTGTTGGTGTTTGTTTTGAAAATTAGGTGTTTTAGTTACTGTTCTGCGTTTTAAATAACTGCCTTAAATATTAATCGGTTTAAGTATATGCTTATGTTAAAAAATGTTTCTTATCATAAAAAATATTGAATTCTTGTGACACTGTTTACATAATTTAAACTCAATCTTACTGCCTCATTGTCGTAATGTTTTTTATGTAATATTTAAACAACTTTTTGATTCTTACGCTCAAACCAAAACTTATATTTTTTAAATTATACCTCTAAGTGTAACATTCTTAAAGCTTCTCGTGACAGCCCTGGGTTACGAGTGTGTGGGCCCTAAACGTGACATAAAGACAAGCGTGTCGAAAGCACGTCTGATTGAAATGACGCTGCCTGTGTGTTTCTATAGCACGCAGTTGATCAATGGCGCGCATTATCATAACTCGTGGTGTACACTTCAATAAATAGGCTGAGATTCCCTTTTGTTGTATTAATTTGATTGTCACCCAGTAATAATATAAGCAAATTGCTTGATACTATTCGTAACGAATCGGAAGTATTATTGAGGAATCAAAACTTCATTGATTATGATGATTCGGTTCATCATTTCATCGACAGGTATAGTGAATAAATTTTAAGGGATAACGGTCGGCAAGCCGTATGTAATGTTCCAAGTATTGCAGGCGTTCATAGGCCGCGGTAACCACTTACAATCAGATGGTTACCGTGTGCTTTTCTTGTCACCGAATTGATATAAAAAAAACAGCCCGGAAGAGTTCATAACGGGACTAGTGGCATCTACAAAATCTGAGTTTACCATTATATCCTCGCTTGCCACGCAGGTTTATTAAATAAAGCTGTAGCTCCAGCTGCCTCGTTGGCCGAGACGTCGCAAGCGCGACTGCCGGGCAAGGGGTCTCGGGATCGATTCCTGGGTCAGGTAAAGTATTACTGGGTTTAAAAAAATCTCAGTAGTAGCATGGAGTCTGGAATTGTGCTCTATGGCAAGAGAGTCGCCCCTTATTACATGGGACTGAAAACATAAATTAGTTAAAAGTGGGTGTTATATTTTATAGTAGCATTTTTTTAAGTTGGGAAGTTCGTCGAATGACTTCTCCCGTTTGGGTGAGGCGGGAGGGAGTGTCAGACTCTTACTGACTAAAAACCACCCCGTTCTTTCTCCTGCACGTCGAGCCGGAGCCCCGGTAACCCGTTAGGTTCTCCGCGACTCCAAATCGGCATCAGCCCTATTGGGCCCCATGTGTGGTGGTTGTATAGTAGCATTAGTGCCGTAATGTGGTGATAAAATGTATCTTAGTAGTTACCAGACGGCTATTGAATCGAGAATTGTACGAATCATATGGATACAAGTATTATTGAAATTGTATCCGTTTGGTCTACAAATTCCCAGAATGGCACGGGGATAAGTAATTGTTCCCGTTTTGTCAAATGTTTGATAATAGATACGATTCTGTTACTAGGTAGGTAACAGAAAAGTGGTTTTGTACCTTCTATCGTTAAGAATAGGAACTAAATCTGTTTATTCCTTCACGGGTAAAAGGTGTGAAGTTACATTGTAGTTACTATTGTGGGTGGTTTAGGTTTAGTGTCCCTTGTAACATTAGAATGTGTTGTAGTCAGTTCAGAGAAACACTTATTTTATGGGGATACCGCCCGAATATTGAAAGGCTACTCAATTTTAAGTACATAGTACTTATCGTGCCATCTCATTCATTTTACAAGGAATTAATAATGACAGAACTAAGGGTACCTAAGGGTACCTAGTTACCTATATATACAACCATACGGATACCCTGCAGATAAGCGATCAGTGGGGTCCATAGTAGGTAGCATGGGTATAACTGTGATCCTTAGTTATCATAAATTCCACTGCTGATCCAGAAACCATAAGAAAGGATTCCTGCTTGAAGTGAACAACAAATCGGAACACATTGAACTGTCTCTTTTAGTTGTTTTAGCTAGTTAGTACTAATAAAAATGTATTTTACTTTGCGATTAATTCAATTAAAGTGCAATAGATGGCGTAGCTAGTACATCGACCGCTAAAACTTGTATTGATTTAATTTTTTTAACGTATTAATGGTTTTATATTTATGTTCAGACTGAAATTTATATTAATATTAAATGGTTTTGTATTTAAAAACGTTCGTGAAGTAGGATATTGGAGAGTAAACAATTTTTGTTTACAAATTTAGTTCCGAGTGTGAGGACTAGATGGCGGTAGAAGTTAGTATTGTACACATTTCATTGACTAGTTAAAAATGATTATTAAAGTTAAAAACATTGGCTTTAGTTAAGGTTTATTATTATGTGTCTAAAAACACATAGTCATGTAATCTTATAAAATACATAATGTAACATTTTAAAGCAACCAATTCCTTTCCGAAATTCCCTTACTTATTAACTATTTTAATCTCAAAATACTCAAAAGATCTTGTACCAATTAACGAAATCGGCTTTGGAACTTCAACATTCGTTTATCGAGCACACAATAGAAAACACTTGAACGAGTGTTCGTAAAAATATAAGAAATTAATACGATGAAGAGAAAAATGAAGCAAACAGAATGAGGAGAGCCTCTCGTGGTACTTCACAGAATATGGTAATCTCGATGAAATAATTTCCGGACCCAATCTTTGGTATGGCCAGGGAAATGGCGATTTTGTAACCAACTGTCGATGTTGAGGCGATGAGATACTTTTTGGAGTAATTTATGGGCAAGGCTAATAGGTTACATTTCGTCTACTGGTAAGTGATGACTTGGCTCATCGTTAGTTTGCATATCTGTTTTTTTTTATATAAGATGAGACGTCTGACCTCTATCTCGTCTGGTTGTAAGCAATGATGCGATCTACAATGGACCACGTCGTCCCATAAGCGTTATTTTTCATGTGATGGAATTCACAGAAAATTGGTGCCCGGTCTTTTACTAATCGGTAATGTAGTCTGTAGCCCGTTGTATCGATACCCCCCTACAGGAGTTAGTTCTAGTTTAGTAACTTGTGAATTGTACAAGGTTGAAGGTACTACAAGATAGTAATCATTATTGAGTTTGTATACTAGAATGCTTGTCGCGGAGAACCTAACGGGTAACCGGGGCTCCGGCTCGACGTGCAGGAGAAGGAACGGGGTGGTTTTTAGTCAGTAAGAGTCTGACACTCCCTCCCGCCTCACCCAGGCGGGAGCAGTCATTCGATGATTTTCCCACTTTAAAAAAAAAAAATACTAGAATGCTTGCTGTTGGTAGTTACAAAATCTCTTTATGACAGTGTCGGTACATTTCTATAATATTCTAATAATGAGAAGAATTTACTTCATCACACTAATATTATAAATGTGAAAGTTTGTTTGTATTTGGATATTTGTCAGTCAATCACGCTGAAACTACTGAACGGATTTTGATGAAATTTTGTATACAAGCAGGGTATGGGCTGACTTAGACTAAGTGATGGGACTTTTTATCCCGATTAAATGCTCCCATGGGATAAAACAGAAATACGCGCGCCAAGCCGCGGGTAAAAATTAGTAGTTTATAAATAACATACATGGTAACATATATTGTGCTCGGTATATGGCAATAGGCTCTATTACATGGGACTCATAAATAGTGAAAAGTGCGTGTTACATTTTACAGTGGCATAATGTGCACCTCTGCCTAACCCTTCGGGGATAAAATGCGTGATGTTATGTTGCGTATGTTATGGCAACATAATTATCTAGTGCATATACTATGAATAATGCTTTAATTACTTTTTCTAAACAATAGCGTCATATTTAATGGCCCAATTGTTTTTTCTTGCGCGGCCTATTTGTACAGATTGCTTGTATTTTTTTTTTATTGATGCCTTTATTAAAATCAAGCTTATAATACATCCTTATTGATTTCTAATTAAGATCTACTTTCGTGATGAAGACGCAGCGCTGTTGGCTGTTGATTCGGATCTTGATGTGTTGGTAGATAATTTATAATTTAATCGACTTCTAATTTTAAGTCAAGTTTTAATAAAAGTGCTTCAATCTTTTTGTCGTACATAACATCATCAATCAGCCTTTTATCTCCGAAGGAAATACTACCCGTATTTTTTACTATTTATGTTATGAGTCCCTTGTAATAGGGGGTGAGCCTATTGCCATATACCGGGCACATTTCCAGACTCCGTGCTACCACTGAGATTTTTTTTAAAAACCCTTTAATACTTTGCCCGACCCGGGAATCGAACCCGAGACCCCTTGCCCGGTAGTCGCACTTACGACCACTCTGCCTTTATTAATATTCATCATTTTTATAAAGTTAAATTAAGGTATCTATTGCTATATCCTTACCTTGATATGATTGAAATTTGACATGACAACAGAAAATTTTGAAATCCAAAAAGCATTATTGCCTGAATTAATATCTCAGTGGTAACTTCCTTTATTGAGATTTGAATAAGTGGAGCCTATGCTCCTTATTCTTCTATGCTCAAACCATCTCCGTTTGAAAAGAGGCTTTGCTCAGCAATGGGCATTTGTAGGCTGTTGATGATGATCATGATGATGCTTATTAAACTGTCAAATACCAAGCGGTCACCGGTGACCGCAACCTATTGTTCTATAATTGTGTCTGCAAAACCGGTACTCGACGAGTTAACCATCATTTTAACTTGTCATAGAAATAAATAAATAAACCACTGACCAACGACCAAGGATTGAATTCAAGACCCCTGACATAGCAGTCACACATTTTGTTTGCTGGACCATCAAGTTACTTATCTTCTGTGTAACAGAAGGAATTTTTACCTAGCCATGCAACACTTACGTGCCGATAGTGATAAAGTTCAAAATACAGATTAACTAATAAGAAAGACCCATTTATACACAACTAGAGTAATGCAAGATTAATTAAAGCATTGAGATAAACATCGTTGCTAACTGTTAATACATTACTTCACAGTTAAACCCTTTAGTTAAAACCGAGGGTTCAATAGTTCGCAGTCCGGTTAAATTGTAACCTTAGATCAACTTTAACTGTTACAGATCGGAGTTATTTATTGTTTTGACACTGATGCGCCATTGGGATAATTGTAATTTACTGAGTAATTTATAGTTTAGATTATCTTTTTCTGATAGTCTATAGAGCTTGAGGTGTAAAGTGCGATGTCCAAATGAGATCTAAAGTAATGTCAGTTATTCTCGTTTTAGGCATTCTTGGTAGTAGTTTGAAAGCATGGAGCTTAAATCTAAGTGTTGCTTAGCAATAGGATTGTCCCTAGATCCTAGATCCCTAGACCATCAGGAAATATTTTAGCTTCTTATATAATTCAGATTGAAGCACTGCGCGCAAACTAAACAAAAACTTTGATTAGCTATTTACGGAGATAGTTACACACTATTTTGATATTATGGAAGTATATTTAAGTGTGGGACAGCCATACTTCAGCACGAATGGACCGGCTCGACCGGTGTGATACCACGGCCTCACAGAAAACCGACGTGAAACAACGCTTGTATTGTGTTTCGTCGTGTGAGTGAGGTTACCGGAGACCCAATTATCCACCCCCTCTCCAATCTCCCCAATCCTTGAGCCCCAATAATCCCTTAAAGGCTGGTAATGCACTTGTAACGCCTCTGTTGTTCCGGGTGTCCATGGGCGACGCCGATTGCTAACAAACAGGTGATACGTCTGCTCGTTGACCGGTTTATCCCATAAAAAAAACTTTCAGCATTGAACTACTTAGTTAACTGACTTTGGTAAAAAAGTAGTCATAAATAAGCGTTTTGTACTGTTTTAAATACATAATTACTCTTGTATCTACTAATGTGAATGCCTCGTTGGCCGAATGGTCGCAATTGCGACTGCCAGGCAAGGGGTCTTTTTTTTTTTTTTTTTAAGGGGGGAAAATCATCGAATGACTGCCCCCGCCTGGGTGAGGCGGGAGGGAGTGTCAGACTCTTACTGACTAAAAACCACCCCGTTCCTTCTCCTGCACGTCGAGCCGGAGCCCCGGTTACCCGTTAGGTTCTCCGCGACAGGCAAGGGGTCTAGGGTTCGATTCCCGGGTCGGGCAAAGTGTTAAGTACAGGGTTTTTTCAAAAGATCTCAGTAGTAGCACGGAGTCTGGAATTGTGCCCGGTATATGGCAATAGGTTCACCCCCTATTATATAGGACTCATGACATAAATAGTGAAAAGTGGGTGTTACACTGTACACCTCTGACTACCCCTTCGGGGATAAAAGGCGTGATATTATATTATGTCTACTAATGTTTATAATTTCAAGACATATCATCTAGCACATACAAAACAAATTCATACAACTTGTTAACTAGACTGATATTTTGTAAGTGAAGAGGTGAATTAAGTGTCGAAGTGTTGTATACCATGTCACAAAATTATCACTGTGTGGACAAACAACAAAACGTTGACAAAATAACATCAACTGTCTTGTACAGGCGTTTAATAAAGTTTCTCGAAACACGTGATAATTCCACGTCTAATAACTAACAAGAAATAACACATAAAAAGTCTAATCTAAACCAACACATAAAATGGACATCTGCTGTTCTTAGGTTCGATTCCTGACGGCAAATTACATAGGCCTAGCAACTAGCGACTAGCCAGCTGCTTCGTAAGGGATAATTGTTTTAATTTATTACCCCCGACTTTCTCTGCTTTTTTTATATTATAATGTTTGGTGTAAATGTGAAATATTTTTAACGCAAAATTTTATTGATGACTTCTATGGAATTTCTTGGTTTGGTAGAGTTTCTATATTAAGTTAAGTTAAAGTTTATTAGTAAAACATGTTTGAATAATTTTCAAATATTAATAATTTTATTGCTATCTAATGAATTCAAGTATTTTTATATTTAGCTAAATATCTTTACATGGTTATTGATCAAGTAGTCGCAAGTGCAACTGCTGACCAAGGGGTCTCGGGTTCAATTCCCGGGCTCGGCTTTTTTAAAAAAATTCTCATTAGTAGCACGGAGACTGGAAATGTGCCCGGTATATGGCAACAGGCTCACCCCCTATTACATGGGACTCATAACATAAACAATGAAAAGTGGGTGTTACATTGTACAGTGGCATTAAGTGCCGTAATGTACACCTCTGCCAACCCCTTCGGGGATAAAAGGCGTGATGTTACGATATGTTATGTTGCTAACTATCTTTACACCTTATCGTGAGCTATACATCAGTTGGTGTAATCAAACTAAAGCTAACTATAGATTGAGAACTATGATGAAAGCAAACACTCTATTAACACTGTTCAACTGTAGATAATTTACAAGTTAGTTCATTTAGGAATTAAACGTAGATTGTAAGTTTCCAATGTTAATATTTCTAGTGTTCCTATGAGGATGACATGTTCGTAATATGAACAAATCCTAAATAATCAATAAAGAATTAAAAAAAAATGAACGTAAACGATATATGAAATCAGAATACTTGATTTGTTAGGTTCAAAAATAATTAAATTCGACGCTACTGAATTAATTAAAAGAAACGAATCACAATTTTATTACCATCCTTAGAAAATTGCAATAGAGATGTTTTTGTAAGGGAGGAAAATCATCGAATGACTGCTCCCGCCTGGGTGAGGCGAGAGGGAGTGTCAGATTCTTACTGACTAAAAACCACCCCGTTCCTTCTCCTGCCCTTTGAGCTGGAGCCCCGGCAACCCGTTGAGTCCTCTGCGGCAATTGCAATAGAGATGTATAAATTTATTACAGGGTAAGTTTATACTTACATTCATCACAATTTTGGATTACGGAGTCTAAAACTGTTTCGAAAATTGTGGTAACACACCTACTTATTAAAAACAATGCTATGGTAAAGGTTCAAAAGTGGTGCATACAACGACGTGCCGTGGCAAACAGTGGCTAAATGACACGTTAATAGTAGAGAGAGGATGACTGACACGCTGTGTGACACGTCGCGTAACAACACTGTCCCGTCTGCCACTATTACGGTATTAATTGCTCTTTGCCAAGTGAAGGTGTGAGGGAGAGGTCTCATGTCGTGGTGGCCCGGAGGTTTAAAACGACCGCTTCTCATGAATGAGGGTGCGGGTTCGAAACCTACCAACGGCAAGTACCAATGTGACTTTTTCCCAGTTATATGTACATACTTTCTAAGATTACCTAGACATCACTGACAAACGGTGAAAGTAAACATTGTGAGGAAACCTGGACTTATAATTTCTAATTATAAGTTTGTAATCTCCAACCCGCATTGAGCAAGCGTGGTGATTAATGCTCAAACCTTCTCCGTGTGAGAAGAGGCTTTGCTCAGCAGTGGGCATTTATAGGCTGTTGTTGATGATGATAATTGATTGTGACTCTTAAACTGGTGGTTAATTAAGGTTTTAATGACCTGAATCTCTCTTTCCCTCTACACCTGGTTTATATTCCTCTTCAGTACCATATGCCAATGAGTTCAGAAAACGCAGAGGTTTTGGACCACTGTCCAGTCCCACACTGATTTCTTCAGTTGGCTAATCATTATGCTGCCTGCATTTATTACTTGAATGTTTTTTCACACATTGGAACCACAAGCAAGTTTATAATTCTCCTTAATATTAAGACTTTAACTAATACAATTTTACTTATGGCAAACTCAACATCAATGGTTACCTGAAACATTAATTTTGGCTTCCTGAACTGAGTAAAGATAAATTCCAATTTTTCTTATTTAAATTATTAAACAAGACTCTTAAATAATAATTCTTACAAACACACATTAAGTGATAAGAGAAATATTTCGCGTATCAGAAATTGGGTCATTTAACCGACTACGCACAATTGTCGTATATAGTAGTTTGGCACAAGCCGGTCTCACAGCTGATAGGTTCCACCACCTGCCCCAGGTGCGCGCGCGTCGATTGACAAGTGCAATTTGTATGTGTGTGAGTAGAAAAGAGGAGAGGCGGCGTCTTTTGCCGTAGTCACCATTTCTTTTCAGTTTATTGGTTTGTCAAAAACAAAATCAATTAATTAATTTAAATTTATTCATATAGTATTCATTGTACAGTGGCATTAAGTGCCGTAATGTGCACCTCTGCCTACCCCGTCAGGTAAGAAAGGCGTGATGTTGTGTTATGTTATGTTATGTTATATGTTATTACATATAGAGGTAATATAATAGAATATGCATTGCTATCCAAAAAAAATATGAATTATTATTACAGAGTTCGATTTTAAGTATTTCTATTTCGTTAGATATGTACTATATCTATGTACTATTTACATCGTGTTCATTATGTCTCAAAACGACCATCCTTAATTTAAAGTTACTAACATAGGTTTAAGTGAGTCAATGAGTACAAAAACCTCATCATTGTCTTGTTAATTTTATATGCCTACCATGACTAATATGATTACTTCGTCATAAATCTTAAGACAAAGATAAAAACATAACTCGGTGTAATAAATGTTACCATTTAATGGTTGCCTACAACATAATGTATGCCTGCACTTACCGACACATTGATGAAAATATATATTCATTATTAAAGAATACAAATTGAGTTAAATTATGATTAACGAATGATGTTTGACGAGGAACTCGACTAGTTTAAAATCACGTTAAGTGCTCGAAAATGTCCTAAAGCTGAGCAATTTAATAATTACTAAAAAGGTGCAATAATAAAAATAATTTAAAACCTCCTTCCTTATGCATTCTTCCCCATTCTACCCTTACCTACGATGCGTAATCGCCTGCGCACGCACCCGCCGACCAACGGCGACGGCGCATTCACAAAAATTTCGAATTTCGAAAATTCTGAATGAGGGAGATGAACTTCGTAGTAAATGTAACGGTTTTCACATCTGTCGGGAACAGCTGATTTTGACGTATGACATTGTCAATTCATAGTTGAACGATCCCGTTTAAATTATGAATGAAGGTTGGGATAGTAAAGAGAAAGATAAGGGTTACGAATATTCAATTATACAAATGTATAGAGAGTATTTGGCCAGAAAAAAATATTTGTAAATAGCAGCAGTTGGTAGGTAAAATTATTCAATATTTAGAATACTTGATAGAAACACCTTTGACATGTGTTCGTTTAGCGTTAGCTGTATTTCCTACTTAGTAAGAGTGGACCAGCTGCTCCACGTTAGATGTTATGCTCCAGCCATTAGATTCATTACTTATTTTATAGTTTTATCTATGAGTGCGCCATAAACTGCCGCGTATGATTTCCATTAGTCCACGGAGTTCAGTAATTAAGGTTCACCATAAATAGTACAATTTTACTATCAGCGTAATTTACATGCTAGTTAATTTCCCCATTTACCTATTTATATACGACCTAATTAATTAATTTCACAACTGGTTGTTAGCCGTAAAAGTTTTCTTCTGAACTTTCTTTAGAGGACGTCATCTGTTTGTAATTAGAAAAGGTTTTGCTAATGAAGTTTGATAATATTTGTAGGCTATATACCTAATAGCGTTGAGTTCTATTTTTGAATTTGACAACTGAGAAGAACAGAATAAATAAGAATATTTTTACCAGCCAGTACTTAGAGATGTTGAAAGAGGTTTTATTTTGTTATGAAACTATCATTCATGTTGTAATCACATGTTTACATCAAATAATTAGTCTTCAGTTAATAAACGTTGCTATAATATCAGAAACATCTAATTAACGAATACAAAAACTGTAGTAAGTGACGGTTACATTTCGCACTTTCACCGAAGCGGTTATCTACTCACATTGAATTGTAATATCCTTTTAATACACGTATAAAGGGCGGCGTCGAATTAAAGGAACGGTTAAGGGCGAAATACCAAATATTTTGAAATACCAAATTGTAGCCATTTTATGGTGGCCGTAGAACAATGGCCGCATTCTTTTAGGAGTTATGACTTTCATCGACATTCCATATTTAATGGGTAATTTTATGGGAATTGTTGATTGATGTAGCGAGGATTATTGAGATACCCTCACTTCACCGACGTCGTTCATAATTTTGTTTCTTTTTTTAAGAGAATACCTTTGCTTTGTTATTGGTTAAGTACACAAATAAAAGCTAATTTTTGTTACATTATGTTTGCTGGTAAATTGTCCGTGATACCTACATTGTAAAAAATAAGTGCTAATGACATCAAAACTGAAAAAGGATTCCTGAAACTATTTAATCACATAGCTTGAGGTTAAATCTTAGGACAATTTTGGATCAATTTTCTTTGTAATTTTGTTATATTTGGACGTAACATAGATTTAGTTTCTTAAGGCCTAGCTATCGCAATGGAGAGACCTGTCATGATAGTTTAGGTAAGGTTTTATATAAATAAATAAATAAATAATCATACTTATCAATGAATTTATTACATTGTACAGAAGTATCTCCTTCTTTTATGGTACACCAAGTTACCTTAATCTATCAAATGAATACAAGAGATTTTGGACTATATTACAAAACTATTAAGTTGAATTCTATTTTGACAGATTATGATAGCTTTATGTGCAGTTGATCCTACCTACATAACGGTCACTGTGTAACAATTAGGATTCTGATCGTGTCTCCCATTACTGCACATCCGCTGTTGATGAGCGCTCTCTGAACACGTTTCGTGAAACAATTACTTTTTGTTATTTACCTCTATAACACTATTACCTATCTTTCTAAGAATACAAGTCGATAAAAAATTCTAATGTTAATTATATTAATGTGGGTCATAAAGTTCCCTAATACAAGTAACTATTCTACATGACACATTAAAGAATCTCATCATTAGCCTGTTCTCGTCCACTACTAGACATGGGGCTCTCCAATGGCGTGCCACTGCGCGCGATCTTCAGCTGTACGCATTCAAATACTACCGAGCATATTTTAATCGTGAGAGAGAGTCTAAAACAATACTTGTGGTGTGTTTCTTCGTGTGAACGAGCGTACCGGAGGCCCAATTACCCCTCTCCCTAATCTCCTCAAACCCAAATCCCCGAATCCCCGAATCCCCAACAATCCTAAAATTTTTAATCCTCAAAAGACCGGTAACGCACTTTGTAACACCTCTGGGGTTTCGGGTGTCAATGGGCGACGCCGATTGCTTACCATCAGGTGGATCCTTCTATTCGTTTTGTTCATATTGAAAAAAAAAAACATTACAACGAATCTGCAAAACGCTAAAATAACAATGCCGACAATCCCAAACTTTTTGCTTAGTTCATCTCTAATAAAGGTGTACGCTACGTACGTACGTACATACATACGTACATTTAAGCTGTGATTAAAGTAAGATAAATGACTTAACTATTATGTGTGCTATTGGCAATTAAACGAAATAGTGAAAATATTATTTAATTCGTTATCTTATTTGTGACTGCAAAAATTAAATCGACGAGTGATTATAAACTAACCCGTCTATCCAATGGTATTTCAACACCATAATAACTATGTCTAGTTCTAAAAATAGACCCACAAATTGACGAGAGGGTCAGTGGGACTAGAGGTATAGCGACAGATGTGGTCGGGTGACCGTCCAGCAATGACAATTGCACTTAAACTTAACTTGTCAACTTAATAACATAATTCTAAGTGAGATATTTCACGTGAAGGTTAACTTAAACGCTAAGTTAACTGCAGTTAATATTTAATTATTGTACTTGTCAATTCTTACAGAAAGGAAAAAAAGTAAAACTTCGTATGACTGGTATTAGTTTAACGGTAGGAAACGTGTTTAAGACTTTGATCGATTTTTACAAGGAGTTACGAGATTCTATGATGAGAATATATATATAATACAAGCTTCTGTTCGTGGCTTCGCTCGTATTTACGTGAGACACAAAGTTGCCTATGTGTTATGCTAGACCATAATCTATCTCATGGCGGAATGGCAGCAACGACTGTCGCAACCGAGGGCTGGGCTCGCTGCCATCGCAGCGGTAAGTCCCCTCTTTGAGGAGTGGCTTGAGAGACGCTACGGCGTCCTCACCTACCGCCTGACGTAGGTCCTCACCGGACATGGCAGTTTCGGGAGGTACCTGTGTCTGATGGGGCGGGAGGAAACGCCCGGGTGTCATCACTGCGAGGACCGCCCTGAGGAAACGGTGGAACACACGGTGGGAGAATGCCCTTCGTGGGCTGAGCACCGCCGTGTCCTCAGGGAAGTGATCGGCGATGGCGACCTCTCGCGTCCGGGCCTAGTGCAGGCCATGATGCGGAGCGAGGGGGATTGGGATGCCGTCTCCTCCTTTTGCGAAGCAGTCATGCTAGCTAAGGAGGAGGCGGGACGCGTGAGGCAGCGAAGCGCTGCCTCCTCGCAACCCAGCCATCGCGAAGGACACACCGGGCGTCGGGGATCGCGGGACGATCTCCGGCCACCGTAAGCGCGGGCCTGCGGACGGCGAGCATGGGTGGCTCCCCGTCCGACCAGAAACAGACCCGAGCGTACGGCGCGTCGCGTTCCGCGCACGCCTTAAAGAGCCATCAGACCACCACAGATGGGGCCCAATAGGGCCGATGCCGATTCGGAGTTGCGGAGAACCTAACGGGTAACCGGGGCTCCGGCTCGACGTGCAGGAGAAGGAACGGGGTGGTTTTTAGTCAGTAAGAGTCTGACACTCTCTCCCGCCTCACCCAGGCGGGGGCAGTCATTCGATGATTTTCCCCCCTTAAAAAAAAAAAAAAAAGACCATAATCTATCCCTGTTCCCAATTTCATATCGATCTCTTCAGCCATTTTAACATGAAAGAATAATAAAAGAAAAACAAACTAACAGATAAATTTTCGTATTTATAATATTAGTAGGATGTTAGGTACTAAGTACACTAATAAGCATAGTATGTCACATAAAGATATCAATAATGATTCATATCTCCACATCATCAACAGCCTATAAGTGTCCACTGCTGAGCAAAGCCTCTTCTCACACGGAGAACGTTTGAGCTCAAATCACCAGGCTTGCTCAGTGTGGGTAGGCGATTTCCATAATACTTATAATTAGAAATTATCAGCCCATGGCGCTTACTCTTGAAACCAATCTCAATGTCAATGGAATTTCAATCCAATAAAATCTCAATATTATTGAATGTCAAAACTATACAACCCTTATCATAGCTGTTAAAATAGCATTCAGGGTACGGAATATAAAGCCAAACTCAATACCATTTAGTTCATTAAATATCCACGCAATACGGATGCAATGGGCGCTAGTGTTGCATCACGAGAGTACGAAATTTCACAATACCAATATCGATCGATCGGAATTCAAGAGTAAGCCCCCTGGTTTCCTCACGATGTTTTCCAGAGATTTCCACATAAATCTCTGAATATCCTTGCAAATGAACACAAAGTCCAAAATGCACGTTACCTAGTACCGAATCCGCTCATGCAACCAGCCAGCCACTCAACAAATTACCTGCTTAGTTAAACAATGGTTATATTACCACTAACTGTGCCGACTTAAACCAAGTTATTATAAAGCAAATTGGTACACTAGCGCATTATCAAGTCATTACACATTTACACGATGTTTAATTAACTTTTTCAAGGTGTTCGTAGCTAATTATGATATAATTATGAACATTAACTATCACGTTGGAGGTAGTGGGGTAAACAGAGATAAGATAGCCACGATTTATTGGAACATCTTTCTCCTAGATGGGTCATTATTCTTATGTGCCTTCCGTATATTTAGTAGCAGGGATTTATAAGGTAAAGTCAGCAGTGTATGTGGGTCGGTAAACAGGTACATTTTTTAATAATGAGCTTTTCGTTCGTGTCTTTGTGTTTTATTTTCGTTTCTTAGGCATTTTTGCTTTCCTTTCCTAGGTGATGCAAAAGTTTATACTTTGGTTATAGAAAATTATTTGTATTCAAGTGTGGAAGAGCCATGCTGCGCCACGAATGGGATGGCTCGACTGGAGTGATACCACGGCCTCACAGACGAAACCGACGTGAAACAACGTCGTGTGAGTGAGGTTACCGGAGGCCAATTACTCCACAATCCTCAAATTCCCAAATCCCAAGAGGCCGGTAACGCACTTGTAACGCCTTGGTGTTTCCGGGTGTCCATAGGCGGCGCCGATTGCCGATCAAGTGAGCCGGCTTATGCTATAAAAAAAATCGTAGTTACTTGATGATTAACAATTATAATTAATAAAAAAATGCAATATTTTAAATGAAATGATATTGAATCAAGTTGCAAGTTCCTTCAAATACTTTTAGTAAGGTAACTCCACCCGATAAGGAGGTAAGAAATCACATCGTATAAATAAAACGTCTTTGCATAAATCAAAGTAACGGTTGTAGTATTATAGGTCATCAATTAGCATACAATCTCACATTTCTCCAACCACAATAAATAATAAAAACAAAACAATTAACTAGATTGCAATCACTGACGACAAATACGACAAATTAACATAATTATACCACCAAATCATTAAGTCATTAACTAATAAATACTTTTACATTACAATACTGAGGTCATAGATTCGGAGGTCAGCGACCCTGCGCGCACGCACGCTTGTCGACGCGTGTCAAATGATCTACATAAATATAAGCACCAACTTCATTTGCAGTCCATAACAAAAAGGTCAAAGTAAATTGAACCTCAATTTAATCACATAAGGGCGATGTTAGAAGTTCACCAGTTTAAAATATGGAATAGGGTTGGCATTTTTTCAAAATGAGATGCCTACATCCGATTGTTTTTATTCAAAATGCTGGAAACATTTAATTGTGTGTACGTAATGTTAGGAAATAGTTGAAATGTAGATTACAGTGTTGTAGTCCGTGTATCGTTGGGTTGTTGGTTGCTACGCGGTTCGTGTTTCCGTGTCAGCAACCACGTTTTGGTTGATAACGAGATCTGATTTGATGTTAATAATGTTTTTTCGAGCGTTTCATTCGAGTTTTGTTGGTTTTAAGTGGTTCTTCAACCGTAATGGCCCAAAAGTGATATAGGCCGACAATTTGTACTGACATTCTGTTTGTACGCTACGATTGTTTCTGAATAATTTGAATAGACAGACGCCCGTCTCATCAACACATCCGTTGATGAGACGGGCGAGTCCAAACATCATCTAATCTAATAAAGCGATCTAATCATCGGGTACTTATAATTTTATGCTCTGATAATGGTGTCATAATTTTACCTTAAACATTTCGTAATTTGTATTAATTGCTTGGTATAAATAATATTGAGGGAGTAAAACAGTTCTTTGCCGTAATGTTTATGTATTGAAGAGATGTTTTACTATAAATATCATGTTATTTTATCTAGTCTAGCTGTATCAGGTGCAATTCTAATCAGCTGTAAACCATTACGAACAATTTAAAGTCACCTTATAGTATAATTTTAATTTCTCTGCCCTAATAAAATACTTTACGAGCTCGCTAACTTACACTTTTATTACGTATAATCTTCCACGATTAACAAGTTATTGCTAAATACATTTTCCCTTCAAAATCCATACAAGTATGTATGAATCTTTTACAAAGGAACAAAAGAGTTGCGTCACAGTACAATATATCACAGTGGATTATAAAAAGAAATGTTTCTCTTTCAATTTAAAATGTCCTATTCAAAGCCGACAGCCAAAGATCGATGCATCACTATAAAATATGTTGTCTAATAACTTACGAAAAACAAACTTAATTTTACATCCCAAAAAGTCCTTCAACCAAACAATTTAAAAGTAAAATTGTTTCTGTTAACTGCATTTTTAATTTTGTTTTTCGAACTGAAAGGCTTGCAAAGATATTGTTTGCTGTTGGTGTAGACTTTATAATGGTGGTATAAGGGTGTTTTTTGGTTGTGCGTTTGTAGGTGATTTGTACAAATGAAGAGGTGACGAGGTAGGAAAATATTCGAGTGAACATAGATGCCGAGTGATAGTGCGTGACATGTTCAGGGTTGACAAAACTCATTTCTTCATGAATACCTTGCTTGTCAATGACAAAAACTTTAAAAAGTTTGCAAAATTCAAAGAGAGCCAGAATGGTGTTGTGTCTATGTCAGAAATGATGTAGTGTATGTTTCAAAAACTAGCTAATTATACCTTTAGTACAAACTGGAGACAGGAGTTGTCCGTCAACACATTGGCTCATAATTATCATATTTTTTCTCACACACAGAAATGAGAAAAATACATCAAAAATAAAAATAACAATTGACACTCATTCACATGACACGAATTATGAATAGACAGCCCTACATGATACATGGTGTTTATTTCGCTGCGCTGACGCATCCCGGTGACTCACGACCAGTTTAGGTAAATCGAGCACACATACACACAGCAAGCGGCGTAGTACTACGACACTACGACTAATTAGTTACGCGATATTTTTGGAAAAAATTACATTTGATGAGTGAGTCATGTTGAAATGTCTAATGAGTCATCAAATTGAATGATAGATTTTAAACACAATCATAATATTAAGCTTATTTTGCTATCGAAAGTCAATTTCATGATGGAATAAAGTCTAGAACAAGAATAAGAATGTTTATTTGCATGAAGTATGGTAATTAGGTACAGGTGATAATGATTATAAAAAATAGTCCTACATACCTCGCCTACTGTTTTCGGCATGCAAAGTTACATGTTACAATAATAAAGTTAGAATGTTATAATATATTAGAGGTATATATAATATCTTTCTATACCTGTCCACTATTTAAAAAACTACGAAAATAAAATCCTACTTCAAAAAACTAAATTAATTACTTGTTATATATATTTTCGCAAAATGTTGCTTAAGAATATCTGCTGCTTAAGCCTCTAGCATGGCTTGAAACTAGTCGAGTTCCTCGCCAAACAGTTAAGTGAGTAAGTCGAAAATAACAGGTAACTAATTTTGAAGTTAATCTACCAGAACCTTTACTTAAACCTTTTTTTTTTCAGAATATTATGGCTTACAGACAAACAGAACATTTAAATAATTATTTTAATATCACATCAACTACGCGTTATAGTCCACTGCTGAAATATAGGGGCATTTCCTTAATCTCCGCGCTTGTAAAGCAGGTTGTAGATTGTAGTTTAAAAGTCCATGTATTAGTGATTGCTACTGCTACACCTATCAATTGTCAGTTCATCAATTACTACCCACAGTAAGAATAGGGATGGTCAAAAATGGCACCGAGTTCTAAAATTTCAGTAGTTAGTATTACATTTTTAGTTTTCTTTTTTATATTTGATGATCCTACGTTTGGACACTATCTCGCCTAGTGGCAAGCGATGATGCGGCCTAGTTGATGGATTTTCGTTCATAGTTTTTGAACCCGGTTTTGTATTGTATCTACACTAATGTTAGTATTTAATGATAAGTTAGTGTGATAAGTAGTTCTCAGTGTTTCAGTAGATATTATCGCATTATATGCCAACCATTAAAACGCTATAAAATTGGCCGAGTGTGAAATATACTGAATTAATTCTTTGTGAACATGTAGTCTGAACTTGTAAAAAAAATGCTTTTAGTGCCTTTGTTTAGTAAGACATTAAAATTATTAATATCTAAGTGCTGACTGCCTCGTTGGTCGCAAGTGCGACTGCCGGGCAAGGGGTCTCGGGTTCGATTCCCGGGTCGGGGAAAGTATTATTGGGTTTTAAAAAAAAATCTCAGTAGTATCACGGAGTCTGGAATTGTGCCCGGTATATGGCAATAGGCTCACCCCCTATTACATGGAACTCATAACATAAATAGTGGAAAGTGGGTGTTACATTTTACTGTGGCATAATGTGCACCTCTGCCTACCCTTTCGAGGATAAAAGGTGTGATGTTATATTATCATACTGCTGATGTTATAACAAACAAAGTATAATTATTTATTTTACATAAAATAAAATGTGTTCAGTCTTAGTATAGAAATGTAGACTCCAAAATATGAAGTAAATTTTACTAGCTTTCAAGCGAAGCCGCAGGCAGAACGAAGTACTATGCAAATATATATTTCAAAAATACTATAATCAGTTCGCCCACCATTTTATATTCCTTAGGATATCTAGGCATATCTATTTCTAACATCACACCTGCTCCATTCGTAACATAAACTTTAGCAATTTACTTAAAAAACCATCACACTAGTTGCCTTAAAGGGGTAGGCAGACCAAGTAGTGAATATCTTATCGCCATCTACTTCATCTAAGTCTGAAAGTGCCGATTAACGTCGAAGGATGTACATTTTCAAATCGATTGAAGGTTTTAGATATGAGAATAAATATATATATATATGTATGTACTTAGTTTAGACTAGTTTTATTTAGTTTTTGTAGTAATAAATGATGTGGTTTTGTGGTTATCTTGTTTAACATGCATTTTATTTGTAGTTTTATGTATAGTTGGAGATCGTTGTTTAAGATCTCTTTTCATTTTAATACATATCTTTGAACACGCTACACTCAGCAGGAGTTGTCGATTTATTAATCGTATTACTCTTGTGTGTATTTACCCTTAGCATATATATATAGTTGATAATTCTTTTTTAAACGATAATAAGGGGATTCTCAGTTTTACCTGAGTGTATGTTTTTTTTTTAATATTATAGATTATTTCTCCACGGACTCTAGGTCCGTGCCCTTGTCATACAGTTTTTTAATTATAATACATCTAGTCAATTTTTATAAAGTAAAGAGGGAACCTAGTTACACACTACAATTAACTACATCTATAATTATTACCAAAAGTATAGGTTACATAATAATTAGGCACTATTTATTTATTTCTATTTCAAAGGCTTTATGAAACCAGCCCACCAACAAGATGGGAGAGCCGACCTGACCCAGCAGAAGGCACCCGTTCACGAGTATGACGTGTGTGTCAGCAATTGGTCCGGTCAACCTTTTTATTGGGAACGAAACAACCCAACACACAGCGCCACCGACTGTAGGACATTTATGTGTGCATGACGCCTCAACCCTTGCCACGTGGGCCGATTCCAATAAAGCGTACAATAGTCCAAAGTCAATTGGTTATATTTTATTTCTACATGTTTCTGCACACACATTTCCTCATGTTGCATTCGTTTCATCACAAGCAACACTCCCCGCCCAAGAGAGCACCCATGACTGCCGCGTCCCTGTGTTTGATAGCCATTTTCAGGTTGTAGTCCTTAATACCTTGCTCACCCTCATCAGCCGCCTTCCTGATTAGTTTGCTTATCGCGTCTTCACTGTTGTCTGTGTAATAGATGCAACCATGCGTGTGACGCGATATTGCTACTACCGCGTGTGGTACGCTGTCATGTATTTGATGTTTCTTCGTTGCTGTGTTGACAACAATCACATTCGCACACGAAAGTCCCTGTGCCTCGTGTATCGTGAGCACGCGTGATCCCACGGTCGACCCGTATCCCTGGTTCTTAAGGGATTCCTTCTCTGCCTGAGTGTGTACCAGGTATAAAGTGTCGGGGAGTGACTTTGGAATCATCGCCCCCGAGAACCTTTTTATCTCGAGGGATCTCACGAACGACCTGGACGAGTATATGCCACTGTAAACTGTGCTGAGGGCATACGCCACATCCATTGGATTTCTGTGGGTGCACATCAATTCCTGGCTTATGGGCGTGATATATGTAGGGCGGCTGTAGAGTAGAGGGAAGAGGTTATCACGATCTATAAACGGAAGCTGATTTATGTCACCAATTAGAAGGACTTCCTTGGCTCGAGTTATTCGGGCGGCCATCACAACGGCTCCAAAGTGGTTCATGAGAGCCTCATCTACCATTAGTCGATGGCAGCTCTCTCGCTCCCCCAAGCCGTTTACTAGGATGGACGCCATTGTTCGAATCCTAGATTTGACGAGTCCTCCGATTCGGCAGGATAGTTTGCCTCTGAGGTCATTTGCTGCTTCGGTTGTCGTGGTGACAATTAGATCTTATGATCTGAGTGTATGTTTGTGCGCAATTATCTAGCGATTGGCTCAACCGATTTTGATGCGGGTTTCAGAAAAGTGTTTGGAGAATGTATTATTTATTTATTTATTTATTTATTTATTTCTTCTTCACAAAATACAGTGAATGGCGGACTTAATGCCTTAAGGCATTCTCTTACAGTCAACCATTAAAAGAATAAAAAAGAGGAGGTTAAAGTTGGATTTTTTAAAGGCAGTTTATAAAAGAATGAATATTTTTATATAGCGAACGATTACCGTATCACACATAGCTCTATATATTTTCAAATGTCATGGAAGGTACCACAGAAATTCTTTAATATATCTGTGGAAGGTACAGTTTTGGTAACATCTGTCATTTGCCGAACAGGTAATCTGTAGCTCATGCAATAATATGACTGAATAGATCAAGTGCATTTCTGCAAGACAACACAATAACAATAAGTTCACCTTTTTTTCATGGAACACTATAAAACTAAATAAAAGTGATTGATAAAAAATAACTTCATCCTATAGATATTAAATAACCTCTGTCTTCTATGAGGGTAAACAGAGACTATGGAACGCCAATCGCTCTGAATCTTACGTATCTTTTTCTTTTTTTATGGAATAGGAGGTAAAGGAGCAGACGGATCACTTGATGGTAAGCGATCAGCGCCGCCCATGGACACCCATAACACCAGTGGAGTCACAGGTGCGTTGCCGGCCTTTTAAAAAGAAAAACGCATTTTTCTTAATGTTTGAAGGTCGTATCAGTTTGGAAATACCGTCGACAACAGATCATTTTAATAGTCATCAGTCTTATACAACTACTTATATTATAAAGATAAAGATAAATATCGTTTTAATTGCACAAAACATGTATAGGTTATAATACCATACTTTTATCCCCGAAGAGGTAGGCAAAGGTGTACATTAAGCCACTGTACAATGTAACACCCACTTTTCTTATGAGCCTATTACCATATACCGGGCACAATTCCAGACTCCGTGCTACTACTGAGAATTTATAAAATACCCAGTAGTACCTACTTTGCCCGACCCGGGAATCGAACCCGAGACCCCTTGCCCGGCAGTCGCACTTGCGACCACTCGGCGAGGCAGTCAGTGTCGAGTAGAGTCAGCGTAGGTTATAATAATACATGCAATAATGGATGTTTACTATTTATAGCATTTTAATACTTTTTATTCACCTATTTTGTTGCCAACTTAAATCCAGTATAACCTAATACACATACCACAATGTATGCGACAGGCGTCTTAGATCTAACGCGACTATTATTTGCCTACTCAACAGACCATCACATCAAGGTAATAAGCAGGTATTAGACATCCTAACCTATAGTTAGGATCCATTTTTAGGTCCTAGTACTAGAACATCAATAAGCATGTTATGATCTTACCCTTATTTGGACTTTATCATGGAATAGAAAAAAGTTTTTTCTATTCCACGGACTTTATTACATACAAATGTTTTCGCACAGCGGTTTTTCATACAAACTTTCTAATAAATCATGGAAACAATTTTAATGACACTTCAAACTGTTACAATCATGCTCCAAAACGTATGTGTCACTCCAGACCATAATCTATAATAACCAAACGGGTTGCCGGGGCTCCGGCTCGAAGCGCAGGAGAAGGAACGGGGTGGTTTTTCGTTAGAGTCTGACACTCCCTCGCCTCACCCAGGCGGGAGCAGTCATTTGATGATTTTCCCTTAAAAAAAGACCATAATCTACCCTGTTTCAAATTTCATACCGGTTCCTTCAGCCGTTTTTATGTGACTGATTAAAAAACATACACACAAACTTACATTTTTTTACATTTATAATATCGGTTTACGCTAATCTCAACCATCGGCTCTACAGCTACAGCGTAAAGTTCACTGCGGGCAACCTAACATTCGACAAACTTATATTTAGGTATATTATAAATGTGAAAAAACATTTACCGTAATATCCTTTAAGCGAGCAGTTAGATGTAGTTTTAAGTTTTTAAAATACAATTAAATCGTTTGCGTGATTCACACAAAAATAAAAAGTCCCAAAAAAACTTTATTATTCTAAAAACTTTTAAAAACTAGTTCCTTTCCACAACGTCACCGGTCCATTTTGACCTGTTTTAGGCCCTACAAAGTACTCTTTACCCTCAATAGAAAATGTGTTGCGGACCTTGTGGTGGTTGCTGTTGCCCATGCATCACTATCTACACTTGCTGCACGAAGATTTGCTAGTCGCACACTAGATTTTGCGCGGACAAGCCATGGTGTCTGCATCGAAATCGGCGCTTGAACGCCTTCATGTTTGTCTTCGAAGTCAATCCGTGCCGTTTTGTGGAAATAAACTACTACTATAAATAAATAAAGAAAAAGGGTTATAATTGTCTCTCCAAACGTTTATTCCAAATACGTTTTGAATTTAGACCTTCTGGACAGTTAGACTGGAAAGTTTGTATGAAAAAACGTAAAACATGCCGCGTAAACTGACTTAAGTAAGTAAGAATTTGTTATCGCGTAAAATAGTTATAATTCTGGAATATTCTAAGTTGTTTGCAAGGTGTGTTGTGACGGGTTTATGTTCTGTTTGCTTCTATTTAGTTTTTAAGATTAGTATCTATATCGTTATCACATTTGTGATTAGTTTATGTCTTATAGTTGGCATTCATTTCGAAATGATTTACGACTCTGCGAGGTATGAAGTATGTAAGTAAAAGTAAGATATACTTACATGTAGTTTTTGATAACAAAAATTAAATAGAACTTTCCACCCATTATCCAATTAAGGTTGATCATGAGTTGCACATTCTATAGATAATACAATAGTTACCGGTATAGAAGACAAGCTGATATGAAAAAAACGAAATAGCTATACAACCTTTTAATTATTTTTATTTATTTAGTGGTTTTAGTACACATCGTATTACAACAAATCGGTTTACAACAAACATTAGCCAATGTAACAATCATATAAAGGCTAACAAATCATGCACAAGAGAATAGTTACAAATTTCCCATGAACAAAACCTATTTAAGGTGAACTTACAATTGGAATAAACAGAAGAAACACTTAATATTATGACAACAAAAATTGATAAATTAAAAAAAAAAGAAATTAAAAAAACACAACACAAAATCTCACTTTCATTACACAGAACATCATCAAAACGTCATTACTTTACTTTCATCATGCACTGGATATGTATGTCTGTGTGTGTGTGTAGGCTAGTGCTGACCCTCTACGCTAGTGCTGGGCGGTCCTCGGAGACGCAGAGCGATGGACTCATCGATCACAAATTGAAGGGCTCGCGCCTTCATTCGCTTTCACACTCGGATTTGTAACGTGACTTTAGTTGTGTTCATATTGTGGGACCTTGGATTTTTATTTTAGTAATTTTTTCTTAGTTTAAAATTGCGCAAAGAAAATTTAAATTTATATTTTATGATATCGGCAACATAAGTGTTCAAGGTAATTGAGAACCTATTCTTTTTTAAGTCGATTAAGAAGTGGTTCAGTGACCTACATTTTCACAATTGAACTGTCTTGTCTACAGATTTTAAGACTTACTAGCTGTTGCCCGCGACGTTGTCCGCGTAGAATATGATTCCTGTTTTATCCCATGAGAGCATTTAATCGGAATAAAAAGTATTCTACCACCTAAGTCAGCGCATACCCTGCTCATCATCAAATGTCATCTAAATCCGTTTAGTAGTTTCAGCGTGATTGACGGACAAACATCCAAATATTCGAACATATAAACTTTTGTATTTATAATATTAGTGTGATCTATTAAGAGAAGCACAGTACCTTATCCCACCACTCTCTTTGTTATTTTTTGTAGTCAAAATCAAAAGCATTTAGGTACTTCAATTAAACCATAATTTGGTACTTTTGAAACATCAACAAATACTAAATAAATAATAATGTCAGACTGTCCGTCAGTGAAACTAGGTAAAGCTAGGTGCACATTCCAAAATGTAGATTCGAATGGAGAAGAATAAACAAGAAACTACATTCCTTACTCGTTTAAAAAAATATGTTCTACAATGTATTTGTATTAATATTGTGTATTAATAATGCATAAACATTGTTTTTCAAAGAACTTACAATTAAACTTAATAAAATATGTTTTATTATGACATGAACATCTGTAAAACAGTCAGTGATCACTATAAAAATAAGTATCAACAACACCACTCGACACTGGCAGTATAGTCGACAACATCATTTTGGAGACTCAGTTGCCAAAGAAGAAGAAAAAAAAAAAGTATCAACAAAATACTCGTAACAATCTTAATACGATTCGACCATAAAACGATTTTAATACACACGTTGGTTTAATTACAATAATTAGAAGAGCGGCCATCTGTGTATCACATGGTGGTGTTGGAGGTCCATGTACTATAGCATGGCGTATATAGTCCGACGATCAAAGGGTAACAGTACTTCACATGTGTTATTTGTTTGTAATAGAAAACTTTTAGTTAAGTAATCGTGATGTTCGTGAGCTTGTTGCTCTTGGTGATAGGTGGACATTAATATTTGGTACCTCATTGACCGAGCTTAGGTAGGTGTTCATTTTTAAAACAAATTTTTGTAGAAAATAAAATAAAAAAAACACAAAATAAAATAGAACAAAAAGGATGAAACAGAAAAAACAAAAGGAATATTCAGACCAAGGTTTGAACTGGAATGTCTTGTGTGTTAAGCTATTTGAATTATTTACAAAACTGCGAAATTTAGCTTCGAATTCTAATAAGAACTTTCATTCAATGAAAACAAGAACAAAACTACATTTTCTGAAAATGAAACCTAGCTAGATCGATTTATAACACCCGAAAACCCCTGGATACAAAATTTCAAGAAAATGATGCAGCCATTTCCGAGATTGTTGATATGTGTAGTAGGTAGGTATATGAAGATACAAGAATTGCTCGTTTAAAGGTATAAGTTCATGTTTGGTTTCTTGTTAAATTTTGTCTATGGCCTTACCTATTTGCATGGATATGGAATAGTTCCGAGTATGGTTTGGACGTGTAGAAATAAAATCATCATTTTTTTAAGAACATTCATTGATTTTTATTACCATGATGCCTGATTTCACGTTTAGTATCATGACATGGAAAAAACTTCAAAAGAGACATCTTATAGGGAACGAATATGTTCGCCGATGTTTTCTGAATCCACAAGAATAAAGCTATAAAACTCTAACCTCCCGATCTGAACACCAAAATCCGATGCCCAGTACACAACCCTCAATAATGATCCCGACATTTCTATTCAAGGGAGGTGATATTAATAAGTCGGTCCTTCGTACCCCCGCCCTAAGGCCAGGCTCACAATCTCACACAATACTCAACATGTTCTCCCTTCTAAGAGATTACCTATTTTATTTTAAATCGTTTTCTTCAACAACTCCTAATAGATGCGAAATTGAAAGAGTATCGATTTTAGTAAGGCCTTTGTAATTATATTTTGTTTAGAGTTTAGGGGACGATCAATGGGTCTTTGAATACTTTGAAAGACTTATTGATCGTCCCTTAAACTGTAATGGGTATAAGGTGTTAAGTTTACTCTCAATAATAACTGAGAAAACATACTACCGGAGGTGTTGTTCTTCGAATGAATTGGGATACTTAGATAAAACGAATCAAAGTTTAGGAATGGGGGCTAAAACGTAATTTCTACGTATAAAATGAACATACATAGAAGTGACGTCACGTGACATTTCAAATCAATATATCGTCGAAAGTATTCGTTTCTGTAAGAAAATAAAAAATACGTGTATAATGATTTGAAATAATCTACCAGACGGACATTAAAATAAAAATTAGGCATCTACCCTATTGGTTAGTTTGTAAGTCATATGGAATGTATGAAATAAATCTAGGGTCGTGGACTAATATCCATTTAGAAGATGAATTAAATCACGTGCTTTTCCATTTGTTCTCAGATGTGAAACTTACCACCATTTAAAAATTCAAATGACGTCATTTGTACATAACTAGTACCATTTAATTTGTTAAATTTTATCCCGCTTCATATTTACAGTAAATTTTACTTATAAAAATATACCTATACATGATATATTTACATTATGCCACGACCGTTTTTTTTTTTTCATAATGCTGTTTACATTGTACTACAAACTATGACTGTAATCAATTTCAAAAATAGATAAACATGATCCAAAAAATATTTCATGTAATAGTCGCATTTGCGCACGAGTTACTTTTCTATGAGTATTTAATGATAGTTTTATGCCCTAAATATTAATAAGCAGCTTGTAGTGTGCTACTTAATTTACTTTTATGTGAGAATTTCCTATCAGAATACCACATCAAGTGGTCAAGAAGCCACTTATTTAATAGTTATCTCCTAATAAAAACTGGTAGCCTTTTAATTATATTGACTGTAACAAAATTTATAGTCTCACTTTTACTTAATAATAAAATTTTATTTTATCTGTGGTAAAACTATCCGTTACATTTGAATTTTGAACGTTAATTCTTTATTCAAATTGATGTAAGCCATAATGAATTTGTGTAGTCTACATCATATTTGCTATTCCAAAGAGAAATTGTTTAATAAGTCAAGTCTCCATAAAATATTCCCTCGAGCTAATTTATACCTTAATGTTTTAGTAGTAAGTACGAATGTGACAGAGAATGAAGTTGTCCCAATATATCTTAGGGTTCATTTACATTGGAGTGAGTACTACAAACTAGTTTATTTTTCATTTGAGACTGTGTAGTGGTCAGATATAGTCGTGTCAGTGAAGGAAAGTGTACCCAAGGCTGTGGGTTCCAAACCTGCCAGTATCAGCTGCCTTTCAAATAATATAATTTTTTATTATCTACTACCTACTTGGTCGTATATTTGATAAAAAATAGTTATCATAAGGTTTTAAAATTCTTAACAATTGAGTGTTATCATTGAGTATAAAATGCCGTATTGGGAATGAAATACGAAATATTAATTTACATTACTAGAAACATATATTACACTAGGCTCTAAACCTCATGGTTTAGAAATTTTTAAATTTAAGTTCACTCTTTGTTTTAAAAAAGCAGCGCAAGTGCAAATACCATCACCTCTAGCATGTTTTTTTGTTTTTGTCTTCGTATTTTTTTTAAAACATTTCCCTACTCCAATATTTTCTCCCGAGTCGTGGGTGCGTTTACAAACATACAAGTTCAAATACACATGAAACCCGGACCCGAAACAACAATCTGTGGATCACACAAAGAATTGTTCCGTGCGGGAATCGAATCCGCCATACATTGCTCGGCAGCCACTTTAGTAACATACTTCTTTAACCTCCATAGATATAAATACATAGTCAAACAACTGTCTCCATATACATAAGCAGTTAAGTAGTCACACCAGTTAAAATCTCATGTAATCTCGTACGTACAACCTCGACCTCTGATTACCAGTGAATATTATTTCAAAGTGTGATGTAATTTTTTGTGAAGGACCAGGCCTTGTCATAGGGTGTTCAGTTACAATTTTACAAATGACATATAGTTGCTTTGATTAAAACCATGGAAGAATTATGTAATGATATACTTCTGAAGACGAAACCGACTGTACGTTAGTACGTACAGTCGGAACAATGACATCAATTATAATAGACACTAGTCTATTATAATTGATGTCATTGTTATTTTAAGCAGATGACCATATTATAGTTCACATAATGTTATTATTCCTGGTTACAGGTTGTTTCCCGCAGTTCCACCCGTGGTGAGCATCAGTAGCCTGTCTTCAGACTCCATAAATATTTCTAACCACAACCAATCATAGTATATAAAATTAAAATGCTTCAGTGCGACATAAAAGAAGACCCAATTATCACTCCCCTTCCCCAATCTCCCCAATCCCTGAGTCCCCAACGATCCTCAAACTTCTAATCCCCAAAAGACCGGTAACGCACTTGTAACGCCTCTGTTGTTCCAGGTGTCCATGGGCGATGACGATTGCTTACCATCAGGCGATCCGTCTGCTCGTTTACCAGCTTATGCCATAAAAAAACGATCCTCAAACTCCTAATCTCCAAAAGGCCAAAAGAGAGAAATTAAACACACAGAGTCGTTTATGTTATCTTTATTTCTATTATGTTAGAACTTTCGTGAGACATACTAAATTAATTATTACGTTTGTCAGCTTACTCGCGTAATTATTTGACGAGGAACTCGACTAGTTTCAAGTCATACTAAAGGCTCATATTTGGTTTTTGTAATAGTAGTAACGATAGTGATTGACGATTGCCGGGCAGGGAAGGGGTCTCGGGTTCGATTCCCGGATCGGGCAAAGTATTACATCGATTTTTGAAAAAATCTCAGTTGTAGCATGGAGTCTGGAATAGTGCCCAGCAGACTCACCCCCTATTATATGGGACTCCTAAAGTAAATATTGAAAAGTGAGTATTACATCGTACAGTGGCATTAAGTGCCGTAATGTGCTCTGGCCTACCTCTTCGGGGATAAAATACGTGATATTATGTTATGTTAGTAAGGAAAGTATGATTTTTTGCAGTGGTTAGTTGCTACATCGAACTCAGTCGCATGCTATGGGTATAGTATTGGGCTCGCTGCCATCGCAGCGGTAAGTCCCCTCTTTGAGGAGTGGCTTGAGAGACGCTACGGCGTCCTCACCTACCGCCTGACGCAGGTCCTCACCGGACATGGAAGTTTCGGGAGGTACCTGTGTCTGATGGGGCGGGAGGAAACGCCCGGGTGTCATCACTGCGAGGACCGCCCTGAGGACACGGTGGAACACACGGTGGGAGAATGCCCTTCGTGGGCTGAGCACCGCCGTGTCCTCAGGGAAGTGATCGGCGATGGCGACCTCTCGCGTCCGGGCCTAGTGCAGGCCATGATGCGGAGCTAGGGGGACTGGGATGCCGTCTCCTCCTTTTGCGAAGCAGTCATGCTAGCTAAGGAGGAGGCGGGACGCGTGAGGCAGCGAAGCACTGCCTCCTCGCAACCCAGCCATCGCGAAGAACACACCGGGGACGAACGCGTCGGGGATCGCGAGACGATCTCCGGCCACCGTAAGCGCGGGCCTGCGGACGGCGAGCATGGGTGGCTCCCCGTCCGACCAGAAACAGACCCGAGCGTACGGCGCGTCGCGTTCCGCGCGCGCCTCAAAGAGCCATCAGACCACCACAGATGGGGCCCAATAGGGCCGATGCCGATTCGGAGTCGCGGAGAACCTAACGGGTAACCGGGGCTCCGGCTCGACGTGCAGGAGAAGGAACGGGGTGGTTTTTAGTCAGTAAGAGTCTGACACTCCCTTCCGCCTCACCCAGGCGGGAGAAGTCATTCGATGATTTTCCCCCCTTAAAAAAAAAAAATGGGTATAGTATAGTAATGTAAGTATATATAGCCTATGTCCGGCTGTGGACGAATATGGGCTGAAGATGATGATGACATTTGTCAATCGTTTGATTTACAAATGTAACAGTTTTGTTACCTTACTTAATCCTATTTGAAACGCTCAAAGCTACGATTGCGTGACTAGTAACTTTAACTATATCAATGAACCAGTCAATTAAACGACTGTAACATGTACATTATTGTATGCGACATACGCAAGGTGTGTGCGGCCATAACTCCTCTCTATCTAACGGCTAAAGCACCCGCTTTAGCCATAAGATATATAATTAACTTACTTTTCAATAAGTTAATAAATATTTTATAGCCATGTACTAAAACTTTTTACTTGAAACTCTTTCTAAACTTAACGATGGCCGACGTGTTGATATATTTCATTAATTACGATGTGGTAGAAAAACTTACTTTTAAGTTATAAAAAGTTTATTTTCGCTATTTATTTTTGCCTTATAATGAGTAGTTACCAAATGTAATTGCTCCCTAACCGAGGCAGGCAGGTGCCTGCTATCTAATAGATCTAGCTTGGTTATAATAAATAACTCAATGGCTACTTGTCTGTCTATACCCCTGTCTTGATAGCGAGAACCTTTCTATAGTATTTATATTAATGTGCGGAGTATGGAGTAAATGGAGGAGTGATGCCGTAGTTTTGTTGTTTAAAACAAATTAATATCTATTAGAAAATTGGGTCTGTAATTGAGACAAAATTTAAGGTTAATAGTTGCTTCTGTCACAGTAGGATCAATGATATTTATGTAATTGTCAAGAAATTACTTCATAGATTTACCTTTGTCTACATCTCTGACACTTTGTATACGGTAATGGCGGTAAACTGAATATCCAAGTGCACTATATTTTGATAATCGAAATTACGTAGCTTAGCTCCCTGGATTCTGGTACTCTATGTCTTCTTATTTTCTTCACCGTCGAGCAACATACAATTAATTTGGTTTTGGGTTAGTACTCCATTTGTATCTTAATCTGTGTTGAACTGGAAATTTAGAAAAAGCTCGGTATCAGCTACCTGCTACTGCATTTGATCTTTGAACTTAATAACTTAACTGATAACTGTTTGAAGCTATAACTTTATACCATTATACATATTTATACGAACATGGAATTTACTTAGCCTTGGATAATTTACTGCGTTGGATTTGGCATAAATTAATTAGGTATCTATTTATTCAGACTGGGCCTGTTTAACTTTATAAGTTGTTATTATGAAAATTAATGAAGAACATAAAAAAATACATGAATTGTGTACCTGACAAATTGACAATTTCTACATCATTATTTTCTGTTTGTTTGTAATTGTAATAACAAAAGAAGAGTGTACGAATATGTGTGTCAAGTTCGCCAAACACCTAATTAGGATTTTTCTTACAAATTCCTGCGAGACTTACTTCTAAAACAAAAACACAGCGCAAAAGTTTGTTTATAAACACGAACAAAAAACGAATAAATAAAGAGGAAAAGCAGCTCAACAATCTCCGGCAAATAAATTCCTGTATTACCATCCCGAATGAATTAATTATCATTTAGCGAATCGTATATAAAGCACCTAAGTACGATTTATTTTCATATCAGCACCATTTGAAACGAGTACAAATAAAGCCGGCAAAGCAGGCTCCATCTTAATTACTGAGCAATATCTATAAATAAAATAGTAGGGAAGAACCAGCAATAGGCCCAATGCCTACAGAGGCGCGGCGGAGTATTAAGCGGATATTGCCACGGGTCGGCAATCACTGATTTCCGCTTTTCCGCTACCAATAATACCGAGGCGTATCGATTTATCCGCAATCCGACATGTCTGTTTGTTTTTGATGTCGAACTGTGTATAAAACCGTTTAAACACGTTTAATTAATAATTAATTTTGGTGATGTACCGCGAAATGATCAATGTTAGGGAGATTAGATAATTTCCTCTTTGCATAATTGATTTTTCGGATAATTTACGTTTGTGGTTTAATCTGAGGTTTGTCATTTGTTGCTAGTGGGACTAGATCACTAGATTGTGTAGATAGGAGACGTGCGACAGGAGAAATATTGGCTACTACATTATTGTTGCTTCAGGTACTTAATTGTGGACGCGGCCTAGGTCGCTGGTGCCCAAAGGTGTAATGTAATAAATGTTAGGTTTCTAGGAGCTCTTTTTTATTTCTCTGTGCGTCTACTTACATAAATAAGCACGTTATTTGTAAAGGTCTAAGGCTCGCACGGTACACGCCCATTTGATCGTGATAGATTGCTCCTGATTCCCAATGACCTCCGATCCCTACATTTTCGCACTCTTCTTTCAAGATTTGACCTAAAAATATCTCACTCAATATTACGTATTGGGCCTTACCTTATTTTTATTTTTGCGTTATATTTTGAATCAATAAGTCCTTTTTTGTGTAAATGTTATTTTCTTTATTATTTATAGAACATTATATACCTAATTTATTTGTTTGGAAAATAAATAAGCTAGACCATAAAGTAAGTTTCAAATCATATTTTTAAAGTATCATAACACAAATGCTTATGATTATGTATTCCATATTCACAAAGATCGCTTCGTTTTTGTCTTCGTCTACTATACCATGAATGATGAATTTCTGTTTAGAATTCCTCTATAACCCGATTACAAAACACAATGGCCCTAAACAGCAGTTCATATGAAATGTTTAGCAGCAGCCATTATACTCACCCCATCATCGCATTAGCGGGTATAAAACAAAAGTTCTCGAATCCAATATATTCATAAATTTCGTTGTAAAATCATCTAAATCTTCTAATTGTTTCTGAGACAGTATTGTGTGCGGTGTACCAGGCCTACAGTCATTCCCTGTCATACTGACTATTGTGCTCCATGAAATATGGGGCAATTAAAGCTGAGTTATGATTTAACGACCCCCAAATTTTTAAGATACACCCCGAAAAATTAATCATGCTTACAATTAGGTAGTAAAGAGTTGTGATTGCAGGTGACTGGGTTGTTAGGGAAGATTTTATTTTGTTTTGTGTTTTTTTTTGTACGTTACTTAGTAGTATAGATGGTTGGCAGGCCACAACTGTAAGCTTCTTACGATGCTTTCTGCCTTGCGCAGCAAAACTGTGGAATGATCTGTCGTCGGCGGTATTTCCGAACCGATACGACCTTCAAACATTCAAGAAAAGAGCGTATTCCTTTTTAAAAGGCCGGCAACGCACCTGTGACTCTTCTGGTGTTGCGGGTGTCCATGGGCGGCGCTGATCGCTTACCATCAGGTGATCCGTCTGCTCGTTTGCCTCCTATTCCATAAAAAAAGTATTCTTTGCTGAGTTGTAGAAGGCGTTTTGTCAGTCAATCTTTTATGACAATACTAGCTGTTGCCCGCGACTTCGTCCGCGTAGATTAATGACTTCTGACAGAATTCATCAGAATCAATTCAGTGCCCAATTAAGATTTACCTATTGTGAAATGATTTATCGTAATTTCAATAAATTAAAAATCCCGCAGGGTTCTTACCAGTCCCGGCCCGATCACGTAAGTTTTGAGTAATAAAAACTTCGACTATTGTTGTACATAATCTCTATGAAATAAGTTCAGTGGTTAAAAGATAGAGAGTCCTGGAGCATTGACGCATAGTTCCCGTTCCCGAGGGACTTCTGAGATAAAAACTATCATACGTTACTCAGGTCCCAAATCATCGTTTTACCGAATATAATTCAAAAAGATTCAATGATTCTAGATTCAATTTTCATTCTCAATTTCACACCAACTATCATTCTCTATTTTATCCCCTTAGGGGTGGAATTCATCAAAATCCTTTCTAAGGAGATACCTATGTCAAAGTAACTTTATGCATGCAGTCTCAGCCCGATCGGTTTAAAACTGGCAAAGTATCACACAAACTTTCACCCTCTATATTACCCACTTTGGGGTGGAAATGTTCAAAAACCTTTCTAAAGGGACGTGTACGTCATAATATCTACCTGCACGCCGAATTTCAACCCGATCTGTGTAAAACTGACAAAGCCTCATACAAACTTTCATCCCCTACATTATCCCATTGGAGGTGGAAATGATCAAAATCCTTACTTGGAGATGCCTACGTCATAACATCTACTTTCATGCCGAATTTCATCCCCATCGGTGTAAAACTGACAAAGTTTCATACAAACTTTCACCCCTATTTTACCCCCTTGGGGGTGGAAATGATCAAATTCCTTTCTTAGAGGATGTTTACGTCAAAATATCTATCGGCACGCCGAATTTCAACCAGATCGTTTTATAATTGACAAAGTTCCATACGAACTTTCACCCCCTATTTTACCCTCTTGGAAGTGAAAATGATCAAAATTCTTTCTTAGAAGATGCTTACGTTATAACATCTATCTGCATGCCAAATTTTAACCTGATCGGTTTAAAACTGACAAAGTCTCATACAAACTTTCATCCCCTATTTTACCCCCTTGGGGGTGGAAATTATCAAAATCCTTTCACAGCGGATGCTTACGTCATAACATCTATCTGTATGCCAAATTTTAGCCCAATCTGTCCAGCGGTTTGGGCTGTGCGTTGATAGATACTTCAAAAGTCGATTTTTTTAATGATACAAAACAAAAGTTACAATTTCTGGAATTCCTTTGGTACCTACTTATATAAAAACTTTGCACATCCTAAGAGACCTATGTACCAAGTTACATGGTTTTATCTCCAAAAATGACGAACACCCACATGCAACCCCTATTTCACCCCCACGCTGGTGTAAATTTTAAAATGCTAGAACAAACGATTTTTTGTTTATTATTTAGTGCCTAAATATAAAATGTAAGGTATCTTCAAGAATGACGAACTTCATACAAACTTTCAACCCCTATTTCATCCCCTAACAGGTCGAAATTTCAAAAACGCTAGAACAAATGTTTTATTATTTTTTATCAAGTGCTTAAATATAAAGTTTCATCTTTAAAAATTATGAAATCCCATACAACTCCCCCCCCCCCTTTAACCCCGTACAGCCCCTTTTTCGCGATAAAAAGTAGCCTATGTTTTATCTCGGGGTCTAGAATATCTGTATACCAAATTTCATTCAAATCCGTTCAGTACTTTTGGCGTGAAAGAGTAGCAGACAGACAGACAGACAGAGTTACTTTCGCATTTATAATATTAAGTTAGGATTAGGATTAGGATGAAAACAAAAAACAACTTGAAGTCAAATTAAAGACAGTGCGATATATTTACCGGCTACGTAAATACGTCATGTATAATGAGTTGTTATGTAAACTTTGAAACAAGCCAGTACTAAGTAAAACACCAAAATTGCTAAGTACTGCGTATATTATGGCGTGTGTTCTACCAAATATAATTTAGTTATCCTAACTGACGCCAACAGGGTGTTTATATAACGCCTATGATACTATTAGGAGTGTCTGTGGAGCCGCTATAATATTGATACACGAATGTCAAACAATACCCTAGTTATTAAACAATAACAACGTTTCTATTAATTATGTTCCTACGTACAGCATCTCTATATTATTATATCTACGTTAACCGTGACATAGAGTGACTGGAAAAGCCACTCGCTTCCTTTGTGAACGCACCTATACCGCTACGACCCGAGCCTGACCGCAGCGCAGAACAGGGTTATCAATTTTGTCATGCGAATACAATCGATTGAGTGCGGAGCGCGTAACGTCCGCCGCGAGCGCGACTGTTAAACTTATTATACGGCTCGAAACTGTAGGCTAATAGCGATTTTGTACGCATTCGGAGTGGGTACCGCTTCTAGACAATTTTATTCTGTGAGCATGGTAGTTTGGTTGTGCACGATTGTGCATTAGCCAATTTTGCTACGGTATTACGTTTATGAGACGATCAGTACCGGGGTAAATTGTAATTATTGAAAAAATCTACGTTATGATCTTTAACAACAGGTGGGAACTGACTGATGATTCATTGAACTTCCTAGGTAGTTACTCTCTTAGTCATCATTATATTTTACTGAAAACGATTTGTTTAAAAATGGTAGCCTTGCGTTTGTAACAAAATGTCCCATTTATTTCAAGATTTCAATGAACGATAATGACGTTTTTTTAATAGACGAAATGATAATTAAGTTTTTTTACTTTTGTGTTTGTGTGCGTGCCTACTGTCGAATAAATGCCTTTTCTTATTCTTCTTCTTGTTCAGTTTTGTTAGGTACTCACACTCAAAGCTTAAGATGCAGAAAATATCACATTCCAAATTTGTAACCAAGTTATTTCTTAAAAAAGTAAATTTTGGACGGACAACTGACTTATCGGTTGGCACGTCAGCGCCCCCTATCTGTGCCATCAAAGGGCCGAGACCCCATCGACACAATGGCTTGCCTCTGAAGATACGTGTGCCTTGGAAGACGTGACCAAACGATTGCTATGCCAACCTATCCCAAGCATATCCTTTTAAAAGTCGAAAATAGATTTTTCCTTATTAATAAGCCTTATTTGCGGACCTTGGGGGAGATATGGGAAATTGAAATACGGATGTTTTTTGAGGATGTTTGTCTGTTATTTCATACTGTTTTTTTTTTAATAAGGGACCATGATTTTTAATTCATTTAGAAAAGAAATTAAATTATACGAATTTAATCGAGCAATATGGCGTCTTTAACCTTGAAATGGTTTACGAAATAAATATTTATGTCCTCATTCATAGGAGTTTTATTAAAAGACCTACGAAAGGATCTTAAAGCCTCATTTTGTATTTAAGGTGCAAAAAGAACACTTTCTCTACTCGTAAGCAAGATGTCTCCTAATATTTCAAGTGACAAACTAATTTTATTTATCGCTGTAGACATTTTATCTCAACATTTAATAGACAACACAGATAGATATATATCTTAATACCATGAAAACGTTCTCCTCTTATCTTCATTATTATGATTAAAAGATAGTTCAGCGAAGTTTTCAAAACTTGACAGACCCCATTCATTTAGAAATTAACATAGAGATGACGAAACCGCATCACCAGAGATAGTTAAACTACACTCGTTTAAACTAATACGATCGCGTAACCTCTTTACAATAAACTGTAAAAAGACATAACCTAATCTGGGTAACTATCTTCACCCAGCTGCTGGGGGTATTGACCCATGTTCCGAGATGTAGGGTAAACGGGACAGTTGTCGACTGTGATTTGTTTTTAATTAAGTTTCACTTTGAACTCAGTTTGTGATTAAATATTGTGAATGATTTATGATTGCGTTCAGATTAGATGGTACAAGTACGGATAGGGTTAGATAATGAAGAGTTACGAGACCTCATACGTCTAAGTAATTGTAGCGAATATGAGATTACTTCAATCACAATCTTGGATACATATTTCTTCATATAGGGCTCTAATCTTGTTGATGACATGTTGTAATTGTGTTAAGACGTAACCTCTGTATTTACAATTAAATTTGGATTTATGAAGGTCCCAAAACCTTACAGAAATACATTTTTTTTATATAAGCAAATTCAATTGTTAACAATTCAAGTACTGCCAAATTAATAACTCAGCCAATAATTATATTAATTGAAAGTAATATAAAGTAATTTTCGCAAGCACATAACGAATAACAATGAACATACTACCCTTACCTCTTAACACAACACAATTCACCTATATCACAGGAAAAACACGAAAAAAAGACAATATACATCTTTTGTATTTGAATAATAACCGTACTCATAATACGTACACTTATCAAAAATTACCATAAAAAGCTTGGCGAGAATAGGTGTTGCCACCCTATCTACATATACGACCTATTTCGGTAAGCCACATGTAAGATTAGGATGAAAAAAAGAAAAAAGATGTTGATAGTAGCGACACCTAACGATTACTAACATATTGTTAGTAGATAATTTGTTTGTCTGTACGTAAACAGAGTATCGTGTCGTGTGTATGGGAACATGGTACGTTCGTGCTAGCTTAAAAGTAAATATATTTAATCGTGATCATACCATAACATCTTGTGTGTTACGCGAGATTTTCTTCGATAAAAGTTGTGGTTAATTTTTAGTCGCTAGTTTAATGAATGTAGTTCGAAACTAGTTTTAAATTCGATAGTGATCTTGTTGAATAGAAATTATGATTTTGAAACTTTCTTTCTGGCTACATTTTTACATGGTGGACGTTTTACTTAACTCTTGAGCTCATAAAAAATAACTTTTCTTCAGGAATGGGATTTCTCAGAAGGAAGTTCGTTTCATGAATATCTAAAGTTTAAATTTTGTAAAATGTTCATAAAAAATCTTCGATCGTTGTGGTACTTGATGACAGGATTGTGGAAGACACCTTGTAATTAACTTTTTAACTATGTAGATAAGACAGGAAAATAACTTATTAAGGAAACATCTGTAACGCGATTATAAAGACTGCCTTATTGCTTAAGTAGTCGCAAACATGACTGCTGAGGGATTTGATTCTCAGGTTGGTCACCTTAGGGAAAGGAAGCTAAAAACTATTGTTTAGAGGAAAAATAAGAATATCAAAATTTTATATTTTTTGCTATTCACAATGAGAATACATTGAAATTGAAATTAACCATGTAGGTTGCTACATTAGGGTTTTTCGAAAGTCTCTCACCACGGAGTGTGATGGTGGTGAGTCCTATCACATGGGACTTATCACATACTGTCTGTTCCAAAAGGCGCATTTTAATATACCCAATGATGTATGATAAGTCCAACTATGCAATTTTTAAACATCATAACTCTCAGTGTGAAAAAGACCTTATACATAAGAAAATAAATGTGGTTCTTCTATCACGACGTGTGGCTCGTGGCTCGTGGCTAGTAGCTACATAAGGAGGGCCATTAATAAGTTGATAAATGTGGTATAATTCCGCGGGTCTTAGTCGTCCCAGTCATCGCCGCGCTATCGCACACCTCATCTTAACTGATTTTTAGCTTTGTCGACTTGAGGCCTTTAAAATGGCGGATCTTCAAAGTGAAATAACAGTTATTATTGTTATGTTTGTGTTGCCTTTTTTGGGTGTTTAAAGACGTTGTTGTTCTTTATGACTTTATTTGGAGACGCAATGCTCAGTTGGTTTTGATGAGTGTAGGTTTTGAGATGAAATCGAATAAGATGATCTGGCGGAGTGTTTACTTTTCGTTTTAGCTGTAAAATATACGCATAGTTGTTACTGTTGTTACCTACTTTGAACAGATATTGATTAAAGGATGACACTGAAATCATCTAAAATATAACGCTTCAAAGTATTCTTATAAATAAACAATTCGTTTCGTTGTTTTTCCAAACTTTTAACTTGTTACCAAAGTTAAATCAAAATTCACTACCATATCGTTAAACATAGAAAAATGTAGTATACTACGTAAAAGCAATTAACAAATGAATATTAATATTATCTATAAAAAAAATACATATAGTTTATTAGCATGAATATAATCACAAAGTCGCCAACTTAGTGGCCACACTGCTAAAGCCTCAGGATTAATGACATTGCCTTCGAGCAGTCATTAATAATTTACGTTTTTATGCACATTGCGTGACGAACAAGTACGTTTACCTTACTTTTAATTATACTAGCTGCTGCACGCGGCCCCGGCTGTGTGGCTACAATAGCGAGGTAATCGGTGACACTATACCTATAACGTTTAATGGTTCCTTATAATCGTTCGTGGTTTGATCTGTTTGTTCATAGTCGTTGTGAATTTGGTGTACTTTGTCGTTTCTTTTGGAGGTTTTCTGAGTATGTTAAAGTTATTTTTAAGGATTTCTGCATATTAGGATATGATACCTAGCCGTTTAGTTGAATGTTAGTATTATAGTAGGAGATACTTATACTAATATCTTTTAATTCGTTATTTTATGAAAGAAAAGGTATATTTAAGAGTGATTTGGTCAGAAAAACGATTTTAGACAACTTGTCTTTTTGTTTCAGATAGTCGCTGAATGAAGGTTGCTTTCAAAATCCTGACCTGGAAATTATTACAGAAAACCTATTTTGATCCCAGCAGTGAACGCCTTATAAGATTTTAAATATATATGATAACAATGAATTTTTCTCTGATCGTATACCATTTTCTTTATGACATTGCTGTATTGTTTACCAAACAGTTTCAACACCAACAAAACAAACTACTTCCATATATATATATTGATAAATTCACAGTTTTTTTCTACAGGCAGTGAAATATGAAAATAAATAACAATAAACGTATTAATAATTCAAACACGCGAAATGATTCTAAATAACATAATCAGAATAGAGTTGACAGTTGTAAATAATTATGGCGACATAATTAGGGTAGAATTTTATTTATTTGACTTGGTATAAATTACATTGTTTCTACTATTGTGCGTTATCCGAAATCTTACATGGAATAGAAATTTTATAAATGTTTAAAGAAATAGGGGGTGTCGTGGAAAATGTATGTTGCAGTAATATTGATTGGGGTCAATTAAAATTATGGTTTTGTTTTCCTTTAAAATATTTTTGTTTTGAGTACTAGCTGTTGCCCGGGACTTTGTCCGTAAATATGAATTTTAGAACATACGTTTTTCTATTTCAATTTTCCAAAATAAAAGTAGACTATGTTACTCCTTAGTACATCAACTACCTGCCAATAAAAGTCCTACAAAATTGGTCCAGCCATTCCAGAGATTAACCAGTACAATAGACAGACAAAAATTGATAGAAAGTTTTTTTGGTATGTGAATCGTAGTAATAAAGTGTTATTGTAATATTGGAAACTGATACTCATATTATATTTATGTGTATAGATATGTTTGATATGATATTTTTGTAAGGGGTGTGGAAAACATATAATATGTAATTATTAATACTACGAGTACTTACTTAGGTACTTACCGTTCATACTTTTTCATTTGTCGTATTTCTCAATCTGATAGAAATTGAGCCTACTATAAAATATCAAGCAATAAAGTTGGTTTTCGTAAAAAATACTATTTTTAGCCAACGTAATAGGTAATTTATTCACGACTGAAAAATGAAATATTCACCCGTGCATTTTTTACAAAAAACTGCGATAAAAGTTGGTACAAAAAGTTAAATTATTTCACACCTGAGATCTCTTGATATCAGGTGTGAAATAATTTATTTTTTGTTCAGAGCTCTTCTCTGAACAAAAAATCTAGTATCAATTCAGACAGATTTAATGCCTATTTATTTACCTAGCTTAGACTAGCAACTAAATCTAAAAAAACGATTACATATTCAATTATGGAACTTAAATTGTTGAAACATGCATCTAAATGGGCCGTAGTACATTTTTAAGTGTGAAGAATTGAAGTTAGATGCAAGTATTTAAAATGAAATGTAATTATACTGCCGCGCCGTTTAGGTTAACGCACTATAATTCTATAACTGTATAATCTATTGTTTGTACTTATTATAATTTTAATTTGTTAGTCAGTTTCTGAATGGTGTAAGCAGGAAGCTAGGTGCGGCGGCTGGTATGGCTTTGTGCATCATATTTATGGAGCTGATACTATCGGAGGCGGGATGGTATTTAAGTTTTTATTTTATTAATTATGATGTTCGTTTTTTTAATTTATTATTGATGGTGGTTTTTGTTGGTAGTGGTTTGTATGAGAACGTGGTGTTAGGGAAACAGTTGAGAGAATTTGGTGAGATTTAAATACAATTTAGTTTTAGAGTGTTGTCAGTTTAGTATGGGTATGGCATGTATGGGTTTCTAGTTTAACATTTTACAAAATGTTAAACTTTTTTTGATAATTATATACCTATAATAAGTGTATTTGAAATTAATGACACCGATAAATTAAAACGGTGCGACAGTCGCCGAGTCACGTGTCGCGGAATGCTGCTCATGAATATGAGTCTCTTACATAGCTGGAAACTAATCAAGTTCCTCGTCAGACAGTTACGTGTGTAAGCTGAAAAACATACATATACATAACGTCACGCCTTTTATCCCCGAAGGGGTAGGCAGAGGTGCACATTACAGCACTTAAGGCCACTGTACAATGTACACCCACTTCTGACTATTTATGTTATGAGCCCCATATAATAAGGGGTGAACCTATTGCCATATACCGGGCACAATTCCAGATTCCGTGCTACTACAGAAGTATTTTGCCTGACACGAGAATCGAATCCAAGACCCCTTATCCCAAATTTTAGTTTTAATCTGTACATATTTTCTTAACATCTTTGTTCACATTACAATTCCCAACAAAACATAATCACATTATTTGCAACAAACTACATCAATCCACCTTGATGTCATCACAACCGGACCACCCTATATAACCCCACCCTAGCATTAGTATCAGTCCTACCCTTACAAGTTATTTAATAAGCTCTAAACGACATGCAACTACAAGTTCTTGACAGTGGTGCTACAAATCGATGAGCATTCACAATGAGCAGTTTTGTAGTAAGCTACTAAACTATGTAGGAATCGCATGTTCTATGAAATATGTAAGCTACCTGAGTCACCGTGAGCTAGTGACTGAGGCATGGATGCGGCATTGTAACTATTTTTGATGTAAGTTTAAATTATGTAAGATTAATGTCAATTTTCTATATTAGTAATGATATCAGTAGTGCAGAGGCCTTACTATGAGTTTATTTTACGTTTAAAGTAATCGTAACGAGTACGCGTTCGGCGCTCTGATTGGTTGCTTCATTGGTGCTGGGCAGTCAGAATGCCGAAGGCATATTCGTTTCGAATACTTTAAACGTAAATCAAACTCGTACTAAGGCCTCTGAACTATGGACCTCTACGTATGACGAACTTGTGACAATCTTTAGACCTTTTTTTTGACAGGGAAAGTCATCCAATATTCTTCTCCTGGCTTGGGTGAGGCGAGAGAGAGTATTAGACTCTAATTGGCTAAAAACCACTGCGTTCCTACATCTGCTCTTTGCGCCGGAGCTCCAGCTACCTGTACAATTTCTAGGCTTAATAGACGGGTTGGAAATTGAAGTTGAAAGGTTCTGGTTTATCAGAGAGCACTGTGTCCCAGACACAATCGAATAGTTACTTATTGCTGGTGTATACGATACCCGAGGGAACAGTAGCGATGGCGACAAACGTTATCTACTCTATAGTCACCACATAGTATGTAAAGTTAGTGTCATCTTAAACAAAAATAAATAATAAAAATATAAAAAATTATTTCGATTACAACAGGCATTACATAAAATTATTGGAGATCTCCTTTTAAGCAATGGATTGCTTGTGCTAGGAGACTCCGCACTTCCACATGACATTCTAAAGTAATTGAAGTTACAATGTAGATAATGTAAACATGCAAGATTAACAATAAAACAAGAAGAAAATAAATCAAGTTAAACTTACAATTCTAATCGCCGAGGCAATGAATGAGTATAATTATTTGAAATTTATAACAGTATTGTGAAAATACCATCGCACAATGTATATATGTGTAGTATGTGAATCATGTATAGTAAAAACATACTATTATCTTTGAGAGCAGTCTGATTCCGATGACGATGACGACGTAATATTATGTTTTCAGCTTCGGCGTAACTGTTGGACGAGTAACACGCACCGCAGACTCGAGTAGCAAGACTAAGTAGCAGTCGACAGTCGCCGCGTCGTGTGTCGCGGAATCCTGCTCATGAATATGAGCCTCTAGCATAGCTTGAAACTAGTCGAGTTCCTCGTCAGACAGTTACGTAAGTAAGCCAAAAACATAATAATTAATTTCGATGATGATGACGATAAAATTTTAAAATTTTCAGTAAATAGAAGTAAAATGGTTTGCATAGTTATGGAAGTGAGTGTGTAACCGTCTATTAAATGACGGACTTTTAAATTCTGTTGAAAAAATTAAAGGTGCACAATTTTTTGCTTGACCCGTCTCTATGATTTTTTTTCTTACATTTTTTGGCGTCACGCTAGCACATTATATCAGGAAGCAATATGGTACGTTCACAAATAAAATATGGCGAACTTTTTTCGTATTTCTACCTCTATAATGTTATCAAACTTATATGGGCTTAAAATAAACTTGACTTTTTTTGTCATCATCATCATCATCATCAGCACTGCTATCATCATAAACAGCCTCTGACTGCTTGCTACTGGCAGGCACTAAAAAACATAATAATATTTTTTTAATGAACTACTTAAAAAGTCAACTTGAACCCATTCTCTTTTTGAAGTCGGTTATTTATATACTTACTAAAACCTTGTCTTAAGTGTAACAAATACTTCTCTGTAAACTGCATCGAAATTGGTTCATACAATCTCGAGATAATTGCACACAAATATATATACGTACAGGTCCAACTGAGAACTTCCTTATTTCTTTGAAGTCGGTTAATTATACATAAGAGAGATTTGCCATAATTTTTATGACAGGGCAAAAGAAACACTTATAAATGTCTAATCATCAGTTAATTTAAATAAAAAAAAACTTTCAAAGTCAAAGTCAAAGCATTTATTTAAATTAATCCTTAGTTAGGCTCTTTTGAAACGTCAAAAAATGAATTGGCTGTCAAAGAAGCGAGGCGCTCATTCCAAAGTGTAGTTTCGAATGGAGAAGAACGAGGAAGAAACTCCATCGTTACTCTTTTTAAAATGTTTCATGTTCCAAAAAAATGGAAAATAGGCTGAAGGGTGCATTGCTTTCAATCTGGACATGGCAAATTGCAAATTACAGAAATAGACTAGCATTACAGTGGGGAAGTATGCACGCTTACACCCGACTGCTGTAGTTCCCACCGATATAAGGGAAAACATTTATTATGTTATTAGGAACCTAATGACCATTTTCATTTTCAGCAACCACCTTTTAAACATCGCTTAACTAAGTCACTTACCTTACTTTTACCGTTAGGTGTTACTTATAGGTTGGTGAAAATCACAATATCGTTAACTATCACCTATCTTAACTTATGGGTTCCTTAAAATTTATGAGAGTTGCTTCGGCACGAATGTGCCGACCCGACCGGAGTGATACCGCGGCTGAGCGGAAAACCGACGTGAAGCAACACTTGTGTGTTTCTCGCCCTATGATTACCGGAGGCCTAATTACTTGTAACGCCTCTGGTGTCAATGGGCGACGCCGATTCCTTACCATTAGTATTATATTGATGTGTTACTGTTGAGCACGTGGGTTCCAGTTACCAGAGGACAGCTATTTTTATTTTTATTTTGAATCTCATCTCATGATGAGTATGACGTATGCTCAATTAAATGGAGACCTGTCCTTAAAAGAATCGACTTTTCAAAATGATGATGCATATTATGCATAGTACCCCGATTTATATATAAAAAACATTCAAATGCTGTTATAAAGATCTTATTTTGCTGGTAAGTACTCACCGACTCTCCTAACTACAACACATAGCTCTCAATAACTCAAACATCACTCTTCGAAGGATTAACTAAAATTAAAATGTCACAAAGTGAGAGCAACAGCTCTATTCATGTCCCTATTAAGTAATAAGATAACAATTTGACTCCATCCCATAATCGAGTTCTAGTTCAATTATTTTAACTCGTTTGACATTAGAATGTCTATCGAATTCCCTTGATGTGACACGTAATAGGGCTGAATAGATATGTATGATGCTAGTTTAATGTACTACAGTTTGATGTTGCGATTAATGAAGATTAAGACTTATTTAACTGTGATAAAGTTGATGTTAGGTGATGAATTGATTAACAATTGCTTTGTCTATTATTCTTTGTTGTAACTTTTGTCGATGATTGCGTCATTATATGTAGTAGACTGCCTCGTTGTCCGAGTGGTTGCAAGTGCGACTGCCGGACCAGGGGTCTCGGGTTCGATTCCCGGGTCGGGCAAAGGAACACTGGCTTTTAAAAAAATTCTCAGTAGTTACAAGGAGTCTGGAATTGTGCCCGGTATATGGCAATAGGCTCACCCCCTATTACATGGGACTCATAACATAAATAGTGAAAAGTGGATGTTACATTGTGCGGTGGCAAAATGTGCACCTCTGCCCTACCACCACCTATACCCCTTCGGGGATAAAAGGCGGGATGTTATGTTATGTTATGATAATTATTAAATTTAGTAATGTAAAGGGAATTTAATTTGAAATCTCGAGAATTGTTCGCGTCACTCAAACAATAGGACGGTACTATTAGAAAAATTCATAGTAATCGATATTTAATGCTTAACAAATAAATAGTATCTAACACATAAAACACAAGTTATATCAACACAAATAAAGTTATTGTAAGTTATTGTTATTTTTTTTTAATAATAACGATGTTCTAATAATAATTTTAACTAGAGTTTATTTCTGTGAGCACTTTTGTAATCTGCTTAATTCGGCAAAATATTATTACTATATACTTAGCTCAAAAAAGGTGATATTTATGGTTTTTTTTGCTTGATATACTAAAATATTTTTAAGAGTAAACACAATTAATCACACACACATACACGAAGTATTCATTACATCAGCGTTTGTTAATATGAACGTAAGTTATAATTTTAAATATTATCATATTTCTGTTGAATTTTCGTAAATATATTATAACATAACATCACGCCTTTAATCCCGAAGGGGTAGCCAGAGGTGCACATTATGCCACTGTACAATGTAACACCCACTTTTCACTATTTATGTTACGAGTCCCATGTAATAGGGGGTGAGCCTATTGCCATATACCGGGCACAATTCCAGACTCCGTGCTACTACTGAGTTTTTTTTTTAAAGCCCAGTAATACTTTGCCCGACCCGGGAATCGAACCCGAGACCCCTTGCTCGGCAGTCGCACTTGCGACCACTCGGCCAACGAGGCAAATATATTATACTTTAAAAGTATTTTAATATCAAATATATACCCCAATCATATCAGCTATTGAAACGAAATAATATTTAATGGAGGCGAGACGAATGAAATGAGTTTCGAAAATTATTTCAATTCTAGTTAGGTCCTCGAATTATTTCATTTTGAAAATTATATTTGCCTGATGTACGTTGGGGCAATCAACTCAATCTTAATGTACTGATTAACTGGCTTTTCATTAATAATTTAAATCCAAGGTACCGAGAATTGTGTTATTTTGAATTGGTGTGTAATTTATGTGTTTTCAAAAGAGAAGTTCTGTTATATTTCGAATTGATTATTATATCTATTTAACCTTGTTTTCCTACTTTTATATTATGGAATTAAACCTCGAATTTTAAGGTTTATATCTAGTAGGTACACTTCATCGGCCAGAATACAGTCTTGACATTGATTGCGACAACAATAAGTAGATTATGTTGGTTATGACTGATGATTTTTTTAATGGGACAAGCCCGCCACAACCTCCCAAAACCGCTGCAACTCCTGTAAGCCAGGATCTACAGTAGATACAACCATGAAAACACCAGAACACTGAAGTCCGGCGCGTCCCAGGGACATGAGTAACTGTCTTGGTTCCCGCAACGAAGTGAATCAGAAGATATTATAAGAGGAGAAGAAGAAAAAACTATGGTTTTCGCTTCCCTCGGTGAATTACTGCAGGAGACAGAATGAATTAAGCCTAAAGGCACAAAGAAGAGACTGTACAACTGGGTGAAGCCCAGCCGCCAAGCACCACGGAAATTTGACTAAAAACTAAGTGGGTCCTATGTGTGAGCTGTTATACTTGCTTCCAATAATAGGTATGGCAAAAACGCCTAAACGCACGGAAATTCGTTCTAGATTCCACAAGGTCAACAATTAAATTATTTAACATAGTGTTACGTTCATATTGCCAGAGATCACACTCCCAGACTATGTGATGGCCCGACTGCTCGTATCGCAACTCCTCTGTCGAACATTGGCACCATGGTGAATCAATAAGTTTAAATGAATAAAATTTGCTTTTAAAGTTGCCGTGGCCAGTAAGAAATTGGGCAACACAGTGATCCACCTCCAACCATGTCCTCTCCAGCCACTCATGCACGGATGGGAAGAACTGATACAGGTGGCGGCCCTTAATAGAAGATGCCCATCTACACTGCCATTCGGTTATAAGCTCGCCCCAAACGTCCGTCATTGGCTTAAACAATCTATCAATTTTATTTCTATCACGTTGTGTTAGAAAGCTTGCTGACAAATTAGGCCTCGCACTGTAGTACATAGCAGCACGTCGCTGCACCTCAAGATCTACCGGAAGGACGCCTGCGAGCACAGGTAGGGCCTCAGTGCTAACCGTCCTATAAGCCTTACACAGGAAAATCAAGGCTAGACGCTGGCCTTGGAGAAGTTTTCGCCGTACCGCGGCTATTGTGGCCCTATCAGCCCAGACAGGTGCCCCGTAGCACACGCATCCTAGGTAGGTTGCTCCGTATATGATCCTAAGCGTAAGAAAAGAGAGACCCCAGGTGGCTTTGGAAATTCGCGTCAGCGCATAGAAGTTATTTTTGGCTTTCTGACTAATAGTCTTAATATGTTCAATGAAAGAAAAGTTTTTTTCCAATACTAGACCGAGGTAACAAACAGACTCCTTTCGTTTTACGGAAACATTGTTAAATTTAATAGACGGCCATGACTTTAGATTTCATTTAAGCAATAGCTGGTGAGTTTTATGGGGTGCAAAAGTCAATCGATTTCGTTCGCCCCATCGCAAGATCCTACTGAGACAGTCTTTAGCCAAATACTCCAGTCCGGCGCGGGTATTTGATTGTACTAGCAAAAGGCCATCATCCGCATATCCAGTCAAAGTACAGCCACAAGGAAGGGGAATCGCGAGCAAATCATCAAATCCTAAATTCCACAAATACGGGCCAATAACGGAGCCTTGAGGACATCCCATTGATAACGACTTCGACCGAGAACAATGATCAAGCTTCAGTTTAACGGAACCGTGAAGGAAATAAGTGTATATTAATTTATATATGTTACTAAAACAGCCACGACCTTTCAGTTTTAAGAGTAACATTGGCCACCATGCGTTGTCAAAGGCACCGGAAATGTCCAGAAAAATGGCTACTATATACTTGTGTTCAGACGAATTTACCATGGATCGGACGGAAAGAGTGATGACTGATGATGTACAGTTTTGATTTTACACCAAAAGACAGCAAGTCAGGGGCACTCTTACTCAGCCTCGTCTCGTCTTGAAGGAAACAATTTCTACAACTGACACCCACCCGCTACAGACTCGTTGCGCGGCTACCGGCTGCCCCGCAACGTATACTGGGTTCGATTCCCGCACGGAGCAAATCTTTGTGTGAACCACAAATTTTGTTTTCGTGTCTAAGTGTTATGTGTATGTGAACTTGTATGTTTGTAAATTCACCAACGATACAGGAGAATATTCTAGTGTGGTCGAACGTTAAAAAAGGCCCCGAATAATTGTGTGAGTGAGGGCCCCAGCGTAGTCTAAGACAGCCCTGCTCTAACTTCTAGAATATGACCATTGTATTGTAGCTAGCGTAGTGCAGCTTTATATTTCAGGTAATTTACATTAAGGTTACCACATTCGTTCATTTTGTGGACTCCAAAATCAGAAATTGGTTTCCAACGTGGCTTCTAAAGACAGTTAGGTCAGTTATTTCGCGTAGTCCCGCTTGGATGCACTTCACGCTTCATCGCCAGGGTGTGGTGCAGGTAGCCGAAATCACTATGCTTCGGACATACGTTGTAAAACATCTACAGAGCGCATGGAAACTAATAAATGGTACACCGTCATAGATTAAGTGGTGTTCTATATGTAGATGTGAAGATGAAGATTCTATTATTTTGTAATTTAACTTTGAAATGATACAATATACGGAATACCTAAAAGGAATATTGCTTCCTCCATCAAACGAATACCTCGTTAGACAAGACATGGCATTGCGATTGTTTTACAAGAGTCTTTAGAATATCAATGTCGACTTTGACATAGTGCTTAGTTTTAAATGAACTTTCCAAGTGCTTGGAATATGTATCAGTATGGGAACCCCTATACATTCTCATTTTCGGTTCTTAACACATTAAACGCCATGGGGTTACCGGTGACCGACGTTAGCAGGAGATTTGCTTTCAACAGTTTTTTATTGAAAAACTGCAATACAGTCACCTTTCACATATCATTTGTCCCATCTGCTCCCTCCTACTCTATGCTCTCACCAGCGGATGAACAAAAGCGGGCCCGTCTGACTGGTTCCCACTTTTTTGCCCTTACGGCCTCGGACCCACGCACACGTGCGCGCGCGCAGTGTGCGTGCACGCAGCGGTGTGTGCGTGATCAGCTGATGGCAACAGCTGTAGTGTCATCAATCGGTTTAAATACGTAATGCCGGTATGCGAGGAAATGCTGAGGTATGCCCAGGGGAACAGGATTGATGGAATTTGGATATCTAATTGATGTTGTGGTGGTGTCGGGGGAAAGTATGGAATTTTTGATGATATTTTACGCAGATGGGAAGTGTGTTGGTGCGTGAGATATGACGAATTTTGCTTTGAAACTGCGAATAGGCAGTTGCGATAATATTATTAAATTGAATGACCTTCACAATGCTCCTGTACAACTTTCGTTAGAACGAAAGCTTGATAGGTGAAATCTTCCTAATACTAGGGAATAGCTGCTGGAAGTGTGAAACTAACTAGGTACTGACTTTAGTACTACAATTAAGTTGGTGAGTTCAAATATTTAATAGGGTTGTATTTAAAAATGCAAAAAGAAAAATAAACTGTTACATTATCTTCTATCTAATATTAGTGTCTATAATAACTTGTAATAACAAGTTAATAGTAAATTTCCATAAGAAGAAACCTTGGTATTATTGAAACCAATCAAGAAGCAGTCATTTAAACTTTTATGCTCAACAAATGAACGGTTTAGTTTGTTCCCGGAAACCTGGGTTTAAGAGTACCAGGTGGTTTTGGCCGCCATCTTATTTTTTACGTCAAAGTTTTAATGACCCCGTTTTTGGCTCAAATAATTGCGAGGTATGAAGTTGTGTTCCCTAATTAGTTATTATACTTGTAAATAGGCTATTGATGTCAATTGATATTAAATAAGTGTGGAATGTATGTCGAAAAGGGAATTGGTACTGTTTTTGTTTGGTTTTTAATTTGTCAATGTGTAGAGGTATAGTTGTAGTTGCTTTTTCTCTTTTTATTGGGTATTTTGGCATTCATTGAATCTTAGTATTCAATACAATGTAGTATTGATCTACTGTCTACTGTTTAAGAGCTTCTATTACTCCAGGAATACAAAAACAACTTGCTTTTTATGGATGCTGCACAGTTGGCGCGGTGGCTGGGCAACTGACTGCCGTGCAACGTGTCGCGGGTTCGATTTCCGCACGGAACAACACTTTGTGTGATCCACAGATTGTTGTTCTGGGTCTGGGTGTCATGTATATGTGAACCTGTATGTTTGTAAACGCACCCATGACACAGGAGAAAATCCTAGTGTGGGGCAATGTTTATAATAAAAGAAAGAAAGCATAAAAAATAACCTAGATATTTATTATTTACAATTACAATACAATAATATTACCTAGGCATTTCATTTGCTTGCATGAAACGAAATCCTATAAAGTATACCCGAACAAAATAAAAAGCAAGAGAAATGATTCAATTAATCTTCGACAGATGGCGTTGCTTAACATTTCATTACGATATAGCCGACTAATTTACTTACATTTTCTACACTCAGTTACAGAGCCCAAGATATATGCTATTTTATTGTTCCCAGTACAAAATGTTATCAATTCTATGCACTAGCAACATGGTGGTAAGCAGGTGAACCCTTAATACAGCGAAAGGTGAAAGAATTTTTATATTTAATACATGCCATTGCCATGGTACTTAATAGCTTGAATTAATACACAATTAATTGTAAAAACTCACTAAACATTGTCGTACATTTTTATACGTAAAATTAAATATTTTGTAAGAAGTTTTTTAGTAACTTTTACTTTGAGTTATGAGTGTTATTGACAAGATACGGGTGTGTAATACATGGTTATAGGTCGTGTAATATTATTATTTTTATCTACTGATTAAGATTAACGCTACCAGTTTTTATATAAGCAATAATCACTTGAAGTATACCTTCTTTTTTTTATGACGGGACCTCCTTCAAACAGCGCCTAGTTTTTTGGGGATAAAAGACTAGGAAGTGTGGGATTTTTACCTCACTAAAACCACCCCGGTAGCCACCATCAGCACCTGTATGAAGGCACCGGGTCCTTTAAAAGAGACCTGTTCCGGAGCCTCCTCGGTGCAACGCCTGTTACGACACATCCATGTCTCCTCCTCTTTGCTATGTACAGCGGCACGTGACCACTGTGCCACCGTGTTCCCTGAGACCACAGGGTGGAGACCTAGAGTCCTCACTCTACGCACCCGTGGCCCCAAAGCTTGAAGTATACATAGAGTATCTTGTTATAAATATTAAATAGGATCCAATTGTTGTGTCTTGAAGTCATTGGGTAAAGTTTATGTTCAGTAGTGGATGTTTTGATGATATTTAGAGGTACAATCGTGTGTGTAAGTGTGGGGGAGCCATGCTTCGGCACGAATGGGCCGTCTCGACCGGAGTGATACCACGGCCGAGCAGAATACAGACGTGAAATAACACATGCGTTGTGTTTCGTCGTGTGAACGAGGTTACCGGAGGCCGAATTACCCCTGTTTCTAATCTGCCCAATCGCTGAATCTCCAATAATTCTTAAATGTTTAATCCCCAGCTTAGTCCATAGGAAAATTAACCAATCAAAAAGTATCATTATCGTCTGCATGCATGTCAAGTTGCAAACAATTCTTCCATTCTAAATTGTTCTAAGTTGTATATACATATCATTCTTAAACTTAACATTTTATAATTTTATTTATTTTTATAATTAATTTTAATCTTTAGTTGTATATATTTAATTTAGTAATATTTAATTTTAATTTTATTTAAGTAATAGTTAGTTTTAATTTAAGTTTTTTATTTGAACTTAACATTGTAATGTATTAGTGTATACTTAGTTTAAATTCCACTACATTGCCTAATAAATAAGTATATGTATTACTTTGTAATATTGTCTGTGTGTACATGAAATGATAAATAAATAAATAAAATACTATTTTACTAACTAGTTTTGTGCTCAATACATTTTCCAACTTACCGAATTGATTCATAAATAGCAACTCAGTATGCATGTTTCTCGTTAATTACCAGTAAATGCTAATACAAATTGCTTGCGATTATCTCCTCTTCGTGTACTAAAATAAATAAAGCACAAAGTCCATTTAAATATTACAATATGTTACGTGTTTGGTAACAATAACACTCATTAGTTATCTCATATATTGCCCGTAAACCCCAGTTAAAGTTTTGATAGCTAAAGCTTTGGTATTCTGTAGTGGTCAGCCGGTTAAATACACTAAACTACGAATATAAGTTAGTTTCGCTAACTCTATCTGATTAGAGCTTACGTACTGCTATTTACATTTAGGTTTAGAACTTGTGTGTTGTAAACATTTCAGTAGATTTGTTTTAAGTTTTAATTATAAAACATTAAAGTGCAATGTCAATTGTAAAACAACTCGGTTATCAGTTTCAAAGTACCATATTGACATAACACTGTAAGAGTTGTTTTGTCTTTAATTTTAGTGATCTTAACATTAGTCATGCACATAGTACTCCTGATAACTGCAGTATGTTTCTGCATTCCTAGTACTTTTATTCGAAATGACTGAACGTCACACATCACTCAGGTCACAATTTAAAAATCGAATGCATTCGTGCACCTTGCCTCCCGGCGAGCTTTACAAAAAAGGAACGTTTTGACGGCGCACAAATAAAATCTTTCGATCTCTTTCTTACACATGGGAATCCTCTACATCACATACTTAAGCTGTCTCAGTCACTCCACCCCATATATCTTGTACTTTTTTCGAATCCCTCTCATTACTATACGGCTACACACTACTACAAGCTTAGTTGAGTAGTGTAAACACAGGCGGCTTGTTTATTTGTGTTGTATGTTGTGTACTTGTGTGAGTAGTCAGCTGAGTAAATCCTTGAAGCAACACGTGTCTTGTATGTGTGGGTGTGTGCGTATTGTTTAGGTGTCGAAGTGTACAGGATGGGAGATGTAATTTTAGATGATTTTCATAAGATCTGTGAGCTTTTGATGTTTTGGGGTTTAAAAGGGAATGTTTGTGGTTTATCTACTGACATTGTCTTCTTTCATACACACAAACAATGAGAACAATAATAATTGTTCGTCTCCATCATGGGTTAGAACAAAACAGGTACCAGGGGAGAATAAATTCGATAAAGTTAATTTATAAATGGAATTGTTTTTTTTTTCTGAAATGTCTTGTTCCTTTGACATTTATTGGATAGACGTGTTCGAGTAGTTCTAGTGACATGATTATTATTCGATAGTGGTCAATGAATGAGTTATTGTTATTTATTTCATATAATTTTAATTGTTTGGTCAATCATTAACGTTCATCATGTCAAGTTGTTTTGTATTACTTTTTAACTTCAACTGGTTATTATCACTAGTAGGTAGACATGCTTATGTTGATGCCGACATTTTGTAGTTATCCGATCTCTTTTTATTATAGTATATTTTTCAATATATGTAATTCACCCTGTAGTGTGTAGTGTTATATCCTATAGTTCTAAGTTTGCATATATTAATGTATCTTACTCGTGTATTTAAATATCAACCTTTATTAATAAATCCAGTATTCAATCAGCAGTCAGAGTGTTTTACTCAATACCAATCCTTACAATACAGATATTAAATTTATGAAAATAAGGGCACTGTTTTCTTTATTATTGTTAGTAATGAATGACTTTCGTAGAAAGAGCTTTTTAATATAGGTAAGTAAGTACGTTCACCTTGGTGTACTTGGGTGGCTAACCCTAGTTATTTATTATTAGTTTCAATTGTACCTCTACATTTAAAGTATCGGTAATGTATAACAATTGAAGAAATTATTCTCTCCACTGTATTAAAAGTCATTCTTGACTTTGAATAAGTACTGAGTAATTATAATTTAGTTATTCGCTCGCTATTCATAAATCATGAAATAAGTACGTAGATGTAAAACCTAAAAAAGCCTTCACAAACAAAATCAAAAGGAATAATTCCATAATAATATAAATATCACACGTTTAGACGTTAAGCTTGCATCTCCACAATTAATATCAAATTACTCATTTTATACCGGCTTATTTCTAGGGAATTTAAAAAAAAAACGTCCCACAAGATGTCCTTGAAGTCATATGGGCTGCGACGGCGCAACAGCTGATGTTACCTGATACTGACGTCACGCACACATGCACATAACACCCACACAGTGACAGATCAAGGAGGATGTATGTATAGAGCTTTGCCAGAATAATTTTCGAAGAATAGTTTAGTTTAAGTTATTGTGAGATGGAGAACGCAGAAGGTTCATTATTATTTATTTTGTTATAATGAAATTTTAATATTGTAATACATGTTTAAAATAGACTGTGTCCAAAGCACAGATTGAGAGTATAATTCAGTATTTTTTTCTAGAAATAATAAGAAAATGCTAACTTTAATAGCTCAAAAATGCTAACCTTTCTAATATTATTTCTATCTTAAAACATGCTAAGACAAAGAAGCATTACTTTTATTTTAATCGTGAAAAGAAATGAAACGAAGTTCCACTATCATTTTGTAACTAGAGGTAGACACTACGCTTAAAGATTAACTTCTGTACCATCACTGTCATCTATACGCCCTTCCCAAGTTGTATATGTATGTGTGAGAAGTTCCAACAGACTATGTTTGAATAATAGTTTTAATAGTATTTCAAAGTGTTCTACGAACTCAGTAACCATATAGTTAGTACTTACAGATAGACTACAGAAATCGAAAGTACTTAGACTGAAATATAGTGTTTATAGTTCACGTCTGGTGAACTTTGTAAATATTGTGGTTATGAATTAATTTCAAATCAAATGTATGTGTTTCTAGGAATTCGGTTTGATTTTGTATAACTTGGTGTTTGTTAGTGTCTACGTTAATTTTTTGTATTTGTTAGATAATGATGACTGATTCTAAGGCATCCTCGTTGCGTCGTATGACGAATGCCAAAACGATAGGTGGATTAAACGTTGCCAGTTCGTGGATAACAAGATGGTGGTGGACGTTCTAAACAATATGCAAGCATTTGTCATTTGTAGGCATCCTATTAATTGTATAAAATAATGATGCAAAGTGGACAGTTACCCTAAAAGTTCGTATTGGCTACACACATAATAATATTACATAACATAACATCACGCCTTTTATCCCCGAAGGGGTAGGCAGAGGTGCACACAGAAGTAACACCCACTTTTCACTATTTATGTTATGAGTCCCATGTAATAGGGGGTGAGCCTATTGCCATATACCGGGCACATTTCCAGACTCCGTGCTACTGAGAATTTTTTAAAACCCAGTAATACTTTGCCCGACCCGGGAATCGAACCCGAGACCCCTTGCCCGGCAGTCGCACTTTTTTTTTTTAAGGGGGGAAAATCATCGAATGACTGCTCCCGCCTGAGTGAGGCGGAAGGGAGTGTCAGACTCTTACTGACTAAAAACCACCCCGTTCCTTCTCCTGCACGTCGAGCCGGAGCCCTGGTTACCCGTTAGGTTCTCCGCGACTAGGCAGTCGCACTTGCGACCACTCGGCTAACGAGGCAATTTAACTTATTCAAAAGTACATATAACAAATGCTGGTTTACTAATGGCATGTCCAAATTTGGATTCGAAATAAATGAAGCACAACTTAAAAAAAAGTAAAACTGTCGCATCACTGACAAACGTTCACATACAAACACCAATAGAATTTGACTTATAAATAATTGACATGTAATTTTTTCTCATCACTAAAAGTGTCAATACCATAAAATGGCTATTGAAGCCAATAACGATCTCGTACGTATAATTGCTGCAGATTAATCACCCAATAGGAACCCATGGGCGATCAGTAATCACTCAAAATGTCTACAATAAGCGAACCGCGGGGATGACTCGACGACTCTTCAAAATATTTTGTCAAATACCCAAAGATGGAGGTCTGATTTCTATTTATACGATTGTGATTTAAAAAGTTAATGTCAGCTGTGCGGCCATTTGTAAAAGTCAAGTTAGAAGGGGTTGCAAACGTTAACTGTTTAATTTTACACATCATTTGTTTAAGTTTGGTTGGGGTAAAAAGTTAAAGCTTACTGCTTATAAACGATTCATTTGGTGAATGATATGGCTCAACAATTGCAATATATATATTTTGAGTTACATAATTTTTGTAATGCATAAATGATAGAGCGTTTCGAAAATAATCTTATGGATAAAGAATGGCAAATAAAACCATTCATATATCTTTTAAATTGTATCCATAACGTGATGTCATATTTCTCGACCAGCAAACTTATAACTACCGAAAATGCCTGCTATAATAACACAATTTCTAACCACGTTATCAACATGATCTTCTATAAAAAATTGCGTGAAACTGTTGTACTACATACTCAAGCACTTAGATGAATATGAATAGAACATAACCTTACATCAAGCTGGTATATCGTTATCCTATCTCAGTCCCCAGTGGCTCAGCTCCAGCACATGTGTCCCGCGGCGATTGCCATGACTTCCGAGCCGAGCCCTGCCCTATTTGCATAATGGAAAAAATGCAACCAATCTAAAATACTTCCCTTTACACTGCTTATGTTTAGACAGTAGAATATACTTATGTTGTATGTTTATAAAGATCCGAACGGTTTTGAAAATGTTTAAAAGTTTTAATAAGTAGGAAATGTGACGTTTGTAATGTTTGTTCAATAGATGGCGTGCGCGTCTATGAACGCCCAAGTAAGTACAATCTTAAAATCTATTGAATTTGACCTATCGATTTCAAAATGGTAAATGATACTAATACTGATGTAAGTACTTATCGAAACTGGTTCGTCATATATATGTCACTGAAATCTCGTGCTTGGCAGGATACAAGAACGGTTGCAATAACCTAACACAGAATTTTGAAGTTGCCCAAAAGGCCAACAAAGATACACCTACATTATCCTTAGGTCTTTAGAAAGAAGAAGACAACAGCCCCTGACAAATAAGTCTAAACTGCAGAAGATATGACCACGTGTAATACAGTAATTACACGTGGCATTCATCTGAACGTAGTAGATAAAGTGCTCCCCTGTGACGGTCCGTTAGCAAAAGGTCGGTCCCCGATCAGCTGACAAACTTCACTTAACACAAATATTCGTAGAAAAACATTTACCAAGTCAAGAATAATGTCTGTACGAGAAACATGTTAAAAGAAACTTCTAAGATGTATTGCAAAAAATCTCAACAACTTTTATGAACAAACTTCCAACATAAAGCAGAAGGGACAGGTAGATGGTTTTTGTTCAATGATTGTAATCTTTGATAATGGATTTTGAACTTTGCGTGCATAGAAATTAAAGATATTAGGGTACAGTCTTACTTCGCAAGGACATCCTTGTACTTACAAATATAGTAAAACCTTCAATGCAACCTGATTTGAATTTATTGTATGTAAAGACTTGGAAGGTAAAAGCGAATTGTGATAATAATAACAAGTATGTATGTTAGAGAGACACATGAAATAAAATAATTGTCAAACCAATTTTAATTGAAATGTTACCAAGAGCCACATAAAATTTGAACTAAATTTCTCACAGGAGGCGAAAAATGCCCCTCTTATTAAATACCTAAACAGTAAAAGAATAATAAAGACTATGCAGACAATTTATGATACTCAATCGACGCATTGCGTAACTGCCACTAACGCTTCTCGTGTAATTACAAAAGGGAATACTAATCCCCTTAATGTAAAAACAGTATGAATATAATACAATTTAGCTAAACACATAAGCAGTTCTTCATCTCTCGTTTCCAACAATATTATCTCCGTAATAGACGTGACAGTTACCAAATGCGCACACTAATTTATCTGCACCATATTCCCTTTGCAGCTCTAAACAGCTGATGTTTTATCATAAACAATATTTACTGCCACAGTGAAACTTCAACTCTAAACGTGAAAGGTTAGGGTGGGAATTCTCCTACGCGCTCCCAAACAACCCAGCAACGTTTATTTTTTGCTCTCTCACGTGTGAGATGTTTGCATGTGTGTGTTCGCCCTTTGCTTTTTTCTATTTTCTGGCCTCACCAGTTCTCTAAGAAAGGGTGAGTATACAAATACTACAACGCATTACTTGCATAAGTTAGAAGTATTGTTTTGATTTCATGTTTTGTACGTTTTTGGACAATCCGTCTTGGATTTTATTATGCTTCTATTGTGAGTCTGGTTTGAAATCTTGTATTGTAATCCCCGTCTTTTATAATTGACCAGGTATGTGTGTGTGTTTTTTTAAGGGGGGAAAATCATCGAATGACTGCTCCCGCCTGGGTGAGGCGGAAGGGAGTGTCAGACTCTTACTGACTAAAAACCACCCCGTTCCTTTTCCTGCACGTCGAGCCGGAGCCCCGGTTACCCGTTAGGTTCTCCGAGACAGGTATGTGTGTAGGTAGACGACTGGGGTGGATCTGATACAACATTGAAAAATAAAGAAAGTATAACCAGTTTAGAATCTTTGACGAATAAGTTCAGATCACTCACTAAACTTATTCTACTGACACTATAAATATTTCTCTCGCATCTGCTTCTCATAGTAGTTTGCATTATCCATGCATTTTGGTTTCACATTGTATGATTTAATTTTGCAATTAACATCCCTTTGGCGTACTGTACGGCACTCGGCATTATAGTCAACGGTCTATGATATTATTGAACAATTTTGACAGACATGTTTTCAAATAGGGTGAGAGATTTCAAAGCTTTACATAGAAAATAATACTAATGACAATGAAAGCATGAACAAACATCGACCCTAAGGAAATAAAGATTCAAATTTATATCCGAACTGACCTACACAGTTCGAGTCCGCACCATTAATTCTTTTATTCGACTACAGCTATTGTAATTTCGTTAGGGAATTGATTATCGGGTGTATTATTAGTATTATGTTCGACCAAAGAGTGTGGATCAAAGAGTGACCAGTGACCGGTCCATTTGCATAAGTTGGCAACCGGTACAATCAACGCAGCATGGTACGGGAGACACTCACGAATAATGGCGTATGGTGTGAGGCGAACATTAAAGGGGCTATTGTTTAGCTTTGCTCTGTAATTCGGGAGGGAGGCAGTGGCCACGTGTTTTGTAAGGATTGCTACTGTTTGCGGCGAACGTCTTGCTCATAATGGTCGTCTAATTCAACGTGCAGTTTTACACGCTTTGCCATTAGCTAATATCTGCCTTGCAGAAGAATGCCAAGATTAGAGGTATATAAAGAATGTGTGCCGGAGATATTTGTATCGTCGAACATATCGTGTTCATCCTTGATCGTGATTCCTACACTATTTTGGTTTGGCATCTTTAAAGAAGGATTTAATATTAGGTAGTAATTAAAGGATTCTGTGAGTCTCATATACTTACCCACGTTGCTATAGAAGATAACTAACCTAAAATATCCCTTTATAACCTGACATCGGCCTTTTTAATAAAATTATATCAACATTGATTGAACCACAAGAAGAAAAAATCTCTAGTAACTAAAATGAATATGTAGTATCTTAGACGGCAATTGCTCCTCGCGTAAGACAAACCAGCCTTTAGAGCACGTGCAACCATCACGTGTTTAATACGAGCCGTGGCGATAAAACAACCAAAATGGTGGACAAACTCAGCAAATAACGCGATACACACACTTTACACCTACAAACAATAATTTCTTGCACCTTGATTGTGAAAGTCACGAAAAAAGTTTAAATTAAACATCGTTACACGTTGTATCTTATAACGTGATGAGAAAAATGTTGAAGATTTTTCTAGAATCTTTGTTTCACGTTCAGAACTAATGCCTGGTTTCATCAACATCATCAAAATTTAAAAGAGAATTTTAGTTTACAGATTAAACTAAAATTGGTGTCACTTATAAGTACGTATAAGTGATAGGGGTTTGTTTAGGTGCTTCTTTACGTTAAGTAACTCTTAGTTAAGTGACGGCTTATGTCTGGCTAGTGAAATTGGCTAGAAGTAGAGCTTGCTTGGTTCGATTGTAGATTGATGAATCATTTTCAAAATCAAAGCTGATTGCAAGAACAAACTAAGAAAGAATTTAATAAGTGACAAAGTCATCATCATCTTCTACAATAACTATCGTGAGACATACTAAATTAAACTAAAAATCGCGGGATTACTCACGTAAATATACTGAGAAAAGTTCTACTAATTTCGAACCACAGAGGGGCTCTGCCTCATGACGTCGAGGTCGCGACAATGTCAGTAATCCGCGATCTTAGTTAATCATCATCATCATCATCAGTTCGTTTTTATTCACTGTTGGACATCGGTTTCTCAAATTATAGCGCACCACTGAGCTCAATCTCCAACCACTACTGATAATGTTCCATCATAAGTGACTATCGCATATCCTAAGTCACATTCATATACTACGTAAAAACTACTAACTTTCATTAATCTAGATCCGACCCGAACTCTATTGGGAAAAGTCTATAAGAAAGAAGAATTTCAGACTTCACTAAATATTTACAGCCTATGAGAATAATGGTAGACGCGCAGGAAGTACTAAGTTCGTTACCCAAAGCCCTAAACATATATCTTTATACAAAATTAATCAAAGCTTATCCTTCAGACCTCTTTGAAGGCTGTTAAGTATTCTAAGTTAGGTTCTTTAACCCTTGGAGTTTGTATTAAGGGCAGCCACAGTTTTAGAAGCCTTGCAAAGCTTCCTAAGGTGCCTACAATAACAGTATTATACAAGCTTTGGAAATAGGTAATGTAAACTAGGCTACAGTGGAAAGTGGGATGTAGGAATTTTACTGAGTTCAGACTATGACAAACATTGTTTAAAGAGATGTGACAAGTGATTAAAGATCCAAATAATAACAATCGGACATAAAGCCATGGATACAACGGGGGCAGGGGACAAATCTACCACAACATATATCGGCAACATATCACACGAAGCCTGCCGAATTCGCCCGACATATTATAATGCGACAACGCGCCTTACGACTTTTTTTTAAGGGGGAAAAATCATCGAATGACTGCTCCCGCCTGGGTGAGGTGGGAGGGAGTGTCAGACTCTGACTGACTAAAAACCACCCCGTTCCTTCTCCTGCACGTCGAGCCGGAGCCCCGGTTACCCGTTAGGTTCTCCGCGACACGCGCCTTATGTCTACAGCGACGTTGATATTGCCAGACATGTCGACCAAAGTCCAGCAACGTCGCATTACTTCACTCAACGTTGCTGACGACACGTGTTGCAGGACATTTGTCCCCTAGTGTATTCTTGACTTTATTTTGGACTTGTAAAATTATTTTCTATCATCAATATGAAAGTTTTATGATGATTACTTATACATAAAATCATTGTTCATTTGTTTTAATTGTCGCTACGTTACTTGGAGCCAAAGCAGTTACAATAGAATTATGGCATCCGAAGCTCATTTAACTATAGCTCCGAGGTAGCCATTATAATGGCTACCTCTTGATCACTCTCAACTCCACATACTAAGTTCGAAACTAACACCTGTACAGAAATAATATATTCCAAAAACTTAAAAAAAGAGGTACAAGGAAATCCTCTCCTAAAAAACTTCCGAGAAACGACCGAGAAATTCTTGGAACTACCTGCTAATACTCAAAAGTGTTTTTATGTTACTATTTTGCTTAAACACAACAATGAAATTGCAATTCTAAAAGCAACCTTCGACACTTATCTTCACTGCCTTAGAATTCAATTTTGCTTGTATCCTTGTTTCGAAGGATGGAATGGGATGGTGTTATTTGAAAAAATTAAAGAAATGTAACAAAAGTAAAGATCAGGGGCTTGAGGATTGCCATAAATCAATAATGAATCGAATAGTCACAGACTTGATACTTAAATAACATTTGTTGGAAGATGAATGCTGCGTAGGTAATGCTGGAGGCGATCGTGGTATAGATAAGATAGAGTTTAAATTATTTTACCTTAAACAAAAATATAGAACGAAAGAAAAAAGTATGGCCTTAAAGAAACAAAATTAATGATACAAATGTAATTGTTAGACTTTTTCTAGCTTTGATATTGAGAAATCTATCGTATTTTTTATCGAAACCCTTTTTCTAAGAAATGATAATCACAAATTTATAAGGTAAACTAAACTAAATAAGAGTTGTTAGACTTCACGAGCTAACCGATAGAAACAAGAAATTCTAGGAAACAGTTTTGGCAATTGTAGAAAGAAGCCAGGTGATAAGACATAATGGAAGGAAAGGAAGTACAAATGCAGAAGAATAAGGACCAAAATAAAGTGGACCTGGTATATTTGAAGTGGTCTGACTTCCTTCAATTAAATAGTTGTCCCATCTGTTGCTACTTTTCTTATAGCTTCCAGTTTTTGCATTCCAAGAATTCCTTGTTATGACTGTCATTTATATTTATTGCGGACACTACGCATTTTTGTGGTCGTTCTTATTATTATTATGTCGTGCCCATAGAGCAGGGAGATATGCTCTACTAAGTAATGGTCAGAATTTATGGTATTGTTATGTTGAATTGAGAAATGTGTTAACAGTTATTAAGATTTGTTAGTGTGATTATTTAAATGTTGAAAGGGATTAATTAAAAGAAAGTATATCCCTAACAATGATAAGTAAGTGTGGATGAAACATCTGAAGTTGGTTTTGATGTGATTAGTTCCACTATAGTTAATATTGTATTACCATAAAATGGTACAAACACAAACAAACTGAGTCACCAAACGTCCCATGCTCCACTGCACATACAAAACAATATTCAGCAGAAAGCCGCAGCATTAAACACGACAACTCAGACAAACTGATCTCGGAAACCAATAAAAGTCATTGACTGCCAAAAATTCAGTCGAGTTGCAAACTTGGACCAAATCAGACGCTTCGTGGAGCCACTGAGAGCTCGAAACTTTTGCGAATATTCAAAAAAGGTTTGCCAAATAAAATTTCATCTCACGAACTGAGAAAGTTTAGCCAACTTCTTCAACTAGTCTTCTATAAAGTGTTTGTAACATCTGTTGTATGGACAGCCGGACAAACTTATTATTGCATTTATTTTAAGCCTTATCCTCCGGTAATACGGATGTGTTTCCTTCGTTTGTCACTATTGTGAAATGGTCCCCGCTTGCGTTGGTTTTGTACTTCGGCTAGAAGCTTGTTCATAAAAATAAAGGGGTATATGTTTGAATGGGAATGAATAATTTTGGACGTTTAATCCCTTTATTAAAATGCTTGGAGTCATTTTAATGATCTGGGAATGAATGGAAACTATGAGAAATCTCACAGGCGTTTTGTTACAAGAGTTTACGAGTCAGTTGAGCGAAAGGAAATCTTTTCTATAGTTCAGTTGTGTCACACGTGGAAAAAAAAATCAAAATATGGTTACGACAGTGAACCGATAGATGGCGGTGCATATTTATATTAAACTGAATAAAGTAAAAACTTTACAAATTGCAAGTCACTTCCGCAACACATTTCACTGAACCTTTTTCTTAAATAGATAGAGCAGCAGATGTATATACCTATTGCTTGCAATTTTTTATATTAGTCATATATAAATAGCCATTAAAATGCGAAGTTGAGAAATGAAATTCACAAGACTTCATAATCGTGAAGAGTGCTTAAATTATTTTCATACAGACGTCTAAGACCGAAGAGTTGTTAACATTCACAAATGGCTAAAACCAAGAAGAGCAAAACTTCATGAATACTTCACAAACGTATATCATGAGCATAGCGATAGTTAGTACAACTGCAAGTACTTTACGCATCCACATTCCCACACACAGGTACAAATCAGTCGCATTAACAATTAATCTGCCCTCTAATTGGCGCTACTTGCACTGCCTGTACGGTGCACTCGTTTACAAGTTAAATCGGGGGAACGGTGCGCCAATTAATTGGGGGACTGGGGGTCTTTCCGAGGGAAGCTGTGTCGCGGACTAGGAGCTACGAATGTTCTAGAAATGGAATTAGTAAGGGGGGAATTGGACTTTTTTATAGGTTTGCTAGTAATGTTGGTTTTAGATAACATTTTTGTTATGACATAGGCTATTTAAATTAGTTTTCATGCAGTACAATGACATACGGATCTGGACTAATCTTACCTGAAGTCATTAAATTCTTGAAAGTCTTAAAATGAATATTAAATACATCACCATCGACTTGATCATCATTAACATTCTGCGGCCCTCTGCGACCTCTCATCGTCTGAGAGAAACCTATATCAATAACTGCACTGACTGCACTATTGGTGCGGTGGCTGGGCAACCGACTGCCGTGCAATGTACCGCGGGTTCGATTCCCGCACGGAGCAACACTTTGTGTGATCTACAAATTGTTGTTTCGGGTCTGGGTGTCATGTGTATGTGAACTTGAATGTTTGTAAACGCACCCACGACACAGGAGATAATCCTAGTGTGGGGCAACTGGGCTCGCTGCCATTGCAGCGGTAAGTCCCCTCTTTGAGGAGTGGCTTGAGAGACGCTACGGCGTCCTCACCTACCGCCTGACGCAGGTCCTCACCGGACATGGAAGTTTCGGGAGGTACCTGTGTCTGATGGGGCGGGAGGAAACGCCCGGGTGTCATCACTGCGAGGACCGCCCTGAGGACACGGTGGAACACACAGTGGCAGAATGCCCTGCGTGGGCTGAGCACCGCCGTGCCCTCAGGGAAGTGATCGGCGATGGCGACCTCTCGCGTCCGGGCCTAGTGCAGGCCATGATGCGGAGCGAGAGGGATTGGGATGCCGTCTCCTCCTTTTGCGAAGCAGTCATGCTAGCTAAGGAGGAGGCGGGACGCGTGAGGCAGCGAAGCGCTGCCTCCTCGCAACCCAGCCATCGCGAAGGACACACCGGGCGTCGGGGATCGCGAGACGATCTCCGGCCACCGTAAGCGCGGGCCTGCGGACGGCGAGCATGGGTGGTTCCCCGTCCGACCAGAAACAGACCCGAGCGTACGGCGCGTCGCGTTCCGCGCGCGCCTCAAAGAGCCATCAGACCACCACAGATGGGGCCCAATAGGGCCGATGCCGATTCGGAGTCGCGGAGAACCTAACGGGTAACCGGGGCTCCGGCTCGACGTGCAGGAGAAGGAACGGGGTGGTTTTTAGTCAGTAAGAGTCTGACACTCCCTTCCGCCTCACCCAGGCGGGAGCAGTCATTCGATGATTTTCCCCCCTTAAAAAAAAAAAAAAGTGTAGGGCAACGTTTTATTTAAAAAAAAAAATAAGATATAAGACAAGAATTTTACTTTATTTTATAATATTGACCTTTAACCTTGTGGGTTTTGTAACACTATCAGTATTCAGTGAAGTAAAGGTTGGTTTACCTGAATGATACTTACCCTTATAAGTAGGTACTCGACACCCTATAGTTAGAAATACCAAAGTTTAGGAGTAGTTGTGTATCGATGACAGTTTGTCTTCTAGAACTTTCATGGTCACAGTCCTTCTCGAAGTTTCTAAGGGACTTTGTCAGCACGAGGTTTAATCTGAACATTCTTTGGGGTAACTCGTATTTGATATCATTAAATAGGGTGGCTAATATTTCCAGAAATCAGTTTTTGAATTTTTAACTTTTTTAGCATCCGAACATCTTTTTTGAAGTACAATAGTTAATCCCAAACCAAAACAGAGGCATGGCTTATTGTCCCTGGACAGATTGTCATGAGGCAGAGAAAAAGAAAAAAAAATGTTAGTATTATCCGTCTACCGTCCATCATTGCGCATAAGTCTTTCCAATCACCACATCATTAACAAAAATATTAAAGACATGTTGTCTATTTGGGCTCCTAAAGACTGAGATTAGAAATTCCATTTCAAATGGCAAGTCTACTAGATTAGTAGCTCCCATAACTGATGTCTGGAGTAAAACTGCTTTACAACTGTGTGTACTTGTATCCTAGCTCATTTACAAGTACGTATCGACTGTAAGAACCAATTTAAATTATTGTCAACTTAACGATGCAATACGCCGGTTGTGCACTCTGGCTTAATTGCACAATTTGCACAGAACTGTGCATTGTGGCTTATTAATGCATCGAGTTGTCTTTGTATATCTAAGTGTATTGGTTGTTAATTACCTGTTCGTGTCACATTGTTTTCGTATTGTTTTGAATTATTTTGGCAAGCGAACTGGTAGTGTTTGTGTTGGGAAATGTTTGTTGGTAGATATAGTTGTTGTGAATTGTGAGATCTATATTAGGGTACTTGAGTAATGCATGTTAGTCGTTTAGTTAGAGTAGTATTATACTGTACAATGGTAAGTAAAAGGACATAAGCCTCCTCTAATCAGATCCGTTGATAAAAGTAAAGATTTTGAACGAGATCAGACATTTTACGATTGCATTTGTCTTTCTCACGTTTGCAGAAAAATAACAGTACAATAAGCGCCAAAACTATATCAATGAAAGCAGAATTATGCGAAAACTGCAAGAGAGGCAGTCCAACCAAATACAGAAGTTCCGAATAGAGTTCCAGATAACATGGAATTTATATCCGAGACAATAGGGGACCACATAAAAACAGTACATAAATACGAGGAGCAGTTAAAAGTCCACAATTAGATAAGAGAACAATTTGTAGACACAGCAACAAATCTAAACAACAACTGGCAACAAATTGCCGTATTCCAGGGAACCACTAATTTACAATTAATGTACGGTTTAAGATGCAGTTTAGACCAGTTAAGGAGACCTTAACTGATGGCACACTCGATGCTAAATTAAAATGGATTAGTTGCTAGTGCAGTGCGGGTTCGATTTCTCTTGCAGGGTTAGGGACTTCTAGAGTTTGGTTTTAGTTGTGAATGTTTGTTTTGATGAGAATGTCTTCTGGTTGTTGGGTGGCGAGGATTTCTATTAGTTAATTGGGTTTGGGTTAATTAGTTGGTTCTCGTTCATGTTTCATTAAACTAGCAATATCTATGGATGTTATTCTAGACTTAATACAATACTATTACGTTATAATTTACATAAATAAAAATGAATTGCCGTTCGTTAGTCTCGCTAAAACTCGAGAACGATTGAACCGATTTGGCTAATATTGGTCTTGAAATGTTTGTGGGAGTCCAGGGAAGGTTTAAAAGGTAAGATTTTTTTTTTGCGGAACAATGTTAGCCGGGTCAGCTAGTATTATATAATTTTTCGAAAATCATATGTTTGTATTTTTAAATACTTGCTTCATACTAGGATTTTCTCCTATGTCGTGGGTGTGTTTACAAATATACAAGTTCACATACACATGACACTCACAACCAAAACAACAATTTGTGGATCACAAAAAGGGTTGTTCCGTGCGAGAATCGAACCCGCTACACGCACGGTAATCAGTTGCTCAACCAACGCGCCAAACTTGCAGTCAAAATAGTATATAATTTAGAATAAAATATAAACGTTTAGTTATAGATTAACAGTCAAACCACAGTCGTAACATTTTCTCAACTTCATAAACTGTACAAAAAATACTACTTTCGAGACCCCATCACTCGATGACAATAAACAAACGGCTAACAACCCGTAAATTAAAGAAAGTCCATCTGTTATCCTCACAATCTAAAAACATATTGTAGCTAAATGAATTCGGGAGTGGAGAGGGCTCTGGCATCGCATCGCCAAATGTGTGGATAACGATGATGAATTATGATCCGATGGAACTCCAAGTCACGATGAGATTGTTTCCGTTAAGATGGGGGAAGGGGGAGGTTTATATGTTTTGTATTTTATGGTGTTTATCGAAAGGTTTAGGCGACAAAATGACTGTGAAATGTGTGACGTCATTGTGAGATGCTGATTTTGTTGGGAGTGTTCTGTGGAATTTGTAGATGTAAACTATGGGGAAAGTCTTCGTAGTTTTTTTATTTACACTTTAGTCAATGTACGAAAACAGCAATTATAAAAATGATTAACTATGTTTTTATATCTTCTAATAATTAGATAATCATTTATCTTCTTAGTGTTCAAACCAACACATTTGACAAATCTCTCAACCATACACACACATATAAAAATATAAAGCACACCTGCGTCAAAATCAATACATAAATTGAACAACGGAACAACACGTGTATTACTTAATTAGTTTAAAGATTAACGGCGCAGTAAGCGTGCAATGTACGCGCAGTATACGCCCAATGTACGCCCAATGTACGCTGAATGTACGCTCGGTATACGTTCACCTATGACGGCTAATAAACGCTGAGCGTCGTAGCCATGCAAATTAATCACACAGAAATATTCATGCCGACACATGCCATGAAATGATAATGAACCCGTATTGTTATCGGGAACAAAGGAAAGGAGTTAGCTGGTTTCATTTTATTTATTAAATCCGAATCTGTTGCTTTCAAGTGGCAATAGTGTATTATTATTTTATTCGTAAACGTTCTGTAGTATTGTAACCTAAGTTAAATTTTATTGTGATTGTAATTATTATTTACTTGTAGAGAAAAAAAATATACACAAATAATAAACGTGGTCTATTTTGCACCATTCATTCAGAATAGTATAATAAAAATATAATTGATTACTTTCTATCCATATTCCTTAGACTACGGGTATGCATCATGATCTAGTTTTAACCCTATCTGAATTTTACAAGAATTGTAGCATACACTCACCGGCACGGAAACTTGGCCACCAACTAAATCGCCGATAATTTCTATTTAAATATTAAATTTTCACTATATTATGGGTTTATGCACTAAATTAGAGTTTTTTCATGGTTTAGTAACTCAGTTATTGAAAAATTGATGCACCAGCAGCAATCTTTTAAAAAATAAGCATTTTCACAGAAATATTGATTTTAACACTGTCAATTTAAAATGAACACAAAATGTAAAATAAACATAAAGTCTTCATTGTTTTTGCATTTTAATATTGGGTGTTTCCTCCCCTAGCCCTGATAACAGCTTGCATTCGTTCTGGCATACTTTGGATGATGTTTCTGATCTCAACTTGTGGTATGCTTTCCCAAGCGGTCAGTGCTGCATTTCGAAGCTGGTTCAGAGTTTCAGGCGGGTTGGAGGAGGACTTTATTTTTCTTTTAAGCATGTCCCAGATATGCTCTATTGGATTTAAGTCTGGACTACGAGCTGGCCACTGCAATTTTTGAATACGAACCTCTGTAAGGTATTCCTCCACGCAATGTGCAACGTGTGGGCGCGCGTTATCGTGCATTAGGAGGAATTCGTTGAACCCAAGAAGCCCCGAATATGGCAACACATGTTCCTGAAGAATCTCCTCGATGTATCGTGTTGCCGTTAATCGGTTATCGACGATAACTAACTCCGTACGTGCATCGGAACTTATTCCTCCCCAAACCATTATAGAGCCTCCATGAAAACTAACAGTTTGTCTGGTGGTAATGGGTAAAAACCGCTCTCTTCTTCGTCTCCATACGCTCCCGACCATCTGGAGCTCGTAAAGCGATTCGACACTCATCTGTAAACAGTACTCGAGCCCACTGCTCTTGGGTCCAGTTGACGTGTTCTCGTGCGAATCGTAGTCGAGCTACTCGGTGACTTCTGAGAAGTTCTGGGCCACGTGCTGGTCTACGAGCTTTTAAATTCACTTCCTCTATTCGTCTTCTCACTGTACGTTCACTAACATTGACACCTCTTGTGAACTGGAGTCGCCGGCGTATCTAAACAGCGGTGAGGTAGCGGTATTTCAAAATTTCTAGGACAATAAAGCGATCATGCCTGGCTGATGTGCATCTGATACCTCGGCTGCCTGGTCTCCGGGAGTAGCGGCCTGTCTCCTGGTATCGTTTCAGCGCATACTGCATCGATGAACGTTGTACATTCAGAATAACAGCAACTTCTCGCTGTATCAGACCTTGTTCGATCAATGCTACAGCTTGTGCAACCTGTGATGGTGTTAATGGCATTTTTATTGGAATCAATCACCTTTAGTCATTGAAGAAACAGTACGATATGACAATAATTGAATAACCTAACAATAAACTTTCACAAAACACAAATTTAAAACAGCAACTTAGTCGCTCAGATGACCGGGTTCAACTAAAACTTAAAAATAACGTCATATTGCACTCAAACGTGATAAATTACCCTCTTGAACTAAAGGTAAACATTGTTTAGACGTACCTTCCATTATAAATAATCATAGGAAACACTTAAAGCTTTTGTTATCGCGAAATACGCACTTGGCCAAGATTCCGTGCCGGTTAGTGTATTTAACCAAAATTAATTCAACCCGCTAGTAATCTGTAACTTGCACCACACCCCCAAACACAGGGTTAGATACCGCTCGTGTAAAACAATACCGTTTACAATAGGATACCTTCGTCTGCACAATTAGTATAGAGAAATTGCTTTTGAGCCAATCCTGTCTAATAAACAAATGCCATATCGGCTTGTATGCCATTCCAACTTCGAGCCATACAAGCTTCTTCTTTAATGGTGTCCAAAGCCCTTGGAAATATGTGCTGTAGATAGATTGGTCTTACAGAATCTATACCTTGTTTGCACGTGTGTATTTTAGCCTTTGATGGTACCATTCGTGTATACACTGCATATGCTCGTTTGATTATGCCTTGGCTCTGATTTGCTCATGCATGGCTCTCCCACACTCGATTACGAAATTCCAGTTCTTATGGCATCAAACGTCCTCGAACTAGGAATGTATTCAGACTAGGTAGTTAACTATACCTATTAAATGGTCTAGTTACATTAATTTACTGTATCTCTGTCAATCGGCAGTAAAACTGAAATGACTTTTTATGGATCTATTAATTAGGACTACGACATAGTCAAAGGTACTTAAACGATATCTTTAATTGAAATGCATTAGTACTAATTACCTGTATCAATAGTGAGAAAAAAATGCCCACCAGTCAAGAGTTACAATGTCTTTGACGCAACAATCTAGACTCCAGAACATCTGTCGAATTTGATTACTGTATGTCATCTGTCGATCGACTTAAAGATCAATTATCACTCATAACATCAAGCAATAGCACACATTATTGATTAACAAAAGATCTAAAGCAAACAGTTTACCGACAAACCGAGAAATAACTCAATTCTCAAGTCTAACTTCGGTGTATAGGAACTGTTACTTCAGAACAATACTGCAAGTAATAGGAAACCAATCTATAAGTAGTATAAGTGGCTAGAAGTAATTACAATCACTTGTGATCTTTCATCTCAGAACGTTAATCATCTTAGAATTTAGGGTAGGAATAGGGTTGCAAACCCTACCCAAGCTTGCAAATACCATTAATTTTAATAAGGTATCGGGGTAGCGTTTTCCTTTACCATCGATCATTGGTCCTGTAAAAACCTTTGGGAAAATTATGACTTTTATGGATTAGAAGAATCTTGTGTATGTATCGAGTTCGAGTTCCTTGATGATCCAGAGTTAAATGAGACAAGGGCTTAACTTTGACTTTGACTTTGACTTTGAATATCTCTTTGGTCTAGTGGTCGCAAGTGTGATTTTCGAGTAAGGTCGGTTTTGGATTGGTTTCGGGTCGAGTAAAAATGATTGACCTATCGGTTTTTTTATTTATTTACATTTTAGTATGTAGTCTTATTGTTTGTTTACTGGAGGAACATCATTAAATTACTTTTCCGCTTGGGTGAGGGAGGGTTTGTTTCTTACTGACTAAAAACCACCCCGTTCCTACTCCTGCACTTCAAGCCAGTAATCTTTTACGTTCTTCGCGGCAGTTTGTATTCTAATCTGATATATGTGATTAATAACTGGCCGACATTTTTGAATTCAAAAAATTAAAAGGGCCGTTATGTTACACATTGTATTACATTTACAGACCAATCTATAAATAATGCACAAACAAACGAACATTAAAATAAAACACTGAATTAATATTTTATTACTATGTCATTTTCACAACTCCCATTATTTACACTGAACATGAAAAAACAGGTTCACATTTGTTAATTTTTAAAATATTATTATTAGCTTCTGCCCGGCTTCGCTTGCGTTCCCGTAGGATAAAAAGTAGCCTATGTGTTATTCCAAATTATAATCCATCTGTAAATTAACTAAAAATCTCGGATTACTCACGCGAATATACAGAGAACAGCTCTACTAGTTTCGACCCACAGAGGGGTTCTTCCTCATGAGCAGCGTGCGCTGTCGCGGCGATGTCGCGCAGCCACATGAGTAACCCGCGATTTTTAAATAATTAAGTGTGTCTTTCTATATTTATTATAAAAACATAATCCATCTTTCTTCCAAATTTCAATCTGATTCCTTCAGCTGTTTTGACGTGATTAAGTAATAAATATACAGACAATCAGACAAACTTTCACATTTATAATATATTGGTAAGATATTAGCTTATTTTGGTAATTTGTATGTTGAGATTGCCTCGTCCATTAAGGGAGACACTGTAGTCCGAGCAAGGGATTATACAGGTACAATATCCAGGATTGGATTTTCATATTCCAAAAATTTTCAATAATTTCATCATCTAACACAATTCGGGAAAAATTGGTCATCATCATCATCATATGATGATGATGAAAAATTGGTAATAAATACATATTTAAATTGGTCATCATCATCATCAACAGCTATTAAATGCCCACTGCTGAGCAAAGCCTCTTCTGACATGGAGAAGGTTTGAGCATTAATCACCACGCTTGCTCAATGCGGGTTGGCGATTTCAAACTTATAATTAGAAATTATAAGCCCAGGTTTCCTCACGATGTTTTCCTTCATCATTTGTCAGTGATGTCTAAATAATCTTAGAAAGTACATATAACTCGGAAAAAGTGACATTGATACTAGCCGTCGGTAGGTTTCGAACCGGCACCCTCATTCATGAGAAGCGTGCGTCTCCGGGCCACCACGACAAATTAAAATTGGGAATACATACATATTTAACCTATCTGTAATATCGTCACAGTTAATAAGGCGTGATGTTGTCATAGGTCGCATTTTTTCTTCTAAGGACACGATGATCGCTTTTAACCTTCAATCAGGCTAAAAATAAATATTTAGGTTCTATTAAAAGCATAAGGTAATGAATAAAATAAATATTTGTGGTTACGTAGAGATCAAAAGCTATGTTATATAGACATATACATATATGTAATACATATAATGTTTATCTGTTTGTATGTACATGTCTTTGATAGCACCCTGTGTGCTGATATCGTTTCCGCAAACTTGCTTCTGCTTAGGGTTGTCTCATGAAGTTTCAAATGGTTTGCGTTCGGGTTCTCTACGTTATTTATGATAATGATGATAGATGAAGGTTTCGAGACCTAGTATTCGATCATATTTTCCAGGCAAATTAATGTTCACCTAAGCGATTAGTGCCAAGTAATCGCTTATCATCAGGTGATTTATATGACATAACATGTATAACCAAAAAAACTGCTTATTACATAAAGGCATTAGTATTGAAGAATAACATATCTTAATTATTCGAATTCAGAACATCATTCGCTCTTGAATAAATTTTCAACAATCATTAAAAAGTTAAACCTGAACCATATAAATACCTAGATAAATAATCACTGCGAACCGTTTGACAGCCCTACACTATACAGCATGTTTGCAACGTTCAGGTTATATGAAGTTTGCATACGATCAAAGGCCCGGGGGTGAGTGATGCGTCGAAGATTTTGATATCGAAATAGAAGAGGAATTAATATTGGTATGAAATAACAGGAATGACTTGGTACAGGCTGAATACTGGGATTAAGGTGGTTCGTTAAATCGAGTGTTTAATCTGTGTTTGAAAGCCGTAATTTGAATTTTTTTATTTCATTTTAAAATCTCAAGCTTATGACATAATTTCTTGACTTCGACCGACTTCAAAAAAAAATGGGCCTTTTTATACTTTACTTTATTGACCTGTATATATATATGTTTGTGCGTGATTATCTTGCGATTAGCTGAACCGGTGTTAATATGGTTTTCAGAAAAGATTTTGTTACAAATCGTAGAAGGTTTTATTAATTAACTGACGTCAAACAAAGAAGGGGTTGGTGTCAGTTCATGTGAACACAGTTGGTGTCAGTTCATGTGTTCGGTGAACACATACATAACATTAATCCCCGAAGGGGTAGGCAGAGGTGCACATTATACCACTGTCCAATGTAACACCCACTTTTCACTATTTATATTATGAGTTCCATGTAATAGGGGGTAAGCCTATTGCCATATACCGGGCACAATTCCAGACTCCGTGCTACTACTGAAAATATTTAAAAACCTAGTAATACTTTGCCCGACCCGGGAATCGAACCCGAGACCCCTTGCCCCGCAGTCGCACTTACGACCACTTGGCCAACGAGGCAGTCAGTAAAATATAATAGTATTTTGTATAGTTAATTGAATGGCATCTCGTCTGTTGTTACAATGAGAGGATATTTAGAAAAAAAAGTTATATTATTTGACCTAATCAAATGTACTCTAATATTGTCATTTCTGATATACATAATTATATGTATATCAGCAATAAGTAGCTTTCTTGTTTAAATTTTTCTTATTCTACGACAAGTAACAAGTTCTATTTACTGTAATTAAAATAAAGTACTTAACAAACTCATGTAAACATAATCAACTCACTGAATTCACTTAAACATTTTAACACAACATTTCGTACCACGATAACTTTCGAAAGCAGACGTTTTTTCCCAAGCAGTCTGGTCTGGTCTAGACGGTGTAAGTTATGACGTCACATGCTCCAAAATACATGATTTTAAACGTGCAGTTTTAAGATACTATCTAATATAATCCAGGAAATTATGTGTTCTTATCATGTTTTATAACATGATGGAACATGACGTTTGCAGCAAAGCAGGTTCATGACGCTTCTTGTATTTTTATAAAGTTGGTAGCTAGGTACGTTTTCTATTGAAAATATTTCAGTTTAACCCGTTGATATCCAATCCCCTAAATTTGGTAATACAAAAGTAGTCTCTAAACATTAGAAATAAGGTCTATAATACATACATATACATAACATCACGCCTTTTATCCCCGAAGGGGTAGGCAGAGGTGCACATTCTACCATAGTACAATGTAACACCCACTTTTCACTATGAGTCCCATGTAATAGGGGGTGAGCCTATTGCCATATACCGGGCACATTTCCAGACTCCGTGCTACTACTGAGAATTTTAAAAAACCCAGTGTTACTTTGCCCGACCCGGGAATCGAACCCGAGACCCCTTGCCCGGCAGTCGCACTTGCGAATACTCGGCCAACGAGGCAGTCTATAATGTAATGTAATATTAGTGGAAAGCGGTCACCGGTGACCGCTTGGGGATTTATGGGATTTTTTTAGATATTTGAATGTTTTTTTTTTGGTGAAGAGGTTTGTAGTTTTTTGTTTTTAAACTGTCAAACACCAAGCGATCACCGGTGACCGCAACCTATTGTTCTATAATTGTGTCTACAAAACCGGTACTCGACGAGTTAATTGTTAAACTTGTTTTTAAATTGAGTTTAGGTTTTGGTTTTGTGTTATTTCTTTTAAATATTTTATACTTAGTCTTCTTTATTACTAAAATAATAATGTACAGATTTCTTAGTATAGATATTAATTATGCTTGTTAACTCGTTGTTCTTTACAATATTTAATGTTATTTTTTAACTATCTACTAATATAAATAATTCTCATTTTTTTAAATATTAAATTAAATTGTACAAAAGAAATCTTTTAAACATAATATTTACTCAGGCATAGGTTCAATACCTTTATTCTCAACAGTCTCTTTCTCGTATTAAAACACACACACAAAATCTTCACACATTCTCAAATAACCTGCGTCTCTGCTTACCCCTCCAGCAAAGCAAGTGACAGGTACAGGCACTAAGTATCAGGGAACACTCGCTCATTTCCGTCAGATGGCGCCACTTGACAGCTATTTGCAATTAACGCTCCGAGCTAGAATGCAAGCTAATTGACGCTCTTCAATTGTTATTTATCTCGAATGAATAATAAATAATTTATATTATTAAAAAGTTTTAAATAAAAACGCATACTTTTATTATTACGTTTACTGGTTTACTCATGTTACTGTGTAACGATGGACGCGATTAGTTTCGAACCACGGTAGGGGTTTATATTCATGAACAGCATTGTGCGACACACTTTACTGTGTCGTTTACTAAACATGATTGCGTCCGGCGGGATGTATGAAATAAATAATATTGTGTTCTTCATTAAATAACACGCATGTTATAAATTCTTTGTTTGTCCGTCAATCACACTGAAACTACTGAACAGATTTTAATTTGGCAGGGTATGCGCTGACTTAGATGATATGATACTTTCATCCCAATTAAACGTTCCCATGAGATAAAACAGAAATACGAACGAAGCTGCGGGTAAGGTAGTAGACAATAAATATGTTATACTAAACTTAACTATTAGAAGTTTCATACGAAAGCAAATAAAGATTTGAATGCTAATCCCCACATAGTTGATAATCACAGGTTAAAAAGATTACTGTTAATTTTATAACGTTTAATTAGACCATGATAATAGCCATAGTCCATAATCGATACAGTAGCTGTAAGTCCTTCGAAGGTAATAAACTATAGTACACAATCTTCGTAGGTGTGAAATTGATCCTAATTTTATGGTCCCCTATTACATGTGATAATTAACATAATTGTCGTAAGGTGTGCAAATAACTACTTGTATGGGTAATTCTGCTTATCCTTTCCGATAGTTATAGATGTACCTATTAAGAAAATATCATTTTTTTTTTAATATAACTATTGTGAAAAATACTTTAAAGGCTCTACTAGTTTCGGGCCACAATACGCTGCGCGACGTTGCCACGACCGCGCACGCTGCTCATGAGGAAGAGCCCCTCTGTGGCTCGGAACTAGTAGAGCTTTTCTCAGTTTATTCACGTAAGTAACTCGCGATTTTTAGTTAATAAAGTATTTATTGACAAAAAGTTAATGATTTTTAAGTTTATTACATTTTTCTTTATTTAAATCTTAGTAGGTACTCTATAGTTTTTGTCGACCTCTATAGGATAATAGAGTTTTAAAATTTGATTTGATTGATATCCACGAAATGGCTGTCAATGGAGAATCGAATTCAGTAAAGTGCTATCGGAGAAGACTATGTCCAGTAGAGAGAGACTTAGTGGAGTTCATGATGATGTTTAGAGACTACGGTTAAGACAAAATAGTGCCAAAGTATCCCTCAAGAATAACACTGACTTTTAAAATGCACTCCAATTACTGCCGCTAAATAAAATCAACCTTAACGTCTAAATAGTTAGATATCTTTTTGTAGAATACGGACCATCTCAAACGATTAAATGCTGTGTCCCAGATTAAAGTGTTTAAAGTGTTGAATTTACTACACATCGGTTTAAACTGGCGCAGTTAAAGTTAACTGCATGGACAGATGAACGGATTTGTTAACGTAAGGAGCACTGCGTTTAATTAGGATTTTATTTTCATTTTAAGAGTCTCTTGATTCTTAGTTTTGTTTTGAAGATTTTTATAGTACCTAGTGTAGTTTTGTTATAAAGTCAAAGTCAAAGTCAAAGTCAAAGTCAAAGTCAAAGTCAAAGTCAAAGTCAAATCATTTATTTCAATTAAACCATAGTTTGGTACTTTTGAAACGTCAACAAATACAAAATAAATAATAGTCTTGTCAGTCAGTCTGTCAGTGAAGCTAGGTGAAGCTAGGTGCTCATTCCAAAACGTAGATTCGAATGGAGAAGAACGAGCAAGAAACTCCATTCGTTACTTTACTATATTCTAGGTATTCACATATTAAAGTGCACTTTTGATTCGAAAATCTAATCGACTATTCTTATAAACTGTAAATAAACTCCATGTTGATAATAACGAAACTAAATTCTTCTTTTTCGTCTTCTTGTCATGCTTCGGCTCGACGGGATGAAACCACGGCCTCACAGAAAACCGACATTAAACAGCGTTGTATTTCGTCGCATGAGTGAGGATACCGGAGGCCCAATTATCCCCCCCTTCCCCAATCTTCCCAATCCCTGAATCCCAACAATCCTCAAATTCCTAATCCCAAAAGGCTGGTAACGCACTTGTAACACCTCTGCTGTTCCAGGTGTCCATGGGCGACGCCGATTGCTTACCATCAGGTGATCCGTCTGCTCGTTTACATTGTCGCCAATTGTTATTTTTTTATAGATAAAACATTAAGAATTGGCGTACCATAGTCTCTTGCCTACCCCCATGGTAGACAGGTGTGAAGTTATGTATGTATGTAAATTAACAATTAATACATAACATCATCACGCCTTTTTATCCCCGCAGGGGTAGGCAGAGGTGCAGACGGAAGTCACACCCACTTTTCACTATTCATGTTATGAGTCCCATGTAATAGGGGGTGGGCCTATTGCTATATACCGGGTACAATTCCAGACTCCGTGCTACTACTGAGATTTTTTTTAAAAACCCAGTAATACTTTGCCCGACTCGGGAATCGAACCCGAGACCCCTTGCCCGGCAGTCGCACTTGCGACCACTCGGCCAACGAGGCAGTCTACAACTAATACTAACAATTAATACTAGAAGCAATTATAAAAAACTTCTTTGACAGAAAATTAAAAATCAGACTGTAGTACAGTTTCTTGCAACAATTTCCAGACGACTCTTAATAACAAGTCTATTAAAACAGACAAAATACCTACTTTATAGAACCAACCAACCAGCCAAAGGCCCAAACTCTTCGAGAGAAACAAACATGTCTTCATTTAACTCCACATACAGTACAAGAGGAACCCTGTAGACACGACACCTCAAGCTAAACAACCAATATAAACTGACCTTCGATTGTGAGAAATGATCATACAAAGCGAGATCAAGATAAACTGGATTTGTACAGTTCGATGTGTTCGAGGTGTAAACTAGACGCATACTGTCAGGTCAATTTTCAATTAAACCGTTGGCTATCTACTGGTGATTGGGTTTTATTGTGAAATGCCTGATTTACTTCGAGTACTTGGGGCATGAGTGTGTGGTACATGTCTATGGATGGTAGGTAAATTGTTGGTATAAAGTTTTTAGAAGTTATTAAATAAAAGTTAACATAATATCACGCCTTTTATCCCCGAAGGGGTGCACATTACGGTACTTAATGCCACCATACAATGTAACACCCACTTTTCACTATAAATGTATGAGTACCGTGTAATAGGGGGTAAGTCTATTGTGCCTTTTATATTCATAATTTTGTTAGAATTAAAAACTTTTATTAATCATTTTTAATTTTTTTTTTGATGACGGGGTTTACCCTCTAATCGCGCCTAGCTTTTTTTAAACCCAGTGGTACCTATAACTAGTAAAACAGACAATACAGACACCTCACCAAAAAACGTTAAGCGCAATGCTATATTAAACTTCCGCTATTTACCTTTACAAAACTTATGAAACGAACAATTGGCAAAAACCGGAAACCTGAAATATAAATGTTCACAATTAAAATCAAAGGGCGCAGGTTTTTTCTAAACGTAACCGTACCGTATTGATTTATAGCACGTGTAAATTTACTTCAGTCCCATTAAAAGTAAATCAAAGTGGGTACTAAATCGTCAAAGTCTGACTGCTGGCCAGAATAACTTGGTCCTTCGGTCCGAGAGAAGGTTCCCCTTGTTTACTTCCATTGTAGAGGGCTTCAGGAGGGGTGGAAGGTCTGGCAAAGCTGGGGGGTTAGTCGTGGTGTAGAACCACAAACCGCGTTTGGGCAGTCAACATTTGTGCAGTGGTAGTGGGATCATAAATTTAGATTTTATTCTATTTATATTGTGCGCAATTCTTTTGATCGTAATCTTTGTCGGATGTTAAAACTTTTGTATGTGCTTTATAGTGTAATTGTGAAATTAGTGTTGGGGAATTTTATTTGTAGGGAAGGTAATCAATTCGACAAGCGAGTAATAACTGCCGCAGAAACTTATATATGTACGCAATAAACGAATAAGTTTATATTTTTTTTTTCTGATTTATGAATGAAATTAAAAATTAATGCGATCACAAGTTGCTCTAAGAGGTAACTCTTAATAAATCTATCCTGGTAACTACGCCGCGGAGAACGTAGTGAAAAGGTTACCGGGGCTCCGGCTTGAAGTGCAGGAGTAGGAACGGGGTGGTTTTTAGTCAGTAAGAGTGACACTCCCTCCCGCCTCACCGAGGTGGAAGAAGACATTGGATGATTTTCTCCCCTTAAAAAAATCTGATAAATACCACTCCCAATCATTACTTAAATCCTATACTTTAAACCGACACCAAGAAAAAAACTACAATAAACTTTAATATCTCAAATCACTACACAATTAATAAAAAACTAAACTAAATTACAAACAACAGAACTATTATTATGTAAACTGAGTCTAGCCAGCTGTTTAGTTGTGTTATTAGAATTTAACAAAAAGTGTATTAAACATAAATAAAGGTGTTTATATTAATTCAATAATATTACGGCAGTAACTCGACACGGTCCGTAAACTGCGCATTTTGTGACGACGATTGTGATTATTGCCACTACTATGAGTTTGTAGGTAAAGTGACTTACATATCACGTAGGAACTATGATTTAGTGGGTTCATTTAGATCCTTTGCAGTTTAATATAATGTGATTCAATGTAAAATATATTATTTCATAATTATTAAGTTTTTGGGTAAGCGCTACAGAGGAAGGCCGCTTACAAGATGGCAGGATGTGATTGTTAGGACGGCTGGCCATGACTGGATACAGAAAGCCCTGCATAGGGAACAATGGAAATAGTTGGCCTTCACCCGAGGAGGGGTTCTGGAAAACAAACCAACTACTAAACAAAACATTTAAATCTTCAAATACACTTATAATCAATCATACAAAAAATATTATAGATTAAGTTTAGTAAAAAAAAAACAATTGTTACCTATTTAGGTTTTCTTTTTTTTCCACGAAATATAAGGCTTTTTTATTTTATTTTTTTATTTTATTATAAGTTTTTGGAGTAGTTTTCAAACCTGGACAAATGACGCCGATAACTTATTTTTTTTAATGTTTTTATTACCTTCAGAGAATTCTAATTGAAAGCCTTAGTAAAATGTATTAATTTATAGCTATCATCATTCACAATGCCACCTATTAGCATCAAGCTTTACGCTTCGAGTTTCCTAGTGCGAACCGCTAAGGAGTGGACTCCCTGCCAGAGTCTGTGTTTCCATAAAAAAAGGTGTCGTCAAGTGCCGAATGAACACGTTGTTCTTAAGTGAGTGTGCTCCATCGTCGACCACATCATCACTTACCAGCCGGCGAGATCGCCAACCTATATTAATAAAAAAATGACAATTTAATTTCACGTGACAATTAAATTTATTATTTGATGCCTTATTATAGCTGTTTCTTTTAAGGTGTAAATATTTTAGTTCATAGTTATATATATTTTAAGTTGTATATATTTTCATTTAGTAATAGTTAATATTAATTGTATACCTCTATAATTGTTTAAAGTACAATTAAATAGATTCGAGAATCGAATTCCAGTGGTAACAAAAGCTTTCTTTCACCTACTTATTGTTGATATCCCGCCGTACAATATTCCATTGTCTTCACATGTTTAGTTAACGTTCTTGCGTCGAATTAATAGCAACAACTCACTGTATACGCACTTTGAAACTTATTGTTTGATTTTTTCGACGCAATATATCAAATAGAAATAACTATGTTTTATGTATCCCTCTTGTTTTTATTGAGTAAAAGGGATAATTGTATTGTGTTTTAATTTTCTTCATAACTGTTATTTGTAACTGTTATCATAACAATTAACGTTCACAACATAATTGTACCTGGTATAATATGATACGGGAATTATTTTTTCTCGGTTCATGTGTACTTTGATATTGTTATTTTTATTACGTTAGAAACAGTAATAATATTCCTATTGTTTGCAGTGATTATGGCTTGTTTATTAGTTGTAAATGATACTAAATGTATGTTTTATCCCTGCATCAAAATGGAGGAGACATTGTATGAATTTAACTTAAACTTTTTTATAGACTAAAGAGGATTAAAATCGAGCATACAATTATAATTATGTTTTGAAGTATATTTAGATAACGCCTAGAAATCATTGATTGGTTAATTGCAACTCTATTTATTTAGTTAGTTGCATGTATCAGCTAACTAATGCAAGATTTCCACTTCAGAAAACTTCACTGATACAACCTCAAGACATTCGTCATCAAACGAAATTTCCCTGAAACACCAATGTCTCCAAATAGCCTCGATAGCCGGATAATTAAATGTCTACACGTTTCATAATAATATCAAAATTAAATGCTATAACTACAGGTTGACAGTTCTTCGTAACTGACAATTATTCCACCCCAGCGTTCACGATCAGATCGATTGGACGGCTCGTAAAACATTCAGCACTTTAACGTGACATATGTGTTGTGACGTCACTGTACTAGGTGGTAATATTGCTAACTTTAACATGATATAAGTCAGTTCTGAAGGTGTTACTGCTATGTATTAGGAAACTTTAGATCGCAACGCATTCAATCAATTTCGTCTTTGCTTAAATTTTTTGCATCTCATAGGTTAATGATATTAATAATCTGTTGTAAGAATATCGTGTCAGTTAAGTACTTGTCGGTGATCAAGCGCAAATTGTTTAGGTATATAGGTTACCTCTTCGATATATATATCTAGAGGTATTCAGAAATTTTATAAAGTTTTGTAAGTGTTTACCTGTCATTACTTAATCCATTTACTTAATTTTATATTTACGCCATAACCAAATTTTTGACGGTACATTAAAGACAAAAAATAGATATTTTCAGCATTTCCTGCTCACCTCCATTAGAAGTGTGTCATGAACCCTCATAATGATCCATGGCCATGTGTCTCTGGCAAACTTACGTGGCTATTATACAATTACTTAACAAGTCCTTGTGAGCCGTCCTGCATAGTAATATGACGAAGGACACGGCGCCTAATGTCGGCCAAAATAACGCTAATATGATTTATTCCGTGGTCGTCATAATATGTTAATGCTGGTTTGTATGTTATATGATTTATATATTATTAAGAGTTAAATATTCGCTGTTAGCTATTTTAGGCAATTATTGGGTTATCACTGTTATCAGTTTAACCTGTATGATAGGTACGTATGTATGTATACAGGGTGATTTATAACTCGACGTATTCCTCCCAGGAAGTGATAATACAACTAATTTCCTACAAAATTAGCCTTAATGTCTCTCGCCAGAAAGTGGCTAGTTTCTGAGATAGTTATTCAAAATTTTTGGTTTTGGTCAAAGAATCATTAAAATGGTCCTTTAGTCGTACGAAGGACCAAGATCAGTAATATTGTTTTTTGATGATGTTAATTATAAGGACTGTGATTGCTGTGAATACCGGTGACCCAGTTACCCTCTCTACATTCTTAATCTTTGAATCCCCAACAATGCTCTAATTCCAAAATGCCGGTAACGCACTTGTAATGCGTTTGGTGTTTCGGGTGTCAATGGGTTGCGCGGTGCGCCGATTGCTAACCATCAGGTGAATCGTCTACTCGTTTACCGGGCGTAGCCCATAAAAAAAACTAGCAAACTATAACTTTATTATATATTTCTGAAAATAATAAGTACAATATTTGAAACCCCTGTTGATTTTTCAAGTGTGGGAGAGCCATGCTTCGGAGGCACGAATGGGCCGGCTCGACCGGAGTGATACCACGGCCTCACTGAAAACCGATGTGAAGCAACGCTTGCGTTGTGTTTCGTCGTGTGAGTGAGGTTACCGGAGGCCCAATTACCCAACCCGCCCCCCCTTCCCCAATCTCCCCAATCCTCGAATCCCCAACAATCCTCAAACTCCTAATCCCCAAAAGGCCGGTAACGCACTTGTAACGCTTCTGGTGTTCCATGTGTGAATGGGTGACGCTGATTGTTTACCATCAGGTGATCCGTCTGCTTGTTTACCGGCTTAAGCCATTAAAATATCGTTCTATTTCAGCGTAATAGTGCCACCTGTCAGAAACTTCCAATTTTTGGAGGGAACTTCAAAATATTCTGGTACATATAATTAGTGTCAGAGGTAGCGTGAAAACTTGTCAGTAGAATACCACTGCTATACATAATATATCAAATTCGCTTGGGGTTGTGTAACGAGGGCTCGCAGGGGTACTTCGACGATGAAACTCAATATATTATTCCTAATACTGTTATTTCCATGTCAGTTTTGGAAGTTTAGAGTGTTGGACGTGTGTTGGTGATGGTGGGGTCCTTGATGATGGTTGTTGCTATTTAGACATTCCAATTTTATCGACTTAAACTGTCAAACACCGAGAGGACACCGGTGACCGCAACCTATTGTTCTTTAATTGTGTCTATAATGACGGTACTCAAAGAGTTAAAACACAAAGAAGTACTAAATTAAATTTCAAACAGAGATCTGACTACACGGTTGGTGCGGTGGCTGGGCATCTGGCTACCGTGCAACGTGTCGCGGGTTCGATTCCCGCGCGGGACAACACTTTGTGTGATTCACAAATTGTTGTTTCGGGTCTGGGTCTTTTTGTGTATGTGCACTTGTACTTATGTTTGTAAACGCACCCACGACACAGGAGAAAATCCTAGAGTGGGGCAAAGCTTTTAAAAAATAAAAAATAAAAAAAAGGAGATTACTTCTTGCAAAATCTAGTAAGTAACACAATTTTTTAATTTTATCGTAACTACTATAGTAATCTACATACCTCTATATATAGAGGTATAAAAGAAACTCGTATTAGTTACATTATTTATACCTCATGACCGGCTGAATCGATTTAGATGAAAATTGGTGAGGTATTGAGGTAGCTTAGAACCGGGAGTCAGACTAGGATACTTTTTTTTAGTTCTTTCCGAAAATCACGAACGGGAATGAGTAAAAACGGGATTGCACTTACGAAGTCGCGGGTAGAAGCTAATTGATAAAAAATCAAAAAGATAATTCAATACATAGGTATCATTCATGGATTCAATTGTAAACGAATTAGTAATTAGATGTAGTAATTAAATAAATTTCAAGATGTCTATTATATGACGTCAGGTTGTCACCTGAAAGACTGAAACAACCCTTTTCCAAATGTTAGACAATTAATATTTTACCAGAATTTAAAATTGGAATCTCGTTGAAGAAGCGCCACGGTTCTAGTAGTTTTAACAATTCCCGCCAAAACCAAGATTTGATTCACCACTTTCCAAAATTTTAAACACGAAATTACAAATGATATGTACCTAGGTTCTTATTTTTTAAGCTCATTTTAACGTCCTGAGTGTTTGTTTTTTAATCAATCATCATAAATGTCTTTATATTATAATAACTATCGTGAGACATACTAAATTAACTAAAAATTGCGGGTTGCTCACGTGAATATACTGAGAGAAGCTCAGGGGTTCTTCCTTATGAGCAGCGTGCGCGGTGCGCTGCGATGTTGAACAGTCTACTCCATATCGAAGAGGAAGACCCCGTCTGTGGCTTGAAACTAGTAGAGCTTTATTCAGTATATTCACGTAAGTAACCTGCAAATATTAGTTAACTACAACCCACGTGAAAAGTTTGAGAAAATCTCTCAACATCATCATCATCATCTGAGCGACAAGACGCCTATTACTGCTGAACATAGGCCTCCCCCAATTACTTTCAGATAGGTTTAAAATAACCTGCATCTAGAGGCTCCTTGCTTCATTTATCACGTTATATTGCTTCCCAAAAATCATATCTAAAGAATAATCATTACGATACAATTTCAAACACCTCATTTATTATTTACAAATAGGTAATAAAAATACATAATTATTACATTTAATAGTAAAAAGCTATTATAATTGAGGAACGTGACAACGAGCTATAATGAACGTAATTATAATTGTTTAAAGTCTTTTATTGCTTGTAGTTATTATCTAGACAAATTATCGTGGGCATGTGAAGTGAAAACCTTATGTGTTATAAATTTTATATTAAATATACCTCTACATTATTATATGATATTATCAGACAGCTTACTGGTATAAATCACGTGATCCATATTATTAAAGTTAGTCAGTAGAGATGTATGTCGAATAATTAATTGTATCATTATCTTAATCATTATAACTGGGTAAGGAGTTTGAGTTTTATATTCTTTTAGTGACTGCCTCGTTGGCCGAGTGGTTGCAAGTGCGACCGCCGAGGAAGGAGTTTCGGTTCCCGGATTATACTGGACTAGCTACTTCCGCGCGGTTTCACACGCTCTGCTCAGCTCCTATTGGTCGTAGCGTGATGTTTTATAGCCTATAGCCACCCTCGATAAATGCGCTATCCAACACAAAAAGAATTATTCAAATCAGACTTGTAGTTACGGAGATTAGCGCGTTCAAACAAACAAACAAAAAAAGAAACTCGTCCGCTTTATATAATAGTATAAGATTTAAAAGAAAAATCAGTGGTAGCACGGAGTCTGGACAGATAACGTTAATAGTGAAAAGTGGCAAATATATTGTTATATAGTACAGTGGCATTAAGAGCTGTAATTTGCACCCTTTGTCTACCGCTTCAGGGATAAAAGGCGTGATGTTATGTTATGTGTTTTTAGTCTAGTAAGCCTTAGTAGCCTTGTATATCCATGTTTCCAGTAAGTAGTCACAGTGTAATCTTATACTAATAACTTTTTTATGATGCTGGAGACTTTGTTTGTTTGAACGCGCTGATCTCTAGAACTGCTGGTCCGATTTGAATAATTATTTATGTTTTGAATAGCGCACATTGAGATAGTAGGTAATCATAATTTAAGTTATAGGCTATAATCATCACATTACAATACAAATCAAAACACTACCTTTCCTCCTGATATGTAAATTTCTTCATTTATATGTATAGTTTATATTTTGTATGTATTTATCTATATATTGTATGTAGTTGTTTGGTTATTTATCTGTTCCCTATCCCAATTTTCTGGTGTCATCACTGCGAGGACCGCCCTGAGGACACGGTGGAACACACGGTGGGAGAATGCCCTTCGTGGGCTGAGCACCGCCGTGTCCTCAGGGAAGTGATCGGCGATGGCGACCTCTCGCGTCCGGGCCTAGTGCAGGCCATGATGCGGAGCGAGGGGGACTGGGATGCCGTCTCCTCCTTTTGCGAAGCAGTGATGCTAGCTAAGGAGGAGGCGGGACGCGTGAGGCAGCGAAGCGCTGCCTCCTCGCAACCCAGCCATCGCGAAGGACACACCGGGCGTCGGGGATCGCGAGACGATCTCCGGCCACCGTAAGCGCGGGCCTGCGGACGGCGAGCATGGGTGGCTCCCCGTCCGACCAGAAACAGACCCGAGCGTACGGCGCGTCGCGTTCCGCGCGCGCCTCAAAGAGCCATCAGACCACCACAGATGGGGCCCAATAGGGCCGATGCCGATTCGGAGTCGCGGAGAACCTAACGGGTAACCGGGGCTCCGGCTCGACGTGCAGGAGAAGGAACGGGGTGGTTTTTAGTCAGTAAGAGTCTGACACTCCCTCCCGCCTCACCCAGGCGGGAGAAGTCATTCGATGATTTTCCCCCCTTAAAAAAAAAAATCCCAATTTTCTATTTGTTACTACACACTGTGTCATTGTATTATTATTACTTTTCCTGCTCCAGGTCTACAGAAAGAAATTCCAATAGGAATAGGTGGTGCCTTTGTACTTTAATTTTATGTATATGTGTTGTCCTTTATGTTGTATATATGTACATAAATAAATAAATACAATCAATAAGAGCAGAGCAGAAAGGGCATTTCCGTGCGGAATTAGCTAGTTTATCTATAATATTCAAAGGTATTTTCCCGGCCTGATGGGGTAACTGCCTGTCTAATAGAAGAAAAGCGTACGTTAATATAGGTAGATGGTTACTACAATTATGTGGATTCTCTTATCTTCGGTGGTGTAATGATTTAAAATCAACTGAAATAAAACAGTTGAACTGTTATCTAAACGATATAATAAAAATTACACACGAGTACAACCCCTTTTTAATAACAAATTATTTTAATAACTTTTACCTAGTACAGGGTAACAGTTACCGGTATGTTACCTACTACAGGGTAACAGTTACCGGTATTTTACGTACTACAGGGTAACAGTTACCGGTATTTACCCCAAAGTTGCCACCGGTACACCTGAACTGGATGTCTGACATCAGTAAGGGCCGCGATAGTCTTGTCCTGGCCCGGGAACAGATCTGTGGCCCACATTTGATAAGGTTGCTCCGTACGTGCCGATAAGCCAATATGACTAACTCTGGGCCTGTTTGCTGGTGGTACAAGTTATAGAAGATTATATATTTACACATTTAAAATGAGCCACAAATTAATTATGTATTTCGGTTTACTCACGTAATTATTTGACAAGAAACTCGACTAGTTTCAGACCATGATAGAGGCCCATATATATGAGCAGCAGTGCGACAGGTGCCACGTTTAAACTAGCCGAAATCCTCGTCTAATAATTACGTGAGTAAGCCAAAAAACATAATAATTAATAACACACAAAAATCGTTCAAATGACTGTTTTGCAAAAATAGAGATTAAAATAGATATTTCTAATGCAACATTGTGACGGTATTGGTCGTTTGATCCAAATTACGTTAATTTAACTGGATTCTTTTACAACTTACATGCGACATACTAAATTAATTGTTGTGTTTCGGCTCGCTGTGATTAAAAATAATAAGAATTAGTTTCGTTAATTTTCTTATTTGGTATCGTATAGAAACGTTAGAGAGCGCTCAAAAAAGAAGTAATTTTTTTTGATGTAATGAAACATAATCATTTTACGTATTTATTAATTTATTGAACAAATATCCTACAGCTTAGACCACACAATCTCGGTTAGCAACCCAACAAATTGAAACTTAAAGCTGTTGCAATAAAGGCATTTATGTGATTTCTCGATTGTTCTGCCGGTGACTCATGTTGAGATAACAATTACGTTAGTACCGACCGCTCGGTCAGTTTTCTGATCTAATCTGTTTCTGTGCTGAACTCTACAGTCGAGAATAATAGGAGCCTATGAGATAATTGTTATAATTAATCAAGCTGATGACTGATAATGTAACAATATGCCTTTTATCCCCGAATGTATGCACATTATAGCACTTAATGCCACTGTACAAAGTAACACCCACTTTTACAATCAATTGATCCCAATTGATGAACTTTAGGCCAACTTAAAAAAAAATTGAGATATGGCTAAGTTGTTGAAAAGAATCTACCTACCTGTATGTAACATACCTATGTTTATAAATAAATATTCTGATTCTGATGAAAATTATGTTTTGCAATAAGTTTTTTCTTGCATTGTATTACAGAATTAATTTAGGAACATCATGGAGTTTTTCTTACGAAATTTTAAACCCGTTCCGTACTCCAAATCTACACTTATCAAATTCTATTAAAAATATATAAAAATTTTGATTTATGTACCTGTGTTATTAATAAAAAGCTGTGATAACTAATTACGACAATAATAAAGACGAGAAATTATGAACGTAATATTAAGTTAATTGTAAACACGACTCATTAGCTAAAGTAACAAAATAACAAATGAACAACAACCTATTCTCGCACCTTCCCCATTTATGTTATTAAAAAATAAACATTGCGGTTTGAACTGGTCTAATCCGGCGCGATCCGGTTTTCACACGTCACAAGGGGTGTGTTTGGCCAACTTTTTTTGTTTTTGGGTGAAAACACCTTCGGTGGCGTGAAAAAATTATTAGGTAGCCGCTAAATGTAGATTTTCTCGGCTGCGGCAACGTGGGGCAAATAAAGATGTAACATGTATGAAAATATTGGGGGGAAAATGCTGGGTTTTTGCCGAACAAAATTTTGTGCTACATGTTGGCAACTTTGACATTGTTAGGAATTTTCCGAAATATTCATATTGGGCAGAGGTTAGAGCAACATTTTGGTTCAGAAACTATTGTGTATTTGACTATTGCCAGTTCAAATAACTTTTAGTTGTGTTACTTTATAAACTTAATATTAAGTATTACTGATGACACAGGTTTCCACACTCCTCTTGACCTCACGACCTCTATTGAATGGGGGTTAATGAGATAAATAAGGATTGGTAAATGTAATCTGTTCTGCGATTTACTACAATTTATAATATTGCTAATGGTTGTGATAAAGTCATTGACCTCAGCATGCATTTCTTATACAATGACTATTAGGTGCGTAGTCCTTAACTCGACGAAGACAGCTAAAACTTCTTGCTCTGGAATAAAATGCCATTATTGAGAATTTTCGTAAACTTATTTTTTGTGGGGAGGAAACTCATCCAATGACTTCTCCCGCACGAGTGAGTGTCAGACTCTTACTGACTAAATATGACCCCGTTCTTACTCCTGCACTTCGAGCCGGAGCCCTGGTAACCCGTTAAGTCTTCCGCGGCTCAATGTCGGCATCAGCCCTGTTGGGCCCCATCTGTGGTGGTCTAATGGCTCTTTGAGGCGCACGCCGAACGCGACCTGCCGTACGCTGGGGCCTGGTTCTGGTCGGGCGTCCGCAGAATTTTCGTAAACCTAGGGTACGTAACCAAAACCTAAGGTTAGATAGTGCTTGATACGATTTGAGCATTGAAACCGAGGCAACCGAGGGTCTCAACAACTATATTCACGACGACTTCTATCACCTAACAACCAAAGGTAGTATTTATTCACAATTGTTAAATCAAACTTCAAATCTTACTCACACAACCTAAACCGACGTTCAATTACCCACAATAAGTACATAAACTGTCCAAAGAGCAAAACTATGAACATTCAACAATATCCAACAATACCACTATCAGCTGTTTTTACGTACTTTGTACGCGATTGTACTTCGGTTACGCAAGTTGTACCGAGTTGTACGTGGTCTATCATAGCGTGAATCACTCCTGTGTTCGTCTGTACGCTTCACTGCGTCACTGTATGTGTTTATTGTAGTGACTGTCGCAGATATAGGTAATGCGCGTACGCGCGGTATTGACGTGAACAAATTAAGAGTTTTACGTTGGTCTAGGAAAGATTATGCGTATGTAAATAGTTCCTATGATAGTTTTCAATTATAGCTTGACGACGTAATTTGGTGATTTATGTAAATATTAGGATGAAGATATCAATCAAAAACGCAAATCAAAATTAACAAATATGAATGCCATTGAACCTACGACTAAGTAAAATTATACTTGATACGTTGACCTTAAGTAAAGTAAGTGTTTAAGTAAAAAACTTTACTTTCTAACTACTATAACTTGCCTAAAAACCTATATTTTCGGAGTAGGAAAGTATTTATTGTTCCTTTTCTTAATTGATTAGCGCTATAATTAAATCTTGCAATATACATAACACAGCCTGCACAAATGCACAAATCTGATCTACAAAAAGTCGCACAATCACACAAAACCCTACACTTTAAACCCACCTTTCGTAATCTAGACCAATAAACATATAAGTGCGTAATCGGCAGCTACCCAGCAGTTAGCCAGCGAGTAATTACCACTTATTACCTCCCTGCATTCATTACACCATCACCATCATCGTATTAACTCATAAGTAGCCATTTCTAAGTAATTCTCAGCCTTATCCAACCATCGGTATTTCTTTTAATCACCATTCCTGGATAGATTGGGTTTCTTTCTATTTGTATGCAGAAATGTGGTAATTTCTTAATCTCCGTGGAGAACAGTTAAATGATTTTGTTTGTTTTAATGTTTTGTTAATTCAAGTGATATTTAGGTTTTAATTAGAACAATTTGCTCTTCAGCTCAATCTGCAGATGTATGTGTGACTATTATCTATAACCAATAATTATTATTTTAATGTAATTAATTAATGCAACTAATTATTATTATGTACGTCATGCTTTTAGTATTCAATGCTTTTGATCGTTCTAAAGTATACGTTTTTAATGAGGAAGCGACATGTTCGTCTACAAAAGTCTTATCTATTGAGGTGTATGAAGATCGGTGAGTCTGTGTCTGCGCACACAGTTGATATAGGGTGTATTGTATAGGTGTTTAAGTGTTTGTACATAAATATGTGTGAGTGACAAAAGAATGGCCGTTGTCGCTAGCCGCATGTAAACTGTTTGTGTGTCACGGAGAACCTAACGAGTAACCGGGGCTCTGACTCGACGTGCAGGAGAAGGAACGGGGTGGTTTTTAGTCAGTAAGACTATGACACTCCCTTCCGCCTCACCCAGGCGGGAGCAGTCATTCGATGATTTTCCCCCGTTAAAAAAATATACTGTTTGTGTACAATTATCGTAAAAAATCATTATTAAAGTGATTGAAATTTGCGTGATAATTAATTTTCTAATATTATATACCTCTATATGAATCTAATAATTTTACAACTGGTGACGATGATTAGAAGTTCTATACAAGTTCATTTATATTAACCCCTTTCAACTTAGTTTAAAAATTTCATTACATTATTGAACTTGACATTTAAGCTCATGTATCTATCTAGTGTCTCCACAAGATATACCTAATTCTATAGTAAGTTGTAAGTATTCGCTACCCAGCCGTGAGTTGAAACAGTTTAAATATTAGATCAGCTAATAGCTCGGTGACTAGTACTTACTAACAAACTAGTAATTGTACCTGTTACCGTTTGTCTGAGATTCCTTATTCATAGTACAGTCTTGTATGAGACCTAATTTCTAAACTTTGGTAGGTGTCAGAGTTGAGTGTGTTTGTTGTGGGGTTTTGATTTGACATTAGTTGTGTATTGTGTGACATGTTTAGAATCAACTAGTCATTTTAGTTTGTCAAGAAAAATTTAATCATTCCACAAATTGTTAAAAAATACTTTACACTATTATACATGAGCTATATGATCATAACAAGCTAAGCCTAACGTTATTTTTTTTTCGTAAAGAGAGAATACTAGTTATCGAATGAAATTATTTATTGCATTTCATTCAATACACAACTTAATCAATTTATAAATACAATATTAGAAGTTTCAATGAGACATTTGCTAGCGAAATTCCTTGTAAAAAGTCTCAACAGCTTTCATTGAAGAGATCCCTTAAAAATGATAACAAAATTTTAAAGTAAGTAGGTAAATGTACAATCGGGTGAAAACAAGTCATTTAGTAGCAACAATCACGAGTGAATGCATCTACGGTAGCCATTTTTAATTACAAAGGTAAACCAAACCAGCACTCTGTTAAATTCTAAGCGGTCAGGTAGATACATCAAATTCTACAAAGGGTCGCCATCTTGTAATGGGATGAAGCGATTATGGGAACTGTTTCTACTATTTTAAATTTATTTTGATGTACGATACGTAAAATGAAGTATACTTCAGTACTTTCATACATTTTTGGTAATGCTTATATTTTCTTACTTATTGAACAAAACATCAGGTAGGTATTTAAACGTTAAATAAATAAGAAAATTCCTTATCGAAGCTAACTTTTGCAAGTAAACAATTAAAAATAAGCAAATTAACTAATTATCTACAAATTTTATATATAATGTGACCGTAACTAAAACATAAATTGCTTAATAGAAAATATCCTGCAAACCCGCTACCCGCTACCTGCTCCGCTCATCAACATAAACTCAACTCCTCAAAGTGATGAGATAGCACTTGAAGACAGACAGTTTAATCGGGCCCTTTACTTAATACAATCTGTGCTCAGATCTAAATTAATGCAAGTCCACTGCGGTGGGACGTTTTATTGTAACGATTTTGGTGTAAGCAGAGTTAGAGGTAGTTGAGTATAAGAGAGGGGGAACCGTTACTTCCTTATAGGTTAGTTGAATAAATAACATATTGATATCGAGTACTCATTGTAGATAACAATGTTTAAATATAGAGGTACATATCTAATTATAATACAAACTCTTCCGTGTTTGATGACAATGACTGAGTGTCTGTCAGACATTGCACGAGACTTACGTACTTGTTGCAGGAAGTTGGTTACATTTGACATGTCTCTAACTCCTTTTCAGGGGTGATTGTTACGGATTATCTTGTCAACAGATCGTGATAGTGACCTGCTGGTCTATGTGCTTCGTCTACATAAGTCGATTGCGCATAACCTCCATGCCTATCAGACGGGTTGGAAAATGCTGTTTAAATCAGGATTATCAGAAACTGCTGCTGACTATCCTCCATTAAATGTGTGGTCTCTTAGTCAGATATTACGATATCTGCTAGAAGAATACGTATCTGTCAATCAAAATAATATTTATAGAAGGCCTAATAATAGGGTAGTAGTTAGTGTATGAAAATTAAAAATGTAATTAGTCCGTCAGTTAGGTTATGAAAAAATATTAGATAGGTACAGGTTTTTTAATTTTGTCGTATAAGAAAACAATACAACCTTATTAAATGTAGTACATCCTTACGTCACACGATATTTCAAATCGATATATCGTCGAATGTATTTAATTTTGTAGGAAAAGAAAAATACGTGTGTAATGTTTTAAAATAATCTGACAGACGGACATTAAAACAAAACTTACGATACTACCCTATTCTGAATTGCGTGCTATGGACTATCAAGAATTTTCATTTTCAAAACATTAGTTATTTCTACTTTCTCAAACCCTAGATCTTAGAGCAGCATTAAATGTTTGACAGTACACATGACCTGCAATAGATCTAGCGTCAACTTCCAAAACGGATACCGTCAGTTCGAACCAATCAATGGATATTATTAGATAGGTACTGAGTGATGTTAAATTTTGGGAAATATAAATATTTTTTTAAGGGGGGAATAATCATCTAATGACTGCTCCCGCCTAAGTGAGACGGGCGGGAGTGTCAGACTCTTACTGACTAAAAACCACCCCGTTCCTTCTCCTGCACGTCGAGCCGGAGCCCCGGTTACTCGTTAGGTTCTCCACGACAAATATAAATATTTAGGAATCTATGTGTGGACTTAAAATTCTGTAGGTAAATGATTTTTTACTGCATTACTTACTTAATTATGTTCCTTTAGTCAGTATAAAATATATTTAATTGTCCTATATTTATTTTCTGAAGATAATAAAATATTAAGTAATTAATTAAAAAATATTCATTAGATGATTTTGGTTTCAGATCTAGAACATTCTATGTTCATCTTTATTCTTCTACTTTCTAGAGGTAGAACCTCTGGAATCACAAGACTAAGTACACCAAAAACAATAAATACAAAACTGCATCAATAAAAATGGCCGACAAACATTTCTAAAAGATTTAGAAATCAAGTGTAAATGTACCGTAAAATCAGTTTCATTGGTTTCAGTATCGAATATTTTCGTGACAAATGTCCACTATTTTTCAGAACGGCTATCTCGCGCCAACCACTGCAGTACCTTTAAACTTTATTAGCACTTATGTCTATAGAGATAAGGCTTATAATACACGTTGCTTTATTGATATTGAAGTATTGTTATTTGTACACATCTTAGCTAGTTTTGTGTTGAATAGATTACTGTACTACTAGAGGGTGAGCCTATTGCTATATACCGGGCCAAATTCCAGACTCCGTGCTACTACAAAGATTTAAAAAAAATACCAGTAATACTTTGCCCGACCCAGGAATCGAACCCAAGATCTCCTTGCCCGGAATTCGCACTTGCGACCACTCGGCCAACGAGGCAGTTAGAGCAGTATTTAAGAATAATAATTGTCAATTATTAAATGGTTCGATAAGAGAGTCAATGTGTCCGTTAATTTACTTACTACAGCAAATCAGATCCCTATTATAACTAAATCAGTATTCATATTAAAATTAATGAACTAATATTACTCTATTATTATTTAGACTCGCCTGAATTCAGGATTAAAGCTTAGTCCTCCACTGATACAACCACAAACATGAATATAGTAATGAATTACTAAATATCGGTTAAGTATTTAAATTAACTGAACATTAATGCGACGTCACTGGCCAAAACCACTGCGGACGTAAACAGTGGAGAGTGCAATAATGGATTTGATTCACTTAAATGACGTTTATTATATCGAGCCATTTTGTATAGTTATGTATAGTAGGTAAAAACAAATACATATAAATAGGAAGTATAACTAAGCGTAGCTCCCACTTTTCAACAGTTATTTTAAGAGTCCATTGTTAACTTTTTTACTAGTACCCCTCCCTAATCTTCACAATCCCCGAAACCCCAACAATCACCAAATTCCTAATCCACAGAAGGTCGATAACGCACGTGTAACGCCTCTGGTGTTGCAGGTGCCCATGGGTGGCGCCGATTGTTTACCATCAGGCCATCTATCCGTTCACCACCTTTTCTCACCAAAAAAAATCTGCATCACCACATTCGCGTACGATGCTCATAAGGAAGAGTCCCTCTGTGATTCGAAACTAGTAGAGCTTTACTCAGTGTAGTTAATTTAATATGCCTTTCAACAGTTAGTATAAAAAGAATCCCATGTAATAGAGACTGAATTTTAGGGTCATCATTTCTGACTTCATAGTAGTACTATCGCGATGTTTCTAAACTGTTAAATTAAACTCGAAACTCCTTGCTGGACCACTCGACTGACGAGGTTCAGACACGGAAACCACTAGGTCATAAACAATGGAATTTGTAGTAATGTATTTATTTCACCTACATTAAATATCTACTAATACAGTTCCACGTGAGTATGTATGTACAGTACGCAATTAACCCAAGTTTAAATGTTACCATAAAACGGGTTTAGGGTTAACAAATTAAATTATTCGAGAATTATATGCGTGGCTCGTTTTATTGTGCAGTGAAGGGTTAACTCACTGATCTTGTGATGTATATAGCTACAATATTTCATTCATTCATGTTTTAATAAATGTACTAGGTAAGTATATGTGAAACATTTAGACATCCATTATGACAAAAAATGCTATATGTCTATCATGCCCAACTAGCTAACTAGTTCAGGTTGAGCTCATTTGTAAATAGATTAAAAAAATCTAGGGAAATCAACTGTTATTTATTTTGACTTTCGGACTTTATTTGAACACTCACAAAAGATTTCCCTCTATTTGGTGAGTACCAGTAGATCATCATCATCATTGTCAACTTATCAGCATAAGAAGAAAGAATGAAGTAAGAAAGATGGAAACAACAATGGAAAACAGTCTATTTGCACCGTTACAAAGAATAAGAACAAGAAAAATAATTCGAAAATATAAAAAATCATAAGAACGTTCACTACTGAACATAGGCCTCCACACTGAGTTCCAGATCGTCCGAAGCGACCAAGAAAACAAATGAATGCTATATGCTGCATTTAAACTTCATATCATAAGTATTAGTAACAAGTATCTAACTTGCATGTAAACAGCTCCTAATGTTTACGCTCCAATGAACACTGGCGAAGGTCATAAGTTTAGTAGTTCACAGTTTATAGAGACAATCGTAAAGCCTACTCAACTAATTTCAAGTCCATCTGATTTATATTGTTTATGTTTACAGCCATTTCGTTTGTTTAGAAGCGTTGATGAAGGAACTGTACAAGGAGGTAGGCAGTAGCTTTCTGAAGAAGGGTAAGCTATATTATTTACTAGCTGAACCCGCAACTTTGTCAGCGTTTTTCAAAAATAAAATGCCTATGTTACTCTTTAGTAGCTAACTGCCAACAAAATTCCCGTCAAAATCGGTTCAGCCATTTCAGAGATTAGCCAGTACAAATAGACAGACATACAGACAAAACTTATGAAAAACGTTATTTTGGTTTATATATCGTATGTCTATGTATATGCATGTAATGAAAATCGGTTAGTTCAATATTACAAATAGACACTCGAATTATATTTTTTTGTATACATGGTCTTTTGATTTATATCTAACAGAAAATTTTAAGGAAGATACTAATGTGGGTACATTCTTTGTATCAAACTGTGTTGAGGGTCGTTAACCAAATTATGTACCACTCTCATTATCATAATAAAAAGGCTTCAGCAAACAAACATTTCAGTTACTTTACATGAAATATTTTTTTATCTCTCTATAGATCCTAAGCTGCTTTCTTTTAGCTTTTCCATGGCACTATTATGCAATTAGCTTCAAAAACCATACCCCATATGAATATTAGTTGTTCAATTTGTACACACATAACATCACGTCTTTTATCCCCGAAGAGGTAGGCATAGGCACATTACGACACTTAATGCCACTATACAATGTAACACCCACTTTTCACTTTTCTTATTATGAGTCCCATATAATAGGGGGTAAGCCTATTGCCACATACCGGGCACATTTCCACTCTCCGTGCTGCTACTGAGATTCTTTTTAAAAAAACCAGAAGTACTTTGCCCGACCCGAGAATCGAACCCGAGACCGTATGCTCGGCAGTCGCACTTGCGACCACTCAGCCAACGAGGCAGTTTTATCTAATTTATATAATAATATTTCAATATATAAATGTCTATAGTTACCGGTTCTTAGAAGGCCTAGTAGATACTAGGCCTAGTATCAAAGAGTACCAAAGAGTTTCTACGTATAAATTCCAGGTACCTTTTTCTTTTTGAGAACAGCAGTTGTACCCAAATGCCATTTAGCGCTACATACATATATATATGTATATGAATGTCTACATGTAGATTAAAAAATCAAATTATATGGAATTGACGTAACTTTTGACACTTGTCAGTGTCATCTCCATACATTTAGTTTTCTGCTCTCTCTGTAGACAAACGCTAAAGTGGCGTTTGGTTAAAGGCATACAATACACACTATAATTTAAAAAAATTCTAGCATGTATTTTGTATAAGTTAAACAGTATACAAATACAATATAAACACGAGTATATATAAACAATCGGTTGTGAAGCTATTACTGCCGACTGCCTTCTAGAGGAGGAAATTCATTTTCACATCAATCCGGTCACGAATGACGGTGTGGCCCCGAAATTAGCAGTTAAACTTTTTAATGTATCTGCTTGATAGTTACACTGCGTAGTGTATGAACTTGGGACTTTGTGAGTCGTCGTGCAGTGTGTTTTTGTTTGCATCGTTTGATATTCAATTGAGATTGTGTAGGTACTTTTATTTAGTTATAGAATATTTTTAAAGGTATCGAATGTACATTTTATACGATTGTATTTTGACAAACGCGATAGGTTACCTTGAGCTCAACAACAAATGATGTTAACTGGACCTCGTAGACTATTTAGTCACATTATCATATGTTTTTAATAACTATGTAAATTACTCAGAAAAGGTCTACTAGTTTCGAAACACAGAGGGGTCCTTCCTCATGAGCAGCGTGCGCAGTCGCGGCGTTGGCGCTTGCATCGGTGTTGTTACTTGCGCTGCGATCATTATCATATTCACAACACCTAAAAAACAGTAAAAAGAACCATCACCAACAAACAAAACCTAGAACCTCACTGGAAAGCCTTCACATCTACAAAAACATTTATCACACAAAAATTGATTAGTCAACAATGTTCGAGCGGTCATCAATCAAAGTGTTCTAGGTTCAAAGCTTTTATAGTCAGGTTCGGGTGGCGTGATAGGATCCCATATCTGTCAAAATGTCGCATTTGGTGACGGCTAACGTTAAATACAGTGCGTTTACGGCGCGCTTACGAGCATAAAACAAAACAATACTAACTTTCCTAACATTTTCTATTGCTTTTAACTAAATTGATATTTACGAAAGTTGCTGTAACTACCACGGTTAGTGATTCTTGCTGGTTTGTTGGGGTACGCTTTTGTTTTTTTTTATAGTGGATTTTATAAACTTGTTTCTTTGATTCTTAGGATTGTTACCTGAACATTTATTAGGTATTTTTTTAACTGACTTTGCGATATAGAGGTACAGTATGTTTTAATGAAATTACAATCCTATGTCCACATTGATTAGATTTAATATATATTTTAGGATCTAAAAGTTAACATACAACATCCTAGTAACAACGGTAAAATTCTATAATTGTTAATCCGATTGCGCTAATCTTTTCCATATTTTATGTTTGTACTGAAATCTCGGAAGCTATACATAAATCGTTTATTTCAATAAAAAACTTAAATTACAACTATTACTTAAATAAAGTTACAACTAAATATTACTAAATTAAATATATACAAGCTCGGAAGCTTGTGTTTTATGAATCTACGAATGAGTTAATGAATTTTTTTCAAACAAATTAGGTAACCCTTTATTAGATTTCATTATATTTTCCAATAACTTATTAAAGCATCTAATATTTAGAAAAAATACATACCATCCTACACAGATTCCCTAAATACTCAAACCCCATATAGTTATAAAATTAAGGATACAATTGACAGACTGACGATCATTGTTGATGATTGGGATATGGATCGGTTTACGCCGGAGTGAAGGACAATTGTAACAATTAAGGATATAGTGGACAATCTTACAGCTGAGTTATTAATACCTCGTGTGTAATGTAAGACGGTTTACTGATTGTGGGTGGTACACGTGTAAGGATTGACGGTATTCAGAGTTATTAATGGATATGATCTATATATATCTTTATTTAAGTGTGAGAGAGCCATGAATTCGGCACGAATGGGCCGGCTCGACCAGAGCGATACCACGGCCTCACAGAAAACCGACGTGAAACAACGCTTGCGTTGTGTTTCGTCGTGTGAATGAGGTTATTGGAGGCCTAATTACCCCCCAGAAGGGGAGCCTCCTCAGTCTCCTCAATCTTCGAATTCCCAATTCCCAAAAGGCCGGTAATGCATTTGTAACACCTCAGGTGTCCATGCGCGGCACCGATTGCTCGCCATGACGTAATCCGTCTGCTCGTTTACTGGCTTATCCCATGAAAAATAGTGGAAGAAGATGATTTTAAGACTTACTACAATGGTCCCTCTTAAGTCAGGAGTAAGTTTTTTTTCGTTGGGGAAAAATCATCCAATGATTTCTCCCGCCTGGATGAGGCAAGAGGGAGTGTCTCTTATTGACTGAAACCACCCCATTCCTACTCCTGCACTTCGAGCCGGAGCCCTGGTAACCCGCTAAGTCTTCCGCGGCTTCGTATCGGCATCAGCCCTGTTGTGCCCCATCTGTGGTGGTCTGATAGCTCCTTGGAGTGCGTGTAGAACGCGACGCATTCATTGTTGTTGTCCACACAATGACAAATTAGACTGTGTAAGGTCGCGCTTAAGTGTAGTTCTGTCTTTACAAATTCTTTGTAAAATGACAGAGACGGCACGATATTTAAGTACCTAAAACTTAAAAATGAGTAGCCTTTCAGTATTCGGGCAATATAGCCTTGTAATGCAAAATTTTACTGGAAAATTGAGGTTTGAGTTCAAAATGATCCTAAACACTAAAGAACCTGTGCTTAGCTACCCTATGTATAAGCTGAGGAGTGTAAAATAATACTGAGCATACATAAACTGATGTAGCTAATATAAGCAAGTGTTAGTAGACCTTAGACGACATATTTATAGAATAAGCAAATCCAAGAATGTTGTTTACAGCATAAGAACGGATGGGTGTGCATAAACAGATTAATTATTTACATTTGAAGGTAAATGCACGTGGAAAAGAACCTCTTTGCATAATTGTATGCTAAGCAGTGCAGGTGGTAGCCACTTAAGTACCAGGTTCTAATCTTGCCTGTACAACTATACCAAACAACATTACACTTGTGTTATGTAGATAGAAGAGAATGACTTTATTTAAACTCTGTTCGTGTACTTTCTTTCTGTTGGTTTATTTATTTAGATAGCAGTTATTGTTATTGTAGGTCATAATATAAAGATGTGATGAGAATAATTAATGAAGTACCTAAGTAATACGGCTTGGAATTTCTTAAGAAAAACATTGAATTATAGTCAGAATAGCCGAGCCTTTTAATCGGTCTTTATTAATTTAGTCACTTTTAACTTATGCAAAGGTTTATGCAGTTTAAAGGACGACGACCATCTCCAGAATATATACCAAAAATAAGCTTATTTGATTTTAATGCTATCAAAGGATTTTCTCTGAACAAATAAAACCAGCCTACATAACTGACTATAGACGATTGTTTCGTCTAAAGTCTATAGATATATAAAGTCAAAACAAAAAGTATACAAAAACGAATCACAATCGCGGGCTCTACCCACAAATACTTAAGTTAAATGCGTAGAAAATATTTAGTCGACTCGTTTCAGACATTTCGTGAGGACACAGCACTTTCCGGTTACAATAAAAATATGTAAATTGAGCCACCGCTCGAGGAAACCATTTCGCTTAATTGCAATCCCACCACCAACGGTTTATATATTAAAATCACGCGACAACCCTAATGAGTGTATCTATATATATATTTATATATACAACATAGTGTAGGGTTAGGAATGTGCTCTGAATGTGTTTAGAGAAACCAATGAGTATTATTGTAATGGTTTTGATTGTATAGTTGCATTTTTTATTAAGTTTGTTAGTTATTTGAAACAACTTTGACATAGTGATCTAATTTTATATATTCTATATTCAAAATATCTGTCTTATAACTTTTATGAAATCTTTAAGAATATGACTTTAAACTAAATAAAGTCCGAAGTGAATCTATCGTAGTATGTTGAGTGTCCACACATAAGTTCAGTTGAATTGAAATAAAATAAAAGATTGTAGTGCAAAATAAAACAGTACATATATTCATTTTACAACCTTTCTTTACGTTATATTAACATTAATTCAGTCTTATATTGAAAACAATTTTCAATAATGAATTAAACCGATAACGTGACTGCAGTAAATAAAATATGTCAATCAATTGTACTTGTGACATACATTGAAATAATTTTTTACATGAACTCCTCGAAGCAATGCATTCGAAAATTACGTAATACGAAAAACATAATGATATTCAACAATAAAACACATTGGTTCGATACAAAGCAATACAATTTTACTACCGAAATACAATTTATCAATCTCGTGTCGGCAGATACATGGGAAACAATCGATACAAGTTACGTTTCAAATTCAATATTAACTAAATTGAAAACTGAATACACTCAACAAATTGTTGCCAAATATAGATCCCTTGTTCCGTTGACCCAACAAGTAAAAAAAGTAAACACATATGATTCGAAATCCATTTACCATGCCTCCTGGCCATGTAAAGGTACCAATTGTCGAAAAACTCGGCTATTCTGACAGCAGACCAGCAGCACACCCGGGCGCACTAGTGCAGCAGGGATCACGGCGGGTCAGGTTACGCTAGCCGCTTCCCGTATACATTATGTCCGTACTATGTTTGAACGGTCGCGAGTGCATAACCGGAGGCGATGCAGTCCTGTTGATTTTTTATTTTTTATACCCGGGTCCGCTGAGAGCTGGGCGTTAATCAATACTTTGTACATGGTGCACTCAAAACAAAATAAAACACGTATTGTTTTGTACACGGATAACATTTTTTATCCGGATCTGCGACCGGATATGGGCAAAATGAAAGAGTGTATTAAATCGATCGTGAACAATATTTAATATTCGCTTTGTGTTGGTTTTTGCGAGGGTGAAAATAGAGCATGGAGCTGCATTATTCGCACGTAAAACTCGGCTTAGAAAATGGGTTGACGCTGCGCTTTTGTAAAAAACGTCAATAGCATGGAGGCTCTGGTTCACCACTGGGCCTTATTGCTTTTATTGACGACTTTTATTGTGATAAAGTATGACTGTGCAGTGAGGGTGTAGCTGTTCAGTTTATTATTAAACGTATTACATATTTTTATTAAAATGTTGTCAAACTTAATGAAAATATACGATCAAAAATGTATAAAAACCACATGCTTCTTAATTTTTAAAATTAAATAAAGTAATGCACACCAATGGAAACAAATTATGCGTAATATAACACACAATGTTATCGTTGAACGAAAATTGAAATTTAAAATTACGAAATAATTTTCCGTAATTAAAACGTCAGCCTGAAATTAAAATTCGAAAATACAGAGTTCAAAAATTAATCCCTTTTACAAAAAATATTCGGATATATTCGCGTAAATTGCATTATGTGACACGTCTACGCATCCTCGTGCAATGTTGAAAGCTTTTGTAAAACGGAAAAATGGGTAGAGGAAAATAAACGGAGGAAAATGTATTTCAATGAAATATGCAAATGAGAGGCTTAAGCATGTTACATAAAGATAAAAAGATACTCTGAGAGCGAGGATTAATACGAATCCAACAAGAATTATACATTTATTTATATGTTAAACTGTACCTTCATGGGAAATGGTTTATCAACTTTAAGGCATTTATTGAAACGATTACCATTAACAGTCAAGTGAATATTGGAATATGAAATTGTAAATACTGTTCAGATTCAGACATGAATTTATTTTGCAGTATTTACTGATCCGAAAAGAAAGACGTATCTTAAAAGAGACTAGATGAAAATTATGAGACATTTTGTATCGTTGTTCATATTATTATCGGAATTTTCATTAACAGAATTTGATGTAGGTAATTGCACAGATTTTTAAATTATTTCTGAATTAAGCATTTGCGCTCAACAGAAATTAAACACAGCGGGTGAATATTCAGTGTATTTACCTACAATACCTGAATTTCCTGAAATAAGTTGAACTTATATTTTAAATTGTCCCTACTTAGTTGTCAGTTTACAAATAAACCTTCCAGTTGTTTAAAGCTATTGTCTCCATCTAGAAAGATACTCAAACAAGTCCCCTTCAGGTTAAGTATTTAAAAATTAAAAACAAAGGGAACTTTTTTCAGTGAACAGGCTCTCGAGACGAGTTGAGTATGGACTTGTTGAGCAATGTCGAGTTATGTCGGGTAAAGTTGAGTGATGTTTCTGTTTACCGCAGTCACGAACCAACGCGGATATTTTAATTAGTCTACTTTTATTCGTGTCATTAAAGATTTCATTTTTGTTAGGATTTTTCTCTTGCTTCATTTTTTGTTTGAAAAATATTTTTTTTGCTTTACTGTATTTGTGTTTAGAAATGTACAGGAGTGGATGAGGATCATAGCAACATTAATTACATATCATTTAACATAAAATGATCCTGTTTTTTGGCAATTTTTAATACATATGTCATGGCAGATGCAGAATAAACGTTTTTCTTTGTTTTTTACAAATTGGTCATGACGACTTCTGCATGACGTGATCTAGTTTTACACGTCATCTTCATTCGTTTAATGCTTCAGTGATTGAAAGATTTACATGGTGACTACCCGTAAATTGGGGAAGGTGCAAATATAGTTTATTTTTGTTCTTTCTTTTTAAAACATGGAATAGATACAAATAATTCAAATGAAAACAACAGGGTATATCAAACAATAAGGAAAAATAGACTCTGTTAAATGGATTTTTATCAACATGTAATTGTTTCAGATGAAATGATAAAACTAATTTACGAAAAATATTTATTTTACACATTCGATTTAGATGGTAAAAGCCTATCCTATCCTAAATGGTTTTAAGTCGGTTTCGTCTCGTGCGCGATCGCCGCGGTTCTGTACGACCGCCGTTCAACGGTCAGCTCAGAACTGGCACGGACAAGGGGAAAAGGTATTGCGAAAAATTTCTATTTGTTTAACATTTTTAAAATGGGCACTATTTTTTTTAAATTGTATTTTATTTATTGATGCTGTAATTGGATAACTTTTATATCCTTCCTGGGCCTGTTATTTCCACAATACATTGCGAACATGTGTATAGTTTACAATCAAATATACTACTAATATTATAAATGCCTCGTTGGCCGACTGGTCGCAAGTGAGACTGTCAGGCACGCGGGTCTCGGGTTCGATTCCCGAGTCGGGCAAAGTATTACTGGGTTTTTAAAAAAAATCTCAGTAGTAGCATGGAGGTTGGAATTGTGCCCGTTATATGGCAATAGGCTCACCCCCTATTACATGGGACTCAGAACAAAAATAGTGAAAAGTGGGTACATTTTACAGTGGCATAATGAGCACCTCTGCCTACCCCTTCGTAGATAAAAGGCGTGATGTTATGTTATGTAATTATAAATGCGAAAGTTTGTACACACAAACTGTACTTAAAAATACACACGTATTTATTTGTTTGTTACTCATTCACGTCAAAACGGCTGATCGTATCAATGATAATTGTGGGAGAGCCATGCTTCGGCACGAATGGACCGGCTTGACCAGAGTGATACCACGGCCTCACAGAAAACCAACGTGAAGCAACGCTTGCGTTGTGTTTCGTCGTGCGAGTGAGGTTACCGGAGGTCCAATCACCCTCCCTTTCCCCAATCTCCCCAATCCCTGGATCCCCAACGATCCTCAAACTGCTAATCTCCAAAAGGCCGGTAACACACTTGTAACGCCACTGATGTTCCAGGTGTCCATGGACGATGCCGATTGCTTACCATCAGGTAATCTGTCTGCTCGTTTACCGGCTTATGCCATAAAAAAAAGATGAAATTTGGAACATCGGTATATTATGGTCTGGAATTATACGTAGGCTACTATTTTGTCCCTTAGGAACGCAGGCAATGCCGCGGCAGAAGCTAGTAGCATTATATAGTTTGTTAACACAATCCATCTATTCAAATACAGTTTCAATTTAAAAAAGCCTTCCTACCCACAGATAAATAAGCAACGATATGATAAATAGGTTTTTACCTGTCCTCACGGTAGTCACAACTGATCAACTAACCATTATAACGTGTATACAAAAAAATAACCAAATACGGTGTTAAATATTCAGACTCTGAATGGTTATTAACATTCGACTATTGTGTGGGCAGAACCACTTCTGACAGGTTATCATTCCAAGGTTTACTTAAGTCAATATCACATATATGGACAGACTGACAATCGTATTCTTTTTACTCATGTTCAAACTTGTTAGAACATATTCAAGTAATTAATTTTATATTCTTGATTTTCCTTATTTGGTTTTTGTAATTTTGTTTAAGGAAGAATATTTAAATTGAGACTTTTTTTGCGGTGGAAATTATATCTTTATAAAGCTATCAGTGTATGTTTTGATGATGATTTTCTCAAATTTTCAATGTAAATGTCGTTGTTTATATAAATTTTTGGGAGACATACTAAATTAATTATTATCAGTATATGAGATTATTATACGCACATTACATCTCATGAAAAGGAGACAATATCTGCAAAGGAGCAAAAATAAAGATAGAGCAACTAAAAACGAAATCTCGGCCCTCTACAAACTGGTCAGCAAATACGTAAAATATGACTATACTAATTATAGGTATAATACGATTGAGAAACATCTTATACAGACGGGAAGCACCAAGAAGGCGTACAAAGAGATCACCTCACACAAATCTTGGATAGAAGGGCTAAAAAAAGGAAAAATCACAAAAAACAACCGCAGTGACGTCATCACAATAGCAACCACATTTTACAAGGAGCTATACAGCGCTAATGAACCAACAAACACCAACATAGAATCCCGAATTACCAGCCAAATGCATAGAAATTTAAATAAAACCCAAATAGAAGAAATGGAAGTCATAGAAGCAGTGAAAAAACTTAAACCAGACAAAAGCCCAGGTTCGGATTACATAACAAACGAAACTCTACATTTGGCTACCCCAATACTCGTTATGCCTTTAACAAACTTATTTAACTATATCATCGAAACTGGAGAAACACCCACCCAATGGTCCGAATCTAACATAATTTTGTTATACAAAAAAGGCGACCCTGAGGACATAGGTAACTATAGACCCATAAGCCTACTGCCGACATTGTATAAGCTCTTTTCCACAATATTAAATAAAAAAATAAGCTTTACAGTAGAGAAGAGCCAACCGATAGAGCAAGCTGGGTTTAGAAAAGGATATTCAACAATCGACCACATACACACGCTGGAACTTCTTATCGAAAAATATCAGGAGAAAAGAAGACCACTCTACTTGGCTTTTGTGGACTACAAGAAGGCATTCGACTCCATCTCTCATAACTTCATTTGGGAAACTTTAACATCACAAAATGTGGAGAACGAATATATCCAAGTAATTAAGAGCTTATACAACAACAGCAAAAGCAGAATCAGACTGGAAACAACTGGCCCATGGTTTCTCGTGGAAAGGGGAGTAAAACAGGGCGACCCGCTCTCACCTCTACTTTTCATAGCAGCTCTAGAATCAATAATAAGAAAACTTGACTGGGAAAAACGAGGCATTAGGATCGAAAATAAATATCTAAATCACCTTCGTTTCGCCGACGATCTAGTCCTGATTTCAGAAAATGGTACAGAGCTACAGTACATGGTCGAGTCTCTAGATTATGCTAGTAAGTGTGCAGGATTAGAGATGAACCTTTCAAAAACCATGCTAATGACCAACAATATCAAGATACCAATACTTGTAGACTGCGAGCCACTTAAATACACTGACCAATACATCTATCTTGGCAAACAAATAAGCTTTGATGGTTCAAATAACTACCAAGAAGTGGAGCGCAGGGCACAGATAACGTGGAACAAATACTGGAGCTTAAGAGAAATATTTAAGAGTAAAATGCCTATTAAACTTAAAACCAAAACGATGAACTCCTGTCTTATCCCTTGCCTGATCTATGCTTGCCAGACATGGAAATTTACTACAAAGGTCAAAAACAAAATTATAACATGCCAACGCGGGATGGAGAGAAGTATGTTAAATATCAAAAAAATACAAAAAATACGACATACGGAAATTAGAAATACCACTAAAGCAACAGACGGTCTAACACAGGCTCTATCACTGAAATGGAAATGGGCTGGACATGTAGCACGCCTCCAAGATCAAAGGTGGACTAAAAGCATCACAACGTGGAAAGGCCCGGCAGGAAAACGAAAAAGAGGTATACCTCACAAAAGATGGGAGGACGAAATTAAAGAAATAGCTGGATCACACTGGATACAAACGGCGAAGTCAAGAGACGATTGGCAAAACTTGGAGGAGGCCTTTACCTGCAAAAGGGTTCTCGCTGACTAAATACAACAATTTACCTAACACAATAAGTAACAAGCAAATTAGTTAATAAATATTATGGAACAAATTTTGTATATTGTCTTAAGAGAAATACAGGCTTTTTTATTTTTATTTTATTTTATTTGTTATATGAGATTATATAAGAGTAACCTATGGTGTTTCTTGCTCGTTCTTTTCCATAGGAATCTACACCTTGGAATGAGCAGCTAGCTTCACTTCTAAATTTTTTGTTGACTTTCAAAAGTGCCTTCCTGATCCAATTGAAATAAATGATTTTGACTTTGATTTGACTTTGACTATGTTTTTGGCTTACACACGTAGCAGCGCAACAGTCGCCGCATCACGGGTCGCGGAATCCTGCTCATGATTATGAGCCTCTAGCATGGCTTGACACTAGTCGAGTTCCTCGTCAAATAGTTACGTGAGTAAGCCGAAAACATAGTCAAAGTCAAATCAAAGTCAAAATCATTTATTAATTATTTTAATAATAGTTGATAGTTGATATAACAATCCCACATGACGAGAATCTTGTGAAAGCTGAAAAAGATAAAGCAAGTAAATATCTAGATTTAGCTCATGAGATTGTCGACATGTGGGATGTGGATTCCGCAGTCATTGTGCCGATAGTCGTATCTGCCAATGGCCTCATTGCTAAAAGCCTCGACCAACATCTGAGTATGCTAGCGTTAGATGGTTGGGTCAAGGGCCTGATGCAGAAAGCAGTACTTCTGGACACGGCGCGTATTGTCCGGAAATTCCTTTCTGTGGAGCCCTGACCACTGGTAGCAAGCTACCGGAAGAAATCCAAGGATTTCTCCCGTTACTGGTGGGCTACTGCTTTTTATATTTTTAAATGTTTTTTTTTATATATCAAACATATATATTTTTATGATATATATTTTTTTCAATGGCGCCAGCTGTCATGTAAACGTGTTGCTCCCGTATTAAATTTATTTAAAAGTCACTAATTAACATTATCTGCTGAATTATATAATAAAAGTGAATAGAACAGTACAATACATGTGTGGAAGTGTTATCGGGGCGAATTATTCACTACAGACTTAATAAATGTCATTTATAAGGGTGATCAGGGCATTGTGAATATCGTGGCCTCGTGAGTGATAATAACCACCTATTTTTTTAAACAAATTTGCTTGCGGGATCGGAAGCGACGTGTGAAACTCTTAATAAACAATAAAATCGATGCATGGAAGCGTTAAATTCAAATCAAACAAAAAAGTTACATTGTTGGTGGCAAAAATTCTATTTAAACTATTTTGAAAATTAACGGGTATTTAACAAACTTTCAACTTCAAAGAGACTAGAGGTCAATAAATTCAACATTGTTATAATCTGTCGTATTGGCTGATTGGTCTGGCGACGGATTGAAGCGTTGAGTGACCCGAGTTCGATCCCGACACTTGGATTGTCTTTTTGTGAATGTTTTAAAAATTTTATCTTAAGTAAAAAATATCAATTATGAATTTCTTCGATAATATTACGTTTAGAAAAACAAAGACACGTTCAATAACACAAAATAGTTCCATGGAAAATAGTCCAAACAGTTCAAAGATAGATGGCAGCACCTGTAGCTTACCAAACATATCCCATGATGATCAAATCCAGCAACTTCAAAACCAAATTGAACAGCTCAATAGTCAACTAAATTCTGCACACGAAGAGATTCAAAACTTAAATCTAGAAAATACTACGCTTAAAAATACTGTTAAAGAACTAACATCTAAAAACGATATGTTAAAAAAAGCTACTAAGATATTAACCAGTGACGCAGGAACACCTGGCAAATCCATGCTTACCTCATCAACTCCACGTGCTAGCTCTCAAAAGAAAAGCAAGAAAAAAGAACAGCTCAGACAACCACCCCTTTCTAATACTAACCAAGAAAGTAACACAACCCCTGTTAGACCTAAAAGCCAAGGTATTATTAATAAATTAGAAACTGTGAACAAACCGGTAAAGAATAAACTGTGTATCTTAAGTACCAATAAAACTAACAATATCACCTCCATAGCTGAAGAAACTTTTGAAAACTCACAAATATGTCATTATATCTTCCCAAACTGCGGCTTAATACAGCTTATAACTAACCTAGAAAAGAAAATAACAGACTTCACTATGGCTGACTATTGTGTGGTCTTAGTTGGTGAAAAAGATTTCCAACAAACAGAAAACTATGTAAATATCATTATTGAATTAAGAGAAATTCTACTTAAAATCCAGCATACAAATGTTATCCTATGTGTACCTACCTTCAAATTAAGTGATTACTCAACTATGTTTAATTGGCGAATAGAAACCTTTAATAATTTATTACATCTCGATCTTCAAACACATTGCTATGCTACTGCATTTGATTCTAACCTAGACTTGCTGTATGATTTTACTATGTTTTCAAAAGTCAACAGAAGGGTAAACGACCGCGGGATGCGCAATATTTTCCGCAACCTACTGCTTACTATATCTAGTAATATAACAGCATGTGAAGCCTTAATTAATGAAAATGTTAACAACGTCGATGTATCCTCAACTCGTGAGTTTTTTCTTTGATTCCATGTACATTTTCCATCAAAACATTGCTGGACTTATAAACAAATCGGATTTACTAATTGTTTACATTCGGGAATTGTTGAATGAGCAGAAAACTGTAGATATAATATGCATAACCGAACATTTCATAATGTCAGGCCAAGAAAATTTACTACATATACCGAATTATAAACTGGCGGCATGTTATGCTAGACAGAATAGAAAACGTGGTGGTTCTTGTATACTGGTGAAAGCTGGACATGAGTATAAAGAGCGATCTGACATAGGGAAATGTTCAATATCAGGAATTGTGGAATGCTGTGCCATAGAAATTCCTGTACAAAAACTTATTGTCATATGTGTATATAGGCCTCCCAAATTGTGTAATCTAAGTAAGTTCTACGAAAATTTAGATTTGATATTAAAAAAAGTATGTATTAAACCCTTGCAAAAAGTAATCTTATGTGGAGACTTTAATATAGATATCTTGAAAAGGAATAGAATTACGTTAGAATTTGAATGCTTTCTCAGGAGCTTCAACCTCAAATTAGAAATTAAACAGCCAACTCGATTTACCAGTAACACTTGTTTAGATAATTTTGCACATAACTTTAAACAAAATTGCCAACATGAAGTTAGGGACTTTGGACTATCTGACCACACAGCTCAAATGTTAAAAATAAAAGTAAAAAATACCAGTCAAATTAAAATATGGAGATCGTTAAGACGAGATATAACCCAAGAAAATCTTATTAAATTTCGAACACACCTCAAAAGCTTGACATTCATTGATGTATATAATACAGAAGATGCCAACGAAGCCTATGATAACTTTTTAGATAAATTCGTATTGTTACACGATCTCTGTTTCCCGTCTAAATTAATCACTATAAAATCTGAAAAAAAATTAAAATGGGTCTCCCGTGGGATACGATTATGCAGTAAAAAGCAACGGCAACTATTATGGCAACAACGACTTAAACCAACTTGTGAAAATAAAACGAAATTCAATGATTACTCAAAGAGATTTAAGAAAATAATCAAACTCACCCAAAAGGCCCAGAATAACCACCTAATAAATAACTCAAAAAACAAATCTAAAACCGCTTGGCAAATTATCAATAATAATAAAACCGTAAAAGAGCTAATTTCTCAAATAACAAAAGATGACAAATTAATATCAAACCCATTCCTAATAGCCGAATCATTTAACAACTTCTTCGTCAACCAGACTTCGAATAAAGTAACTAAAACTATGCAATGCGACCTGCTTCACATAGATAAAAATCCACATTCAATATTTATGGCTCCAGTTGTTCCTCAAGATATTATTCGCATAATAAAGAACCTGAAAAATAAAAAGAGCTTTGGTTTTGATGGCATTTCAACAATAGTCATAAAATTTGTTTCTGGTTGTATAGCCGCGCCGCTAGCTCATATTATAAATGTAAGCATATGTTCCGGTGTGTTTCCAGAAAATCTTAAAACCGTAATAGTCATCCCAGTATATAAAAAGAATGATAAAGATGAAATGGTAAACTATAGACCTATAGCCCGTATTTCCATATTTTCAAAGATAATAGAAAAAGTCATGTACGAATCTCTCTACAATTTCCTAACAAAACATCATATACTCTGTAGCGAGCAAAAGGGTTTTCGGAAAAATAAAAATATCAACATGGCCATTTTTGATTTCCTATATGAAGTAATGCCGAAAGTTGACTCAAAAATACCAGTATGTGCAATATATGCTGATATGTCGAAGGCTTTTGACTGTGTGGACCACGATATACTTCTAACCAAGCTTGATGCGTATGGTATTCGTGGCAATGCCCTTAATCTAATAAAAACGTACCTTAAAGGTCGGAGACAATGTACAGAGATATCTAGCCTGTGCCCAAAATCCAGAAGGGAAATCAAATCTTTATCCTCTTTCAAACAAATAAAATATGGTGTTCCACAAGGAAGCGTCCTCGGACCCTTACTATTCCTGCTATATATTAATGACCTGCCACGTAATATATCTAACCCTATGGTCTTATTTGCAGATGATAGCACATCAATTGTTTCATGTACCAATAAAGACTTATATGTTGCAGATATCAATAACTCAATCAATAGTTTAATAAAATGGCTTGACAATAATAACTTAGTAATTAATTTAGACAAAACTAAAATCATGCATTTTCACCAACGGACACCTACAATAGACATGGATATCAATTATAATGGCCAAATAATAGAAAAAGTGAAAAGTGCAAAATTCCTAGGAATTTTAATTGATAGCCAGTTAACTTGGAAACCGCAAGCAGAAGATATATGCAAACGATTAAGTACAGCCGCGTTTATGTTACACAACCTATCAAAAAAAGTCGATCTGCCAACGGTGTTATTAGCCTATCATGGTCTTGTAGTATCTATTCTAAGATTTGGGGTAGTATTTTGGGGAAATTGTAGTGAACGGGAAAGCATTTTTAAAGCCCAGAAACGATGTTTGAGAGCAATGTTTAGCCTTAAAGTAACTGACAGCTGCGTACCTATATTTAAGTCTCAGAAATTATTAACTTTTCCATGTCTTTATATCCTAGAACTAGCCATGTATGTAATAACAAACCGATGTTTGTTTACATCAGTATCTGCAACCAGACAGCGTAGTACAGCTTTAAGATCACAATATCAGAACCTATTATCCACAGGTGTGTTTAAAACTAGTCTACTAAAAAAATGTGTAATCTGTATGGCTCCTATTATTTACAATAAAATTCCTGACCAAATTAAAAACTTACCTGTTTTGAAATTTAAAAAATGTTTTACAGAATTACTTGTAGATAAATGTTATTACTCTGTGCAAGATTTTCTAAATGATACATCATAATTATTTCAATAACCTAATTGTTAGATTTATATTTGCATGCCAACAAGGCCGAATGTATAAGGTTCCGTCACAACATATTGTACCATCTTATTCTTATGTACCTACATTCTAGCAAATAAAGATATATTATATTATTATTATTATTATTATTATAAACAAACAAACTTTCCACTAGCTTGCTGAACATTACACTTTGGTTTTCTTGAAATATGCAAGAAGTAGTAAGCAGGCCATATTATATTATACCAACCCAAGATCCTAATCAATCTTACCTCAAAGCCACAATGAAATTTAATACTTACATAACACATAACATAACATCACGCCTTTTATACCCGAAGGGGTAGGCAGAGGTGTACATTATGTCACTGTGCAATGTAACACTCACTTTTCACTACTTATGTTATGAGTTCCATGTAATTGGGGATGAGCCTATTGCCATATACCGGGCACAATTCCCGACTCCGTGCTACTACTGAGATTTTTTTAAAAAGCCCAGTAATACTTTGCCCGACCCGGGAATCGAACCTGAGATCCCATGCCCGGCAGTCGTAATTGTGACCATTTGTCCAACGAGGCTGTCATTCTATAATACAATCTAATACTTTTTACTCCATTATGAGAGAGAATTCTACGACAGATTCAATAGGGTCCATAATACCTATAGAATATTCAAAGTCGCAGTCTCTAGATTTAAAAGCCTTATTTAAAACATAGTAACTAATTATAACTGGTTTCTCTATACTTGCATCACTGATTGTATGGTAATTACCTTATGTAATACTTCGGTTACCTTACATTGTTTTAATAGGTAAAAAAGTTTCTTTTTTTAAAGATTTTGCAACGGCTTAGTTATTTTTGCTTTGAGAAGCCGGTAAGTGAGACTTTTTGCTCTATATATATAGATTTATCTTAAGTATTAATTTGAACCATAATAAACTCAAAGTCAAAATCATTTATTTCAATTAGACCAGGAAAGCACTATTGAACGTCAACCAAAAAGTTTCAAAGTGAACCAATTTGCTCATTCCAAGGTGTAGATTCCTATGGAGGAGAACAAGGAAGTAACTTCATAGTTTACTTATTTATGTGATTGTCGATGTAGGAATTCAAATCCCATTAATCTTTTTTCAATACAATTCACAGTTAAACTTATCTATAATTATGTAGGATGAACATAAGATGCTATTGCCACATAAAGACAATTAAACCATTCTCATTAAGCTACTTATCTCGTCAGGGGCATCATTAACCCACCATCGGCACCCAAAACCCAAAGAAAATTACCCTGGACATAACTAATAATAATAATAATAAGCGAAAATATAATGAAAAGCGAGCAACACTGAACGTCAATAACATGCCAAAAATTTTACTCTGTATAAAAAATTATGTTTCAATATTAATTTATATATATTTTGGAAGATTTTACATAGAAAATAACGCATTACGAACTCTTTTATAATATTAAAATAGATGACATACATATAAGTGCACAAATCAATAAAATATTCACACATATCTATAGTGACTTTAAATGCCAGTGCCAAAGAAATGTCAGTATACAAAACGAAAAACTATAATCATAAATGTTGACGAGAAGAGCTGCTGCTGCTTTACGGGCACAGACACACCTGCCATCCCCGACCTCGTCACCTAGCTCCGCTCCGCCACCGTCGGTACCAGTCCCAGATGAAGAGGTGCCACTGGTGGATGCTGGCGCGTCGAGTTCGAGTGACGAGTACTTCTCCCCGCCAACGACGCCACCACCTTCACGCCGTCGCCGGGGAGGTCGTCGGCCATCGAGTTGCTTAGGACCACGAAGCCCATTGGCTTCGGGAGGGGTCCCAGCGCCCGGTGGTAATGTGTCGCGCATGAAATGGACACGATCCATAAATGAAAATGTCATGCGCGCATATTTTTGGGCAACAGAGGGAGGAAGTAACCTGACAGCGTACCGTGTCAGAATGCTTGCTATGTTTCAGGTGCTCGAACCAACCATCAACGTATCGGCGCAACGACTGTCGGATCAGGTACGGGTCATTCAGCGTAATCGTATGTTGGATGATATCGTGCTTGATCGACTGCGAAGTGAAGTACTTAGGAGCCGTGTCATCATACCGCTATCGCAAAATGTACAACAAGGACAAGTGGATGTTGATTCTGTTGATACGCCGAATGATGACAGGACTACGGAAGTAAGTACTCACAAATGCAGTGAAGAATTGAGGAGAGCTTTGGAGGATGCAATTCAGGAATACCGGTTCGTATCACCCTCTCTTAGACCACACTTACCTCGTTTACCCATGCATAAAAAGAATAGGGCGCTTATGTGTGCTTTAGATGCGGAGTTATCAAATTATTTTGATACCAGCGAGGATCTTCTCGATACTCATTCAATTCTGTACTGTGGAGCAATAGCAGCATGTCGTGTGGCACATGTCAAACTAATCAAAAAAGACAATAATGTCACGCGGCAGAAACTAGCTGTACCAGCTTGGCAGTGCAGGATTGAACGACGTATCGATGAAGCTAGAACACTCATTGCCAAATTGGTCTGTTTCAGGGAGGGCAACACGCGCCCAAGAGTTATGCGCTTCGTGAGGCGGGCGTTTTCGGGGACTGATATTAGGCCCCAGGATTACGTTTCACACATTACGGAGCGTGTTGACTTCCTGAAACAGAAGATTTATGCATGGGCGAACCGTATTAGACGGTATAAGAAGAGAGTGAAACGATACACCCAGAATCGCACATTCCAAAGGGATCAAAGGTGGGTGTATAGAACTTGGGAGCAAAAAGAACAGACTAGGACTGATGCGTGCTTACCAAATGTTGATGCTATGAATTCGTTCTGGCGCAGCATTTGGTCGGCACCTGTTAGTCACATCGAAGGGGATTGGATTGAGGCGGTCGAGGAAAAATGCGAACTGATACCAGAAATGGAACCAATTTTTATTACATCAGAAGATGTGTCCAAAGCGGCCAATCCGTTGGCCAATTGGAAAGCTCCAGGCCCGGATGGGCTGCATAATTTTTGTATAAGATGGTTTATCAGTTCGCATAGTTGCTTGGCATCTCAATTCCAGTCAGCTTTGGAGTCTGGATCTTTGCCCCAATTCTTTACGACAGGGTTAACCCACCTGCTCCATAAATCTGGAAGTACCACGGAACCCAAAAACTATCGGCCGATTACGTGCCTACCCACTATTTACAAACTTCTTACATCCATTTTGAGAGCAAAGCTTAATAAACATATTGAAGACAATAATATCATGTCTGCCTCTCAAAATGGATGTAGGAATGGATCCCGTGGTACTAAGGAGCTGCTCCTCATTGACATGTCCATTTGCCAACAGGTCCGTAGATCTCACAAGAATTTGTCCATATGCTGGATAGATTATAAGAAGGCCTATGACTCCGTGCCACATACATGGCTCATGAGGGTGCTGGAGCTATACAAAGTTGATACAGCTCTACGTACCTTCCTGTTGTCATGTATGAGACAATGGAGAACGGTTCTTCGCTATCCAGGATGTGGACAGATCTGTGGGAACGATGAACCCATTAGGATTGAGCGGGGTATATTTCAGGGTGATAGTTTGAGTCCATTATGGTTTTGCTTAGCCCTGAATCCTCTAAGCACTTTGTTGGAGGGCTCGGGGTTAGGATATAGGTTGAGAAGAGGGGGACAAATTATATCCCACCTACTTTACATGGATGACTTAAAGCTATTTGCTCCAAACAACTTGCATCTAATGAGGTTACTGAATGTCACTGAAACGTTCAGTAATGCCATTAGGATGGAATTTGGTGTGGACAAATGTGCAGTTCTGCATGTAAAGAGGGGGGAAATTGTGGAATCAGATGGGACACAGAATTCTGATTCTACAAGCTTCAGACCCCTTTCCTCAACCGAAACCTATAAGTACCTGGGTATGTCAGAAGCGTTAGGCATCGATGTGACTGTCATGAAGCAATCGTTACGGGAGCGTTTCTTTGACCGCCTGAAAAAAGTACTTAATAGTCTTTTATCAGGCGGCAACAAGGTGCGCGCCTACAACGGTTGGGTCATGCCAGTACTCATGTACTCTTTTGGCATACTCAAGTGGACTCAAACGGAACTGGACACCCTGGATAGAAAAGTTCGTTCATTGCTGACTGAACATCGAATGCATCACCCACGATCGTCGATAATGAGACTGTACATTCCGCGTAAATGTGGGGGGCGAGGCTTTTTAAATGCAAAAACCCTCCACAATAGTGAAGTGTGCAGTCTCCGAAAGTATTTCTTGAAAATGGACGTGGGGATGCATAGAGATGTTGTCGCTGTGGACAAAGGGCTTACTCCGCTCTCCTTGGCTAACGAGAACTGGAGAGAACCTATAATACTAACCACTAATGATCGCAGGAATGTGTGGCAAAGTAAGGAGTTGCACGGACGCTACTATCGAGCCTTACATGGGCCAAATACGGATTTCTTAGCGTCCGTATCCTGGCTACGTTTCAGTAACTTATTTGGAGAAACGGAAGGTTTTGTCTGTGCAATTATGGACGAAGTTATGATGACGAACAATTATCGAAAATATATTATAAAGGATGGAACTGTTGACATTTGTCGGGCATGTCATCATCCTGGGGAATCCATTCGGCATATAATTTCGGGTTGTTCTCACTTAGCTAATGGTGAATACTTGCATAGACATAATCTTGTAGCCAGGATTATTCATCAACAACTTGCTTTGAAATATAAACTTGTAGAATCTGAAGTGCCGTATTATAAGTATCTGCCTGACCCAGTTCTTGAAAATGGAGATGTCACACTGTATTGGGATCGAACTATCATCACAGACAGGACAATTGTTGCAAACAAACCTGACATTGTGGTGATAGATCGACGAAGCCGTCGCACAATGATAGTTGATATAACAATCCCACATGACGAGAATCTTGTGAAAGCTGAAAAAGATAAAGCAAGTAAATATCTTGATTTAGCTCATGAGATTGTCGACATGTGGGATGTGGATTCAGCAGTCATTGTGCCGATAGTCGTATCTGCCAATGGCCTAATTGCTAAAAGCCTCGACCAACATCTGAGTAGGCTAGCGTTAGATGGTTGGGTCAAGGGCCTGATGCAGAAAGCAGTACTTCTGGACACGGCGCGTATTGTCCGGAAATTCCTTTCTCTGGAGTCCTGACCACCGGTAGCTTGGATTTCTCCCGTTACTGGTGGGCTACTGCTTTTTATATTTTTAAATGTTTTTTTTTGTTTTTTTATATACATATAATGAAATATTTAAAAATATATAAATCAAGTATGAAAATAAATAAAGGGAATAATAATAATAGACATATAATTTCTGGTTGTGGTCGTTTGGCTAACAGTGAATATTTGCATAGGCATGATCAAGTAGCCAAGATTATCCATCAGCAACTTGCTTTACACTATCGACTTGTTGAATCTGAGGTACCGTACTACAAGTATGTGCCCGACCCAGTTCTGGAAAATGACCATATCACATTGTACTGGGACCGGTCTATCATTACTGACAGGACTATTGTAGCCAATAAACCTGACATAGTGGTGATAGACCGACAAGTACGCCGCACGATGATAATCGATGTCACCATTCCCCATGACGAGAACCTCGTGAAAGCTGAGAAAGATAAACAAATAAAATATCTAGACTTAGCTCACGAGGTTGTCGACATGTGGAGTGTGGATTCGGCTATCATTGTGCCGATAGTCGTGTCGGCCAATGGGTTAATCCCTAAAAGCCTCGACATCCATCTTAGGAGGCTGGCGTTAGGTGGATGGATCAAGGGCCTGATACAGAAGGCAGTTCTCCTAGAAACGGCACGTATCGTGAGGAGGTTTCTGTCTCTGGAGCCCTAACCACCGGTAGCTTGGACCATGCTCTCGCTACTGGTCGGCTCCTATTTTTTATATTTTTAAATATTATTTTTTATTTTACAAGTAGTATTTAGAAATGTAATTTATAGAGAATTTTAAATAAAAATATGTAAATAATAATAACTACTTATTAGCTTTACATTTAACTTAATCACCATTCGATGTTGAATTATTACTCTCTCCATAAAAAAGGAAAATAAATTCATTTTCAATTTGGTTTGTTCCACTTTTCACTTCAGTTATATCACCCAGGTGAACTTTTAGTGTTCTTATTTTATCTAGGTTTACACTCGGTGAAATCATAATTTAACCGCCTAAGTAAAAATATGAGAAATTGAAACTTAGTCTCCTTCGTTCACTAGGAGACCAAGTCGACTCATTTCACCTGGATGACATAGCCTGGGTGAAATGAAGACACCAAAAAGTCACCGGGATGATACTGCCTAGGTGAACAACGGGAATGAACCAAACTGAAAATGAACAAATTTTTAAATTACAAACAGTGGAATAATATTTAAGTTCAAATAAAAGTATAAACGTTTTGGTGGCAAAGAGGAATAATCCTTCAATTTATGTCTTGTTCAATAAATTGTCGCAAAATATAGCTAGCATTCGCCTCGTATGTTTTAAGCCGTATATGGCCGGCAAATGAGACGATTGCTCTCCACTAATTACTGTTGCTTGTCTGTCCGTTTATTGAAGATAAAACATCTTTATAGATGGACTGTCTTCTTTAATTGGTGCTTCGATGTAAAATGAGTTTGAAACGTTTACTTTATTTGTATTTTAGTTGGTGTTGTTATTTGTAATTGTTGTTAAACGTTGATAATAGTAAAGGTATTTAAAGGATCCTTTTGTGGATAGCTTGTATATTTTTTGGATGACATACTAAAGTTTTATTCTAGCTGATGTCTTTGTTTGTCCTGCTTAAAATTAACTATCGCTTTTAGTGTAATTTAAATTAGTGTGATTCCTAAATTACATACTCTGAATATGTTTATTACTCGAATATCTATAATGTACATCTATGCCTCTTGGCAAAAACAAGTGAAACATTATGTAAAAATCTCTGGAATATTCCTTCTATGAAAATTGATCTTTTTGTACGGGTTGTTTATCAACAATATCTTCGGGGTTAAGCCAACATTTTACAGATTTAACACCAAAAAAAGGGAATGTCAAGCTTATGATAACACCAAACATTTGATCTCCAAACTATCTATATGTAAAACGGTACACAGCCGGTAACAGAATTTTATACCAAGGGAAAATCTCCAAAAATAGCAATACGTAGACGCTGTATGTGTTCCCAGCAAGGGATTTGTTTCCAACATTCGTAGTGAAAAAAAAGAGAAAAAATGTCGATGTTTCAACTTTTTTCTGCCATTGGTACAAGGCTGCGAGCTCTGTGCGACTCCGAACTGTGAGCATTAAGGATGGCACGAAATAGTAAAAACAGTTTGTTAACACGTTTGTGAATTACAATCAGAGGGTTTTAAAGGGAATTAGGGAGGACACTACGGAGTGCCAGTGAGTTGTGTTTTGGTTTTGGAAATCTCCTCTAATGGGTAGTCTATTTGTATGGTCCGTATTAGGATGCATAATATTGGTTTGGGCCTTTACTAACATTGAAGCAAGCAGGTATTCTCTAATTAAGAGGGTATTTTTTATTTATTTTCCTTTTAATGTGTTACCTTATTTGCCTTGATTTGTTGATAAATGAATTCAAATATTGTGATAATGTGTTAATTCACATTAAAAAAAGGTGTGTTACGTCACTCGTATTTAAATTCGAAGTCAAAAAAATCATTTTGAGGTCCTTTTTATACCACAATATTGAAGCACAATAAAACAAAACTACCTACTCCAAAAGTCTGCCATCCCTAATGCTAGCATTAACCACGACAATCTGGCCGGAGGGCATTTCGACAGGAGCTGAGGAAAAACTGAACAAAGTCGGCCAACAAACATCAGCATCATGTCAAGAGGTTATCGCTACTATGAACTGCCTCCAGATACATTTTAAAACTTTTTACATGTTACCGAGATGATATTATGAAACACGGTTCAGAAGAATTTATTTAGAAAATTATAATATTTCTGTTTAACTCGTCGAGTACCGGTTTTGTAGACACAATTATAGAACAATAGGTTGCGGTCACCGGTGACCGCTTGGTATTTGACAGTTTAATCACTAGGTGCTTGTCGTTTAGATAATGTAGTTGGATTATGATATTTGGTTCATTATCTAGTAAATTATAATGTGGATTGATTGCAAAAACTTGTCCTCCCATCTTTTAAAATTACCTGATTGCTTTATGTAAATGTAATCTACAATTTTGATTTCAGTAAATACATTTTTAACATTTGTACAGTCCTTCGTCAGTTTATTTAACAATGACGTTAAATATCAAGACTTGTATAAACATAGTGAGGAAATCTGGGCTTATAATTTCTAATTATAAGTTTGTAATCGCCAACCCGCATTGAGCAAGCGTGGTGATTAATGCTCAAACCTTCTCCGTGTGAGAAGATGCTTTGCTCAGCAATGGGCATTTATAGGCTGTTGATGATGATGATGAAACAATTTATATTTTTATTATATAACTTTCGTGAGACATATTAAATTAATAATTATGGTTAACGACTTACTCACGTAACTGTTTGACGAGAAAGTCAACAATTTTCAAGCCAGCTCACATTCATGAGCACCATTGCTTCATCGACCAAACAATTTCATTCGCTACTCCCTCAAAAAGTCATAATTACAAAACTTTTCACTCCAAATTATAATATTAAATTTTCAGCTCAATAGCTAGAGATACATAGTCAAACAAACTGTAGCGACATTTAACCGTAGTTTTCATAAAAGCGCATACAAAACCAACATCAAGTCACAACTGTAATTGAAACACTGAAACAAGTGGAATGTTTCAGTTACAGGTACAACTCACTCATTGCCTCGGTAATTGAAACTGGACTCACTGAATTAGTTCTGCTGAAGGTTCAGAGGCACTTCAGTAGGGACCTGAAGAGCTCACGATCACGATCTATCGTGTGGTTAAAGTATTCTAGTGTTTTTAATGAAAATAGTTCATTTATTTTAGCTGTATATTGCTCTTACATATTATAACACAGGTATACATACTTCACCTTCACTATTTCGGTAATTCATACTGTTAGTATTTTATTATTTATCTTCATTTTGTAATTGTATCTATGATACGTTTCATTGTTATTTAAAAAGAAATACAGAATGCCAACTAGTATAAGTTAAATTCAATGCATATTGAAATTCAATAGATGTCGCATTAATAAATGATAAGTTTTACCAACTGTACCGATTCGCTTCATGTTTTTGAAAATATTATGCACCTTTATCACAAAAGATACATAAAATATTATACAGCATCATAAAGTCGTATCGTGTCGGATCCGTATCGCGAGACTAAAGTGCTGACGTCATTTTCAATGAAAAAACGACCGCTTAAATATCTCGTGGCTCATATTTGAATAGTTCAACGTTTTGCAGGCCGCTGGCGTTTTACTAGAAATATGTATATCAGCACTAAACTACCTCCTGGACTCAGGTACCGACAGGAATTTCGCCTGAAACTTTTATTGGCCGTAAAATTTAATGAACATTTTTGTTTTGGCTTTTTTTCAGGTTAAAGTCCCGAAGGTTTTGTGTTGTTCACACTCGTGAGTGAGACTGAAATGTTTCAGCGGTGTGTGCTAGAATGGTTCCTGTTTTTGTTGCTGACATTCTCTGTTGTATAAAGTTGTCCTGAACATTGTCGTGATGGATGGATGGCATACACACGTCAGTCTAGACTTTTTGGGACCTTGAACTTTCTCTTACTTTTTAGCTATTAACCTTATGTAATATGCAGATAGGTGTCTGTTGGATGTTATAATACCTACTTTACACGTACCTAAAACTTCATCATTCTAGGATGATTAGATTTGATCAACAACGAAATACCTGACACTGGCAAACGGACAACAATCTATCTAGTGTTAGTTACACTATTTATAACTCAAGAACGCCTCAATCGATTTAGATGAAAATTGGCAGGGAGGTAGCTTAGAACCAGGAAACGGACATAGGATACTTTTTATAGAATACTTGTTTTTACTTTTTACCGAAAATCACGAACGGGAACGGGGGCAAAATGGGATTGCGCTTACGAAGTCGCGGGCAGAAGCTAGTATAAAATAGAATACTATGTAATTTCCAGATTTTAAAGGTAATTTGAAGATGACTATTCTACGAAGCCCTTTCCAATTCATATGTATTTCTATAAAGGCTTTGAATTCGACTTGTAATCAAAAAGCAACTCATTCAACCCCGATATAGTTGGAACTGCTCAGGGTTCCATAAAAGGAAATTGTTTCGTCTATTTTGGTGTTCGTAGCAACATGGTGAAGGCCATAGTTCACAATAGCAATTAGGCATAATTCCGAACACCGGCAGGTGTTAGGCGCCGCCCACATGGGACATAACCTGTTCGACTACTGCGTGGGGTAATCAGAAGCTGTACTGTACTGTTCTAAGGTTATATTGACTACTTAGAAGAATATATTATTGGATTATCTTTTATTACTGCTATAAAATTCTTATAGTATAACAAAACTAATAGAAATTTACCAATACTCCAAATATTATAATTTTAGAATAATTATTCAATATAAGATGAGTAGAAGATTTAAAACAAAATCATCTAATAACTTCTCCCGCCTTGGGTTAGGCGAGACGGAAGGGTCGAGACTCTTACTGATCAAACATCATCCCGATCCTACTCCTGCACTTCGAGCCGGAGCCCCATCATACCGTTAGGCCTTCCACCTTCCTTCAACTGCAGCCTGTGATGTTCTGCCATGTAAAGAGATTTCCTATAATCTCTAAGCTTGTCAGGTCGGTTGAAGACTGCAGTTTAAAAAGTTCAAGTTTATCAATACTTTTAAAAAGTATATTATGCTCATTAATAACATTCATAAACTTCCAATTGAATTAAAATAATTATTTTATAAACTTTGTAAACCGGGCAAGGGGCTCGGGTTCGATTCCCGGGTCAGGCAAAGTATTACTGGGTTTAAAAAAAAATCTCAGTAGTAGCACGGAGTCTGGAATTGTGCCCGGTATATGGGAATAGGCTTACCCCCTATTACATGGGACTCATAACATAAATAGTGAAAAGTGGGTGTTACATTGTACAGTGGTATAATTTGCACCTCTGCCTACTCCTTCGGGGATAAAAGGCGTGATATTATGTTATGTTTAAAAAAACCTAGTTCAATCGCCTCTTTTTAAAGTCGGTTAAGTGATATACTAAGTCCTTCTACCAAGCGTGAAAAAAAAAATATCTTCAACCAATCGCGAGATAATCGTGCACTAATATTATATACCTATACAACATAGACACATACATAGGTCAAACTGAGAAACTCCTTCTTTCGTTTTGAAGTCGGTTAAAAACGGAATTATTTTAATCTTATACTATTATATAAAGCTGAAGAGTTTGTTTTTTTGTTTGTTTGTTTGAACGCGCTAACCTCTGTAACTACAAGTCTGATTTGAATAATTCTTTTTGTGTTGGATAGCGCATTTATCGAGGATGGCTATAGGCTATAAAACATCACGCTACGACCAATAGGAGCTGAGCAGAGCGTGTGAAACCGCGTGGAAGTAGCTAGTATTCTATACTTTAAGTTTTAAGGTATAAGGTTGCCAACACGCGGAGTAGCTTCGAGTTGGAAAGTTAGTGAGATACGCAAGCTCACCCGACCTTGGCATCAATACAGAAACATAGACTAGAAAATATCGATCTTAGGGTAATGCCTATTTAATGAAATGTATTTAAAAGATCATAACACAATCTAATATTACGTAGAATCAAGCCATTTGAATATGGAAAGAGTTGGCAGAGACATTTAATGTAACACTAATTTAGGAATAAGCTTATTACCATAGGTATACCAGCCTCAATTTTGTACATGCTAGTAACTCCATGCTGAGAATCTGAAAGGGTTTAATAACACTTTGCATGAAACAGAACCCGAAACCCCTTGCTTAGTAGTTGGCTTTTTATTCTGTAGTATTTTAGATTTGTCGCACAACCTACTGACATCGTCGCCGCGACTACGCACGTTGCTCATGAGGCAGATTCCCTCAGTGAATTAAAACTAGTAGGGCCATCCTCAGTATATTTACAACGTTCAAACCTTCAAGAAAAGAGCGTATTTCTTTTTAAAAGGCCGGCAATGCACCTGTGGTCCCGGTGTCCATGGGCGGCGCTGATCGCTTACCATCAGGTGATCCGTCTGCTCGTTTGCCTCCTATTCCATAAAAAACGTAAGTAACTCCTAATTTTTAGTTAATTCAGCATGTCTCGCGATAGTTATTATTGTATCATCATATTTATCTTAAAAGATTCACATTACCCAGACACCATGTACCACGGAACTAAAATCATCATAAAGTCACAAATATTCACCGAAATCAATCAATAAAGAAAAAATACAAACTCATCGAATCATCTCACAGTCGACCATCAAGAATCTATACCTACCTACCATCCTACCTCACTTTCGTCCGACAAAACGTCCAACTTCCGCAAACTACGTGCGAGAGGAGACGGGCTTGTAACACGTGTAACGTGAACATGTCTCAATCGGCGCATGCGCACGATATGCCCACACCTGGCCACGCTATTGTCACGTACTGATACCACAGACATACAAACACACATTATGATATGTTGTTGTTTTAATTAATTCAATTATATTGTTATTGCTACTACGTTTAGATTTTGTTTAGGTATTAAATTGTCGAGCGTATTTATATGGGAGTTATTGTGTCAGGCGCAGTTTGGGTGGTCCAGTTTTATATTGAACTAGCGGCCCGTCCCAGCTTCGCACGGGGGGACTTAAGATTTTTTACATAGTTTTACGTTTTATTTATATTTATTCTCAGTTTTTTTTTATTTAGGAAGTATTTACCTTTTGAAAATATTTCTCCGGACTTCATTTACTTATTTCATTTATTTAATTAATTATTTTTATTTTCTTCTTAAATAGGAACCTACCTATTTTGTTGTTGTTTGTTTTGGTTGAGGTAAAAGTTTGTTTTTAAATTGTTTTTTTTTACATTTGAACCATTCATTAAAACAATTGTTATGGGTAAACTATAAAAGGTAGACATATGCTCTCGCGGACTTTTTTAAAAAGAATGTTAAGATGAACAATTCATCTATAGAGCATTTTTGTATAACTTTAACTATATGCTCAGCGCACGCCACGGTAGGCCTCAGAAACGATACTTTTCCCCCGTTTTTAAAACATTTTTGGTTACTGCTCCACAACTATAGGACCTAGCGTGATATTATATAGCCTATGTTACTTCTGAATAATGCAGCTTTCTAATGGTGAAAAAATTATTGCAATCGGTCCAGTAGTTTTTGAGTTTATTCATTACAAACATACAAAAATACAAATCTTTCCTCTTTATAATATTAGTATAGATTGCTATAAACACCGCGCTTAGCAAACGAGTCTTAAATAGAAATGAAGAACACGGTTTAGAATTTGTTAATTTATGAGAGACCAATTTTTTACGGAATGAGCTGGCAAACGGTAAACGAACAGACGGATCACCTGATGGTAAGCAATCGCCGCCGCCCATGAATACCAGGAACACCAGAGGCAATACAAGTGCGTAGGTCTTGTTTACAAATCACAGCTCTATTAAAATAAACGTATAACACCTACATATATTGTGAAACCAAAAAACTCATCACATTTCATAACAATTTTATTGGAAAATCCTACAGACTAGAGAAACCACTGAAGTTTTACACAGCAAGACAATAATTTTAATATTTTCAATGGGCGCCGTATCGAGCTCATTCCTGGAATTATTTTCCAATATTTATTCCAATGGGTCTTTATTCCAATGTACATGTTATGTTCACGTTACAATCTCCTGGTATTTTTCCAATTTCATAAAAGCATTTTTCAGTCTCAATCTGGTTGTGTAGTGTTTATTGTTTTATGTTATTTTTGTATTTTGTTTTTTTTGTTTGTATTTCTTTAACGCTTAGCTCCTTGTAATAGTTTGTTATGAATTGTAGATTGAATATTATTATAGAAGGTTTTTGTAATATACTTTTGTTTGGTTTGTGAGCATATTTTATTGAGTGACTTAAGGGGTCAGTAGAATACCAGCGCAAGCCCCTGTCTTGCACATGCTGAACTGGTCCCATTTCACGGCAGACTTGGGACATGAACCTGTATCCATCAGTACTTATTAATATAATGACTTATTTATACATGTCACTTGTTTTTTGGCGTGAAATAAAGTTTTTTTCTTTCTTTCTTTCCCTAATGGTAGAGATTGATTTTTAAGTACATAATGGCTTTAAATATTTTTTTTAAAACAAAGCCCCACGAAATTTTTTCCCTTAACTAACTGTTTCTAACTAGTTTTCCAGACTTTCTCTGTGTAATTATTGGCTATCCTATAGAAAAAACATTTATACAGTGATTTGAACATCTTCATTATTTTAGATAGAACAAATTTAGTTACCATACAAATTTAGTACATACATCTATAGAACTACATACAAAGCTAAAAATAAAAACTTTAAATAGTCTTTACAAAAAATAAATCCAATACTAAAACCGTCATTTCTGCACACAACAAGAATATTCTTTGAACAACAATCGCGAGTAAACAGCACAGTTAGTATCATTTACATATTGCTTGTTAGTACTACAGATTGTGAACTTACGATACAACTATATAAACCCCAGTCTCTTTGGATTGGGCGTGCTGACTGTCAGTAATTGTAATTGGTTAACTAAAGGTTAAGTCGCAATCGTGTATTGCAAATTATTGTGTGAACTGTATTACGTAGGTTGTAATGGTAGTTAGAATTTGGTAGTTGAAAGTTGGATGGGGGTTGGAACCTAAGCTGCTAAATTGTCGTGGAGAACCTAACGGGTAACCGGGGCTCCGGCTCGACGTGCAGGAGAAGGAACGGGGTGGTTTTTAGCCAGTGTGAGTTTGACACTCCCTCCCACCTCACTCAGGCGGGAGCAGTCATTCGATGATTTTCCCCCCTTAAAAAAAAGCTGCTAAATTACTTTATATATTCGACACTATATAACACGTCAAGGTGTAAGACGCCCGCTACTCTTACATGAGGGTACAGTTTCGAAACCTACCAACGGCTTGTATCAATTTGACTTTCTCCGAGTTAACTATGTACCTTAAGATATTTTTTAAGTACTACTGACAAAAAGTGAAGGAAAACATCGTTGAATTCATTTACCTTTAATAACAAGAAACACTTTTCACCAAATTTGTTATGATTCATTAATACAGACACTATCCTAAATGTTGTAAACTCATTTTGTGTTACCTGACTCGGTATCGAATCATCGTAATAATTGTGTGATGAATATTCATGCTTATTGTTTGCCAGCATATGATTATTATATTAGTCCGCATTAATAATTCAAAGTTGCCTGTTAACCTATGACTTGGGTGGATGGGTTCTTGTTGATTACTTCTTATATAACAATTACAAGCGATTAATTATTAACTATTTGAACCGGCCCATCACATGTTAGACATTGTCGTAAAACCTTTGATTTATGCTTGTATCATCAGATGCATGAATGTGATGGGAGCTAAAGAAGTATGTATGGATGATGATGCTAAATGTGTAAGGATAGTAAGTAAAAAAGCTTGTATTCTGGAGTTTTTGCGTGCATCCATTATTGTCAGCCATGATCATCCCACTGCGAGTTTGCCCTTGGCTTCCCTACCCCCTTCTATTCCTTTCTATCTCTCCTCCATCAATAGATAAACCCAATTAATTATCCTTAAACTGTCAAATACCAAGTGGTCACCGGTGACCGCCACCTATTGTTCTATAATTGTGTCTACAAAACCGGTACTCGACGAGTTAATAGGCATCAGTTTATATATAAAGGTATTTGATTAATTCGGTTAGCTGTGCAGGAGAAATTTTAGGGCTAAAATACGTGTACAAATAAATGTGCACTCTTTGTTATACGACAATGTCACTTTCAAAATCCATAGTCGACAGTAATCTTGCACAGAATCCATCACTTGCAGAATAGTCTACCTTTTTGTATACCTCCATATTTAATATTGGACACCAGAATTGATTCTATTACAATTTATAAAGACAGTTCCCTTCGTCTTCCTCAGTCGAAGATAATTTCCCATCCCACGACATCACTAGAAAACATCAACAAGAAATTAAATTAAATAAAAAATTAATGGGTAATATTTTTAGAAGCTAACATTCATAAATAAAGATATTCACAATAATAGATATAGAAAGTTGATTCAACGTTACTATAACTGAAATTAATTTCAGCACAAACATTGTACGCTGTGTGTTATTTTAACAAAACTGTAACAAAACTGTAACAAAACTGTAACAAAACTGTAACAAAACTGTAACATTGGCTCGTACATAAATAATATTGTTTCACTGAATTCAATAAAGTAATGTCTGTACGAAAACAAATAATGGCTGAAACAAATATTTTTTTGTTTCGTTTCATTTGCTTTGTTATTACAGAACTGATTTAAATTAAATGTTTCGAGTTGTTGTCTAGATAATGTAATATTAGGAAAAATGTTTGATAAGTTATGTGGCTATATATTTTTAGACTAATATTTAGTTTCATACTAGAGTATTTTTATAATGGGACAAGCCTGCCACAACCATCCAAAAACGCTGCAACTCCTCTAAGCCAGGATCTACAGTAGATACAACCATGGAAACACCGGAACACTGAAGTCGTCGAATCTTTATTTGACACCCTCGGGTGTGCCCCAAGGATCTCATCTAGGCCCACTGTTTTTCAACATTTTCATGAATGATGTGGCATCTTGTTTTGTACACTCAAAAAATTATTTATACGCGGATGATCTCAAGATTGTTAAGCGAATAGAATGCGATCAGGATTCGTACAGACTTCAAGATGACCTAGACCGTTTCTCAAAGTGGTGTCTGGACAATAGGATGTCACTTAATGCTGACAAATGCAGTCATGTGCATTTTTCTAGAAAATTAGGACCCCATTTCCGTAAATATAATATAAATGAAAAAACTGTTAACGAAAAAGCATTAGTTCGTGATCTAGGCGTCTACATAGACAATAAGCTGCGTTTTCATAGTCACATTGATAGGATCGCATCTAAGGGATTTAAGATGTTAGGCTGCGTTTTACGCAACAGTAAAAAGTTTAAACATGCCAAAACTAAAATCGCAATTTTCAACTCAATAGTTAGGTCAGGTTTAGAATACTGCAGCATAGTCTGGACGCCATTGTACGATATTCATAAACGCCGTTTAGAATCCATTCAGAAAAGATTCCTTTGGCATTTGACGTATCAATGTCACATGACTAATAAATTAACCAGCTACAGCTCTCGTTTGAGGTATTTTAAACTGATGAGTCTAGATAATCGCCGTAAAATCCCAGATCACCTCTTCCTGTGCAAACTAATAAACAATCACATTGACTGTCCGCAGTTACTTAGCCAGATTAATGTCATTATGTGCCCTTCAAACTGGCTCGAATGTCTAGATATCGGTTGCTTTCAGGCAAAGGCTTTAAAACAAGCCTGGATAATTTTTCCTCAATTAATAGAATGCAAGAACAATTTAGTCGCCTGTCATGCTCACTTAGTGTGGATATTGACATGTCCTATTCTCTTTTCAAAGTGAAAACTGTCCTGCGTAGGACATTCTCAAGAGTTAAACTGCACTATATGTACTACATATTCAAATCAAAATTTTACAATTTAAAAATTGAGAAGAAGTATAAATTTAAATTTAACAATTGTGATTGAAATTGATGTCTTTTTTGATAAGCGAACTTTTTGTTTTTTTTTGTTGTAATATCCTGTTCTTTTATAATGCATGTCGTGGCAGCCTTTAATTAAGGCTACACCATAGAGTGTTAAAATGTTATGTTAAAAACCTTTCATGTATTTTAGTGTATGCTTTGTTGGTTGTCCTTAAATAAATAAATAAATAAGTCCGATGCGTCCCAGGGACATGAATAACTGTCTTGGTTCCCGAAACGAAGTGAATCAGAAGATATTATAAGGGATAGCTCCTGTTTTCTAATAATAATAGCATCTAATACATTTTTTTCTTCTTTAAAAACGTTGCCCCATATTAGAATTTTCTCCTGTGTCGTAGGTGCGTTTACAAACATACAATATCACTTACACATCACACCCAGAACCGGAACAACAATCTGTGGATCACACAAAGAGTTGTTTCGTGCGGGAATCGAACCCGCGACACGTTGCACGGCAGCCAGTTGCCCAGCCACGGCGCCAATCGTGCAGTCTATTATATCTATTTAAGTGGGTACTCCGCCAATTCGTTCTTCCGAAACAAATGACGGTAAGACAGTCATGTCAATGTTCCCTTGATAGATCTCATTACCGCCCTAAATACTGAATCAGTATGGAAATGATGGACAATAAAAGTTAATATAAGACAAACAGCGCCTATAATAGTGTAATGTAGAAATAATCCACAGATTCACATTACGTATATAGTACAAACAGTCTAACAATTATTTTGTTATACCTCCATTGGCAATACTGATGTCCTTGCTTGATTTACAAACTTACTCATAACAGCACCCACGTCTTAATTCCATCGCCCTAAAGTTCAAATTTAAATAAATTGTAGATAAGTAACAACTTTGTCTTGACGTGCTTTAGCAAAATTTTATTGCAGTTGCGAAAATTCTAGCTTAAGAGGAATAGAGTTGAAAATTGAGTGGTTCGAATGTGTTTATGTTTGTTGGTATAGTTGGTAACCATGAACCGAAGTGCGCCAAAGAACTATACATTAACATTTAGGGTCTATTATGTTTAATGATGAAATTGAACGCTTTGTACAAATGCTACTGCGAGGAAGCTCAGGGCTTAGAGTCGAGACGATTTCATCTTAATTTCCATTCCGTACTTCGCTTGGAGCTCCATAAAGGACCATTGTCGAGTTAGAACCTAAATTGGGTCAATGCGGCTTTATCAATAATAATGCTAGAGTATTATTGCTGCTTTGGTGAACATCTCGTCTAGTATTTAAGCGTCTTCTCTTAGAATTGACGAAGAACAGACTTGGTTTGGTTGTCTAGTCTAGTCTAGTCCTCATTGCCAGTAAATCAAATTAATAACCATTGCATATATGCTTTGCAATGAGCAAATAGATTCACATTTTAATTTTCTATTGACGTACAAAAGTGTCTTCATAGTCTAATTGAAATAAATGATTTTGACTTTGACCTTGACTTTAAAGACTATTTCATGCCCATAATCAACGTTTTCTACTCTTAAAAAATATTCAGGTTTGCTCAAAAATTAGATCATTATGCTTCTCGAATCCAAAGATAAGTACGTTCATGTGTCCAATCTAAAAACACAAAGCTTCACTACATTAGAGAACCTTCATTACGTTCCAAATTACAAAACCAAGATAATAATAACACAAGCATAATCATAATAACGCAAGTAACAATAATAATAGTCACGAAATTACAAACTGTTGACAAAGTGTTATGTAGTAAATTATGGAAGGTAATGCCACCGCCCATAACCCCATAGAAGTGAAACCACTGATCCCAATACCACTGCCTACCCTCGCAGAGAACCTGACAAAGCTTCTAATTTACGACTGCCATCAACCGTTACCATTCTACTGCCAACAAACCATAATGATAAGGCCGTGCCATAAATTTATACAGAGACTAACAATAAAAATGTAAACATTACAGATCCTTACAATTAGATAATGCTACAATGGATAAGTCGTGAAGTTACGACCGTGAAGCGATAATGGGAGCAAAGGAAAGTTTATGACGATCAGCTGTATACATATGAAGTGAGTACGTTTGTATGTTTATTTATTTATTTATATTTATTTATATCAGAAAACAGCTAATTTAATCTTCACAGGTACTTAGCCTAATACGACAAAATTAGTTACATAATATAAAATTTCAAAATTCAAAATTACATTATACATACGAAAGTTACATTATACATACGAAATCTAAACATAATATCACAAAAAAAAAAAATACCACTACTAAAGTTTTAAATACTAACAATACCATAGGTGGCTCCTGTGAACTCATTCAGCGAACAAGTAAACAAATCGACCCTACTCGACACTGCGTTGAGCGTGCGCAAGGCGCGCGTCAGTGGCGCTCGCTGCAGCAGGTTGGTGCGCGCGCTCGGCACCGCCAGCAGCTGCGGCCGCCGCCGCCTACCCACATACCCATCCGGCACACACATGCGTAGCTCCATAAGGATTTTAGAGTTAAATAATTTACCTCGCAATACTTTAAATAAATAAACAGCCAGTGCCACCTCCCGCCTAGTCTCCAGTTTGAAGTATCCCACCATACCCAACACAAATAATGTTGGGTATAATAGAGGATAGCCGGGGTATGCCTTATATATTTTTAAATACAAAAATCGGGTGAATTTATTTTGTATCCTCTCAACCATGAATTTGTATTTGGCTTCACTTGGTCCCCATATCACTGCACAGTACTCGAGGTGAGATCTAACCAAGGCGTCATACAAAGCCTTGAGAGCCCCCACATTATTAAAGTCATTAGCTTGTCTCAAGATGAATCCCAAATTTCTAAATGCTTTCTTACTAACTTTAATAATATGACCTCTGAATTTTAAATCGGCCGCAAAATAGACACCAAGGTCTCTTACTTCCATCACTCTCTCCAAAGTTTCACCCTCTAACTTATAACAGTGGTGGTGTGGACTGCATGCACGAGTGAAAGACACCACTGAACATTTGGAGACATTGAAATAAAGTCTATTATCATGGCTCCATTTAACAACTCGGTCCAAATCTTCCTGGAGCACATTATGGTCAGTAGTGTCTCTCATCACACGGAATAATTTTAGGTCATCAGCAAAAAGCAAACAAGATGATTCTTGGACTATTGCTGGTCTTATCTGTACTGACATCTGATTCACTGGGATTCAACTTAGAATTTGGATTGGAGATGACACGTGGCGTGTGACGTATCATTCTGTTACAACGTTCAAGTCAAAATAGCTGAATAGTCTAAATACTAATTTTGCTTGAATAATTGAAACGTTGCTCCAAAAATATTTGAAAATTATTGGTCCTTTAAGTAAAAACGTGTTTCTATAGCCATCTATAACGTATCATTGATTATTGTGTCTCTGAACAAGCTTGTGATGGTGCCCGGAGGTTATGACGCCCCTTCTCATTCATGGTGCGGGATTTAAAACTTCCCAACGGGAAGTACCAATGTGACTTTTTCCGACTCTAAGATTATTTAGAAACCACTGACAAACCGTGAAGGAAAACATCGTGAAGGGAACCTGGACTTATAATTTCTAATCATTTGTGTATGTGAACTTGTATGTTTGTAAACGCACCCACGACACAGGAGAAAATCCTAGTGTGGGGCAACGTTTAAAAAAAAAAAAATCATAAGTTTATAATCGGCAATGAGCCAGCGTGGTGATTAATGTTCAAACCTCCTCCGTTTGAGAAGAGGCCTTTGGTCAGCTGTGGCTACTTATAGGCTGTACAAGAATGATGACAAGCTCGTGATATTATGGATTGCTTATACTGTTCATCATAGTCCAGCAACGTTTAATACTTTATAAGTGTAGTTTGTGGGAATCATAAATAAATATTGGTAAAATTTTACTAGCGATCTATAAATTGTTAAGTACAACAATAACTATAGTTGAATTAAATCAGTAACTGCCTCGTTGGCCGAGTGGTCGCGAGTGCGATTGCCGGGCAAGGGGACTCGGGTTCGATTTCCGGATCGGGCAAAGCATTACTGGGTTTTTAAAAAAAAATCTCAGTAGTAGCACGAAGTCTGGAAATGTGCCCGGTATATGGCAATAGGCTCACCCCCTATTACATGGGACTCATAACATAAATAGGTAGTGAAAAGTGGGTGTTACTTCTGTGTTCCTTTTATTCCCGAAGGGGTAGGCAGATGCACCTCTGCCTACCCCTTCGGGAACAAAAGGCGTGATGTTATGTTAAATCAGTAATTAAAGTGAATGTATGTTACAGGGACTTTAATATTAATATTTTTCACAGTGTAATATTACGATGTATGTCTCTTGATTACGATTCATATAGCTTTCCTCGAAATTGTCATTTGCGTTATTAACACACGTCTCACATCTCGCATCTGTAACATTCACACTTACACCGAATCTCTTGAACAAAAGGGATTCTTTCGCAATTTCATTACATTCTTTCACAACAGCCGTTAGGCATAAAAGTCAAAATATTCAACATTTTTCGAGTAAATTCAACTTTTTAGGAATAAATTCGACTTTTTCCCAACAGTGTCATGTCGTAAACTCTCCTGCGGGCGTACAATGTAGAAGTTACACTGACATGAATTAATCTCATTCCTGTCCCAGCTTTGTGGCCATAGATCAAGTATTTATCCGCAGACATGTCATTGTTAATTTTCTCTGTTGACATTCAAACGTATAACTAATACATTGCTCAAGTAATGTAACAAGATAAAATGTTTGACATAACTAGTTTTTTATTATTTATTTATAACAATATTTTTCTTTTCAACGGCCGCTTTTGTAATTCTCTCTCAGAATTCATATTATATTTTTATGAAACCTTACTTAATGATATTTGCGTTAACAATTCAAGGCAACATAATTTCTTAATTTATCTCCTAAATGTGGCAGACGGACTTATTAAAGACATATTTTCTCGGAATATAATTCTCGTTGTCTGGGTAAACATGTATCTCATCTGAGATTCATTGGAATCTTGGAATTCTGATATTAATATCAACTAAATTCATGTACCTACATTAATAATAATACCAATTTATTTCAGACAATAAAATCCATAAAATTACATTAAAAACGAATTCAGGTTCAAAATTTTATAAATAAATTAAAAATTTGTCTCTATAGCAAGAATCATAAATTAAAAATAATAAAAATAATAATCAATTCGTTCATACATCAAATAATCAAAATAATAAATTACACAAACACACAAAGAACATACATAGTCAATAGACCATTTCAATTGTAAATAGTAAATAGTTAAAGTTAGTAGTTAGTAGTTAGTAATAATAATGTTGACATTTTGTGTATTACTGAGCATTGGTTGAAATCTCATCAACTAATGTTCAATTTTGGTAATCACCAGATTGGTAGCTCGTTCAGCAGGGAGAACGCTATACATGGTGGTTCACTAATATTAATAAATATCAAACTTAAATTTAAAGAACGCAAGGATATAGTTAGTTACTCTGTTGAACGCACTGTTGAAATAGCTTGTGTGGAATTAGAGCGGTTTATTGTTTTAAGTGTGTATAGACCACCTTCTGGTTTGTATGACTATTTTGAAACAGTAATAGATGAAGTATTAAATAAACTCAGTAGCTCAAATAAATTCATCATTACCTGTGGTGATTTTAATGTAAATTTGTTAGAGAATTCTAGTCTAAGCACTAAAATTGTAAGTTTATTTGCCTCATTTAACCTTGCGAACTTATTTCTGGAGCCCACTAGGATAACTCCCACTAGTGCCACTTGCCTGGATAATATTTATACTGACATTGTACCAATTAAGAAACAAATTATATCATTGCTTGATTCAGATCATTGCGGACAGTTAATTTTAATAACAAATCATGTAAATACAATGTCTAAACCATTTATCACTGTCGACCCAAAGACTGAAAGACGCATTGAAACCTTCAAATCTACCTTTGTTGATGAATAAAAATCCTAATAATTTGTATGATGATTTTTTTAATATGTACCATACCGAGTTTAAGTCTACCTTTACACCTAAAACTGCCTGACTGCCTGCCTCGTTGGCCGAGTGGTCGCAAGTGCGACTGCCGGGCAAGGGGTCTCGGGTTCGATTCCCGGGTCGTGCAAAGTGTTACTGGGTTTTTGAAAAAATCTCAGTAGTAGCACGGAGTCTGGAAATGTGCCCGGTATATGGCAATAGGCTCACCCCCTATTACATGGGACTCGTAACATAAATAGTGAAAAGTGGGTGTTACATTGTACAGTGGCATTAAGTGCCGTAATGTGCACCTCTGCCTACCCCTTCGGGGATGAAAAAGGCGTGATGTTATGTAATCCAAACTATTACAGAGATGAAGAGAAACATAAACCCTGTAAACCCTGTATATATATAAATAAGTATATAATAAGTATATATATAAATGACTTACCTTACCTTGTAAGGGATAACCACGGGATAGTACTGTTTGCGGATAATACTTCGTTATTATTTAAACTTAAACGTAGACAATTAGTTCAGTTCAGTCACGTTCAGTCAGCCTCACCTGTTAATTGAGCTGACTGTAAACCGACACATGCGTACTGCCTTCAGAACGGGTCCGCTCAAACTGTTGTGGTTCTTTCCTCAAAAGCCCACTATAGAAAGAACTGGCACGGTTCTCACACATAATCTGTTATACATATTGTCTGGACTTTAAAAGAGACAGACCTCTGAGTTTGTTACGGCATTTCTTCTCAGAGTAGTCAGTTAGGAAATGTCGACCTCATCGTTCGCTTGATAAAATTGACGTGTAAAAGTGCTGCCTTGTAGCCTATTTGCAAAAATAAATTCACTTGTTTCACTTGTTTCACTTAGTAACATTCAATGAATGGATTATCTTTTACATATACAGAAAACCAATAAAATAGTTTTAGACTGATTATTTTTATTGATTTTTAAGACTGTATAATAAAAATGCATTCACCGCATCTGCACACTTCATACTCTTTGTCCCGCGAATGATTCACTGCAGCGCACGCGCATAAAAACTCATCGACCCACAGTTGACATAGAACGATAAATGCCAAAAATTATCGTAAATTATCGCGCTAATACCGCCTTATGACCGACAGGAGAATACGCAGTATAAACTTGTATTATACTTTTGTACTCATAAAAATAATATTTTCAGAAATCTTTGTTCTGTGTTTGAAAAGTTCTTTGAAATTCGATTTTGGTTTTACGACGCGTTTAAAATTATTTTTATTGTTGCAGGACGGAGGTGCATCGCGAGTGATTGAGGCGTCACTCCGTTCCGCTAAGTTAGGAAGGAGGTTTTACTTTTGTTTTTATTCTCGTTCTCGGATTTTCCCGTGTAATGTGCGCTGTTGAGATTTGTAATTAATTGATAGTAAACATGACATTATTAGGCGTTAAGTGTCTTGTAAAATATGTGATAAAATTTGTGATCTTACTAAAATATTTGTGATATTCGTCTAACCCGATATTTTTCTAGAATGTAAATATTATAAAAATATACTATCAGCTCATTATAAGGAGACTGTACCTAAGAAAACCTCAGTTAATATTAATCGTCTACCCGCAAGGTGGACAGATGACCTGATTAAGGCCGCATATCTGGAAGTTGTTGGGAGGCCTATGTTCAGCAGTGGACGTCCTATGGCTAATATGATGATAATTATGAATATTAATTGATACATATTTACCGATTTCACTCCGCAAACTTTCAAGATCTGACTTTGTACTAGAATCATAATGATCAAGTATAATTATTATTATTCATGTACCGGCACCATGTTTTCCCACGCAGTCGGTAAATAGGTACTGTATGTATAGTACTAGTAATGTCATACCTCACGTTAGTAGAGCGTGCTTGCGACCACCGTTATTAAGAGCTGTTGTAATATTTTATAGTAAATAGTGCTTCTAGAAGTAAGTATCAACAATACATTATGTATAGGTATTCTTGGTCGGAGGCGTTACACCATGGGGACTCCAGGGCCAGTCTACTAAAAGGACCCAGTGCCTCCTTCGGTTGTGGATGACGGCCATCGGGGAGGTTTTAGTGAGGTAACGCTCCCTAGTCTTCTTCCCCAAAAAGCTAGGTGCCTATTGAAGGTTTCCGTCAACAAAAAAAAAACAATAATTAGGTATTCATCGATTATTGAGATCTACTTCAACATTAGGTCTGAAGTTCACAGGTGCACTTTGTCGAGTAGGTAAAGTACTATGTTAAGCTCTTTCTACCCAAAGTACCCGATAAATTAAAATAAATGCTTTGACTTTGACTTTGTTATTGAAAACACAACGCAGATTTTGTAAACATGTGATAATACCTCTAGTCCTATTACAATGAGACTATAAAATCTACGGAAAACTGTTAATAGTTTCTGAAATTATCAGATAGTTTAATTTTTAATAAGCGCCTCGCTTCGACTGCCTCGTTTGCCGAGTGGTCGGAAATGCAGCAAGGGGTTTCTGATTCCATTCACGGGTCGGGCAAAATATTACTGGGTTTTAAAAAAGTCTTATTAGTAGCACGGAGTCTAGAATTGTGTCCGGTATATAGCAATAGGCTCACCCCCTATTATATAGGACTCATAACATAATAGTGAAAAGTAAGTGTAACATTGTATTGTGGCACTGAGTGCCGTAATGTGCACCTCTACTTATCTTCGGGGATAAAAAGCGTGGTGTTATATTACGTTATTATCTTAGTTCGTAGGATGTTTTTTGTGTGATAGGATGCGTTAAATAACTACTATTAAAAAAACGGTACAAAAACCAATGACACTACTCAATACATATTAAAAGAAATAAATGTTACAATTAAAAGAAAAAAGATATAAAATAAAATTTAAATACTTAACTACTATTAGTTTATTGCAATTAAATATCTTTGTAATGTAAATGGTTTTCAAAAACTTAACAGAACTATGATAATGTAAACAACGCTTACATATATTATGAATATGTTGTTAACATGTCCCCTAAAATAACACACAAACATAGTTACAGACCACACAGAGCACAAGTAGAGGTAGTTTATAATATGCCACAGAGCTTCAATCATTCCTGACAACGATGGGAATCAGCAGGGAGGTCCTCTGTTAACGGAAACTGCGCACTTTGCTTGATTTACAATGGTTTTATCATGTTTTAATGTAATTTCCTCTCTCCAGTCATCATGCTGTGTCGTAAAATATTATTGAGTAGTTTATTTTGTTGTTGTATGTATTCAATTTTGTTTATTTCCATGTCTCACTGAAAACTATCTGCCCACAAAAGAGTCTCAGATTTTATTTCTGTTTATTGGAATTTTCAGGTTATGAATATGTCTTAATTAAAGACGAGTTTGGACTCACTGTAGAGGTACAATGTTGGGGTGCGGTGCCAGAAGACCTCCCCGTGGTGCACCCTGGGTGCGGGCGATAGTCTCCCTAGCGGGGGTGATAGGGTTGGAGTGACTGTCGCCCGCAGCAGACTTCTGGACTGGGCGGGCGAACCCGATAGGGTTCTGGAGGCGGCGGGCTGTGTGCTCATGGCCCGCGCTTCCGTGGGGCGTTTCTCCGCCTGTCTCTCTGATTAGCAGAGAGCGTGGCGGAGAGGCAAGGGCGGTGCTCGTTGTGCACTCACCCTGCCAGCGAGCAGCATCGGGACACAAGCTGTCCCCGATTGCAGCCGTCGATATCGTAATCCGTAAGGAGGTCACGGTCACGTTTTGTGACTCTGAACGGGACGAGGGTCTTGGCTTGGTCGCCCGGACCGCGAGGAAGATAACCTCTATAAAAAATTCCTCCAATACTAAGTTCTGGTGCGCGGTGAGAGTATGCATGGCTGAGGAGTAGTGTCAGTCGCGAGCGCACCCCCAGCTAGGGGACCAGTGGACCCTCTAGTTGGGAGACAAATTTTCACTTACCCAGGTACAGGGGGCACTGCCTGGGTGGACCGATTATTTCCCCCATACTCGTGGGAACTTTATGGAGACCAATCAAAATAAAAAACCACATACGGAGGAGAAGAGTGCGGGTGAGCTTGGCTCGCAGTAGCAGGAGAAGGGAGCCCAAGTGGCTCCGGGACTCGTGGTGAGGCGCTGGACTCGTCCAGCAGGCCCCACACACGGGAGTCCAGTCGGAGGGTGTCGGACTCAGAGTCCGACACAACATTAGCGGAGCGGCTGAGCGTGAGCTCGAAAGGCTCACGCCGCCGCGCGACGGGGACGTTCAAACGCCCCAGGCTGGAGGAGGACAGTTTGTCCCCGTCCTCCGGCGCTCAGGAGGCGCCTCCCCCAAGGTCCCCACGGCAGCGCGGGGTAGGGGCGGCAAGGGCAGCGGTCGCCGGAAACCGGCACCAGCTGCCTGCGCGGAGTCAGCCGAACAGTTGGCCGCGGAGGGCAGGGCTCTCTCAAGCGCTGTCCGTTCGGAGTCCTCTGCGGCCGAGATGTCCGGCGTGGAGGTGTCGGAGGGCGAGCGCGGCTCTGAGAGCGAGAGCTGCTCCGGGGGCCTCCAACAGGCCATTACGGCGGAGCTCTACAAGCTGGCGATGGGGAAATCCCAGCCGGTTAGGTTCCGCCTCCTCAGGGCGGCGGCGGCCACAATAACGGAGGCGGCCTTGGAGCAGTGTGCGGTGCCCACTGCGGGAAAGGTGCGCTCCGAGCTGGCCGAGATGCGGCGAGAGCTGGCGCGCTTGGCGGCCTCCAATGCGGCTCTGGAGGCCGAGCTGCGGACGGCCAGGGCCGAGCTCGCCGCTGCTCGCGGCAGTCGCCCCCAGCCCCCGGCGGAGGCCGACGTAGTCGGACTGCTGCGGGCAGAGTTGGCTGCCTTCCAGCGACGTTTCGACGTGCTGGAGGGCAGGCTCTTGCGCCCCCCACTCGCGGCGAGTCAGGTCGCCCCCGCGGTCCCGCGGTCGTACGCGGCCGCTGCGGCCAAGCCTTCGACCTCGAGTCAGGCTAGCCGCAGCTCCCAACCGCCGGCAAGGGCGCGACCGGCTGCCCCAGCGAGGGCCTCGGCGCCCCCACCGGCGCAGACCCCAGCTGCGCCGACGGCGCCTACGCCTGCGCCCGCTGGGCGCAAAAAGAGGAGGGGCACTCCGGCCCAGCAGGCTGGGGTTGCGGCGGCGGCGGCGGAACCCGCCCCGCAAGCAGAGGACGGCGGCGGGTGGCAAATCGCCGGCGAGGCGAGGAGAGTCGCCAAGGAGGGCCGGAAGCGCCGAAAAAAGGCGCAGCGGCAACGACGGCAGCAGCAGCGCAGGGAGAAACGCGCTGCTGCCTTGCTCCTCGCCCCTAAGACCGCGGCTGTAGTAATTACACTGCAGCCCGAGGCGGTCAACAGGGGCGTTACCTACGGCGACGTCCTCGCCAAGCTCAAGGGGGCGGTGACTCCTGCGGAGTTCGGGGCCCCGGACGGGTTTGCAGTCAAAGTGACTGCCACTGGAGCCCGTCTCTTGGAGGTCCCCGGCGCGACCAGCGGCCCATCGGCCGACGCCCTGGCCGAGAGGCTTAGGGCGTGCCTCGGTGCGGACGAGGCCCGCGTGTCCAGGCCCACCAAATGCCTGGATGTCAGGATTTTGGGCCTGGACGACTCCGTAACGGAGAGCGAGGTGGTGGCCGCTGTGGCCAGGACGGGAGGGTGCCCTGCTGACCAGGTCAGGGTGGGCACTATCCGTCCGGATAACTCGGGGCTGCGCACGGTGGTGGTCAGCTGCCCCGTCACAGCGGCCAAGAAGCTGAAGGAGGGCAAAAGGCTCTTGGTGGGATGGGTCTCGGCGCAGGTCAAGCTGCTCGAGACCCGGCCTCTGAGGTGCTACCGCTGTCACGTGGGGGAGCACGTGAGTGTCAAATGTACCTCGGAGGTGGACCGCAGCGACTGTTGCTTCCGCTGCGGTCGGCCCGGTCACAAGGCCGGCTCGTGCAATGCCCCGCTGCACTGCAACGCATGTGCGGCGGCTGGCAAGCCGGCCAATCACCGGGTCGGGAGCAAGGGCTGCTCCCCTCCTGCTAAAAAGGGCAAAGGTAGGCCCTCCGCCGCCCCTGCCGTTTCCGCCGCCGCCGCCGCCACTGCCACCGCAGTCGCCGCTGCCGCCACTGAGGAGGTCGGAATGGACTGTCAATAGTGGCTCCATTCCGCCTCCTCCAGGCGAACATCAACCACTGCGCCGCTGCTCAGGATCTCCTGCTCCAGAGCATGGCGCAGTGGTCGATCAATGTCGCCGTGGTCTCCGAGCCGTACTTTGTCCCGCCCAGGGATCACTGGGTGGCGGACCTGGACGGCTCGGTGACCATCATCTCGTCGGCCGCCGCCGGTACCCCGACTCTTGAGGCTGCTCAAAGAGGCCGGGGTTGTGTCGCAGCACGGTTCGGAGAGCTCGCTGTGGTGGGCGTGTACTTCTCTCCGAACCGAACTCTCGCCGAGTTCCACAACTCCTTGAGGGAGTTGGTCACTGTCGTCGTCGGGTTCCGTTCCCTCCCCGTGCTCGTCCTCGGGGACTTCAACGCCAAAAACTTGGCTTGGGGTTCCCGGTTCACCGACGTCCGGGGTAGGATGGTGGAAGACTGGGCCCTTGAGACGGGCCTAGTCGTCCTGAACCGGGGTTCTGTCCCCACGTGCGTGCGGATGCAGGGCGAGTCGGTGGTGGACATCTCGTTCGCCAGCCCTGCTCTGTCACCGCGTATTGTTGACTGGCGCGTCATGGAGGAGGTGGAGACGTACTCCGACCACCGGTATATCCGGTTCGACGTCTCCGCCGAGTCCGCAGACCCGCCGGTCAGACAGGCCCCATGTGGCCCGCGTTGGGCGCTGAAACAGCTGGACCGGGAGCTGCTCCTGGAAGCCGCCATCGTGCAGGCCTGGGTGATACCACCGGTCAGGCCTGCCGACATAGACGATGAGGCCAAGTGGCTCCAGGACGCCATGTCCAGGATCTGTGACGTGGCGATGCCCCGGATCCGGTCGAGGCAACAAAAGCGCCAGGTGTACTGGTGGTCGCAAGAGCTAGCAGCTCTACGCAAGGCGTGCACTGCTGCGCGACGCCAGTACACTAGGCACCGCAGGCGCCGCATCCGTCCTCCTAATGCGGAGGCGAGAGAGGCGGAGTTGTACGAGGGATACAGGGCGGCCAAGGCCCTCCTCAAGGTGGAGATATTGCGGGCCAAGGAGGAGGCCCGCCGAGAGATGCTGGGGACTCTGGACAGAGATCCGTGGGGACGCCCGTACCGGATGGTACGCGACAAGCTCCGCGCCTGGGCTCCCCCGCTCACCCAGAGTCTCCGGCAAGAAGTCTTGGAGGAGGTGATTGGCACCCTGTTCCCTCGACTGTGGAGGGGGTTCACCCCTCCGTATATGACTCCGCCCCCTGCGGTGCCCGACGCGGGCTACAGCGACGACGACGACGACATCGTCCCAGAGGTGACCGAGGCAGAATTGAGAGCGGCGGTGCGCCGGATGGGCGCCAAGAACACCGCCCCAGGACCCGACGGCCTGCATGGCAAGGCATGGGTCCTGGCCTCAGAGGCTCTCGGGCCTCGATTGATTGGTCTCTACAGCGCATGTCTGGAGAGAGGCCAGTTCCCGCTTCTCTGGAAAGCGGGAAAACTGGTCCTCGTGCGGAAGACGGGGCGCCCTGCGGACTCTCCGTCCGCGTACCGGCCCATAGTGTTGCTCGACGAGGTGGGGAAAGTCTTCGAAAGAATCATTTCGAACCGCCTCGTCGCGCACCTGACGGACATTGGGCCGGACTTGTCGGACGGCCAGTTCGGCTTCCGCAGAGGGCGCTCCACGGTGGACGCCATCATGCGCGTTAGAGACCTCACGACGGGGACTGCAGTGTCCAGGGGTAAGGTCGTAGTGGCGGTGTCTCTGGACATCGCCAACGCCTTCAACTCCCTGCCCTGGAGCTGCATCTTGGAGGCACTCCGATATCATCGGGTGCCTACCTACCTCCGTCGTGTAATCGAGGCTTACCTGACGGACAGGTCCGTCAGCTACCCCGGTCACCGGGGCGAGTGGAACCGGCGAGAGATGTCACGCGGTGTTCCACAGGGTTCGGTTCTGGGGCCGCTCCTGTGGAACATCGGCTATGACTGGGTGCTGCGCACCGACCTCCCGAACGGCGTTAGCACAATATGCTACGCCGACGACACGCTGGTGCTAGCGCACGGGAGGTCGCACCAGGCGGCGGCCGACTTAATGGCGACAGCGGTTGCGACAGTCGTTGAAAGAATCCGGCAGTTGGGACTCGAGGTGGCGCTCCACAAGTCCGAGGCCATGTGTTTTCATGGCCGCGGGAACGCGCCACCTCCGGGGGGGGTCCCAAATAACGGCGGGAGGAGTTACCATCGGCGTCGAGACGACGATGAAGTACCTAGGACTCGTCCTCGACAGTCGGTGGAACTTCATAGAACATTTCCGACGTTTGGCTCCAAAGTTGGAGAGGACGGGGGCTGCGTTTAAACGCATCCTCCCCAACCTCGGGGGGCCAAACGCCTCCTGCCGGAGGTTATACGCCGGGGTCGTGCGGTCCATGGCCCTCTACGGCGCCCCTGTTTGGGCGCCAAACCTGTTGCGGCGTCCCGCTCGGACGCTGCTCATGGCACAGAGGGTCATGGCGATCCGAATGATCCGCGGATACCGCACGATCTCTGGGGAGTCGGCGAACCTCCTTGCCGGATTACCGCCGTGGGATCTGGAGGCGAAGGTGCTCGCGCGCGTGTACAGCATGCGCGCGGAGGCACGTCGCCGGGGCGAAACCCCGCTGCCGCGCCAGATAGGTGCGTGGCGGGATGAGCTCCGGCGCGATCTCATGGCGGAATGGCAGCAACGACTGTCGCAACCGAGGGCTGGGCTCGCTGCCATCGCAGCGGTAAGTCCCCTCTTTGAGGAGTGGCTTGAGAGACGCTACGGCGTCCTCACCTACCGCCTGACGCAGGTCCTCACCGGACATGGAAGTTTCGGGAGGTACCTGTGTCTGATGGGGCGGGAGGAAACGCCCGGGTGTCATCACTGCGAGGACCGCCCTGAGGACACGGTGGAACACACGGTGGGAGAATGCCCTTCGTGGGCTGAGCACCGCCGTGTCCTCAGGGAAGTGATCGGCGATGGCGACCTCTCGCGTCCGGGCCTAGTGCAGGCCATGATGCGGAGCGAGGGGGATTGGGATGCCGTCTCCTCCTTTTGCGAAGCAGTCATGCTAGCTAAGGAGGAGGCGGGACGCGTGAGGCAGCGAAGCGCTGCCTCCTCGCAACCCAGCCATCGCGAAGGACACACCGGGCGTCGGGGATCGCGGGACGATCTCCGGCCACCGTAAGCGCGGGCCTGTGGACGGCGAGCATGGGTGGCTCCCCGTCCGACCAGAAACAGACCCGAGCGTACGGCGCGTCGCGTTCCGCGCGCGCCTCAAAGAGCCATCAGACCACCACAGATGGGGCCCAATACGGCCGATGCCGATTCGGAGTCGCGGAGAACCTAACGGGTAACCGGGGCTCCGGCTCGACGTGCAGGAGAAGGAACGGGGTGGTTTTTAGTCAGTAAGAGTCTGACACTCCCTCCCGCCTCACCCAGGCGGGGGCAGTCATTCGATGTATTTCCCCCCTTAAAAAAAAAAAAAAAAAAAAAAAAAAAAAAAAAAAAAGAGGTACAATGTTTAATTTTGATTAGTTATGAGAGTGCATGAAATACGAGTCTTGCATCAAAAAAATAAATCACAGAGATTACTGAATACTAAAAGTAGGTATACCAAACATACATGGTACTTTCCATTCTGAAACCATCTGCTTATTTAGATATAGGTGTAAGCCATATTAAAGTAAAAGCGTATTTATTTTTACGACTTGCTTTTAGCATTTCTATGTAACAATAAGCAAAGATATTATTAAACTTGAACTCAACAGACTACCATACATAGACACCAAAATATTTAGATACTTTAGTTCGTACTCATTTGTCGGTTAGTACAAAACACTTTGTTTTAACTCGTTCGCCCCACAGTTGGACCATTTCGTGGTCTAACTCTAGTATTTATGTAAAATAATAAAGTTTCCTACCTCGCCTCCTTTTTACATAATAGCTAGATAAACGTTCATGAGCTGTATAAAATGTTTTTAGAGGTACATTGAAAATTGCAGGTGTTTGTATTAAACTGAACTTTAGTTAACACTCAGGAGTTATACGATGAGTTACTTTGTTGTGTTGGGATTAGCGGAAAACTATGAAGGGATAAGCAGTGCACGTTTGCCATAATCCATGTAACATTGGGTGAACTTAGTGTCATATAATGCACTGGACACAATTCCAGACTTTGTGCAATTCAGAATTTTCTACAATCTAAACTTTTATATGTCGATCAGATAGATAGTCAATACTTTTGTCAAGCTATTATATCGTCTAACTGACTTGAATAACTCATTAGATGACATTTATTCCAAGTCGTGCTTATAACCACTCGACCAGCGAAGTAAGCCAATGAAAGAATTAATTAAACATTAATATTAGTTTAATTAGACATAATAAGTTGTAAGTAAAAAAAGTATACATAAAAACTGTCCAGGTGCCTTGTTTCCTAGTCTAATGCTATTAGAATTAGAAGTAAGTTGAGATGTTTTCTATTTTAATGTATAAAAATAGTATTTTCTTATCATTAGATGTTCACCTGCAATAGTTTTTATTTTGCATTTATAATTACTTCAATTTAAAAACAACTTCGTATTTTTATAAATTTAATTACTAGGATTTCTAAGCAGTTGCCTTTTTACTCTTTTCTTAATAAAAAAGTGAGGCGAAATATTAAAATATATCTAACTAGCGACCCGCCCCGGCTTCAATATTCATGTATTATACATAATAAACCTTCCTTAACAATCACTCTATCTATTAAAAAAAACACATCAAAATCCGTAGCGTAGTTTTAAAGATCTAAGCATACATAGGGACAGACAGACGGCGGATAGCGACTACGTTTTATACTATGTAGTGATTATCTTTTTTAATCTAAAATGTGGAAATGAAAACGATAAATGAACGAGTTGCATTTTCTGAAGTATAATCACGATTAAACTGCGATTAAAGTCAGTTGAAATACAAATGTACCATAACAAAAGAGCTCCCATATTCAGTTCGTGTTAAAATAACATTAACATAACATCACGCCTATTATCCCCGAAGGGGTAGGTAGAGGTTCACATTATGCCACTGTAAAATTTTAAAACCCACTTTTCACTATTTATGTTATGAGTCCCATGTAATAGGTGGTGAGCCTATTGCTATATACCGGGCACAATTCCAGACTCCGTGCTACTACTGAGAATTTTTTAAAAACCCAGTAATACTTTCCCTGGCCCGGGAATTGAACCCGAGACCCCTTGCCCGGCAGTCGCACTTGGGACCACTCGGCCAACGAGAGAGTCGTGTTAAAATATTTTGAACATAATGCTTTACTGACATTTCACAAAGCTCAAAAGACTCGTCGCCAAAGGACAGGACTATCTCGAAGAATTTAACGAAAAAAAAGTAATGATTGACGGGAAAATCGTGCCGGATTCCACTCACAATGCCTCAATTTAAGATTCTCTTTCATAAATATAAACCGTTACAATTTTTGTGGAATTTTAAACGAAACCGCACAGAGTTTCGAACGATTTTTTTTTCGTGGACAAAAAACAACTGTAAAATTTGCATGAATTACGTAATTTATATCTTTTTCGCGTTCATTGTCATTCGGCTGTTGTACGATTTTAACAATCACAGCCTTTTGGTATGAAGAATTTCTTTGCGCATTTTTAAGGCTAAAATTGAGAGCTGTACTTAACATTTTTGGCAATTTTCGAATACAATTTGTACTCGAATGTTGTTTAAATTACAGTGAAATGTAGAGCCTTACGATACATATATTTTAGGCCTTTGAACTATGAATAAATAAGTTATGTAGGCAACAAAATTGTAAAAAATAACAATTTTCAGAGTCTGGAATTGTGCCCGGTATATGGCAATAGGCTCACATGGGACTAATAACATAAATAGTGATAAATGGGTGTTACTTCTGTGTGCACCTCCGCCTACCCCTTCGGGGATAAAAGGCGTGATGTTATGTAACAATTTTCCTTTAGTCAAGTCACAATTCAAGATGGCTGTCACAACAAAACAATAATTGTTCATTAGTATTAAACGAGGTTTATTCAAACTTTTACTTTAATATGAAGCGTCGTTAATGAAATATTAGATTTAGCTTTTGAATATTTTCCTTGAATTTTACCTCTATATTGAATCCAAAAGAGAATTACAAACTTGTCATAATGAAAATGGTTTTGTTTAACTAAATAAGACGAGTTAATTATTTTTTTAATTGAAATCTGTATTACTGATTTAATAACAAATATTTTCTACTATTACTGCCTCATTATCCGAGTTCGAATGCCGGGCAAGGGGTCTCGGGTTCGATCGAAGTATACTGGGTTTTTCAAAAATAATCACATTAGTAGCACGGAGTCTGGAATTGTGCCCTGTATATGGCAATAGGCTCACCCTCTATTACATGGGACTCATAACAAAATAGTGATAAGTGGGTGTTACATTGTACAGTTGCATAATGTACACCTCTGCCTACCCCTTCGGGGATAAAAGGCGTGATGTTATGTAATGTTATATTCTACTATTAATAATGAAGTCCTGGGTAACCATAAAGTCATATCTGAAAATTTCCATTTATAATTAATGAATATTAAAAATTTACGATAGCTACTTAAACTATACTTTGGTTATAGACACTAACCACGCAGCAATCTCTTCTAAAATTAATTTGATAATAAAAACTAAATTGAATCACATCCATACATTACACTAGAGGATAATTAATCACATTATCTAATTGAATAATGAACAAAGCTCTCAGACAACCATTAATTAAAAATATACTATTTGTATGCCTACTTAATTCTCGTTCATTAAGTATTGATAGCAAGTAGCCCTTGGGCTTTTTACGGGGCATAAAATTTCAAGAGATCTGATTTGCCAGTCTCGGGATGTTAAATTTTGATGGTTGCTCAAAAGTATTTTGTAAGAACATTTGATTTGGTAATCGATATTATCAGTTGGTACTCTCGATTTTTACGTTTCAATTTTCGTTGTTTTTCTTGGTTGTGTTTAACTTAATTGGGTACTCGCCAACTGGTCAAATTCAATATCTACTTTTTTCAAACTAACAAAAACGACAGTTTTATATGAATTTTGTACGAGATTGTGTATTCTTGTATTTTTTTGGGGTCAAACAGAATACTTAATTCTTAAAAAATTGCTGGAAAAAATGCTAATATTAAGTTGGTCATTAAATCAATTAATGAAAGAAATAATCACATTTCCTAATATTCTATTATATTGAACAGTCGTTTTTGATTAAGGAAAGTAACCAATTGTAATGAAGAAGGCATGACAGAATCATTTTAATTATTTATTGATGTAGATGTAGAAATTAGTTATGTAGTCACTACTAAGCATGAAGTCTCGGTTTCGATATCCTAGCTACAATCGTGTTTGCGATTTCAAAATAATAAACTTTGCATGATATTCATAAATAATCCGAGCTGCCCCTTACTAACGATATTCTAAAAAGTTCAGACATCAATAAATAACAACATAATTTCTAAATTGAAATTAACACACAAATCCCCAACAAAATACAAAAGGTCAATTTCAAAAACTAATTAATTACACCGATACTACAATTTTTAATTAAAATTAAAGGTACAGTCGGCTGCAATATTGTAAGACAAGGTATCCATTATCAATTATCGTACAAATAGGTACAGAAGAACGAGTGCTATGTTGCGCATGCGCATACGACACATTACCGAGTACAATGCTTCATTTACGATCAAAGGCACAGATAATACAAAGTTGTGACCTTTGCGTACTTATAATGACTTAATAATTCTCCAGTCGATGCTATCTCTCTAAATGGACCGGACTAAGTTTTCGTTGTTGTTCTTGTGTTTTGTTTTTTTTAGTCGTGACTGTACTTTTTGGGGTTTTGAAATTGAATTTATTGGGGTTGTGTTATTAAGTCTAACCTTGATTACAGTTTCAAACTATTCCGAAAAAGGATTTTTATTCATTTTCTTTTTTTCATTTTTTCTGATGGACAGTGTGATCCTCGAGAATTATCATAAATACGATAATTACAACAGCTTTGTGCGAACTTCAATTTCAAATCCAAGACGATTAGTAGTATTTCTAGCGATGATTAAATTAATGTCTTCAGATCTAATCGACGACGATTCTATTAACTTCCCCTCACAAAATCATATCATTCTTATTTTGACTAATATCGTTATTAAGACCTTGATATCTTTCATGCTATAGTTACAAACGTGCAATCCGTGCCTGTTTGAACCTGGTCCGAGCCGTTCCGAGTCGTGTCGGTACCGGAGCGCGTGTCACGACCGGCCTTTGTAATGGTCATCTTTATACTTTTTTTTAGATAATTACATACATTCACTAATTGTACCGCATTGGAGAAACTTTTTACTTCTTAACTTTGATTAGTTTAAACGTTTCCTTGTTAGGCATCGTGGTCTTTTGATTGGTGACTATGGTTTGTAATTACGTTTCTGTGTTACGAACATATTGTTTCATTTTTTTTAGAGACAATAGTGTGAATTATGGAACGAATGAGGTTGAACTTTAAACTTTGGCAGTGGATTTTTTTACAATACTAGCTACTTCCGCGCAGTTTCACACGCTCTGTTCAGCTCCTATTGGTCGTAGCGTGATTTTTTATATCATATAGCCATCCTCAATAAAAGCGCTATCGAACACAAAAAGAATTATTCAAATCAGACTTGTAGTTACGGAGATTAGCGCATTCAAACAAACTAACAAAAAAACGAACTCTTCCGCTTTATAATAATAGTATAAGATATAAGATTGCATATGGTACACACTTAACAGGTACTGAGTTGTTGCCTGCGACTTCGTCTGCGTACAATATGATTCCTTTTTAATCCCATCGGAGCCTTTAATTAGGATAAAAAGTAACCTATTACCCAAGTCAGCCCATACCCTGTCTGTATACCAAATTTCGTCAAGATCCTTTCAGTAGTTTCAGCGTGATTGATGGACAAACATCCGAACATTTAAAAAAATAAACGATCACTTTTACAATATAAGTGAGGTCTTGAAGTTCAGCGTTACTACTGTGACTATAGTCACAAGTAAACTGAAATTTAACTAGACAATAAAGTAGGTTAATCCTGAAAGAAATGGAGGTTAGGAAAATACCTTCAAAATTACTTAGTTAATTATTTATCTTAAGTAGGTACAAACCAAATTCTACAAAGAACTTAGTTGACTTAGGTCCAAATTATTATAATAAGTGGTAATTAGTTATAATGAGAGATTCCAGGAGAAGTGAGTGACTGTGACATGAAGAAGTTTCTTTTAATTTAGATAAAAGTCTAATTCTAAGAATACGAGTAATTTTGAAATCTACGAACGACTTACAAATAAGTAGAGGTACATTTCCACAAAATATTAATCTAAGGAATGGCTCGTGAAATGAGACTGTTTCAAAAACTTAATTATAATTATACTCAGTATTAATGATACACAGTGTAAATATACAGGATCATCACGCCATTTATCCCGAAGGGGTAGACAGAGGTGCCCATTACGGTACTTAATCCAAGCCACTGTCCAATGTAACATCCACTTTTTACGTAAGTGTGAAAGAGCTATGCTTCGGGCTCGACCGGAGTGATTCCACGTCTTCACAGAAAACTGACATGAAGCAACGCTTGCGTTGTAGTCGTGTGAGTGCGGTTACCGGAGGCCCAATTACCCTCCCCTTCCCCAATCTTCCCAAAATCCTGAATACCCAACGATCCTCAAACTCCTAATCCCCAAATGGCCGGTATAACGCCTCTGGTGTTCCAGGTGTCCATGGGCGACGCCGATTGCTTACCATCAGGTGTTCCGTCTGCTCGTTTACCGGCTTGTGCCATAAAAAAAGTAGAGAGGAATTTGGGATTTATTTTGATCAGAAGTCACCAAGAACCTGAATTTCATAGAAATAATGAACATTGTTACATTAACAAAGCTAATGGTGGTTGGCGCGGTGGCTGGGCAACTGACTGCCGCGCAACGTGTAGCGGGTTCGACACAAATTGTTGTTTCAGGTCTGGATGTCACGTATATGTAAACGCACCCACGACACAGAAAACAATCCTAGTATGGGGCAACGTTTTCTAAATAAAAAACATAAAGAAAAAAAGTAACGCTAGAAGATTTTGAGTTTATTCATGCGACTGATGCTGTAATTGCCATCTCATATTGTAATTGGTTATAAATAAGACAGATAATGTATGACAGTTACTCTGTAGATAGCATAACATAGTAACGAACTACGCCTGAGTAGCGTACCCGTCCCAAAACCATAATTTTAAACCACAAAAGAATTTTAATGCGCCTAAAACAGTATTGTTAGCCATTAATCTAAAATCGGGATCTTTACGACTCATCAATATCAAGGTCGAACGATTTCGAATCGATTCTTTAAATCGATACGATCTATCGAGATGTATCGCGATTATATCGAGATCACGACTCGACCCGCGGTTCAATAGATTATAATATTTCTTTCGTAAAGAATGAGGCCTTTTTAATGAAAATTTAGATAATGTTGTAATAGTGTAGTGAGTATATTGTATTCCTAGCACAATGGCGCCTATTTAGGCCGTGTGTGATAAACTTGTACAGATTACTCAAGTTACATAATAGTTACACTTTTAAATCAAATGAAAGTTTTGGACTAAATAATCTATTTATAACATAACATCACACTTTTTAACCCCTAGGGGTCAGCAGAGGTACACATTACGGCACTGAGTGCCACTGTAGTGCAACACCCACTTTCCACTAATTATGTCATCAGTCCCAAGTAATAAGGGGAGATAGTCTAATGCGATATACCGAGCACAATTCCAGACTTCGTGCTATTACTGAATCTTTTTTAAAACCCAGTAATATTTTGACCGATCCGGGAATCGAACCCGAGACCACTTGTGACGACTTGGCCAACGAGCCACTCAAATAACTGAAATTAGGTAACTTATAATTTTTTGTATGATGTTATAAATTGTAAATTAATATTTGGTTTTAGTTCAGTAATAAAGGTCTGAGTGGTTTTTTATGTAGTTAAAAACAGTGTTAAGCGCCTGCTGAACAGAAGCTCATAGTTAGGTACTTACGAGCTTTTAGCCATTTATGTTCTTATAGCTTGATAGCTCAACTTCATTACATACAACGTGCACTAATAGACATGTGAAAAATAGACCCTAAATATCTACAAGTTGTGTTGTACAAAATTAAACTTTATATTACAAAAAAATAAGACTCGTGTTGTTTTACAATACAAATTGATAGTGCGTAGTCTAAATCTTCTCATATCTTCTACATATTATCGTTCTCTATAACATAACACATAACATCACGCCTTTTATTTATTTATTTATTTATTTATTTATTAGGTTAACCAACAGTTATTTACACTCATACATTCATTACATCATAACAAATAATACTTTGGTAAGTGTAACAACTACTTACTGGCTAACACAGCATGCACATAAAACGGTTAGAATAAGTTACATAAAAAAAAAATATAACATTCGAACACGATCAAGCAACATAACATAAAAGTTGCGATCGATTCATTCAATTAATTATGGGATTAAATTAAATTAAATCAAATTTGAAATTCATTACAGTCGATATGTGTAGGATTACAACCAAGACAAGGGTACCTAACGTAATTAGGCACCTGAAACAATAGAATACTAATTGACTGAAACAATTGAACACTTAATTGAGAATACTTGCGATTATTTTAGATATCATTAAATTATTGATATAAAATTGTATTATTATTAGATAATTATTATTATTAGATAATTATTATTATTATAAGCGACCCTGGGAGCATAATGTAATAATTGATTTACGAAAACTACCAAGGCTGTCGTGGTGTATATCTATCACGTCACTGCAATTGTTTATGACGTTCGCTAATCTGGTAATGGTTGAGTTTGCACCAAGAACTGTTCTGCGTAGTGGAGGACAGAGGGGTGTTATGTGACCACGTGGGTATCTGGAAGGCGCACGAAATCCAAATGAGCTAAGTAATATAGGGCAATTAGTTTTATTCCTGATTAATTTATACACAAAAATAGCATCTGTAACTTTCGCTCTGGTTGACAGTGGTAGCATCCCGAAACATCGCAATCGGGAGTTGTATGAGGGAAGGCATTTAGCTTTGCCTTTTGAAAATGCTAGATGCCATAGGAAACGCTTTTGGACTCTTTCTAAGCGCAACATATGTGTAGCGTAGTGTGGCCTCCAAACCACGCTGCAGTACTCCAAAATACTCCGAACCAAACTATTGTACAGCATTATTTTAGTGCGACTCTGTTTAAAACTCGTCGTATTTCTTATAACAAACCCTAACATTTTTGAAGCCCTTGTTGTAATTTTTTCGATGTGAGGAATAAATGTCAGTTTATTATCGAACAGGACTCCCAAATCTCTGGCGCTTTCCACCCCATTAATCTCCTTATTATCCACTATGTATTCTGAGCGTATAAGAATCTTCTTTCTGGAAAAACTGATGTAAAAGCATTTTTTAATATTTAGCTCCATCCGATTGCAAGTACACCACTCATATAACTTGTTCAGATCCTCCTGTAGGAGCCCAATATCGAGCGATGATTCGATACATCTCGCAAATTTTAAATCGTCAGCGTAAAGAAAACAAGTCGAATACTGAAGGCAATGGGGGAGATCGTTAATGAAAATATTAAATAGTACTGGGGCTAGATGGGAACCCTGAGGAGCTCCGGATGTTATAGGGAAAGTCTCGGAACGGAAACCATTAACAACAACATAGAATTCACGTTCAGTTAGATACGATTCAAGCCATTTCAACAAATATCCGGTAATACCATACAACGACAGCTTATGTATCAATATGGCATGTGAGATCCTGTCGAACGCTTTACTAAAATCGGTGTATATAACATCACACTGCTTGTTAGAGTCCATACATCGCACCAAGAGATCTGTAAAAGCCAACAAGTTTGTTGTTGTGGACCTGGAAGCAACAAAGCCGTGTTGGTGGTCGCTAATATAAAGGCCAAAGTGGCGCTGAACATGACAACATATCATGGATTCAAAGACCTTAGCAAAAATTGATAGAAGCGAGATGGGTCTGTAGTTGGAAATGCTTTCTTTTTTGTTTGATTTAAATACCGGCACCACTTTGGCTCTCTTCCACTCAGCTGGGAAAATTCCTGTACATAAGGAGGTGTTATAAATCAGTGTCAAGGGATGTTAAGTTTATGTCCGAAGGGGTACACAGATGTGCACATTACGGTACTTAATGCCGTACAATGTAACACCCACTTTTCACTACTTATTTATTTTATGAGTCTCATGTAATAGGAGGAGAGCCTATGACCATATACCGGACACAATTCCAGACTCCGTGCTACTACTGAGATTTAAAAAAAACCAGTAATGCTTTGCCCGACCCGGGAATCGAACCGGAGACCCCTTGCCCTACAATCACACTTGCGACCACTCGGTTACTGAGGCAGTCAGTTTCTTCTCTATACGCTTCGTTATTCAGCTGACTAGAATGCTAATATTCACAAAATGGTCAGTCACAGTGGTTGGATGCGAAGAGATCGTATCATCAAATCCGAAGAGATCAAGCTCTGTGACGTACTATTGTAGAGGCATATGTCGAGTAACAGGTGGAAAATGGATGATGATGATGCTTATTAAAATCTAGGCTCTAGTATTACGATTGATCATTCGATAAAGGCATCAACTGTAATATGTAATTTTAAAGTTGAGTTTTAAAAAGATCTCTGCCTAAATTACAACGTGTAAACATTGAGGTCAGCATATGCAGCTCGAGGTTGATATTGGGTGTATTTATGCGGGCCGTAGGTCGCCGATATACCTACCTCTACATATCTTGTCTTAGATCGCGCCCTTCGCTTAGTCAGCGGGGACCTCCGTACTGACCACAAAAACAAGCTGATTACGTAGATAAAACCTTTGTTGTCAGTAAAATTTTTATTTTAATGTCCGTCTGGTAGATTATTTTAAAACATTATTTTTATACAGAAACGAATACTTTCGACGATGTATTAATTTGAAAATTCGCGTGACGTCACTTCTGTGTACATTTTATACATAGAAATGACGTTTTGGCCGCTTCTGCTAAATTTTGATTCGTTTTATTATACGACAAAATAAAAAAATACATGTCTAATATTTTTTCATTACCTAACTGACGGACTAATTAGATTTTAAATTGTCATACCTTGTCATCATCCCTATTATCATTTATTCATCTTATTTTAGATAATAAGAAACACACAAAATCGGTAATTAAAAAAGGCATAAAAATCACTATGAATATGTAAAAAGCTAATCAAGTTTAGTATTTACGTTTAAACGTTTACTTCATTTAGATTTAGATTCGTTCCTTGGGTAGGACAAAACATAAATGATTAGTTATTGATTGATTGTTTTGAACCAGTGTCAAACTTCAAAATTTCAAAGTAAATACATACTGTTATGTGCTATGTCTAACATATGAAATTTATCAACAACACATACAACTTTTTTGCTATCACTACATCTTGCCCACAGCCTCACTTATCTGCCGTGAGGTATGTTCTTATTATGTGTGTTTTTTGCCGACACTCCCCTTCGTCCCCCTTCTACTCTATTACTCTATAGAGCATCCCCCACTGACTCAATCTTACTTTAAATATCACTTTTTGACACATCAAAAAGGAAATTGACTTGACTTCCTGAATTTTTGAAATCCGGTCATATTAGGGGTTGCATTCCTGGTTAATGTACATTTGGTGAGCCATAAGTAATGGTGGCCTTAAATGTGAGGGTATGGTGTTGTGGCCGGATGTGAATATCCATAGTTCAAGCCTATGGAGTCTTAATGGGTGTTAAAATCTGTGACTGCAGCGTTTGTAGTTTGATTCTTGGGATAAAGTGTTTTTGGTTTGTTCAGTAATGTAACAAACTCGGATCAGCCAATCGCGAGATATTCGCGCACGAACATACATACAGGTTAGACGAAGAACCTCCTTCTTTTTGAAGTCGGTCAAACACACCATAATGACCTTAATCTACACGGAAATCGAAGTAGAAACCCATAGACTGTTGCTCTTCACCACTTGCCCGTCAAACCAGCAATAAAAATATAACACCTTTAACATTTTTAATGTCTTCAATATGGGAGACTATAAAATTCAGTACGTCTTCTTATGACATAGAAAATAAATGTACCGACATTACTCCTTTTGATCTTCCACAAGCGTAATGTCCACTAACTATTCATATGGCGGCCTTTCTCATTGAACTGTAACTATAGGACCTTCCTTCAGTCACACATCAAAGTCACAGAATGAAACCTTACATTCTTGCAACACATCTATTGATTGACAATAGAGACTACCAAAACGACCCCTTAATAACACCCATTCATAACCAAAAAGCACCTTCCTACCTCCACATAAGATTTCAAGTCGCTCAAACGTCCACCCTACTATCTCACCACCTAGACATTCGGCTGACGGTCATAAAACAGCCTGTTTTCATAAAACTATTTACTACAAAGTTACAAGAACTGTCAATAACAATATTTAACTTTATCACTTTTATATTACGGTCGATTTTTCCCCAGCACATTCACACAGGGGTTAAAAACATTTGCTGGCACTAGTCGAGTCCGTCAAAAACATTTATATGACAAAATAAGTTTTTTTTATTGAGCTATTGAGTCGTTTTTTTATTGATTTCCAATGTGTGTTGTGTAGTTATTTTTATTTTATTTACGGCCCATTACCTGTGGCGTTGTGTTATTTTTATGTTTATTATCTAATTTAGTGCGTACCTTGAAATCGTAGAATAACGATGACATGGCTTTTATTATTTCCTTTTTTGGATTTTTTTCTTGTAAACAAATAAGTTCGATAATGGTCTAGGAAATAAAATGTGATATTATATTTCGGTTGTTGTAATTTTATTGGAAATAACAAAGATTATGCGTCCTAAATGGTTTTAAGGACATTAAATGTTACAGTAATTATAGGAACTTTCCGCGCGTGTCTCAAAGAGCCATCAGACCACCACAGACACCAATAGGGCTGGTGTCAATACGGAACCGTGGAGAACTTAACGGGTTACCGGGGCTCCGGCTCGAAGTGCAGGAGTAAGAACGGGTTGGTCTTTAGTCAGTAAGAGTCTGACACTCCCTCCTGTCTCACCCAGGCGGGAGAAGACATTTGATAATTTTCCCTCCTTAAAAAAAACTATATAAACTTCCTTTAAACATTTCCAATAGATTTCGAAGTAGCTGAAACAAGTTAAATCAATGAAAAGTATCTAAGCAGAACAGACATAAATCTTCCTGTCTCAGTAATAAAAAATAATATTGATTTAATCTCGTCAAGACCCATCAACAAATTATTAGATGTAATACAAAAAATCCGCGACCGTCTTTCCCCTGGCAGTCCATAAGTCTATGAGCATTTTATAAACAACTTTTAATCTTAAAATTTTAAAATCTCGACGCCAATCCTTTTAAGTTTGTAAATCGAAGCACTGTGCAGGCTTCATCTGACTGACGGCAACCAAAATGTCTTGAGCCCTGCCTTTTACCAAGTTCACCCCTTAAAACCTGAATTTACTTGCAACGAGAAGGGGGAAGAGGATCATGTTATATAAGCCAGAATGTATGCAAGCGATCCGATGGCTACTATAAATTGAGCTCTCGTGTTGAACCTTTTCCCGTTAGTGTGGAACGGATGCGAGGGATTTGCGGGAGGAGTGAGAGGTCTAGTGTGTTTGGGTTCTGCAAGGATCCTTGTACAATGAATTGCATTAAGCGACAGGGCCTCTACGAGCTATGAATGCTCTTAATGTATGGATACGATTTGATCGCTCCGAGCGTTTAGTGCTGTGTGCACTGATAGAGTTGTCGATATCTCGCTCCGATCAGATCTGTGAGTCTGTTTTAATATTTATAAAGCCTTGTAGTTAAGACATAAAACTAAGTTAACTATCATGGGGATTGTTTTGGTGAAGCAATTTGCAACATTGTTGAGATATTTCTTGCTGTTTTCGTTTATACATATATGATGTAGCACTTGTTTGGACCCAAATAAATGGTACAAGACTTGAATGTTATTTAATTACAGAAGTTGCTTAACATCATACTCAATTAAATATTACAATAATACTTAACTTTATCCGATTCGAGGGTTCTTCAATGCAACATAACTATAAATAAAACGAAACTTTCTAGTCCAAGTCAATTGTGTCCACCCTAATTAAATTCAAACGCATTCATGCAGAAGCCCTTGCACCAAATAATTCACTAAACCAGAATAATGAAAGGGCAACAAAAACTCATTACCTTACAACGAAAGATACCCGACCCGAAAAACTAGAAATTTAGGGTAAGCATGTGAGTCCGCTTATTTTTTATACACGAATAAATAAGAAAGGATTCAAATAGGCTCACAGAGATTCTGTATCGCATTGTGTTGACCCTCACCTAACAAAGGGACCTCAAAAACTTATTCTATTAAAGAATTATCTCATCCAAGTGATATCTTTGGGTTATTTTTGTATTATGTATAAGAATCATTACTAAGCCGGACATAGGATACTTGTTTGTTTATTGTTATGTAACTGTGATCAGTTTATTCTGTTGTTTGGTCAAGTCAACGTTTACAATTGAACCCTTATAGTTGGTTCAATGGGATTTTCTATGGTCTCAGCTTAAGATTTTGTCAAAGCCACAGTATTGTTTACGAAGGTTACTCGTGGTAGTAAGTCTTTCAATAAATTTATGTCCTTGACAAGATTATGACAATCGTTTTACAGGAATTGCTTACATTCTGCAGATCTAAGTCACGAAAGTTATGAAAATATGACCTTGATATGATCGCACCCAACTCCAACAGTTAATTATCCCAGTCTCAGCTACCAGTTAGCACTACAAAGTAATCGTTGTAGTGCTAGCAAAGTACAATATCTGTGCGGTTATCGATCAGCATGCTGAGCACGTCACTAGACGGCGAAAGCTTCAAGTCACGATTGGTTAGCTTACACAAGGATATTATTATTTCTTGCCGTTTCGCCCGCACTGGCAACACATTTTTCAATTTTATATTATAACAACCAACATTGTTGATTTTATGTACCGGCGTTATTGCTTCACTGGGATTATTCGACAGCTTAACGCTGTTATCTTTAATCCTGAATGCATTACAGATAATGCAAGCTTGCTTCTTGGTGTTAAGTCTGCTTTGTGTGTCATTATTTTAAGTACAACAGACTTAATCATTAATTTATGATTGTGTATTAATTATTTTATGTTTCATGTGAATTTTGTATGTGATCCATGCGTCTACGAGATATAAGTTTAGCTTCAAAGTGTTTCAGATCCCTGAAGTTGCATCAACTAAATCAGGCTGCTGTCAGAATTTGAAAATCTCTTCCGTCATGGGTAACCTCAAACTTAGCAATACCACTACGGATGACTATGGATTTGAAATCTTTTATTACTTCTAAAAGAACAACTACCTCTATATATTAAACTAACAAAACAAGCTACAAAAGTAAAGCAATTACTTACCTACATTTTACTCTCGTAAGGTAAACCTATAAAGTAAATAAAACGGCCCATATTAAACATGGACGCCCGAGGGTTCTTGCTGAAGTCATTTGATGCCGTAACATGTTGTTCAGAGGCCTTTGACATGGAACAGGTTTCGAGCTCAATGCCTACCTGTTCTACACAATAGGTCCATTGCTCTGTGCTCGCATATAGAACACGATCAGCTGTTGCAGCATCATTACCATGTTTATTTTGTTTTTGGTCCTTAGAGCTATTTGGTCCTTTCTGGTTTACTTGATGGAAGTATGTCGCATCTGCCTAAGAGTTCAGTTTCTATGCAACGACATCTGTCTTTCGGAATCCCTGTTTTTTAGTTTTAAAGTTCTTGACGTGTATTGATTCTAATTAATTTACTGACTTGCATAGACGTAACTTTAAACTGTATTATGGAGTTTTTATGCTTATATTGGTACCTTAACGTACGTTTCATCTTCAAGGCTAGATATCATCAAACCATTATTAAGGACAGCTTACATCATAGTTCCAACAACATTACTTCCCTCCGATTAAGTCGAGTAAGCAAAAACAATCCGTAACCTTAACATTGCTATTGTTTTAACACAATACAATTGCGTACACGCATGTAGGCCGAATAACTCGCCATTGCCTTAAAAAATATACTTGTTATGTTGTCAAATTTTATTTTACTGCTTCTAAAGTATGTTTCTATCTCTATGCCATCGTAATAAGGATCATTTTACTTTAGTCTGTAGTTCAGTGATTTTAAAAGTAACTTTGTTTTTTTATTATACAATTTGATTCACTCTCAATCTTAAGTAAAAATCTAAATGGCGTAATAAATACTTTTATTGTATGTTTATTGAATATTTGTTATTTCGAGAACTGTGCCCATGATCTATGGGTGACCTTAAGATATCTTCGCGCTCTTTATACAATTTGGGGTCAATAGAAACATAAATGATATCGCCAAGAGCATCTGAATTGTTCGGAGACATTTTATAGTATTTATAGGTTACCGTCTGTATAAATAATAATGTAACCCTGTGACTATCGAAGGGTTAATGGGTGCTAGGAGTTACAATAGAAGTTTCACGTAGGTACTACCTACCAGATGAAATTCGACACCTTTTAACATTTGAGGAATATATCATAGTGATAGTTTTGATTCGGTCTTTCTGATAAAATATTTTGGACTCACACTTAATGAAGCCTTAGTTGTATACACATATTTGTTAAACTAAGCTGTACTTAGAGTGAGTTCTTAATATAACTCTTTGCTTTACACTAACTAAATCATTTAGCTTGACACTACAACAACTGATGTCATAACAGACTGATTGCCCTGCAAAGATTCACTTACTTAAAATTGATTTTATCTACGAACTTAGATGCACCACAATCCTTTACTGTCATGTCAAAGCGACAAGTCACTGGCTTACGAAAACACAACATGTAGTCACATGGCTTCTAAACCAACAGCTTTCTTGATTTCCAGGATTGAGGACCAGGAGGAAAAACTTATTCATCATAGTTTTAGAAGGTTCGTGAAGTGTTACTAGTTAAGTGCACGGCAAACAGGGGGTACAAACAGCCAACGCCATGATGAATGGCTCGTGAGATAGATAGGGTTAGGTGAAATACTGGGGTTTTAGAACCACTGAGTGTGAAGACTTCGACCTGATATGCAATGGAGAAAAAGGACCAAGTTCATAAAAGGACCAGATTTTCAAATATTTCTTGAAGTAAGGTTTGGTTTATAGTATAGTATGAGTGTATATTGTGTATGTATATTTTTTTATTACTTTCATAATTCAAACCTAAGATGACATTATGAAAAAATTGTGTTTCGCTTTTTTGCAAGTTACTCTAATCATTAGAGGTATTTTTAATAGTGTTTATTAACTGAATATAAAAATGCCATATTAATTTGTTGAACAAAAATGAATATCTTTATTATTTTATATAACAGTATAAAAAAGTGTAGATCAAATAGAAACGATTACCATTCTCAAATGAATAAAAGAACAAAATGTTCTCAGCTCCTTACTTACTGTAGTCACCTAGATAATCTATCACAAATCTCGCACAATCTGAGTAGATTAAACGTTGGTAACGTATTTATTATAGTTAGCATTCAATGTAACAATACGCTTCGTTTGTTCCAACAACTCAACTCTAGCCCCGCTAGAGGTCAACACTTGCGTTTTGTGGTAGTTTGAAATTATGTATTGTGATTTCTTGTACTTATTATATACTTGCTATATGGAAAATATTTTCCTTTAATAAAATCGAATGTTACTACAGGTGTTGTTACTTGAATTTGTTATTTTTTATGGTTTTCAAATTGTAAGTTGTTGTATTTATAGTAATCATGTTAAAACTGGAAGTAGAGTAAACTAAACAAGCTAAGCAAGCATTTGCTTACAAATACATGTTTTGATGGAAGATAAAGAAGACAAAGATCGAAGTGAGTGTGCATATAATTTAGATTATAGTATTTTTTTTCTTTAGAAAATATTTATTAACTTTATTCGTATGTATTGTAGAAGATAGGCATTTCTTATGAATATAAACTAAATAATAAATAACTAGAGCTGAGTTAAATAAAAACTAAAGTATTTACAACTAAAATTAAAACAAGGAAAATAGACGAATATTATGGTTTTCATTCATAATTAAATAATACAAAACTAACAAAGTTTCCACGCTAAAGGAACTCTGAAAATCATCTTGTGGGCTACACTAAGCTACAAAGTTACGGTATATCATAAAATCAATCATTTCAACGGTCAATTTGGAAGATGTTCACGGGTTATTGTGCACATATACATAACAAGGAAATAATGATCCCATAAGTTCCCAAAATTACTTAATACATATGAAAGTCGATCAATCAACATCGACCTTCATTGAGTTTACCATAAAAACACATTACCGATTCATTGCTTGATGAGCAAGGAATCGCTTCAAAATGTCGGTAGCTTATAATCTGCTAAAGAGCTAACATTTTAATGAAAATAAACATTTTATACTTCACGACTTTTGATGAGAAGTTAATGCTTGTAACTTATTGTTTTGTTGTAGTTCGAAAGTGATGTTCAAATGTTTCAAATAAGATTATGATGTATTCTTTTCATGTCTTATTTGAAACTCAAAGTTTTACTATCCTATATAATAGTTAAACAATACTTAGGTTACTATCTTGATACCAATAAAAGGAAGTAGGAAGTAACATTGCTAATTATTTTCACTATATGGTCTATATTTCGTTGGCCGTCTGACTGCCTCGTTGGCCGAGTGGTCGCAAGTTCGACTGCCGGGCTAGGGGTCTCGGGTTCGATTCCCGGTTCGGTCAAAGTATTACTGGGTTTGTTAAAAATCTCAGTAGTAACACGGAGTCTGGAAATGTACCCGGTATATGGCAATAGGCTTACCCCCTATTATATGGGACTCATAACATGAATAGTGAAATGTGGGTGTTACATTGTACAGTGGCATTAAGTGCCGAAATGTGCACCTCTGCCTACCCCTTCGGAGATAAAAAGGCGTAATGTTATGTTATATTATGTATATGGTCTCTTAAAATTAGCCAGCAATAATGTCACAGTAGGAAATGGACATGGGTATCACCGAATGGTAAGATAAGAAACGAAATAGAATATATTACCACAAACAGACCAAGATTGTTTTTAAACATAAATATTATCAACCAATTTAACTACAACTCAGACCACAGACTACTCAGAGGACAACTGTATACACAAAAACCAAAAACACCTAGGAAAAATATCTACAATACGAAACCAGTAGCTTTACCAATCCCGGAAAGTATTTTAGAAGCCTTACACAGTAATTTAGAAAAAATAGATAATCTTAAAGAAGTGCAAGTGAAGTATGACGCTCTAAAAAAGGAATTAAAAGAAACTGAGAGTAAAATGAGAACAACAAGAGAGGAAAAAGATAAATTAGGTCCAAAAGCAAGAAAATTGATCATGCAAAGAAAAATTTTGATTAAAGACAGGAAAAACAACAAAAAAGAAATAACAAATCTGAGCAAAGAAATATACTTGCAAATACGAAAACACAGAGAGAAATTGAGGACTGAAACACTAAATTACCATATAGAAAAATCAGGCGGAGGCGAAAGCATGGGTGGAATTAAGAGATAATACAACCTGGATCGACAGCATGAAAAATCATAGAAACAAGAAAAGTAAAACAAATAGAATCGAAATATTAAAAGTAGCAACAGAATATTACCGCGAATTATACAACAAAGACGTAACAATAGAGGGATCCAACCAGCTAGTAAGCTGGGTCAGAACTGACGAAGAAGAGACCCCCTGTATACTGCGAGATGAAATCAATAAGGCTATCAAATCACAGAAGAAAGGGAAAACGCCTGGAGGAGACTGCATATCTAATGAAGTGTTAATAGGATCATCCAAAGTAACGGTAAACACTATTACTGAGATATTTAATGAAATTTTGCGCAAAGAATATATACCTCAACAGTGGACTATATCAACTATTATATTACTACATAAAAACGGAAGAAAGATGATATAGCCAACTATAGACCCATCAGCTTGATGTCCAATGTGTACAAAATATTTTCAAAAGTACTGCTAGATCGTTTAACAAAGACTTTGGATGAAAACCAACCCAGCTTGTTCAGCAGGTTTTCGCAGCGAGTTCTCAACAATTGATCACATTCACTCTATAAAACAAGTAATCCAGAAATGTAATGAATACAATATTACTTTTTACCTGGCATTCGTGGATTATAATAAAGCGTTCGACTCTTTAAAACACACAAAGATTTGGGAAGCCTTAGAAACACAAGGAGTGGAGAAAAAGTATATTCGACTGATTACCAACATATATAGGAACATGAAAGCAAAAATAAGAACCGAAAGAGATGGAGATTTTTTTCCAATAAAAAGAGGAGTAAGACAGGGTGATCCTTTGTCACCCAAACTTTTCTCAGCTGTTCTCGAACACGTGTTTAGACGTCTCGAATGGGATAACTATGGATTAATTATCAACGGAGTGCGATTAAACCACCTTAGATTTGCAGACGACCTTATAATAATTTCCGAAGATTCAACAAGTTTACAAAAGATGTTAGGTTAGAACAACTGGTGTATGAAAGTGATAATGTAGGATTGTCTATGAATACGGCGAAAACCAAAATAATGTCAAACTCGGAAAACACCCCTATAATTGTCAATGGAAAAACCATAGAATACGTGAAGGAATACACGTACCTTGGTCAGATCATATCTCCAATAGATTTGGCAACAAAAGAAATTAATAACAGAATCACTTTGGCATGGAAAAGATACTGGTCCCTCAAGGAGATCATGAAAAACCCACTCGTGCCACTGAAAGCAAAGAGCAAAATATTTGATACGTGTATTCTGCCGGTTATGACATATGGTTGCCAAACCTGGAGCTTAACTAACCATAACATACATAAGCTAGAAACTTGTCAACACAATATGGAACGGAGCATACTTAACATTAAATTAAAAGATAAAATAAAACTTAGAGGTATAAGAGGGAAAACTAAAATCACGGATGTTACTTACTGTGTTAAAAAACTAAAATGGAGGTGGGCAGGCCATATGATGAGGAGTAATAGGGATAAATGGGGTAAGGACGTAACAGAGTGGTGCCCAAGACAATACAAACGAAGGAAAGGGAGACAGCGTCGTAGATGGGAAGACGATTTCAAAACAATAGCGGGACATAATTGGATGAGACAAGCGCAGAATCGCATCCGATGGCGAGCTCTAGGGGAGGCCTATGCTGGACAGCAAGACAATCTTCATGTACCGGTGTCAAATAATTAAATAAGATTATTGTTATGTACTACAATTGTAAGAAAGATTGTTAAATAAAGGCTATTATTATTATTATTATTATAATGTCACAATACTGACAAAATAAAACGTAAACGCCAAAATAATTCATGTTGATCATCTCGTCACGTGCTCGTCCCGTCAGCTCTAAGCCCCCCCAAAGTATTTTATAGTCATTTTTCTTACTCGACAAGTAATAAATCAAGGCGTTCGTTACATTACTCCGATTGAGTGATTCCATTACTGTTTTTTTGCATAACGATTATTATTTTATTGTAGTTTTTCGCATCCCTAGCGCTGCTTTTAACGAATCATAAATCAATTTGTTGATGCAATATTTATTGGCAGCTTTGGTTATTTTGGTGAAATGTTACTCGTCTTCTTTCTGGAGTTATTGTGTGTTGTTGGTTAAAGGAATTGTGGTGGGGTTATGTTGAAATTTATTTAGCTATACGATGTGTTTAGATTGTCTTTTTTTACTAATGTACATACAATTACTTAGAAGAAATTTCATTTATAGTAGTAGTAGTAGATTTTATAAATGAGATAATATATTAAAATAAAACACTACACTACCAAAACTAGGCTTCTCAGGCTCTCAGATACAAACAGGTACGGAGCCTCGTTAGAGAAACTACAAACCGAACATCAAACTCCGATCTAGACCTAACACTGTAATCAGTGCACTTAGCACTATCACCTTGTAATCAGTGGCTGAAGAAAGTTGATAATACCAGTCACGTGGACGAAATTATTTCTAAGCGACAACAACTTGTAATCAAATGAAAACATCAGTGGTACAAATTGACGGTGTACGTTGCCACCGTTGTGTTGGTAGAAATTGTTAACTGGGCTCCAGATAGCCTATCCATTCTATGGTGCAGTTATTCAAAGCTGTGTGTTGTTGCTCCCTAATTGAAATACTAAATATTGTACTAACAAAGATATAAATGAAATTAATAACTACATAAATATTTACAACTTAAAATTAACTACAACTAAACTATTAAATAAAACGAAAGTAAAAAAGAATACAACAAAAATTATACCCTTAATTTAGGCGTCAAAGTATTCGTCCGCATCACTATCACAGGGGAATGTTCCCAGAAGACTGGCAGCATTGCCACGTTGAATGGCAATGCTTATTTTCTGTCCGAAGAAAAAGCCAGCCCTCTGGTCACGTGTAGAGTCGATTAGCCTACGGGCGATATCTTTAAACACAGAGTGTTCGACCCCAAACGGCTCAAAACAGTAGTACTATACTAGTAGTAGTATTGTACTATATTATACACACATAATAACACTTAGTGTAAAAATTTTCAGGTCCTTAGGACTTGTGACAATTCACGAAGTAACTGAATTCTTGATGATGAGCAGTGTCTTAGGGCTTACTATTAGATTTTTTTATGGGATAAGCCGGTTAACGACCAGGTGGATCACCTGATGGTAAGCCATTGTTGACGCCCATGAACACCTGGAACACCAGAGGCGTTACAAGTGCCTTACCGGGATTTTGGGGATAGGAATTTGAGGAACGTTGGGAATTCAGAGATTAGATATATTGAGGAGGTGGTAGTTGGGCTTCCGATAACCTCACTCACATGACGAATCACAACGCAAGCGTTGTTTCACGACTGTTGTTAGTGGTATCACTCCGATCAAGCCGGCCTAAGCATGGCTCTCCCATACTTACATGGTAAGCAATGGAACAACATTCAATTCATGTCAAACTTAGACTACTTAATAATTGTGTGCCATTAACTATACCTTAACCTATCGATTTTACACTCTCGGCCACAAAAATGGACCTAGCCGAAACATGAAACTTAAAACTGCCATCAACCATTGCCTGCTGGAGATCTCTATGAAACGTTAGGTAAAATAACGACTGAACACGTTTCATGGGTAGGTACATAAAAGTCTGATGACAATTTACGTGTCACACTCAGCCATGCTTTTACCGTCTTGTAAAAATTTATGTCCTATCGAGTTATGAGGTCGCTTGTACCAACCCTGATTGCTTCCATTTTCTTTGGAATATATAATTTGGATTGGATTCGTTTTTTGTCATTCCACTTTTGTTATTAGATTGTTTTGTTGTAACGGCTGAAAATGCTTGGCAAATGTTGAAATTATAGTTAAAGTTAATGGAATGTGTCAATAATTGTGTTGTAATACTGTAACTAATTTTAATGTTCCAATAATTTCGTATTTATATAATTAGTAATTGACATCCTAATGTATTTTTTTTCTTTTCTTTTTGAGATAGATATGCATCCATGGAATCATTTGTTATTTTTCTGTATGTTTTGTTTATCGTTTTATTTTTTGCATGTGGTGTTAACCTATAATTAATTGTTGCACTTGTAAATGTTTCTATAGCTATTTAATCAGTAATGTATATAGTGTAAAAAATTGTTGGTTAACCAAAATAAATAAATAAATAAATAATTTGTTTAACTTTTGATGCAGGTATTCCTTTTTTTTACCATTCAGTTTTTTATATCATACATTTTAATATTTACAAGCCAAAATTACTAACTTACTAACAAATTAATCGCTATCACATTACAGCATGTCTATTTACACCCGATTTAGTAAACAGTATAATCAAAAATTTAGACCACTAATGACTACACAAAACTTACTAAGCCGAGTTTTTATTTCATATCCATCCTCAGAGAATCCAGGGACCAATGTATCGACGGTGACTTTAAGAGCGTATATTTAAAATATTTACGAGTTCAGTACATTCTTTAAAGTTTATGTTTGTGCATTTCTAGGTTCAGAACCAGATATGAATATTAATGGGATTAGAAATATAAAAATATATTAAAGACTTTCAGGAATATTTACTGTTATACGAGTTTTAGTTGTAACAATAGCTTTAGGATGCATGTATGAAGTTTTACGGGTTCATGTAGAGGTATGTATTCTAGGGATTCTATAAAGATGTTTCTACAATGTGACAATAGGAAATGTTTGTGTTAAACAAAAAAATGATTTGATTGAATTATAACATGTTTGGGTAGTTTTAACTAAAAATCGCGGATTACTCACGTGAATATACTGAAAAAAGTTCTACTAGTTTCGAACCACAGAGGGATTCTACTGGGCGCGCGGACATTGCCACGACCGCGCACGTTGCTCATGAGGAAGAACCCCTCTGTGGTTCGAAACTAGTAGAGCTTATCTCAGTATATTCACGTGAGTAACCCGCGATTTTTAGTTAATTTAGTATGTCTCACGATAGTCATTATAAAAACATATTTAGTTTTATTAAATAAGCTTTCTTACATGTGAGTGAAGGTGTATTTTTTAACCGACTTCAATAAAAGGAGGAGGTTGTCAATTAGACCGTATATGCTTTTTTTTTAATGTTTGTTCGCCGATATCTCCGTTGTTTATGAACCGATTTTGAAAATTCTTTTTTTGTTAGAAAGAAGTTAAATCCAAAATGGTCCCATGATTAGGAAATCAGGATCTGATGATGGAAGACCAGGGAAACCGAGGGGAACTTTTAAAAATTATAGGGGTGACTAGGGCATTTGTTATTTTCTGCATTAAGTATTGAAAACCACTACAATCTGATAAAGGTCTGGAGCCGATCTGATGATGGAGCCGAGAGCCAGTTGAGGGAACTCCTCAACGGTTAACAGTAGCTACCTTGTGTTTGGGTTTGATTAATTTGTATTGATGAGGACTTTACACCTGAGTATGGTGTAATTGTCAATAAGGGTCTGATGATGAAGTAGTACGATAGTTGAGGGAACTCCTTAACGGTTAACAGCTGTAGCTACCTTGTGTTTGGGTTTCATTAATTTGTATTGATGAGGACTTTACATCTGAGTGGGGTGTAATTGTCAATAAGGGTCTGATGATGAAGTAGTGCGATAGTTCAGGAAACTCCTTAACGGTTAACAGTACCTATTTTGTGTTTGGGTTTGATTAATTTGTATTGATGAGGACTTTACACCTAGACATGGGGGTGATGGTCATTAAAGGTCCAATGATGAAGTAGTATGATAGCTAAGGGACTCCTCAACGATTAAGAAAATTTGTATTGATGAAAACTTTGCATCTATGTGGGTTGTGTATAATATAATATATCAAAGTATTAAACTAAAAAGTATAAAATAAAATTAAAAAACTGCATTTAAAAAAACCGACTTCAAAAACTATTGACAAACCAAAAGTAAAAACTAAAAAGAAAAAAAATAACTATTTGTGGTCATACGTACTTATAGCTTACACACCCACTGATAGGTTAGAAGTCGGTGCCACAAACCCACAACAAAACATAAAGTAGTTAATGGTCACAGCTGGTATAATCCATAATAAAATTGTAAATAGCTCAATAATGTTAGGTACCTAGTTAGGTTTTAATAATGAATAATTTTGTTTAAAACTTGTGGCACCGACTTCTAACCTATCAGTGGGTGTGTAAGCTATAAGTACGTATGACCAATAATAGTTATTTTTTTCCTTTTTAGTTTTTACTTTTGCTTTGTCATTAGTTTTTGAAGTCGGTTTTTTTTAAACGCAGTTTTTTTAATTTTATGTATCAGTCATGTGCTGTGTGTATTTTTTTTATTTTTAATGCATGAATCTGCTTTTGGCCACCCATTTAGTTCACGATAAGCGATGATACTAATAAAAATGAAACTTTTTTATTCAATATTAATTAAACTTTAACACGTCAATTTCAAAACACAATCCCAAAGCGTTTCCAGCATTTTCTATTGTGAGCAAATTCCACCTCAATCTTCATCACATATGTGCAGACTACCACAACCATAAAGGTTCCTATGTCTTTCGTAACACCGTCGTTTACGGTAGAATTCCCATAAAGTACAAGCGCACCAAAATTACACTGGCGTTCAAAATAACTCCGCAATGATATAGCGCCTTTTAAGGCAGTTGATGGTGTGCTAGTGGCATGCACTGTAATTCTATGTGAAAGTGGTGTACACTTTAATTTGATCCGCAGTAGATGTGAATTTACGGGGCACGTGTGAAAAATAGAAACTGCACTTAAGTTCAGGAGCATGACTTGTTGGCTGCTGTATACTGTGGTCGTTATGTAAGAGGACTGGCTGAGTTAAGTGCTGTACACAAGTGTAGCATTGGCCGGTTGTGTACCGGCTTTGTATTTTTGTTTAATGGTTGCCTTGTAGGTGTAATGGGTTCTACGGTGTGTATGTAGATCGTGAAATATTAGTCTATAGGTATATTATATACCTCCCAAATTCTCAGTAAAAGGATGACATTTTAGTTTGTAGTAAATATATGGTAAAAGCTCGACCTTCTTCTCTTGAGGAGACAACACAGCCTATGAGAATTTGTAATCAATAAATAGGACGAACATATAATTATTTCAACTCAATTGACTGCGGTTGGCGTGGTGGTTCGGCAACCGGCTGCCGCGCAACGTGTAGCTGGTACAATTCCCGCACGGAGCAACTTTTTGTGTGACCTACAAATATTTTTTTTCTTTTCTTTTTGGCAACGGAGTCTCCAATACAGTGTTGTCGACTATACTGCCAGTATTGAGTACCCACAAATTGTGTTTTTAAACGCACCTACTACACAGGAGAAAATCCTAGTGTGAGGCAACGTTTTTTTTAAGATAAGAACAATAAAACTCTTGTTGTCATTCCATATTTAAAAACTCTAAACCCACGACAATATTGTTCATCATTACATCCAGGGTTCATCAGCTTCATAGCAAGTTTACCTCAATAATTATACTAATAGCTTCACTCATCTTAATGAACCGCCTTTCGCTCCTGTGACCCTGGTAATCGGGAGTCTATTAGCCCACGGCCCACAGCCCACGGCCACGGCTGGACGAACGAGGGATAATGCTGTAATGAACCACGGTCCACATCCTGATTGATGATCCCAGGTTTGATGTTATTAGCTCAGGTAGATGGATATAATATACAGCGTTCTAAATATTCGAAGGTTTGAGTAAAGATGTCAAATTGGGTTGATAGGTAGGAATTAAAATATTAGTGATGTTGTTCCGTTTATGCTGCTTGTCACTTCACTGTTTAATACTAAGCAGTAGTCAGGGTTAACTCTTCATCATATTTGAAAACAGAGTCAGTTTTATTATTTCAGATTTTAGAAAGAATTTTGTTCAGATTATTTATTAAAGTTTTACAGAATATTTTTACAAAGCAAAATATTAAACGGATCTAGTCAAAGTCAAAATCATTTATTTCAATTAGACCAGGAAGGCACTATTGAACATCAAAACAAAATATTTAAATATTAAATAATAAGAAAAAATTTCAGTCTGTAGGTCAGTCCTCTAGTAAAGCTATTTGCTCGTTCCAAAGTGTAAATTCTCATGGAGAAGCACGAGCAAAAAACTCTATGAGGATCTAATCTAAAACCGGTAGTGGTATTTTTAGGTATGCCTCTTTTTTCGCACAGAATAAGATAACATCACGCCTTTCATCCCCGAAAAGGTGGGCAGAGGTGCATATTATACCATTGTACAATGTAACACTCACTTTTCACTATTTATGTTATTAGTCCCATGTAATAGGGGGTGAACCTATTGCCCTATATCGGGCACAATTCCAGACTCCGTGCTACTACTGAGAATTTTGAAAAAACCCAGTTATATACTTTGCCCGACTCGGGAATCGAACCCGAGACCCCTTGCCCGGCAGCCGCACTTGCAACCACTCGATCAACGAGTTTTTCGCACAGATTATTAAATTAATATTGAACTCAATATGAGCTTCCAATATGTAAAACTAGAGGGCAGTTTCATCTATTAGCTACTCTATTATTCATGTCAAAAAGCTAACAAACACTTCTGCCGGTTTTAAATCGACAACTTCTTGCTCCTCTTTATATAACATTAATAATAAGAAGATTAATACGTCAAGTGACATCTTTTAATATCCAAGTTAACCCATAGTACTATACTACACCTTGACCCACACAGTCCCAACATTTATACCCATGTTCAACTATTTAAATATCCAGTATTATTACAGTTATAATGTCTCTTAATAATTGTTATAAACGATAGAGTTGTAATAGTACTGTTTATTATTATCCTTCTACAATTTCCACCATCCAATTGCTAAACGGTCGATATAATATTAAAGTGCTACTCCGTGTATTGTTTCTGGTAAAAGTGCATATCCTTTGCGAAGGTAACCTGCAGTATATTGTATATTTATATATGTACATATATTAACATTTCCAATAATATCCCTGTCGCCCTTATCGGTCCCGTAAAATACCAATTTATTGGACAAAGTTAAGTATCGTTATCGAGGTAATTTTAAACTCTATTTAGCATTGTTAATCCGGTATTTAAAGTGAGAAGCTATTTATTTGTTTTCGTATTAAGCTATATTTTTATTGAAATAATAATATAAACTTTTATGTTCATAAAGCACTAGATTATGTTATTATTATTATATAGTACTACTCATAAATTATGTACCCAGCTTAATTTTACACATAAAAAGATATTATAACTTGCGTAAGACATAGTAATTTTCGGCTTACTCACGAAATTATTTGACGAGAAACTCGACCAGTTTCAAGCCATGCTAGGGGCTGATAATCATGAGCAGCATACCGCGACTCGACACGCGGCGACCGTCGCGTGTCAAATAATTACGTGGGTAAGCTAAAAAAACATAATAATTAAGACACAAAGACTAAATATTGATTATCATAATTTTAGAGATTCCTACTATGGGTAGTATTCAACATACTTAGCCTTTAATACATACTAGATATAAATAGAAAAATACACAAAACATCTTCATTACAAGATATAACCGATATAACTGCAACTTCTAACACAAAATCAAGTAACTATATCAACGCCAAATACACCTTCAAAGCACCAATCCGTACCTAAAACCAATTATTTTACGTTTCAATCGCACACAGTTCAGACTATATCTGACATAAGCCTAGCCATTTGATAAGTCCTGTGTGTAACAATAGCTAGTACATTTTAATACCAGGTGCGAGGCAGCCCTGGCCGGATAGCCTCGCGGCGTATCGGACATGCGTGCTTACTCTGTCTGTTGCTCTTTGTAAACGATGTAAGGGATGCGCTGAAGAGATTTTTGTACTATTAATTTTGTAATCTGCGTGATAGCGGGTCCTTGTGTCTGGAAAGTATGATTATTCTCCAAGGAGTACTGAAACGTTATGATTACACCTCAATAATTTTACGACCAGTTTATGTGTTACACATTTGTTTGCAGTTATCGAGTAGTCAAGGAAAGTCAAGTTCTCTCCGTAGCTTTTTAAGGTTAGGTAGGTATTTAGTTTTATGACGCGATTCAATACCAGATTTGGAGTTATTAGAAGCCAAGTTTGCCATATTTGGAAAATATCTGCTTATAGCTCCCTGATCATTATATCATTGTTCTTACTAAGTTTATCTAATAGCATTTTTTATGCATTTCATTAAGCAATTTTCGTCATCAGCCCATTCCCATTCCACTATTTGAACATGGACCACCAAAAGCATGTTAGTAAACTCGGTCTTAAAATCCATCAACCAACAAACAATGTAAGCTTCAAAACACGAGCCATCTGAACTTCACCACTCCACTTCAACCCCATAATCTCCCCACTTGCACCACTTACAAGCTTTAACGGGGTTTAATACTAGCACATAGACAGAGTACCAGAGGTTTATTTCACTAGACTTGGCTTTGGTGCGGTACAGGTCAATTTATGTCAGTAATTGGTGATATGATTTCGCATGACGTCCTCTCTTCCTGGATTCAGGTTTAATATTAGACTCAATGTTGATTGGTTAGTGGTTACATTTCTAGACTACTGTTAATTGTTTATGTCTGTAAATATACATACGTATAAAACCTCACGCCTGTCTCCCATGGGGTAAGCAGAGAGTATGGAACTGTTCTTAGTTTTAGACTGATTGAGATAGATATTATCAATAGTCAGACGGGACAGGCAGAACAATAAGTAAGTAGGTACTGGTGAGTACCTGCACATTACCTGTAATTGTAGAATGTAGAATAGTGAACAAACATGTTTTATTCTATATCTCTGTGGTATGTATATAAGTAAAATCGAATTTTCAAGGCACTAACGCTACAGAAAAAGTTCTTGCATGGGTAAATACTTGCAATCTTGAATTCAGAGACTCTGAACCTAAAATAATTTGTATGACCAAAATACATGTAAAATAAAATTAATAATATCAATTTAATGAACTCGAAGGCCTTGTATACTCATATATACATATATTATTTGATGGTGGATAATGTTGTATATTTAAGATAAGATGTTTTAATGCATTACTGAACGACGTTAAACATGAGTCTCGTGTCGAAAGCAGCTGATCCTTCATGAGATTGTTACTGACTGATTGTTATCAATAACACCAGCTTGTAGCTGTGTGTTCATTAATGTTATATCGTTTAAGATTAAAGTGTTGGTCTTACAGATCTTGGACTATAACTGAGCCTTCTGGCTTTTAGCTTTTGATCATGTTAATTATTATTTCTCGACATTGTAACATTAAGGGTGACACTGCATTTTGTAACTTCTTTGCGGGGTTGTATTACGAGTGTCCATGGGTGGTGTTGATCACTTACCATCAGATATTTGTGTGCTCGTTTGCGTCCTATACCATACAAAATAACCTTCTTCATGATCATATAATTCAGAACATTAACAACACGTTGCAATCTCGAAGGTCACCTAGGGATGTGACCTACATATGTCAATGTGATGGATTCTATAAAAAAAAACCTTAAACATTTGACCAAATTACAGAGTAACGAATGGATCTTACTCGTTCTTCTCCATTCGAATCTACATTTTGGAATGACCACATAGCTTCACTGATGGACTGACTGACCGACTATATTTATTTTGTATGTGTTGACGTTTCAAATTATGGTTTAACTGAAATAAATGCTTTAACTTTAACTTACACTTTGAGGGATAAAAACATTCCTTCCCATAGCAGCAGGCGACTGCAAGATTATCATTTTTAACAGTTCATTATGTTACTTATTTTAAATATAAAAATAACGTTATTTAAATAAACATCGCCATATGTTATTTGCAGAGGAGAGACCACCAGACTTGCAGATCATTTGGAATACGAGAGATTTATTGATAAGAATTTTAAAGTTATCATCTGATACTGTCAAATGAAATGTGTAATCTTTACATACGTTTAACATCAAAATAATATAAACGCGATAGTATGTTAGCTTCGTTTAATGTATCTATCGTTTAGTGATCAAGGAAGATCAACTCGATACGACCTTCAAATCTTTAAAAAAGAGCGTATTTCTTTTTAAAAGTCCGGTAACGCATCCATGACTCCTCTGTTGTTGCGGGTGTCTATGGACGGCTCTGATCGCGTACCATCAGGTGATCCGTTTACTCGTTTGCCTCCTATTCCATAAAAAAATCAAGCGACTACTAATCATAATAAAGTAATTTTGATTAGCAATCGCTTCATGTATCTTTATTAATTATTCACGCTAAAACTACTGAATGAATCTGAATGAAATTTGACACGCAGATAGATAAAAGTCAATGAACACAACAATTGTTATTCCGATATTGTGGTTGAAGATGCAACCAAAAGCTAGCATTTAGTATTAGCAACAGAAAACTGAAATTTATAAACAAAAATGATATTACACTAAGCGTAAAAACTATTAGAAAAACTTCCTTGGTTTATTGGCTACCCAAAAACATTAAATTATTTATAGAATCCTCAAATGTAAATTAATAACTTGATGATAAGTAGTGTGAAAGGAAACAGGCCATTTCATTATTATCATTTATATTAAAACTAGCTAATTCCGCGCGATTTCACACGATCTGCTCAGCTCCTATTGGTCGTAGCGTGATGTTTTGTAGCGTATAGCTATCCTCGAAAAATGCGCTACCCAGCACAAAAAGAATTATTCAAATCAGACTTGTAGTTACAGAGATTAGCGCGTTCAAACAAACAAACAAAAAAACAAACTTCCGCTTTATATAAAACATTAACATAACATCACGCCTTTTTATCCCCGAAGGGGGAAGGCAGAGGTGCACATTTCGGCACTTAATGCCACTGTACAATGTAACACCCACTTTTCACTATTTATATTATAAGTCCCATGTAATAGGGGGTGAGCCTATTACCATATACCGGGCACATTTCCAGACTCCGTGCTACTACTGAGATTTTTTAAAAACCCAATAGTACTTTGCCCGACCCGGGAATTGAACCCGAGACCCCTTGCCCGGCAGTCGCACTTGCGACCACTCGGCCAACGAGGCAGTCCTTATATAATAGTATAGGATTATTATCATTAATATCAAAATTATAATCAGAAATTGCAGTCATATGCATGAGCAAATTGAAGATGGTCACTTGTCGTACATAATGAACGTATATATATATATGTAGGTGACCTATATAGTATTATAGTACTGCACTATTAGTTTACGTGTAAGCTTTCTTTTTTGACGAGATAAGCCGCTAAACACCTGCCTCTGTCACGCGACTACGGAATTTATCGGTAGCTATGTTTGTTTCGTGGTTTTGTTTATCGTGTGTTATTTATTTATTTATTTGTATGTCTGCCTCGTTGGCCGAGTGGTCGCAAGTGTGACTGCTGGGTAAGGGGTCTCGGTTTCGATTACCGGATCGGGTAAAAAAATACTGGGTTTTAAAAACAATTCTTTGTAGCCCGGTGTCATATATTAGAGGTACATTGGACTCATAACATAAATAGTGAAAAGTGGGTGTTACATTGTACAGTGGCATAATGTGCACCTCTGCCTACCCCTTCGGGGATAAAAGGCGTAGTGTTATGTACTTATGTATGTAGGGTGTTACATTGTACAGTGGCATTAGTGCCGTAATGTGCTCTCTGCCTATTCCTTCGAAGACAAAAGGCGTGATGTTATGTTATGTTATTTATTTGTAGGTATGGTTATTCTGATAACCCTAATATGTACCTTAATGTGTTATTTTGAAAAATTCAAGATTGATTCTATAAATTAAAATGTGATTAATTGTATATGAATAAAGGTTGTTAGATATTAAAATGAAAATGATTATTATATAGAGGTATATTAGGATTACACTAAAACGGATATGATTTATTATTACAAAACCCATGAAAGGTGAGTTAATACCATTGTAACATAATACCAAAAAGTAATATTTTAGTAGAATAAAACTCTAAACACACAGACCAACCGATCCCTTTAATAATATTGATATAGATAGATTGAAAGTGAAATTCTTGAGCGTACTCTAGACAATTTTATTGCAACAGCTGGTACTGTAACACAGTCAATTTTAAACTTTATTTTCATTGAACCACTATTCTTATTGTCTTGCATTAAAGCTTACGACCATCGATATGTTATAGGATATTTAATTAAAAAGTATGAACCGAAATTTATTAAAAGGATCAATGTTCCATGTTCAAAAAATAAAAAATATATTCCGAACATATTGTTATGTAGTGGCCAGTACGTTTATTTAATTTTATATAAAAAAATGAGGTTTGTTAGTTTTATATTGCTTTTTTAAATAGTCGGCATTCCAGTCCTGAACGAGGTTTATTATTTAGTAAAAAAATATTATATTATCTGTTTATAAACTCCACTCAATCAGTTTATTTATCGGAATTAAATAGTCTGTTGCAGAAAACGAAATAGTTTAATAGATAAACTCTGGATAAATATATTCATAACATAACATTTTGTTTTATCTTATGTATGTAAAACTTATCTTCTATCTTCTATTTAAAAAATGTCTGCACTAAGTTCGGCCTAATTTTTTTTCTTGAAAAAGTAAATACAAAATGAATTTTAAATGAGTTACAAATTGCGCTAAATTCTTTCAAATCGTCATTTGGCAACTGAACATTTTTCATTTTTACTGATTTTGTATCTATTTGTACTACGTTTCAACAACAAAGTTTAAAATCTTAGTTATTACGTAACATTAAGTAATTTATTACAGAAGTTTTTTTTTTAGAAAAACGTTGCCGCACACTAGGATTTTGTCCTGTGTCGTGAGTGCGGTTACAAACATACAAGTTCACATACACAATGACACCCAGACTCGAAACAACAATTTGTGGATCACACAAAGTGTTGTTCCGTGCGGGAATCGAACCCGCGACACGTTGCACGGCAGCCGGTTGCCCAGCCACCGCACCAATAGTGCAGTCCTGAAGTGAATATTCATATTTCTATAAATACTAAATACAGTACCAGCAAATAGGTTTAATGGCACGCCATCTCGCTAATGACCAAATAGAACAAAACTGAATCCGAACTCCAATAATGAATGGTGCATGGAAATCAATCTAAATAACTAGCGACGAACCATTATACCATTGTTAATGGGATGTCGTTTGTATGGTTAATTAATGGTGTTTAAATGGCAACCATCAGTTTAGTACCATCTTGTAAACTTGTAACAGGGACTGTTCATTGGATGACGCTGCACATTTCACGGAGATCGAGGCATTTGTGTGTGTGTGTGTGTGTGTGTCTTGTTTTGTTTTTTTTTGTTTGTGATTAATATTGTTTTTCTTGTTTTTTTTTTAAGTGGTGATTGTTTTAAGGTCATGTGTGTGGTGTTTTAATTATAATTGACGATTGTTATTAGTGTAATATAAAGGTAGTTTTAAACTTGAAGGAATATTTTTCTTTACTTTTATTCTGTCGAATCAATATTTTTTTTTAACTTTTCTATTGCAGACTGTAGGTATATTCGAAATATTAAATTGAAATTAGCTACGTATGTAGGTATAATAGGTACTAGTGCAATATATCTACAATTCTGTATACTGTCTTGCTGTAAAGATGATTTAATCAAACATTCCTAAGCCTTACCTCCTAGTCAATGTGTGAGCGTCTTAACACTAAGACCAATTACTTTAATTGAGGGTCCTCATATAATAACATCGACGTGTATTTGCAGGTTTTACTACAATGGCCAGTCAGACACCTGGACACTCCAGTTTTACAAGCGGCTTGATAATCCCTTGCAACAAGAAAATAATCTTATGCAAGAATGTGTCCACGACAAATGGGACCACAAGGATAATTAATGGGTAATTGTTTTTGAGGTGTCTGCCAACTAACATACCTATGTTTATATGTCATACAGTCATACTTTTATTTAAAAAAAAACGATTATTACGATGGTTACATAGGGAAAATAATTATATGATTTCGTAAGGAAACCTAAGCCTACCAACCAACCTAAGCCTAAACCTATCAACTAGCTGACCCGGCAAACTTTGAACCACATCAAATATTATTATTCTTTTCAACGTTCCCTGGACTTCAATGAATATTTCAAGACCAAAATTAGCCACATCGGTTCAGCCGTTTTCAAGTTTTAGTGAGATTAACGAACGGTAACTCATATTTTATATAGATAGGCCAAATTCGCCTTATTCAAGCGATGACGATGAGCACGATGACCAAATACCTATTCCTTTTCCATTTGATTACTAGTGGAGCAGTGAATGAATTACATTAATACACTATAGCAATCATTAAGTTTACTTTTTATTTTATTCTTCTGAAATAAGTTTAATTCATTTCAACTTCTCAGCGACAACTATCTACAGAACAGAATCCCAAGAGAAACTAGAGACCCTTATCTATCCAAATCAAACTAACTCTAATGCTCGCATTATTTAATAATAATATGAACAATCAGACTACAAACCTCACCAAATAAAAAAATAAATAAAAAGAGAACAACCCCAAAATATTCCCCTGCAACTTACAAACTTAACATTTACAATCAAGAAAGTAAAACTTTCAATACATCCTTGAAGGGGTTGTCGTTTTTTCGACTGTAAAATTAAGTTGGTATTTTAAAAACATGACAGGACCAAAGATTGGGCAAAAAACACAGCTATGTTGACTGCTCATTCCAGTCGAGTTGCTTTAGAAAAAATACTATCGAGTTTTGACGTGGAACCAACGCAGATGAATAAATTAAGTTTTGTGTTGTTATTTTCCAAATTAAAGGGTATTAGGGTGTTCCCACAGTGTTCCCCCATTCCCCCACTAGGGGGAATGGGGGAACACTGTGGGGATGTACCGATGTTGATTTTAAAGATAGGGAAATAATTTGTTAAGTAAAGATTGACAAAAAATTGAGAAAAAAGTAATTGCAACTTCCGTAATTGCAACTTCCTAAAGTTTTATTAAAAAAAATGCCTTTAACACTTCCGAAAAGGTAGGCAGAGGTGCACATTTTCGACGGCACCTAATGCCACTTTACAATGTAACACCCACTTTTCACTATTTATGTTATGAGTCCCATATAATACCGGGCACAATTCCAGACTCCGTGCTACTACTGACAATTTTTTTTAAATCCAGTAATACTTTGCCCGGCCTGGGAATCGAACCCGAGACCCCTTGCCCGCCAATCGCAATTGCGACCACTCGGTCAACGAGGCAGTCCCAGCCAATAAATAACAATAGAAACCAAATTATATGTATCTACAATGTAATAGTAATCGACTGAAATGTTCTATTAATTAGTGCATAGCTACAAACTCAATCAGTGTACTATAATGATTGGTCCCTAGAACTGCTAGTTATCCAGCCCTTGAAAGGTCGATACTTGTCAAACAGGCAGGCGAATTGATTTCAATTTACAATTACTAGACAAAGACGTAGCAAATAAATTATTATGTTTTCGGCTACCTCTCGTAATGATTTAACGAGGAACTTGCGGGTCTGGAGTGTGACACAGTGAACGCGGTATGTAACACTATTTTTGCGTCGACCCGGGATTCGAACCCAGCAACAACGCAGCTGCCGGCGGGCGAGTCTTTTTTTTTTTTTTTTTTTTAAGGGGGGAAAATCATCGAATGACTGCCCCCGCCTGGGTGAGGCGGGAGGGAGTGTCAGACTCTTACTGACTAAAAACCACCCCGTTCCTTCTCCTGCACGTCGAGCCGGAGCCCCGGTTACCCGTTAGGTTCTCCGCGACTCCGAATCGGCATCGGCCGTATTGGGCCCCATCTGTGGTGGTCTGATGGCTCTTTGAGGCGCGCGCGGAACGCGACGCGCCGTACGCTCGGGTCTGTTTCTGGTCGGACGGGGAGCCACCCATGCTCGCCGTCCGCAGGCCCGCGCTTACGGTGGCCGGAGATCGTCTCGTGATCCCCGACGCCCGGTGTGTCCTTCGCGATGGCTGGGTTGCGAGGAGGCAGCGCTTCGCTGCCTCACGCGTCCCGCCTCCTCCTTAGCTAGCATGACTGCTTCGCAAAAGGAGGAGACGGCATCCCAGTCCCCCTCGCTCCGCATCATGGCCTGCACTAGGCCCGGACGCGAGAGGTCGCCATCGCCGATCACTTCCCTGAGGACACGGCGGTGCTCAGCCCACGAAGGGCATTCTCCCACCGTGTGTTCCACCGTGTCCTCAGGGCGGTCCTCGCAGTGATGACACCCGGGCGTTTCCTCCCGCCCCATCAGACACAGGTACCTCCCGAAACTTCCATGTCCGGTGAGGACCTGCGTCAGGCGGTAGGTGAGGACGCCGTAGCGTCTCTCAAGCCACTCCTCAAAGAGGGGACTTACCGCTGCGATGGCAGCGAGCCCAGCCCTCGGTTGCGACAGTCGTTGCTGCCATTCCGCCATGAGATCGCGCCGGAGCTCATCCCGCCACGCACCTATCTGGCGCGGCAGCGGGGTTTCGCCCCGGCGACGTGCCTCCGCGCGCATGCCGTACACGCGCGCGAGCACCTTCGCCTCCAGATCCCACGGCGGTAATCCGGCAGGCGGGCGAGTCTAGCGTGCCAACAGTGTCACGCGCACCGCCGTCGCCGATACCACGAATGGAGGAAAGTGCGCGTGAATTACGGCAGAGGGCGCACTGGGCCTGCAGACTCGAGTAGCCAGTAGCAGCGCGACAGTCGCCGCGTCACGGGCCGCGAAATGCTGCTCATGAATATGAGCCTCTAGCATGGCTTGAAACTAGTCGAGTTCCTCGTCAAATCATTACGTGAGTAAGCCGAAAACATAATAATTTATTTAGTATGTCTCACGAAAGTTACAATACAAATAAAGACGTAGCAACCAGATATTTGTGGAAACGATACGACATAACATAACCATTTTTCGCCAATATGTTATTAATCTCATTCACCAGTTATTGCAACAGTTATAACTGTTACTGGGAATTTTAAACTTTGAAACACCGACAATCATATTATAGCTGGCGTGGGACATATAAAATTAGCAAGGCTGGAAACCAGCAGTTCACTTCTTGAAACTAGATTTCTTCGTCAAATAATTAAGTGAGTAATGCCCGAATACTGAAATCTTTGTTAAATATAGCCCTCAGTTAATCGCAACTCAAATTTAAGCACGCCTCAAATATAACTGGTATACTGAAACGTCAATCAACTTGTATTAAGGTGTACTTAGGTAAGCAGCCGTTAAATGTTTGCTCTATGGCAACATTCTGTACAAAAAACATGTTTTCGATTACAAAATATTTTTTTTACATTACGTATTCGTTTAACGCAGCATGATTTGATCAAATAGCTAAATCCGATGATAATTTATGTACTAAAATTTTATGAATTCACAGTCTTGTTCATATTTTTTTAATGTATATCATAACAAAAATATTTTTAAGTACCTACACAGAATTATAATATGAAAATGGAACATTATACGACTACTAGATTGTCGTATAGTGAAACGTTTAAGTCAATTGACATTATTGACAACAAGCGTGATATTTCAATTATACGCGTTACTAAAATTTAGTTTTATTAGATAACTATGGAAGAAAAAAAATGATATGTGGATTCAATTATACGACCGCCGAAAAATATATTCTTTTAGAGCTGATCAAGAAGTAAGTATACAATGAAACTTAATACTTATATAATATAACGGTAATCTGATCAAAACAACAAATAAAACAAACAAAACAAAACAACAAATATAACTACTAACTAATTAACCGGAGTTTTTTTAAAAAAAAAACTTCGTCTGAATCGGACCGAACCCGAGATCCCATTGCTCGACTGTGGCATTTAGGATCACTCGACGTGTGTTTGTAAATGGGTAGGCAGATGTGAAAGGTATAATACACTCACTTTTCGCCAGTTGTGTTATTTTGACAGGCAATTATTGTATGTACTGCTACACACCGGGAACGACTGCGAACTCTATCCCGTTACTGAGAATAGAATAGAAAAAAGTAAATGCAGCCTGCTGGCACTGTCGTAGCTCTGTCGGGTTATTTCAAATTAAAACAGAGGACTGCACAATTAATAGGTTTAATTTCTACATATCAGAATCAAGACCGGCTCACACTGATACAAAGAAATGCCCGAATGCTATGGCTGGCGTGTGTCGATGAAGAAGAAGCGCGGCGCTCGCGCGGCCGTGGGTTTTTATACTCCCGTCCCGCGCGTCGCCGCCTCTATGGTCGATGGCCATACTAATGCGCCGACAGGCACAGTGATCCAGATAGATATTTTTTTTATTTTTATTGATATGATTATTTAGGCTTTGACTGCCGACAGAAAACTGTTGAAAGTAAATCCTCCGCTAGCGTGGCCCATACGTTGTCCCCCATGGCGTTCAAGGTGTTAATAATGAATGAACGACAGCATTTTATTGAGTGCTCATATGCCTGCAGAACCACTTCAGAGCCCTATTCATATCTTGACCGGTTCAATTAGATGATTTTAAAAGTTAGATGATTTTGACTGAAAGGTTAAGTTAGATGATTTTGACTGCATTGTCCAAGAAAACTATTATTTTCTTATATCATTTGGTGATGAACCACTAATACGTCTGATGATGAGCGACGATGGTAGACCATGATAAAGAGCTAGACAGTTGCATAGCAATCTATTCACTTGAGACATGAAAACACCCAGGTAAGTCCAAGTTCTTCTGGAAACAAACTGGAAAAGAAATTCCACATTTTAGTCGTCATATTATTTCGGATAGATACTGGGAAGTGACAAATTCTATTTTAGTACGGAAGTACAAGTTCCTATATTAGGTACCTAGAATAAGTAAAAACTCGTCTTTAGTAGTTACTTTGTAGTTAGTGGAGCGTATATTAAAACAAACACAGGCTGGTAAAGGTGTAGCCAGTTGAACTGCGCGACAATTATTCACAAAACGCGTCCGCGACGACACGCGCACACCGAGCGTGATACCGCCAAAGTTGCACAGAACTGACACTATTTTGATATCGGGAAGTATACTGTTTATACATTTTTATTGTACTTTAACCTATAATGTGATATTTTAGTGCAGAATTTTATTCAAATCCACATTGTGGTTTTATTTATTACGACTGAAAACCAAAGACCTAATGCTATCCATATAATGGGCATAAAGTTTGTGCTGACACAAAATTTTCGAAAACCTATCATCTGTAATTCTATTTTATCTTCCTCTTCTAGTTTCTAGGATAAACTTAATTACTTCTCAATTGAAAATTGATATTAACTTAATACTATTCTTGTTTAAAGACAATCATACTCAATGAGCATGATATGTGTCGTTACGCCATTGTTTCAGGTTTGTTGTTCACTTATTCAGTTGTTCCCTTTGTACCTTTGTTACCTTTGATTTCTTGTATGGCCGGTTTTTAGTAATTTTTAGTTTTCATAAATTGAACAAAATTTATTACAGGATTAACATTTGGGAATTGTTTATGTAATTTGATATAAATGGATTATGTACAGTTGTAATTGGACTTCAGGTTCGCTCACTATTTATAATTAAGATTGTTGTGTACGATTTCAATCTGTCGTCTGTATAAAAATAAATACTTAAACCCTAGATGAAAATATAAAAAAAGTAACATAGAACCTATTGAAAGTGTCCCCTCTGTAAAGTTTACAAAGTTATTCTATGACCAACCCCTTACCTCGTAAATATCTAAGTGATTTGCATAAGAAACAGCACGAGTCACACTCTTACTTTGCTGAATAAATTATTTACTTTTCACTGCTTTTTTACTAACAAACTTTTTTTATTATATTCGACTTTTATAGCGTGTTATATTTTAATATTTCTATAGCAATTTTTGTGAACAATTGAGCAGGGCCTTGGGGGGCCGCGATGAATTGTCATGTTTTAATAATTAAGGCCGTACTGTGGTAACGTTATTATACTTCATGTACCCACTTAATTAGCTGGTTAATTCTAATGAAATTATTTTGTGGATTGTGTCTTTTCTGTTATGGAAATATTGTATGTGCCTGTTTCCTGAAAGTCGTGGATATGTATCTTTAGGTACTTCTTTCAGTGTAAAATAATTAAAGTTCAATATACCTATGTAATAGGGTAGATGCCTAATTTTTATTTTAATGTCCGTCTGGTAGATTATTTTAAATCATTAGACACGTATTTTTTATTTTCTGCCAGAAACGAATACTTTCGACAATATATATTGATTTGAAATGTCGCATTGAAACATTGTAATGATCGTTTTTCTAAACGTTCTAGCCTTAAGTTGGCACTAAATACAGGCAATGGCTAAGTTATTCTAAAAAAAACTAATTGAAATCCAGCCCACATGTTTCTACGAATGAATTGTAAAGAGTAATGACCTCATTTGTCAATCTATCAATCAAATGTCAATACTTAATAAATCTACAAAAAACATATCAATTTTATGAAATCGTGACCGAACAATTATATTTCCTATAGGTATTCTAGAAGTAGTGTAAAATAATTATATGTACTTTACGTACCTTATGTAATAGCCATTAATGTTGTTATATAACTTTATGATGCTATTTATGTGTATGTATATAATAATTCATTTCTTCAAATATGTTTTCTTGCGTACCAAGAATAACGTAACATCACGCCTTTTATCCCCGAAGGGATAGGCCTGGATGGATGTGCACCTCACACTATGTCACTGCATAATGTAACACCCACTTTACACTATATAAGTTACGAGTCTCATATTATAGGAGACGAGCCTATTGCCATATACCGGGCGCAATTCCACATTCCGCGCTTCCGCTAGTAGTAACTAGCGCCCCAAAAATTTATATACACCAGTCTCTCTGTATCTGTATAGGTTTGTAAATAACAAAATTTCGTAAAAAAAACTTGACATAATAGCCAAATCTCATTACACAATTCAGGTGTGTTGCAAAAACTGTGAAACAAACGAAGTGTTGGTAAAATTTAATAATCGCTGATTGGAGTGCAAGCTACGTGTGTCGTTATCCTAGTTGGGTGACACAAGCAACTGAATCAAGGCAAATTATAGTTTTTTTTTAGAACAGTTTCATAATTTTGTTATGAGATGTGACTGACTTTGTGGGACATACAGTTTTATTTGGTGTATAGGTTCGAAAACCACTTGTATTCTGAGAAATTTAAATTTTACTTTTTTCTGCCTGCTAGGGTTAATGTGCATTTGTTTCGTATTTTTATGCTACGTAATTAAAATAAGAATCGTAAAAATTGGCGTTCTATAGTGCCTACCAACCCTTTGGGAGACAGGCGTAAGGTTATAAATGTCTGTTGTTGTAGCTTGAGAAGAAGTTTTAAGCAAAAAATGTTTGGAAGACAAATATAAAACAAATTAATAAAAAAAATACAACAAGACAAAACGGTGAGAACTATTAATTAGGTCACTATTAGTATGAGACATTAGAACTATTATTCCGTTCACTATTAATATATTCAACACAAGATTCATCCAACAAGACCACCAGGAACGCATATTATTAAAAAAAAACACAACTCGTCTAATGACACAATTAGGCTGAAGACGTAACTTTCTAGCGTCATAAACAAAAAGTGTAATCATAAACAAACAAAGGCTTTCCCAGTGGCCCTGTACAATTGTCACGTTAATGACGTCATACGATGATGGCCGCCATATTGTTCCCATGGCACGTAATAGGCCGTGTAAACATTCTCCCATAATGTCGGCTAGGGATGTGAAGTATGGAGGTAGAACTACATGGATGCTGTGAGAACTGGATGAGACATGCTGAGATGCGCCTTGTAGCCTATTTTAAGAAATAAATTCACTTGTTTGACTTGACATTTATGTTGTGTTTTTATAATAACTATTGTGAGACATACTAAATTAACTAAAAATCGCGGGTTATGTACTCACGTGAATATACTGAGAAAAGCTCTACTAGTTTCGAACCACAGAGAGGTTTTTCCTCATAAACAGCAAGCGCAGTCGCAGCGATGTCGTGCAGCCTACGCGTGAAACTAAAGGATTTCTCAGTTTATTCACGTATTTTTAGTTATTTGACATTTATGTTTTTACATCCAAAGTATTTCAGAGACCTTAAATACCAACGAATGAATGATATGACTTTAGTTGAGGAAGCAACGTCGTCATCACGTTGTTTCATTTACGGAGCCCTAAAATATTCTTGTGAAAAAAATATTACAAACTGTTTCTATCAATACAATTAAGCAATTGATACCCTCGTTTGTTTTTATATTTTTAAGGTGACATGACTGCAATTTTTATTTAAAATATACATATCGGCTCAAATACATTTCATAAAAAGATTTTCTAATCCAGATCACAACAACTCCACGTCGAAAGTCCTCGTCGGCCAGCACGCATGCTAAGTGATGGCATCTACTTTTTTACGTTTTTTTATCTAAATTAAAAATCAGCGCCCTCCCCCCTCTTCAGGAGGGTCTAAGATTACGCCATAAACACAAAGCTTCGTTTAGCTTATCAATGTGCTCGTACAGGTAAATCGAATGAACTATAGTCGTAAATTGGGAGGACTAGGAGGCCCCATTTGTTATATTGTAGGTTGCCAATGTACTTACTGAAAATCGTGATTACTTGAGAGCAGGTAAAAATACAGGTTATAGTTAGTAAGAGTCTGACAGTCCTTTTCGTTCTCCCCAGGCGTGGGAGCCACATGAGGATTTCCCAACTTGGGATCTAAAAATAGGTTAAGAATACGGTTATATTTGGTAGATGACGTGTAGTTATTTGTAAATTAAAAAAAAATGTAGACAGCTATAAATTGCTTTCATAGTCCACAAGTTCATTGAACGAAATGTTCTATTTTCTTTCTAACAACCTAGTAATAGATACAATACCATCGCACCTTAGTAAATTATATGACGTAACTGTTCTTAATTGTAGATCTTTATAATAACTATGTACCGTTTATTCTGTCGAAGAAAAACCTATTTATTAGTTATTCATATTCATTTCTATTAAAAGTGATTCGTAAATTACTGGTACACGATACTCCATAATTCCATACACATGTAGTTATAAATACACCTTTGAAAATAAAAACAATCTGGAACAATTCTTCAGTTAATAATTCTAAAATGATTACTTAACTTACATCACTTAAACTGGCAATAAAGATAACTCTAGCGAACACGATAGTAATAAAAAGCTAACAAAATGACTCAGAGCAACGTAACACCTTACGATGCGCGTACGCATGTATGACTCACGCGCGCTGACCAATGAACGACTTCCATCGACTGGTTTGTAGAATATTATTTTTAAATATTTTTATTAGTATGAAACGTCGTCTAGTGTTATGTATGACACATACTTTTTAGGAGGATTTTTGTTGATTTTGTCATAAAAGGCGAAAATGAAAAAAAAGGTAACATTAAGGTTGGTTTTGGAGCTCAGTATATATCTAGTTTTAGTGATTTTAGTATAATGAGCTATTCAGTAGAAGATACGACTTAGAATTCATGCTATAATATACCAATCCGCAATGAGCAAGCGTGGTTATTAGTGCTCAAACCTTCTCCGTTTGAGAAGAGTCACTTGCTCTGCATTGAGCATTATAGGCTGTTAATGTAGGATGTGTATACCCTGAAACTCTAGATCTACACAATACTAAAGATACTATCAATATCTAATATCACACGAAGATCTTAAACGAAGAATCGAGCAATTGGCGTTCCATAGTTTCTACCTACCCCCATGGGAGACAGGTATGAGATTGTGTATGTATATACAAAGTTTTTTCTCTGAAGAGTACTTAAATTGAGTAAAAAATTCGCATACTGTGTATGGTGTCCTAAGATTGGTCCTTGCACAAAGTATGCATATCATCCATAAATTTTTGTTTTATTTGCTGTTTGGTATTTCCAATATATAGAGGTACAAGAGGAAGACAAAGGTCATTAAATAAACTATGCATTAGTAACAAACAAGCAATGTACAGATGTCATATAAAACTAACCGCTGGCGATAACGAGAGCAGCCTGTATAGCCACTGAGTGAAAGTCTATATAACGTCTGCAGCGCATGAGTCACTCGCTGTCTAACAATAAATGTGTGATTGACGATCATAGTGAAGCCAGTGTTAAATAAAACTTTATACAATTTATGTGAACTTCAACATAAAAATATGGAGATTATATTTTAATCAGATATCGTTTATATGGTTTGAAATAAGATTAAAGCTATGTAATAAATACATATTATTTGCTTATTAATTGATCCAAAGGCGTTGTTATTATAAAATTAGGTATTATTTTTATATATCCATAGTCGGATTGTCTCCTATGCTTAATTGATTCATTTGAACTTGCGTCACACTTAAACAACAACAGTTTTAATAAGAACATTAATATTATTATAATGTTTTTGATCCGATAAAGACTGTTAAAGCCTAATCCTCCGCTAGCGTCGGACATCATTGTCCGACACGACATCCAATGTGTTAAACAGACTGACAAGGAAACTGATAATCAAAATATGAAAAGTTTACCACAGAGCTATAGATAGTAATTAGTAGTTAGTAATTAAACGTCCCAAACAAATCGATGGAACCTATTCCTTAGTTCGGCGAAATTTATACCAAACGAATTCCAAAATCAATTACCTTCTCTTAACCATTACCGACTACTTTCCGCATATCACTCTATACTCCATCTAACCTACAAGCAACGGTAATTTAATTAATTTCGGAATGAAGTATGTCGTTCCCTAAGCAGCAAATAATACATTAAATAAGGATGTTGGATGTTACTGCGACGGGATCTTTATCAAGAGCAGAGAGATCTCAATTAGCCTGACGCGAGAACTTGTCGCTACTAATGCGTCTGTATCTGTTAGGGAACTTCACATGGTATGGCGTGATCGCTGCGATTGGAAGAAGAAAATTTTGAAAATTATGGCGGTTGATCGTCGAATCTATACTATATTTTTCAACTTGATGCTTAGACTAGACATTACAGAGTGTATTGAGGTAGAATAATGTTAGATTCTACCTCAAGGTAGATGTCACGAAAATTTTTCAAACTTTTACTCTTGTTTATTTATTCTCCACAAAAAATAAGTGAATGCCTTAATGCCCTTTTTTCTACTTCAGTCCAAACTGAACACCTGCCTTGTACGCTAGTCTTACCACATAAAAAGAATAATATTCCCCTAGACCTACGCTGTCCTTGGTTCAAAATCACTGCGACCATAATATCATCTGTGCGTCCCCTTACAAAGCAGAGCAGAGGAGTAATGTGTCGATTTATATGATTTATCCTCTCTTCTGTAAACACATATGTTTGATCGTTACGTGTTGATTAAATTATGCAAAAAACATCGTGTTGCCGACAACTCGTAAACGCGACGCGGTTTCTTCAAATGTCAATGTGTGTCTACTTGTATATAACTGTCTACGCAAAGTGTGCGTGTGTGTGTCTAGTTGTAGGAATTGACGTAAAAGTGTCTACATGTGTTTGTACTTGTGTAGGATTAGATTGAGCGTAGCTTGTTTGTTTGTGACTTATTTATTTTGTTAAATGTGATTATGCGAGTTTATTGTGAACAATTGAACATGTTTTAGATTGTGTGTGATCAGACCAAAATTAACAGCTGTCTGTCTGCTTATGCATTTTTCTTAGTTTATGCAAAGAGTGCTACAGATCATCCACGATTTTCTGTTTATTACGATCGAGTCACTAATTAATATTATATTTATCATGAGTTAAAATGTAAAAAAATGCTTCAACACATTTCGACTCCACATTTTTATCAAACATATTTGAGCAGAACCTTTTACAATAGAACAAATAAAGCTAGAATTTGGAATTACATTTCATGCCAAATGTATGTTCCACTAGAGCTAATACCCCACACCTGGTCATAGACCCACGCACACAAAACACAAATTCCGAATTCCCATTCGCTGAGTATTCGCATTGTCGACAGTGTGTGCACTCACTTAATCATAGTTCAGTTGGCAACGCAAAAACAATACGATTGCGTAAATAGGGCAGTGCCAAACCGAACATAAAAGGTGATCGATTCAGAACACCTCATGACTCACTAGTGTTGTGATTATTCGACTACCTCGGAATCCGATTAATCGACTACTCAGAAATAAATCGATCAAGGAATAAAAATAAAAAGTAACAGTATAAACTGACTCATTATTTGAAAAAGGAATATTTTAGAAAGAATAAAAAAAGGACTAATGAGGTGGCTGACCGCAAGTGACTAAGATTGTTTAATTTTTATTTTTTTATGTGGTAACCAGATGCTTTGGATTATTAAAGAGTGAGTTTTATGGCCAGATTACATTTTCGTAATTTTATTACCTCATATTAAAATGATATTTTAGACTTTAGTGTTCACAAAATTAGTCAAAAGACTAGTAACATTAAAAAACAATATTTATTTAAAATTCAAACTGGATATTTATCAACAAAGTATGTAAACCACATATTTTGGTGTCTATTTCATTTCGTATAGATTGAAATGAATAGATTAATTCAATGCAGGTTTAGATAAAATCTAGAAATTGCACGTAATGATCGGAATTAATGAATGGTGTGAATATCTCATAAATATTGCAAATCATTTATTGGTGTACAGAGCCGTACTTGGGTGACGACAATTCTGGGTCAGTTTGCTGCGAAGTTACGCCGATGTGCCAGTTTGAAGGGTACGATGTGGCGAAATCACTACTGCACATCAACATAATACAACAACCTATCTTTCCTCAATGTATATTCAACTTTGTCTCAAGATGATAAAGTTTAAAATGTATTTGGGGAATGGGGTGGGTTCATCTGCGGCTTTTGTACATAATGCATACTCTTCCACGTCATATTTAAGTTGTTTAATACTAAATGATTCGTGGATAAACATTGTTTATTTTTTTTGTCTTAATTACTTTTAATATTTACATACATTAAAAAACTTAAATTAAAACTAACTATTACTTAAATAAAATTAAAATTAAATATTACTAAATTAAATATATACAACTAAAGATTAAAATTAATTATAGAAAAACAAAAACAACTATTTACATAAACTATTTATAAGGCATCGAAAAACTCGTCCGCATCGACGTCAGTGGGGAAAGTACCCAGAAGGCTGGCAGCATTGCCACGTTGTATGGCAATGCTTAACCTCTGACCGAGAAAAAGACCATTCGTGGATTGAATGTGATTTCTGTCAACTGATGATTAAGCATTAATTTATTATTTGTATAATTATTTGTTTGGCTTTTTACGTAAAGTTCATTGAATCATCTTTTATACTGATATTACCGGTTGACTGCTTACAATTAGAAAACGAGGTTGACTAGGAATATGTACTTGAAGAGTATTTTTAGCAGGGATTTACAACAATGATGATTGATAAGAAAGGTGAATTCGGAGAAATTCTCTGTCGTCCAGTTGAATCTATTTAAAATTTAGTCTAAAATTCTTACTTAGACTAGACTGTATTGTTGGTCGAGTGTTTGCAAGTACGACTGCCAGGTAAGGAGTCTCGGGAATTACTGGTTTTTTTTTAATCTTATTAGTAGCACGGAATATTGTGCCTGGTATATACCCCCTATTACATGTGACTCATAACATAAATAGTGAAAAGTGGGTGTTACATTCTACAGTGGCATTATGAGCCGTAATGTGCACATTTGCTTATCCCTTAGGGGATAAAAGACGTGATGTTATATTATGTTATGCTATGCATTTCTCACTTAGTTACTACAACTACTTATTCGACGGCAGAAAAAGATTCATATGCAAATTGCAGAATACATCTAAAAGACTAGCAAATAAAAACACAAAGCCTATTAAGTATGCTGGCACTAAATTAAAAGCAGCACCATCGTTTAAACTCCATATTTGCACATCCCTACTCCTTCCAATAATAACTGTGCTTAATTAAGTTATAGCCAATAAGTTATCTTTTAACGGCTAATCAAAGGCTGTTTAGATATGCTATCGGCTACTCACGAGGTGTTATGTGCCTTTTACCACGTATCTGTTTCTAAATGGGCGGGCTTATTGCTAAAATAAGCTCTGCTTATGGGTTTCGAATACACACAAGGCATTCTGCAAGCGATTATGGGTTTTATCAAGTGCTCCTTGATGCCATTTTCCTGTCAGTGATCGGTGATTTGTTGTGTTCGTATGATGGGCTGTTTTGTGTACTATTGTGAAGTATCTTATGTAATAATCTTGAATAAAATCATTTTTTGAATAAAACTTTTCAGTTTGAATTACAAAATAAATGGTTATAAAAAAAGGTATAAACAGCAATGATCTCGCTACAAACAAGTATGTCAACACACACAATTTTATGAAGAACGCATCGTACTACTCATAATTTCCAAGCCCCAAATAACCGAGGCGCCGCGTCTCGAAAACGTTGAGATTTAATCGCTTAACATATCGAGTGACTAGAAACAAAAAGCAATATACATAAATTATAGTCGGAATCGTATTAGAAACACGTTTTGCGTAGCGCAGTAGTGATCGAGCTGAAGTTTCTTTATAGGAGACGATACGGTGACGCGACGGGCTTGCCTGTCACTGGAGATGTTGTAAGTTTGTGGTAAGTCGAGTGAGCTTCGTAAGTAAATCTTTTTTAGCAGACGTAGATTCTGTCTGTTACAAAAGTGAGTCTAGTGAGTTTGTCTGTTACTTTTTGATACCGAAACGAAGGGATCTTTGGAACAGGGGTTGGTTATGGTTTCAACATACAAGTTACTTTTTACTTCAAGTCACTGGCAGAATATAGCAAATATTAGAGGTAAATAAAAATAAATGAGAGAATAAACCATTTTCTAGAAGTGACCACGTGTTTGAGCATATTAAGCTATTTATTTATTTATTTCAGTTCGGTTTCAGAGGAATTTTCTCCCACGGACCCTCCGATTGTGGAATGAACTCCCTGCCGTGGTTTTCGCAATAGGCTATAACATGAGGTTCTTCAAGAGGGCACTGAATAGGTTTCTTAAGGGTCGGCAAGACGCGTGTATTGCCCCAAGTGTTGCAGGCGTACATAGGCCACGGTAACCGCTTACCATCAGGTGGGCCGTGTGCTTTTTTGCCACCGTCGTGGTATAAAAAAAAATTGCATTATTAATTGCGCATGACAATTATATACAAACAATATGGTCTCTGAATAACACTGCATTTAACATATATTATATGGCAATCATCATGTTACCAACGTCCACCTATGCCGTATACATCGCGACTGTTTCAACAATAAATTGAGAGCAGATCAGCTCCACATCGTGAAGTATAAAGAGCTCCCAAACTGGTTTTTATTAGCACACGGCAGTGGCCCGAGAGAGCGCGATGGTTTATTGGATAAGCGTCGTGACCAAGGTTTTGGGTTCTATTCCTGGTTTACAAACATTCATATACCTGTTTGGTAGGGCTTGTGGGCGTTTTGAACATTTTCTGTAGAGTTGTGACGTAAGATTTGTAGATTCAAGGTTTGTGTTACGATGTATTGTAGTTGAAAGTGGTGCATTTTATGTTATAGAGAGTGGGCTATACATCTTTATTGCTGTAATATTAATATCTGGTACATTCCTACATTATTGCTTTCGATTTAACTTGGAAAAAATATAATTATTCTGCTTTTGACATCGATATTTTTTATGGTATAATCCGGTAAACCAGCAGACGGATCACCTGATGGTAATCAATCGGCGTCGCCTATGCACACCTAGAACACCAGAGGCGTTACAAGTGCGTTACCGGCCTTTTGGGGATTAGGAATTTGAGGATTCTTGGAATTCATAGATTGGGGAGATTTGGGTAATTGGGCCGACGGTAAACTCACTCACACGACGAAATATAACGCAAGCGTTGTTTAACGTCTATTTTCTGTGAGGCCATGGTATCACTCACGGTGGACCCGGTCCATTCGTGCCGAAGCATGTATCTCTCACACTTAATAAAATTAATAGTTTAAACGTTAAAGTAAAATAGTAGGTATGGTGTTGGTTGCATTATTAATTAGAAACTTATAAGTAAACTCGTTCGTTTTTGTTAAATTTATAAAGACAGAAATCCATATTAATCCATTGTGATAATGATAAGCACTCGATCTAAATTTTGATTTATAATATGTCAAAGCTTATCTTTTAAAACTTGAATAGTATAAAAGCTTAAATCGTTAGGTGTATAAACTTAGTTCTTTTTCAATCTCTTTAACTGGAGTTAGGTGTTACATTGTTCTCACACAATCGAACCAACAAAACTATGTAATTAGAGAATTGTATTGTAAACCCGATTGATAAAAAGTAACCTATGGAGTTTCTTGTTCGGTCTTCTCCACAGGAATCTTCACCTTGGAATGAGCAATTAGCTTCACATCTAAATTTTTGTTGTTGACGTTCAAAAGTGCCTTCTTGTTCTAATTGATATAAATAATTTTACTTTGACTTTGACTTACATATACCTAATATATTATTTTTTATTTCCAATATAGATTTCTACACATTGGACTTAAAAAACTCAATTGGAATGTAAAATATTTTCAATAGAATGATGATGAGAAATGAAAAAAGATTTAAAATATGGATATGGGATCCTAGTGTACTGCCAGAATATCTATAATTGCGTAATTATTGGGTAGGGAGAAATATAAATAATTGGCAACTAATATGAGAAACTATAACCTTGAATCAATATTTTAATGGCTGAATCAAATTCTTCTCTACTTGCTTAGGTACTTATTATTAATTAAGTAAATGATTTATGTCCTGATTTAATTCACGTTCATAAGACCCATTAACAGTTTAGGGGACTTCTAGATAACTATAATACGGATTGGAAACGCGTTTGATCAATTAATATCATGATGTATAGAAGTTTTCAAGTTTATTTGACATATTTTTAGATATAACATGGCGTCTAGCATTGTGCCTTGCATTTGCTTACCTTGTGTAAATAGTTTTACCTATTACTTACAAATCTTTAGTTGCGTAGTTGCCAGGGTGTGAAAAATAAAAACTAAATTAGTCCGTCAGTTAGATAATGAAAAAGTATTGTACAGTGTACATGTATTTTTTATATTCTCGTATAAAGTTAGGAGTTAGGAGTGGGAGGTTCGTTACGTCACAAAGTGGTACAAAATGCAGCACGTTGTGACGTCACACGATATTTCAAATTGATATATCGTCAAAAGTATTTCATTTTGCGAGAAAAGAAAAAATACGCGTCTAACCTTTAAATGAATCTACTAGACGGATATTCAAATTAAAATTTGGTAAACTACTCTATTGTAGGTACTGCAAGTAGGTTTAATCTACTTCTTTGAGATATAGAGACGTGATTTCACCTAGTTAACTTCATTCAATGATATATATTCACCATCATTACCACATATATATGACGACATAATTCTTATCATAATATCTTGTTATAGCTTGTGAGATGAAGTCAAACTTAACTTAAAATGAATGTTACAACAATGATGATGTCTAGTGATAATATAATATGTTACTACAATCGAGTATATAGGAACCTAGTCCTTATTAGATATATATGTATATGTTACGGGTAATGCTAGAAGGTGGAGTAAACCTAGGTTTATCCGGGTTGACTTAGTATTACCCAAGCTACTTGGGTAAAGTCCGAATAATAAGTAAAATAAATTTTAATTCGAGGTTTACCCATCCTCACCTAGGTCTACCCAACTCTGGCTGGGTAATGTAAAAAATTCGTCTAATTAATTAGTGAAATGAAAATCCAAGGGCATTTTAAACATTTATTATTTAAAAAATCATACAAAACCGAACGTAATCGCTTGAAAAACATAAATTTAATAGCAAAAAGTAATAGCGGTCGTTGTTATTAAAATTGATATTATTTATTTGAGCAAGACAAACTGCTGTGACATTTTGAATTGCAATATTTTCCTGCTGCTTTGCATGAACACTTCTTTGTGGCACATTTTGTTTTGCAATTACACCTTTTATAACCCTGGCCTCCTGAAAGCGACTGTTCATTTGCAAGCTCTCGTAAGGTTTTTTTTTCTGGTGATATATTTTCAATATCAATCAGTTTATCATGACACACAGAAAACTGATTCCTTGAGAACATTTCCTCAATAGTACCACGTTCGTTTCCTAGCCTATACAGATCATCAGCTTTTTCTATAACTGCCATAAGCACGTTCCGAAATTCGCCTCTTCCTCTATCGACATCTGGTATCTGGACTCTTACCGTATCTCCAACAGAACATGGAGGAAATTTTAAATTAGATAAGGCTTTCATTTTTTTAGCTTGATTTTCTAAGTTCAATCGGGCAGATAATCTATATTCGTTTATATTTTGTTGAGTAGTACAAATTTCACACAAGTTTATTTCTTGTGTACTTGTGCCTGGGTTCATACATCTACAACACTCCATTTCGTCTTTCTTTTTGGCAGTTTCTTCTGAATTTATTTCTAGTAAAACTTCCCTTTCACCTTCTTTTGTGTTTAAAACTTCTGTTTCGATTTCGTTTCTCATCTCCTTGTTCTGTAAGTGATAATTCTGTGAGTCCAGCTCTAGATTAAGTAAATCTTCTTGAGATTCTTGTCTAGATTCCGGTCCCTCTTCTTGGGATTCTGGACTAGATTCTGCTCCGGTAGTAAATTCCGTCAACATTTTCTCGAGCTCTTCCTCAGTGTGAATACTGGCAATAACTTCTTTTGGAAGAGAAGACGACGCTAAACCCACCTTGACATCACTACTGAACATGGCGGTATAAGGAGCTCGTTTTATTCCATCGTGGAATGCCCTATTTTTCATTAATTGTACGAACTTCAAACCTTCTGACCAACGCTTACAATTTTCGTCGTTCATCCACGTCATAAGCATATTTTGTACGTCTTGATTTGCTCTTTCCACACTACCTTGAGACTGACTATGGCGAGGTTTGCCATGTACTATTTTCAGACCACTCCACATCGAGCACAACTCTTCTATTACATGATTTGCAAACTCGCGGCCATTATCTGATTGAAGAATTGAAGGTGCGCCAAAAATACAAAATATGTCCAAAAGCTTATAAGCGACTTCTACGGCTCGTTTAGATGTTAACGCGCGCAGCTGTACAAACTTTGTCAAATGATCTTGATAGACCATTATGAATTTGAAGTCGCCGTCAGGGGTAGACTGCATGTCAATTAAATCTACTTGACAGCGACTATTCATTTCTGTTGACAGCAATGGTTTGACAACAATTCCTTTTTTGGCAGACTTTAACTTTTTTTGGCATGGTTCGCATAATCGTAAATATAATTTTATTACTTCTTGAGTAACATTTTTATATATTTTTTTAAATTCTTTTTCCATTCGATGTTTTCCTCCATGTCCAACAGCCAAATGAGTTTCATGCAAAATATCGAACATTTCATCGTTGGTCACGTAATATTTAATTGTTGTCTCACTTGACGATAGAGGAGCAATCAGTTTCTCGATGCCACTTACCGAGCACAAATCGAAACGCTTCAATCGCCGGTATTGTAAAGTAGTTTTCGATTTAGCTTCTTTTGCACTTTTCACCGAATTAATTATTTCCAAATACTGTTCGTTACTGAAGTAAAAAGAATTTTAACCCTTTCGCTGAGAATAACTCTTGAAATTTTGTATCAAAACACTCTCGAAAAGTACGTGCACTCTGTTCGGGCGCCATTTTGTCACTAAGCAAGCGGCGTGGCCGCGTGGGCGGGGAATCGCGGGGAGGCGCAAGCGGCGCGGGGGAATGCGGGCCCCCGAGATTTACGCCACGGCACGGGTTCGAAATTACGCAACGCCTAACATTACCCAGCCAGAGCTGGGTAGACCTAGGTGAGTATGGGTAAACCCCGAATTAAAATTTATATTACTTATTATTCGGACTTTACCCAAGAAGCTTGGGTAATACTAAGTCAACCCGGATAAACCTAGGTTTAACCCACCTTCTAGCATTACCCGTAACATATATATATTGAAATGAAGTTATAAATTTATCAGAATGTATAGGCCATTAAGTACAGTTTATGATTATGCAAAGTTTGCCTTATTTATATGTGTAGTTTAATTAGTTCCAATCTAGAACTTACATGTTAGGAAAGGTGAGAAGTCTAGTAACTATTGCCTTTTATTGTCCATAAACTATAACTTTATGTATCGTATGTTTTATTGCTTTCATGTGTTAGAATAAGGTAGATATACAAATGTCTGATGACTGTGTCTCTGTTTGTATTATTATTCCATATATTTATTTAAAATTCTCTATAAATTACATTTTTAAATACTACTTACAAAATAAATAAAAAAATAATATTTAAAAATATAAAAAATACGAGCCGACCAGTAGCGGGAGCATGGTCCAAGCTACCGGTGGTTAGGGTATTATTATTATTATTTTTAACTTTTTCAGTGAAATTCCACATATCCATTGCCTTTTTAAAAATCAAATGGTGAATCAACAGCTAAGATTAAGCAGAAAAATAGTAACATTGAGCCACTTACAGATTCACACGAATACTGACTAAATAGATAACAGCTAAGACACAATTAAAATTATAAATATATCAAAAACAGTAGGCACACAGCAAGAAAATAATTTATAGTAAAAAAAGGTGAATACATGTTAAAAAAAAGGACAAAAATCAATTATTAAAAACTCTTCACTTAGGCATCATAGTTCTAGCTTTTCACAGGCTTGTACAATACAATAGAAATAGCTTCCAGAGAGCTATTTCAAAAAGTAACTAGATAGTCTATTTTTGAGAAAATTATCTTATACAGAGTTATAATAAATCACGAAGATTTTTCTTATGAATACATGTAAAAAAGTCGACTAATACAAAAACCATACATAGAGGTACATCAAAGTTACTAACATAACAAAAGCAAATGCATAAGTATCGCTTACAAACAATACATCGAGCTTACATACACGTCTCATACACTTTACATACAAAACTTAAAAGTAAATAAACCTCAGCCATACATACATACATACATACATACACATACAATATCGAATGCGTAGTTCGGTAGTAGGACAACTAACTCTTGAACAACCGGTTACAAACTTACGTCCTTTATTTGCGTTCGATGTAGACTTTATAATCACTACAGTTATGACTAAAATCCCTTGTTTGGTTAGTTATTTAAGGTTGTTTTCGTCTCGCCATCGTAAAGGGCATGAAGAGTACGTAACTGTTCTTCAGACTTATTTAGACGTCGAGTTTTGAAATTAAGTTGAAATTTTTCGACTTTTAAAGGGAAGAGATTGATGGTTTATGGGTCCTGATGATAAATTGGTATTCAATTACGTTTTAATATTGTTGACCCCCTTTTTCGGGGTTTACGTATAGTGTTTGTGGGTTGTTGAGACCTTTTAGTTATAGGTTTAAGGTTATACTTAGAATGGCATTGACCTCTCATTGGCAATGAGTCTGCAAGTTTTTGTTTGTGATCTAATTATGAAGTTGTTGGTTGATTTAGGTATTTGATTGATATGTGTGATCAGTGTGATCACCAATGATTGCTTTGATGTCTTTTTTTTAAGTGGGGAAAATCATCCAATGACTTCTACCACCTGGGTGAGGCGGGAGGGAGTGTCAGATTCTTACTGACTAAAAACCACCCCGTTCCTACTCCTGCACTTCGAGCCGGAGCCCCGGTAACTCGTTAGATTCTCCGTGGCTCCGTATCGGCATCAGCCCTATTGGGCTCCATCTGTGGTGATCTGATGGCACATTGAGGCGCGCGCGGAACGTGACGCGCCGTATGGTCGATGTCGTCGAACGAATCGTATCGTCGAAATCTCAATAAAATGTACGTTATAGGTAGCAAAGAATATTACAAGACTTACGAATATCTAATCTCATGACAAGATTTTACGTTATATGAACTTTTACCAAATTTAATGTGTGTACAAATTTCAGTTAAATCTGTTGAGGATATCTGCCTCATAATTAAGTTGCAAGATCGTAGAGACTTTACACATTTACATTCAAGCATACATACCTCACCTCAACAGCCTACCTGCTGAGCAAAGCCTCTTCTCACATGGAGAAGGTGTGAGCATTAATCACCACGCTTGCTCAATGCGGTTTGGCGATTTCAAACTTATAATTAGAAATTATAAGACCAGGTGTAATGGGCCTAGATAAATAACAAGTCCATATAACTCGGAATAAGTCACTTCGGTACTTACCGTTGGTAGGTTTCAAACCCGCACCCTCATACATACAATGCAAGATAAACAAAAAAAAGTCATGAACGCCGAACATAGTTGAACACTACCTACATTAAAATCACCCAAACATTCACAAGTTGCAACTGCCAACGGACTGTGAGAGTAAATCCATAGAAGTTTTATTTTCAATAACATCAATGAAAGCCGCACAATAGTCGAACGAGACTCACAGTCCGCTGGAACTCTAAACACAATTCGAACACCGCCACCATCGATTTGTTGTCAAACTACCAATTTCCTGAACACATCGACTATGAAAGATTGCTTCCTCGTCCAACACCAACTCTGCAGGCTCCCGAACAAACATAGCGCAATATCTCAAGTTACTTCGACAAGCTATACGAATATGATGTTTAAAGTGTGAAGAAATGTGTTTAGCCAAGTTTTTTTATACAGGGTGTAAACGGAACGTTGACAAGAAAGAAATAGTTCTTATAATTCTAATTGTTTTTGTTTTCGTGTTATGCAACATCAGCCTTGAGCAGATTACAACTATTATATCTTAAAAGATTGACTGCCTCGTTGGCCAAGTGGTCGCAAGTGCGACTGTCGGGCAAGGGGTCTCGGGTTCGATACCCGGGTCGGGCATAGTATTACTGGGTTTTTAAATATCTCAGTAGCAGCACGAAGTCTGGAAATGTGCCCGGCATATGGCAATAGACTCACCCCCTATTACATGGGACTCATGACATAAATAGTGAATAGTGGTTGTGACATTGTACAGTGGTATTAAGTGCCATAATGTGCACCTCTGCTTACCCCTTCGGGGGTAAAAAGGCGTGATGTTATTTTATTTAATTATGTATAACATAAAATAATCATTTAATTTCTTACTTTTATGAAAATAAACTTATATTTTGTACTTGATATAGATGCATATATTAAAAATGATGTAAAAAAATATGCTAGAACTATCTATTTGGGATATTTATGGGTCACATTTAGAAGTATGTGATCGGTGATCGAACTTGCCACCGCTCTGTGACAAAGCAGTTATAAACATTATATACTGTGATTATATTATATTCATAAAAGTAGAAGTTACACTAGTTATATTAGTTTTGTGTAAATAACTGCCAAAACACTACTTAATCAAGTCGTTATTTGAAAACATCAAAACCTGTTTAAAAAGTTTACAATAAACACAAATTCCTACTTACCAATTGTCCAAACCACACATTACCCAGTATGCGACCAGCGACCAATATGGCGACTAACAATATGGCGGCTAAATCATTTCCAATTTCGAATAGAAAATAACGCACGAACATTAGAGATCAACAACGTTTCCAATTATGAATCCGTAACCGCAACAGGTAGGGTAGGACCCCAGGCATCGTGGAATACAAGAGTTACCAATTATTGTCCCTAGTTCGGACATACGCGTATGCCATTGGCCCCAGGCTTCTCGAAGGTTCCATTTATAGCAGTGATACGCTTTTGATCTGCAAAGGCTTTATTTGACCTGAAATTGCTCTCTTTGAAAAAGGTTACGTGGCTCGTTGAACTGGCGTTAGCTGCTATTTTCTGATCTACCAACCAATTTAAAATCTGTAATGGATTACTTTGAGAATTTACTGAAAAAATTTAGCGAGAAAATAATTTTGGAGGTCTCTGTAGGTGGTTTCTCAAATCTTTACGGGGATAAAAACATACTATTCTTTACAAGAACATGTCAGATCGTAACAATTTAAAAACAATATAGTAATACACGCTAAAAAGACAAACAAAGTATTATAATTATTCTGAAAACGATAAGTTAGTGTTTAACTTGGAATTGGAAGTAGCAGTAATTAATATAATTGTATTATAAATCTACATAGGTATTCAATACATCGATAAAACACATGTATAGTTTGTAATATTTCAATCATCACACGATAACAGATTAGTTATTTGAAGTCTTCAAATACTTTCAAATAGTTGAAGAATACTTACAGATAGTTTGCTCGCATAACTTTAACTTTAAAACAAATACCTAATTGATGCTGAAGAAAAGAAAAATTTCGAAGTAACACAAGTAAAGAGATCAGAAAAACTAAAGGGCGAACTGACTGGGAGTCGAGAGTTGAAAGTTTCCGCGCGTTGAGTGAGTGCCTCTAGAAGTAGAAGTTGTTTCGACTTCCTAGCAGACGTAAGTAATCGGTAACATCGGTTCTATCCACTCGTGTGACAGTCAATTGTTCTTTGAATATGGAATTTTATTTTTCTAATGATGTTAATTTATGTGTGTATCTGGATAAGCTGTTAGACTAAAATACGTTGGTTCGTGTATATGGTAAAATTAATTTTATCATTGTTATTCCGATTTGAAACAGATGTATGTGGTGAGGGTAGAGATAAAATAAGAGTCATCAGTCAAGAAGTTGCTGCTGAACAAGATCCTTAATGAAATCCCATATCAAGCACAAAATTTCTGACTAAATAAAATACCTATAAAACGTTTTTAGAAGTTTATTGAAAGTTAAAACTTGTTAGAGGTCTCGAGACGTTTGATTGACAAAATCGAACCTCAGTTAAAACATGATTTCTTATACACAGAATAACAGACAAGATGAAAATCTTGTTCTAAATCATAACTGTCTGAGGCATCAATAGTTCAATAGTCGATGCCATCAAGAATGAATAGATTTTAATAATACAAACGCAAACAGAACGGCTCACGACGGGTGGTATTGCGACAACGGGTATTCAGATTCTATTCTCAGCTGATGCAGTTACTCTGGTGATAACCATGACACAAAACGATGATTTAAAGTACTTGGAAGTACAATAAAGGTAGTTTCGTGGTTGGTAACTCGGCTGGTGGAGCCGCATGATGTAGACTAAAAAATCGGTATGTCACCTTCATTAGTATTTTTGTAATTTAAGCAATAATTTACCATCAGGTGGTAAGGTAAGTTCTGTTGCTACTGATACATAACACACATAACATCACGCCTTTTTATCCCCGAAGGGGTAGGCAGAGGTGCACATTATGCCACTGTACAATGTAACACCCACTTTTCACTATTTATGTTATGAGTCCCATGTAATAGAGGGTGAGCCTATTGCCATATACCGGGCACAATTCCAGACTCCGTGCTACTACTGAGATTTTTTTTAAAAACCCAGTAATACTTTGCCCGACTCGGGAATCGAACCCGAGACCCCTTACCCGGCAGTCGCACTTGCGACCACTCGGCCAACGAGGCAGTACTTTAAAAATACTTAATAAACTACCATTTATGTCGGTTTTCCTGCATCTATCTGACAGATAAGACCTGCTTATAATGATAGAGAATTAAATACATTGAGCTTATTATGTTACTCGACAAATAGTTTATAACTTTAATACTTTTGTGTTTAAGAGACAAAATATCATCTTATTATTATACTTAAGCCATTTTTCTAGATTCATTACCGAAAATGAGGATTTGGAAGTCAAATAAACCAAAATTAGACTTCACTCTGTCTTGAAATCGTGTACCTTTACCACTGCACCTAGATGGCTAGGAGGTATCACAGATAATCAGATATGAAAAACAGTGAAGTGAGTAAGCGACTTCTAAATCCACCTCCAGATATAAAAGATCGTGATAGGTCAGACCAGGTCCCGTCGACACCTCCCTTTCACCATCCATTGATAATTATGGCGCCTGTGATAACAGATTACTGTTAAAAGTCACCACGAACTGATTTTATAACCAGTTTATTTGATAAATGATTTAATGGCAGTTAAAATTAGAGGTGAACATAGTTAACTGTTCAAATATAACTAAAGATCAAACGATACCTGTCACTGGTCGCATTAACCGATCACTCAGGATTAACATTATACTGTGTCTTAGTGAAGTGTGCTCGCAAGATGATAAAGTTTTGTTACGTTTTATGTAGGAAATCTGGGGCAATATAACATTTTAACTGATATCTGATGTATATAGAGCTAGTAGTAATATTCACTTGCATGTAGTTAGCACAGAAGCTTTGGGAACTGTAAGATTTTTAAGGTCTTAGGGTACGTACATATCTGACGAATGCGCCGATCGCAGGCGGCTCGCGAGCGATGTATTCGCGGAGCAATCATCACCCTAAGAAGTTGGCTGTCTGATTACTCTGGTTTAGTCTTATCGATATCATTTACTCTATGAAGATTTAATCTGTGAGTATATTAAATTCTATAAGATTCCTTTTACATTACATCGATTGCCAATCATCCTTTGAGGAAAGTTGATACTAAATTAAACTAAGCAATTTATCTACTTCATCATTTAAGTTACACATTCTTCGCTTCAATTCATAATAATACTTCTGGAACTAGAATTGTTTTTATTAATTTGCCAGATTTTACGCATCTACCAATCCAACTAATCTCAAAAACGAAAAACAATAAACTGACACCATTCTGCCAAACAACCAAAAACCATAATTCACGGGCCCATAAAAATCCGGCGTAACATGCCTGCCGATCCGCTGACTGCTAAGTCGTAAAGCTAAATAATCCTAACGCAATCAGTATCATTAAGGGCCAAATGTAATACGTATGTATCGTAAATCAATTTTAGGGTACCGCCGTGTGTTATAAAAATTGTAACGAGGTTTTATTACATTCGGGTTCTGCATGGTACTTGTAATTGGGACTGTTAGATGATACTGATATCGATGCAGGGGAATTTTTATGGTGTCATGTTAAATATCAGTTGAATATTTGTAAAATTTTAAAGCTGTAGAATGAAATGATTTTTTAAAGTGATGGGATGTATAGCGTTGTTCAAAGCTAAGAAGGGCGAATACCTGAATTCGAAAACATTTGTTTCAAGTGAAACAAGTGAATTTATTTCTGCAAATAGGCTACAAGGCAGCACTTTTACACGTAAATTTTATCAAGCGATACTTCATCAAGTCGACATTTCCTAACTGACTACTCTGAGAAGAAATGCTGAAACAAACTCAGAGGTCCGTCTCTTTTAAAGTCCAGACAATATGTATAACAGATTATGTGTGAGAACCGTGCAAGTTCTTTCTGTAGTGGCCTTTTGAAGAAAGAACCACAACAGTTTGAGCGGACCTGTTCTGAAGGCAGTACGCATGTGTCGGTTTTTTCGATCCCGAAGTTTACTAAAACAATGTACAATTTCTGAAACTACACAGCATGAAATCGCACCCAATTTTGTTTGATGACACAGAATGGTTATATGACATGGATAAGTGCTTCTAAAACGTAAGTCATAATCATTATAGAGGTAGTTAGAGAAACCTTCATCAAAAAATTTTATTATGACTTAACCCCCTGAACATTTTACGTCACAAACATCTTATCATAGAGTGTAAAACCCATATAATTGTAAGTGGTCGACAATAAATCAGGGAACTGTGACGTCACTGTACAATGCGAGCAATTTGTCATCAATATAGTCGAAGAGAAAGCAACAAGCTTCTGTGTAGATAAACGAAAATGCTGTAATTTGTTGTCGTTACAAGACTCCTTAATTTTCGGGACAAAGATTAACTAGAAGATGTGTGATGACGTAGAAATTAGGCATAAAAGTTTGCATCAGTTATGAGAAAACTCTATTTACATTTTTAGGTATTATTTTAAGTTTAATCAGCTATTGCTGCCTCGTTGGCCGAGTGGTCGCAAGTGCGACTGGCGGGCAAGGGTTCTCGGGTTGGATTCCCGGGTCGGGCAAATTTTACTGAGTTTTTAAAAATTCTGAGTAGTAGCCCGGAGTCTAGAATTGTGCTCTGTATATGGCAATAGGCTCGCCCCCTTTTACATTGCACTCATAACATTAACAGTGAAAAGTGGGTGTTGTACAGTGGCATAATGTGCACATCTGCCTACACCTTTGGGGATAAAAGACGTGATGTTATGTTATTATGTTTAATCAGCTTTCTAACCCAACATAAAAAGTCATATTGTGTTTAGCAAAATCGATTAAACGTCCTATTGTAACCTTGCTACAAGTCAAAATTATATTTCTACAAACAGAGAAAGTGTTAAACAGCAGTAGACCTCGACAATCATACAATAGGTGTTTAAACAGTCGATGTAAATGTAATCTTTTGGTTTCAATTTCGATATATGATCTCTGAACCAACGCGTCAAATTGATTGACATTTTGACATAACACGATTTCTACTCAAAATTGCCAACACAGAATAACATTCAAAGAAGTGACAGATCTCTATATTTTCCAATCATTGACCTAAATGGTTCATGTTTAAAACGAACTTTAACTTAAGTTTGGGCGTTAAAAAGCCTATTAACCTATTTCATTTGAAAGTTGCTTCACATCTAAAAGGAGAATTTCTTCAGCGCAATTGTTACTTTAGCCTTTGAAGAATAAAGTTTAAAATGTGTTTAGTGTTTCTGTGTAACGGAGTACGATAAGTGGATTCTATTGTATGTGTTCTAAATTACAGAAGCTAATAAGCTGTTATATTGTTGGGTAAGCCATTAATATTGGACTGACCTCACACTATCGATGACCCTAACAATACATTTGGTTGGGAAATGAACGTTTTTTTCTATTTTTTCACTGCCACTTGAACTGATAACGTTTGAAGTACTGTTTGATATTTGATGGCGCACTGGAAATTCATTTTAAACACAATAGAGGCTGTTGTTTATCTAACTTTTGTAATCACAAAGTTACTGCATCTTTTGTTTACTAGTGGCTCAATACACATGTTTTTTTTATATAGCATAAGCCGGTAAACGAGCAGACGGATCACCTGATGGTAAGCAATCGACGCCGCCCATTGACACCCGAAACACTAAGGCGATACAAGTGCGTTATCGGCCTTTTGGGAATTAATTCCCAATTCTGAGGGAAAATAACTGAGGATTGTGGAGGATTCGGGGATTCGGGAGACTAGCGACGGGGGGGGGATAATTGGGCCTCCGGTAACCCCACTCACACGACGAAACACAACGCAAGCGTTGTTTCACGACGGTTTTCTGTGAGGCCGTGGTATCACTCCGGTCGAGCCGGCCCGCATTCGTGCCGAAGCATGGCTCTGCCACACATACTGACTACCTTAGCTTTGCCTTTCGCATAAAAGCACGCATTATATCGTTTCATATTTAATCAAACAGCCCCCAAAAAGGTGTAAATAACAGCAACACTGTTTACAATAAAACTGAGTTTCCCTCCTAAATTAACAACATACCGGCGTCAAATGAATACCCTTTTTATTCATAACCATGAAATAACCAATAAATCTTCCCCCAAAATGAAATTAAGACATAATTTACATCTAAACCCGATACCTTGAAGCAAGCAGGTGCACCTAATTGAAAATACTAATGTAATTTTTTTGTTGCTCGTAATTAATTTAAATTTTAATGACTTTCTAATGGTTTTTTTATTAATTTATTAGGGGTGTTATAAATTTTTCGTGTTGTGCACACGATTTTAGATGAAAGGGTTGAGTTATTTCAACCCTGGAGAGGGTGGAAATTGGAATTGTGGGAGCTAATTAAAGAGGGTGATACAGACGACTTCAAATTTTGAATTCGGGTTCGTTGACTCCCCGATTGGTGAGATGTTGAGATAATGTCATGTATCTATGTGCTCTAGTAATTATATACAAATTGTGACCGTTTTTTGTTGACATACCAGTGTTCACACTCTGTGTAATCTAACTTCTATAACGTCTAACCAAGATCTAATATTTAATGTATCCTAAGACGTTGTACTCAATTAAATATTGGAGCATGCTTTTCGTAGAACCAATTCTCCATATAAGAATTGATATCAGTCCTGGTTTAAGACTTTTAATTTTAGCCTACATCCTCGACTTTAGAAACTCATTCTAGAAATTTTTTTCTATCCCTTTCTATCCCTGAACAGGTAGGCAGAGGTGCACATACCCACTTTTCACTATTTATGTTACAAGTCCCATGTCATAGGGGGTGAGTCTATTTAGATATACCGGGCACATTTTGAGACTCCTTACTGCATAACATAACGCCTTTTATCCCCGAAGTGTAGGCAGAGGTGCACCTTATGCCACTGTACAATGCCACACCCACTTTTCACTATTTATGTTATAAGTCCCATGTCTTAGGGGGTGAGCCTATTTATATATACCGGGTACATTTAAAGACTCCGTGCTGATACTTCAATTCTTTTATAACCTAGTATTACTTTGTCCTACCCGGGGAAAAAATCCGAGAGCTTTGCCCGGCAGTCGCACTAGCGACCACTCGGCCAACGAGGTAGTCATATTTTTACAATTTCTTATAAAATACTAGTACTTATACCTACACATAACAACAACGCTCTCTTAATATCAGGAAGTAACAGTTACTTATAAAACAATATGGATATTAATTAAAAAGTCAAAATACCACACGTTGCCGACACGGGGTGTTATTAGAGTCACGGTGTGAGGGCCAATTTACATAAATTGTTCAGCTATTACTTATCTGCAAAGGGTTTTATGCTTATGGTTTGTAATTCTATGCGCACATACTTTTTGCCCCAAGGGACTGTGGAAGATACACGGTATAGACCGCTTTTGCCTGATATGAAACTATCCTAATAGTGGGTTCCTAATAGTTAAAATCTATAAATTCAATAAATCTCATTTCCAAAGTGGCCATTTAGATTTATTTTCGATATCAAAAATCGATTTTAATACCCATCTAAATTCTCTACTTTATTATGAACCTGCTTTTTGACACTATTCGTGTTCCTACCACAACAGAATTAGCTAAAAAAGAGGTTGACTAAATAACAACGATATAGTTATCTTCTTGACCTCTTGAATTAACCCTTCAAACACTAAGCTGGATATTTTCCTTTCTTTTTCTTTCGTAGAAAACTTCAACATTCAAAAAAGTAAACAGTATATTAATTAATAAGCCGTAACGCATTAAATACCGCGGCTTCGTCTGTGATTAGAGTGCGAGGCCGAATTTACATACGTTGTTAAGGCGGCGGACCATTTCAAGCAAAAAAAGTAAAAAATAAATTGATTTACGATTGTTAATACATATCAGAAGAATGATAGATTACTGTCTAACCACTTTTATAGAAATGCCGTGTGAAAGTTTAATGAAAAATGCTATAAATCTTTATGATGTTATTAAACAAGCATTTTCTATGCAATCCACATGTTTGATGTTTCGCATTCGATAAGCTGTGGATTATAATGATATAAAATTGCTTTAAAAAATCAATGAAACTTTTTCCATGTCCATATAAAATTATTTGAAAAATGTATTTCTAATTTACCATTTTTGATTTGGTTTCTATCAAGAAACCAATAATAAAAACAGAAACCACATGATATTCGAAACTGTCTCATCAACGCTTCCACGAAAATTAACAAAGCAAACAAAAAGTTATCAACAATCAAGTAAAACATTCAATTCCACTAAAACTGTATCAGTAATTTCCGAGAAATGTGCCTTAACATATACACTTCGCGAACTATTTAATTATACGCCGACAAAGCGAACACATCGCATCGATCAACAGAGTCGACATTGCTACAACACTAGTGAAAAAAATAAAGCGTTGTTAACCCTAATAACATCATGGGTCATTTAAGGCACAATTAAAATAGCTTGATAGTTGGCAAGTGGACTGTTACATGTTAGATTGTAAGGCAGAGATCTCAGATAGTGGACTGCTGGTAATGTTGCTTGAACACATCATAATTTTGAAGTGATGATTCTTAACGGGACACATAGAATTACCTACATCCAAAATCATGACTTGGAACTTTGTATAGCGTCAACAATAAGGATTAAATATGAATCTAGTAGATCTTATAACTTAGCATAATTACGTGAACAAGATCAACAAATACATGAAGCAAATTCCAAGTAAAAATGAGTTCTTTACAGTAAGCTATTTCTAAGTATTAGAGTACATAGCAATGCTTCTGATAACGAACTCTGAGTCATTACAATGCAGTCCAAGGAATGTTACAGGGTGTTTTGAACTTCATAATACCGAACCATGACACAATTTGTCAACAAACTAATTTTAATACCACTCGGAATGTTACACAACGAAAACTAAAGCACAAATAATTTTTCAACACTCCAAACCCCACTTCAGCTACGGCCCTTCTTATTTATTAATATAAACAATTAGGCAGCTATTTATCACTAACGCACATCGTTCCACGGTGAATACATATTAACACTACAAACGTTGCATTTATAATTATGATAAAACCCACTCAGTCGTTCCCGTACTTTTGAAATTAATTGCGGGGGTCACGCGAACCCACCGTTGTTTTTTAGGGTTAAGTTGGTACGATCGATTGACACTAGGGTTGTGGTTATCACCGTAACCTACTTACTTTTATTTAATTAGATTTTTACTGTTCTATCATTTGTATTGTTTTTTTTATTTTTATAGCCTATTGTGTTCCTGTTAATTTCCGTTGTGATTTTAAATGGGTGGTTGTTTTAACACCTCTGCAACAATGGTGTGTATTAACTTTATGATTGTGTAACAGTTAATGGTCTGGACAGCGTCAGGGGTCTTGTAGACAAAAGCGCGACTGATGACTATGTAGTGGATTTGACTCCTCGGTCGAGAAATGTTTATGAGTTTTTACCTGGGTGATTTAATCCAAAATGAAGAGTTATGATTTTTATCAAATAAAGTAGGTATATTCGTTATATTTGTTTGAAGTTAGTCCGCAAAATAGCTTATTATGAGCTTGTTTATGTTCGACCAAACAGTCTTAAAGTCACAATAGACATTTAACCTTCAAAAAGTTCAGGTTTCTGTAGCCTATCTTTCCATAATGTGCTCCGTTGTTACAACGGAGCCAGCAAATTAGGCAGCAAATAATTATCTTTATAACCCCTGTTTTACAAACATTGCTGTGGAAGGGTTACACCTAAGTAAATGTTTGTAATTATGTGAACGTGTTACGTACATGAAAGGAACGGAGGGAAGCTGAAAATTGAACATTTACAAAAAATGCCCGAAAAGTTAATGTCTAAATCTTTTGATAAAATGGTTGGTTGATCTTTGGTGTGGGTTGGGGAAGTGAAAGTAATATTATGATTTACGGCTTTGGTATCACCCTTATTCATATCTACTTGTCTGTTTTTGAAATACAAGTCAACTTTGACTTTGTGAATATTTTGCAAAAAGTATTATTACGCATATCAGTAGTACCAACTTCATATCTCTACTTGTCCCTTTTTAAAAATGCAAGTTTTGCCATCATTTTTCCTTTTTTTTCTTTCTTTGCAACTTTAAGTTTAGGACAATTTATACAGGGTTCAATTTCTGGATCTAATTAATAGGATTTTTGATTACAAAATGTTTCAACAATAATAACATAGAGTCTATGAATGAGCTTGTGGAGTTTGTTATTTAAAAAAAACCGGCCTCTTCATAGAAAAATTTGACCTTTCTTATGTTTTATTTTAACTTGAATCTTATTTTTATAACAATCACAAACAACAGAAAGTAAATAATTTCAAGCAAATACAGGGAAATGTTCTAAACTTTTAATATTCTGAAAGACATTTCTTAATAATTTACGAGTATTAGTTCAACCTTTACCGGCGCCCTTAAACTGTCAAACACCAAGCGGTCACCGGTGACCGCAACCTATTGTTCTATAGTTGTGTCTACAAAACCGGTACTTGACGAGTTAATTTTGTATCGCGATGATAACGTAAAAGGGTTGTTTAAAAAAAATGTAATTTAATTCAATCGAAATAAAATCATTGTCGACTGCAATGATCAACAAATAGGGGGAGTTTTGAACAGGAATTTTATGTATCTAAGGTGTCAATCCTCATTTAGGGTGAGGGAGCTACTATGAACTTGATGAGATCAAGTGTCCATCATTTTCGTTATCATCATCATTATGTCAATCACAGGACGACCATAGCTGATTATAGGTCATCCTTAATAGGCCGGTGGTATTCAGGAAATCATACTAGGTATTTCAAAATCATACTTTCGATCTTCGAATTTAACTCGATACCTTGTGCATGGAAGTCATGCTTACTGACTCGACTAGTATTTAATTTCATCAACAATTTCGTTCAAATTATTTATGTACCTACATAATAATAGAAACTCATTATTATTTGAATATAAACAAAGCCCCTGTTTCTAAGACGTGTCTATGACAGATGGACAAATGGAAGCGGAAATGAACACTTCCTTCGGCAAAAATGTTAAAAGGATCCCAAAGAATGGTTTTTGGAAATATGACAGGCCCAGTTTTTGGCCTTGGGGTGAACGGGTTATAATTATCTGTCAAAATAGGGGTTGATTGGACCGAATAACTACGGAGTTTAATAAATAAAGTTATGGAAAGGGATGAATGCAGTTAAGGGGATGAGCTTTCAAAGTTTCAATGATGCTGGTACCTACTTGGTCTTATTTTGGGAAGAAGTTTGTATGAAGACAAGACAAGAATATTATGATTTACATGGTATCACAAAACTGTTCAAATGTCAGCAGCAAGATCTGCCTACTCCTTTTTAAAAACGAATGGGTAACTACATTAAATCTTCAGAAAAACATTACATTTTCTTAAACAAAATAGAGACGAATTTACATTCAAACGAAAATTTCAAGTAAGAAATTTCAATGTTCTCGTTAGGTACATCTATATTTTAGAATCTACTTAACAATCCAAGATTTATAATTTCGGAATGTTCGCACCGGTGGTCTCGTCACGGTAACGCTTCGTTAACCCTACCTTGTTTCGTGTTTAATTCAAAGTACCCCCGATTGGGACCAAAACCCCTTTTGTTTACGTATTTTGTAGAAAAAAACTTTTTTCACGATCAAAAGGATAATTGGTGATTATAATCGGGTTTTGAAACAAATACGTTGCGTTTGTAAGTTTGTGAGGATATATTGGTGTGATTTTTTCTCTGTTTAATTTCGTTTCGTGCAAATTGCGTTTGCTATTGGGGTCTGAACCCGGTAATAAAGTGTGGATGTTTGTTATCTCATGTTCTTGTTAACAAATCGAGTTGGTTTTGCAAGTCGCTGTTTTTAACATTATGGTTCAGGATTATAGTTCAATGAAAACTCTAAACTAAGATTAATGACATTCGGTTTTTTAGGACTACGATTATACATATTGAAATATTCTCTAAAATAGAAATTTGTTCATTTTCAACTGCCACATAAAAAAATGGTAGTATTAAACCAATTTTCAAATAAAACTTAAATTACATAACATCAACTACTGTAAGGTCATAAACATTTTCAATAAATATTAATATTATCTAACTGAGCACACTAATGGTTTTGATATAAACATAACAAGGGAACTAGTTAAGTAAAAACACGAGTAAGTTTTGATAAAGTATTAATTTATTTCTATAATTAACAAGTCTGATCTTTGAACCCAACTTCAATTGAAACTCTAACCTACCAAGTCATTAAAACAAATGAACGCAAAACCATCGAGGCACACGTAATCACGAGTTATATTGTAAGGGTAACAAAACGCGCTTTAGTTAAGTTTCGAGTAACGTTGTAATTAGCGTTCGCTTAGTGACTGAGTATTTTGTACAGAAGTTATTGTTGTAGGTACTTCTGATTCAATTTATTTGTTCGAAATGCAGCTGTAAGGAATCTTTACAGGAAATCGTATTGTACTCATTTATGGTACAGTTATTACGGCAATTGGGCCGTAAATGTAATTGTTTCCATTCATGCAAAAACAATTGGTCCGTCGTGTTCGAATGTTGAATGTCCAGAATTATAGAATCTACCAAAATAATGCACTGTTTTGCGTGTAATAATAATTACTATCATCGAACATAATTAAATCTTGAACTACAAAGCTCGTCACGAAAACAGTAGTTGTCAGCTCCCGACACAACCAAGAACAAAATAGGTACTAGAGAAAAGAGAAGGCAATTATACAAAAATTAAATTTTCAATAACACGAAACGTCTAATGCTAGGCTTCATCAATTAAGAAAGAGTTAATTGTACATCGAAACGAAAATAAGATAATTATGAGGCAAGAGTGAATGACTCGGGTAGGCCCATTGCACAAAGTGAATTCTTAATACTGAAATTATGAACGTTTAAGACGCTTAGCACGGTTATGATTTGAAAGGGGATTTAACTAATGTTGTGAAAACGGAAGGGAGGACCTTAAAAGAGGAGTAAACGGTGCAAATGGACGATATTAATATTTAAATTTTGTCATTCGTAATGGTTTTTGGAATCTTCAAATCTGTGCGTTAAAGTCTAATGTTGTATATGAGTCTCGCTGTAAACTTTTAAATGGGATTCTTTTATGTGATTTATGATTAGTATTCAGTATAATAATGTCGTTTTGTTTTGTAACATTGAAAGCCTTTGTTTTGATTTCTACGATTTCGATTTACTGCTATTTTTGAATAGTAAATGTAATGTAGAAATAATCATATTACTACATGATTATATTGTTAGATCCGTGTAACTGATTGCAAGTATTGAAGGCATTTAACGAATTGACATCGATCTTCAAAGTTTTAGAATTCCAGAGCTCACTATCGCAAACTGTCAAGATTCGCATCACAAACCATATTCGCATCCCCACTAAGACAAGTTTGCCCACTTGAAATCTGTCAGTATTCCCCCGTCGTATCTTCCATCAGCAACAGATCCTTACCGTCTTATTGCGTCTTCTATTGCTCTACAAATACACATCGACACCTCAGTATTTGGACACATTTCTATGTCGTATCCACTAAGTCTAATGTCAATATTTGGTGTGTTCACCTCATTCCTAGTAGGCCCACACTCTCCATCTACACCTACGAGATCCCAATCTCAACCTTACTCAACCGCTATAAAGTCCACACTATCTGCAACAACAACTTTGCAAGTACATTGTAAAATATACAAACGTTACGAATAATGTTTACTTTTGCTGCGATTTTCGACTCTGTTGTCATGATTTAAGGGTGATTTCCTCTTGTTTGCCGAGATGATTTTGTTGTTACTCCTCGGAATTTTTCTTGTGAACTACCAGAATTGTTAATCTTATTTAAGCTTTGTAAGCTCTAAATAATCATTGTTTGTAAGTATGTAATTTTATCGTTATTTCGTGTGAAATGTATGTCTTTGTTAACCAAGTTATCTCCATTAGTTAATCCTTCAAACCATTTTAACTCTTATATTTAATCCTTTTAGTGTGTTATAAATTATACAGTTCTATAATTAAGGACTAAATCCTTCTCAAAAGAAATGTTCAATCCAAGTTTCTAATATTTCAATGCTCGCTAAAAGATTTCTCTATTTCTGTCTAGACATTTTCCTCAATTGGTTTGTAACGACCACTAAAATTAAAAAGAAAAACATCGACTCCTTGAAAACTTATTCGTGTTTTTCATAAATACCAAATTGCTAGAAATCCTTTGAAAGGGCATCGGTATTTTATGAAATAACTATTCAATATAAAAATGAGGACAATTTCTTGCTATGAATGAGGAGTGAAATAGCTTCCAGTCTTCAATCAGGGTCTCCACCCTATCATTAGAGGCCGGTATATTTCCAGTTCATCTATTTCTCATTTGGTATTAAATAAAACTAATAAAAAAGTATTTATGCCAATTCATCACAACCATATTTTATTTAAAAACTCAAAGTAATAATAGTAAAGTAAATACTATACCCTACTTTTATATTTAATTTTTTTTGTTTTGGTTTTAGAAGTAGAATTTTATAATGTAATTATAGAGTATTTTAGATAAATGTAGAGGTATATATGTAGTAAATAATAAGCATAAAATTATGATACAAAAATGTTAATTATAAACTTAAAAATGATACACTATCATTATTAAAAATAAAACTTTCAAATTGCATATATATGAATAATGCAATACAATACGAGGTTAATGCTACTAATGGATTATTAAAGTGCTAGAGATGATGATATTTACGCTATAGTTCTTGATCTACTTTTAATCTTAAGTATCTATATTTTATTCATATTCATATTTGCACTTCAGAATGCTGCTCTTAACTCAAAACCATATCGTGTTTGATACATATATAATGTGATATAAGTTACTGTAGCAATGATAAGTAACAATATTACACATTTACTGAAGTATTTCTTACTTTCAAGTTAGTATTTTGAGTAAGTAGTAATATACTTATAGCACCTGCATCGTATTCTAAGTTACATTATAATTTTATAATACATACATAATATCACGGTTTTTATTCTCTGATAGAGTAGACAGATACATTTATGTACCTCTACATATTACTATTTTTAATCAATTGTATCTTGTTTCATCCCAGGCATACATTGTTACGAAACAATGTAACAAGTGCAAATGACAAGCTAATCTTGTAATTTTGTCATATGAATATTAACGTTGATTGAATATAAAAAGTACTATTTGGGAATGAACCACAATTGTTCGTTGATTTGACACTAGTACTAGTCCTTAACACGACTCAGAAACTTACTAACGATTCACTAAATTCATGACCCTGGCTTGTTTGGACTTCATCTCTTAGTAATCACAAGATTTAAGAAGTTTTACGAAAATTCCGTAGACCCAGTTACTTATAGAAGTTTTCGCAAGAAATTTTCCTAAAATAACTTAGATTAACTAGATTTTGTTCATTTGTAGTTACAAAATATCAAAAAAAGAATCAATGTAGCTCAATTTGAAGCCGCCCACGCTTGCTATATACTGGCATATCGCTAACTGTCCTAATAACTGCCCTATGGTGTTACTAGCATAAAAATTAGACCCGTTTGAACTGCTAAGTAAAATGTAAAGCGTCATAATGTATTTGCTAGTTTGGTTATCGTTTTTAGAGTTTTGTTGATGTAGTTATCAGATGTTTAATGAACCTAATGAATACTTCAGGTATTCAGATACATGTATATTCATGTATTTAAATAAATAACGATAAATTATCTTAGAAAGTCTTGAAAGGGCTCCAGAGAGAGGAATTTCCGGATAATATGCGCCGTGTCCAAAAGTTCTTCTTTCTGCATCAGGCCCTTGACCCAACCATGTAACGCTAGCCTACTTAGGTGTTGGTCGAGGGTTTTTGCAATGAGGCCATTAGCAGGTGCGACTATCGGCACACTGATTGCTGAATCTGCACTCCACATGTCAACAATCTCATGCTATATCATAGCAGCAGAGCTAAATCAAGAAATACAGTTACAAGTCAAGTACTGTTTAAGTTATTTACCTATATAATTATTATTATTTAATTGACTGTCTTGTTGGCCGAGTGGTCGCAAGTGCGATAGCCGGGCAAGAGATTCGATTTCCGGGTTGGGCAAAGAATTACTGTTTTTTTTTAATCTCAGTAGTAGCACTGAGTCTGTAAGTGTGCCCGGTATAATGGCAATAGGCTCACCCGCTCTTACATGGGACTCATAACATAATAGTGAAAAGTAGGTGTTACGTTGTACAGTGGCATTAACTGCCGTATAAAAAGGGGTGATGATGTTATGTTATTATTTGTAACAGCATCGTTGTTCAGACGATACGATGATACGATTTAATAATAAGATACGCTATATATACGATATTTTTTATACAACTTTAGACATTGTTTCCAGTGCAGTTTAGATTTCGGAAATATTCAGTAAATGCCTATTTTTTTAAATATAAGTACAGAATATATTTTTTCTAAGGGGTGAAAATCGAATGACTGCTCCCGTCTGGGTGAGGTGGGAGGGATTGTCAGACTCTTACTGACTAAAAACCACCCCGTTCCTTCTCCTGCACGTCGAGTCGGAGCCTCGGTTACCCGTCAGGTTCTCCGCGACATAAGTACAGAATAGGAATTAAATTATGAGTCTCTTTTACAATTTCCGACAAACAGTTGTGCTGATACGTTTTTGCATCAACGCGCAAACCATTTTTATATCATTGACATAAAAATTAAAATGCTAACTTTATCCATTCATTAATACTAACGTTATGCTAATGTAGAGGTATTGTGTGCCTTATTTTTATATCTTGGTTGGTATTTTTGTGTCTTGTTGGTTTTCTGCGAGGCCGTGGTATTAGGTACTTCAGCCAAGCCAGTCGATTCATATCGAAGCATAGCTCTCCCACGCTTTATTCTTCTATCGGCTATACCTATAAATTGGTTCTTTTTTTTTTCTTTTTTTTTTTTTTTAAAAAAAACGTTGCCCCACACTAGGATTTTCTCCTGTGTCGTGGGTGCGTTTACAAACATACAAGTTCACATACACAATGACACCCAGACCCGGAACAACCCTTTGTGGATCACACGAAGTGTTGTCCCGTGCGGGAATCGAACCCGCGACACGTTGCACGGCAGCCGGTTGCCCAGCCACCGCACCAACCGTGCAGTCAAGTCAAGTTCTTATCTGTCTGTTTGATAGAGTAAAATAAAAATAATAATAAAAAAATAAGAAAATTTAAGCCAATCAATACATACTTACTACACTACTTTTAACTTTATTATTAGTAGTGATCACTATCAAGATATTCTAAGTCGTTACCGATCATGCAATTGATACCAACCCCACACTATCATCGAGAAATACTTAAACATTTCCATCCCAATTAAAGTTACAGAGATTACAAACACGAACACCCTGTATACACATAGCGGGTGTGTAAAAAAGAGACTGATGAGCCGTATAATAGCTACAGCTCCTATATATGGATATTACGAGGGCCGTAGAGGTCCATAAGGCAGACATTTAAAGTACCTTTTCACACCTTTGTCAAAGGACTAATAAAAAGAAAAAAATCTTTATATCTTAAATGACTGTAAAGGTATTTTGAATGTGCCGACGAAACGTTTTACTGTGTATTTACTGAGGGCTCGTCACTCGAAGGTAAATTAGCTATTGATAAACCCTCTCCGCTTGCTGTTAACTGATAAACGATATACTTTTAGACCTTGAAAGATCTTTTAGATATTTTTTGTAGTCCCTGAAGAGGTATGGTAATACATTCTTTTAAACTACTATATAATTTGGTTTAATAATAGATTTTTGTCTGGAATAACATGTAGGCTTTTTTACTTGTTTCAAAGACGAAGCCTTGCCAGCGGATTAGGCTAGATTATTATCTACCCCCTACTGGGTGTTATTAACATGAACATAACATATAATCACGCCTTTTATTCCCGAAGGGGTAGGCAGAGATGCACATTATGCCACTATATAATGTAACACCCACTTTTCACTATTTTTGTGATGGGTCCTATGTGAGCCTACTACTGAGATTTTGTTCTAAAACAAGTAATACTTTGCCCGACCCGGGAATCGAACCCGAGACCCCTTGCCCGGCAGTCGTAATTGCGACCACTCGGCCAATGAGGTGTTATTAAACCATTTGTAATTGCTATACACTACAATGTCTCTGGTGTTTAGGCACCCTGTCTGTGTGTCTCTGTCACTAGGCAGCTTTAAACGTTGTTGCTACCGAAAGAAATATAAAAAATTACATGAAATATTTATATAGAAATAGACGAAAACAATGTATTAATTATTATGTTTTTCGGCTTATTCACGTAATTATTTGACGAGAATGTCGACTACTTTCAAGCCATGCTAGAGGCTCAAATTCATGAACAACATTCCGCGACCCGCGACGCGGCGACTGTCGCCCTTCTACGAAACAAGTCGAGTTCCTCGTCAAATAATTACGTGAGTATAAACCGAAAAACATAATAATTAATTGAGTATGTCTCACGAAAGTTATACCATAAATGTAGAAACAATGTAATTATATATATCTCTCTCTTCTCTCTTGTTTTACAAATATGTTCAAGTTAGTCCCACATATGCAAAACTCCAGCCGTTAGTATAAAAGTATTAAAAATCAAGATACTAGTAATCTAAAATACTGGTGGACATCGTCCCCTCGATTGAATATTATTAGAATAAGCAGCTGTGCCGGCATTGCACCTGGTACAAAGTTTTTCTATCGCAAAGATAAGTAAATTACACGTCGGGACCATTAGATCGACTTATGTATGCTTATCAAAGCTCCGGCTGTTTCCACGGACATGTTTTTTAATATTAATGCAACTCTAGAAGGTTATTTTGCAGTTAATGTGAAGCTGATTCATATTTCTTACTGTTTTACTGAATGGTGTCTATTATAAAGTATGTAGTATTATTGAACTTCGGTACAAAGTTCTATCTGAGGTATATTTACCAGATATAAAGTCTAAGTTAATTATGAATATTAAGTACACACTTATCATTAAAATTATCACATACTATAGCATCACGCCTTTTTATCTCCGAAGGGGTAGGCAGAGGTGCACATTATGGCACTTAATGCCACTGTACAATGTAACACACACTTTTCACTATTTATGTTATGAGTCTCATGTAATAGGGGGTGAGCCTATTGCCATATACCGGGCACATTTCTAGACTCCGTGCTACTACTGAGATTAAAAAAAACCCAGTAATTCTTTTCCCGACCCGGGAATCGAACCAGAGACCCCTTGCCCAGCAGTCGCTCTTGCGACCACTCGGCCAACAAGGCAATAAAATACTTCAATAATAAAGTATTCTCAAAGCGATATCCTCTAAAACAATATCACGTCTAAATTTTCATCAAGAGAAGCTTCTGGGAAAAAACCGAAGCACCTTCATACCGTGTACCAAAAGAAAATCAATTCAAAGGAAGATGTTTCTTCTTAATTGTGTCTCAGATTCCACGTGTATCGGTAATCCGTTTATCCGCGATTGTTTTTAGCTAAGATTTCCCGTATCAGTTTGAAACACGATTCTTTGTTACGGCAGTATCTTGCCCGCCATGCCGCAATTACAGAATCCTGAGGATTTCATTGCCAAATATTTTCCTTTATCCGATGAGGAGTGGGCTAAAGTAGAGGTGACAGCGGTCATTTAGATATTAAGTTGGTTGAAGATTTTAGATGTAGTTTAGAATTCATTGAAACTCAACATCGTTTATTCCTGCCGATTAGTAGGGATACATTGTTAGACATGAAAAATGGACATTTGCGGCCCCCAGTACACCATCCATATCTACTTTTATTCATCATTGTCATGACAGACGTATTTCAACATTCCCAACCACTAAATTAGTCAGACATTTAACAAATCACAATCCATAAATTAACACCCATTTTTCTTCTTTAGATCCCTCTCAAGAAATGATACTCTAAATAATAACATCTCCAAATCTGATAAAGTCGCAGAACTAGAGGTATATGACCAAGAGCATCGCTTCATCGGCCCCCTTGGACATGTCATTCCTCCCCCAGTGTTCATTATTGAAAGGTCGCAATATAGCCTGCACCCGCCCATGCCGCGTCCCTTAATTAGGACATCTTCGATATTACGCCCAATAGGTGTGCGTCCAACGACTCGCCGAGATATGTGACTGTGTACCATGTGAACTGGCACAATACCGATTTTTGGGTCCTTCACTGACTTGAAAACATTGAGGTTTTAAATGAATAATTTTCAATAGACTACGTTTAAGGAAACCGATTTCAACCTCCTTCGTTTTTTAAAGGTAGTTAATAATAATCATTTAAATATTAAGCTGCTCCTACATTTGACAAACACTTCTCAAAACAGCATCAAAATCGGTTCAACTAATCGCCAGATAACTGCAAACAATAACGCATACCTACTTATAGGTTAAACTTAAAAACTTCATTTTTGAAGTTTGTTGAAATTATCCTAGATATCAGTTGTACATACAAATTAAATTTAAAGTAACATGTGAATATAAGTATGTGTTTAAGTTAATCCCCTTAATCTAATGATCGGGTAAATCCCTAACTACAAGTGATTAGGTACATTTTCTGTAATTGATTTTTTGTGTACCCACAGTAAAATCATCAACTACAATTATCACGATAAACTACGAACAAATTGTCGCTTAATGGAAATCGAACAAAAAAAGCAATATTAATTTTTCAATTACAAGAAAAAACATAAGTACCTAAGTATTTAAAATTAATTGCGACTTTGTGATGTTGTTAGTTGCAGTTTATATTACAAATCTGATTGATTGTCAATAAAAAATATTTTTTAATTAACATAATGAAGATTTGTACAACTTTCATCAATCACAGAAGTGATGACAAATATTTGCTATATTTGTGACATCAGTAGCTACAAAATAGTAGTTTTCCATAGTTACTGTGGTCGCTCTATCCCCAATATTGTATCCAGCTAAGCTTCGTAATGAAACATCCGTTCATTTCGTCACAGATTTCCTTATAATTGGAACGGTGTCACGATTTTTATTGTCTGTCGCCAACGTGTGAAGATGGCGTTACAGATTTGTCGATAGTATTATAAGTTAAAATTGATGAAACAGTAATATCTCATTTATCAATGTTCCATTTCTTTATTTCATCTGCATTTGAGGTAACTTGATTTTCCGTTGTCCTTTCCATCAAGATACCACAATACAATTGGCAAAGCGTCACCGATTTATGGTAGATGTACCACCCACACGCGCGAAGCGTTTCGTGAAATTCTTTCCCACAGTCAATATTTTCTGAGGGGTATAACCTGGGTGTCTTCAAGGCCCAAGTAAATAGGTTGCTTATGTGACGACGTGCTCCATCGTAGACCGCATCATTGCTTACCACCAGGTGAGATAGTCAAACGTTGGCCCATAAATAAATAAATAAATCATGGTAATGTGGCGCGATCCCTAGATCATTGCTAAATCAAATTCTGGCTTTCACACATTTAACTTAAGTCTGCAAATATAACTATAAGAAATGTTATATTCTCTTGACCTTTCTATAAAATCTAAAAATAAAAACATCTTACTGATATTCTTGGGTTTCGTTCTGTAACTACTTAAATCGCTAAACATCTCAATTATTTAAGCATTTACGCCATCTTTGTTTATTCCCTCATCATTCAGAGAGGCTCATTTATCTGAAGAGAAAAAAACTTTGAATAAACAGAATCCGAACAATACGTAAAGGATCGGAGCATACTGGGTAAGACGCTTGCTGATGCGAGTTGACGCGGTTGACATCAAAGTGGTGTTAAATTTTTCTCCATCTAGTATATCATCATAATTATAGCCTCAGTAAATGAGAGTGTTTCCCACAATCTGTACACACCTTGACCTTGGAAAGGAGATTGCAATTTAAAAGGTTTAGGTTAATCAGCGAGCGCTGTTGCTTTAATTCTGCAAAATGAGTAGTCTCTCAGTCGGCTTTTTCGAAATCCACGGGAAGAGTAGATTTGGCAAAAAATATATTAATCCTTAATATAACTGCCTCGGTCGCAAGTGCGACTGCCGGGCAAGGGGTTTCGGGTTCGATTCCCGGGTCGGGTAACATTCTACTGGGTTTTTAATAAAATCTCAGTGGTAGCACGGAGTCTGTAATCGTGCCCGGTATATGGCAATAGGCTCACCCCCTATTACATGGGACTCATAACATAAATTGTGAAAAGTGGGTGTTGCATTTTACAGTGGCTATGTTATGTTATGTTTATGTATTTGTCCTTTTGAAGAAAATCAAAACCTCGGCTATATTCGCTTGTCACTATAATTATATAAAAATTTTTGATGATTAATTTAATAAAGATTTCTTTCATAGCAGAAAAAAATCGCGCGTCCAATTTCGTCACCCTGTACACGACCTTCCTTACTCCACAAATATAAAGCTATACATTCACGATCCGACATTACAATTGTTTTATACGGGAATCGTGTCGCCCTAAAACGAAACTTTGCACGTAAATAACTTTGAGGAAACCCCGGGGTCCGTGGCTGTCCTGTTTATGATGATAATTTTACTTTTCGCAAACATTAATGAATGAAAATAAGGAGGAATGGAAAAGTGAAAATGTTACAATACTCTTGACGACTTTATTCTGAAGGTACTATTTGTACTGGAGTTATTAGGATTATAGTGTTTCTATCAGTTTATTTAAAAAAATGGTGTTGCCTAACTGATTTTTATACAGCATTAGATACAGGTAGTCAATTTTCGTTTAGTGCGTAGGATTAAAGAAATGTTAAATAGAGGTCGCTTCCAAAACTAATAAAATTGTTCAATACTTGCACTTGCAAACGACTAATAAATTAGTAAAAATAACAAAATATATTCAAACCACATTGTATACGTATGACATGTTACATTTTGTCTAATATTACGTAATATTAAACTCGTGAAGGTCTTTGACCTATGTATAAGAAATCCGACACTTTCAATCTGTACCTGGCAACACTATCAAGCAAGAAACGTGAGTTGCCATAACATATTTATTTATATTCAGATTATTTTTTGCATTACTAAACATTTCTAGCGTAAAAACGTTACATGAAAAATGAACAGTAGTTTTTGCTTGCCAACTTATTTTTTGCTAACCGCTAATATCAAGACTCTTATAGCCCTTGTTATAAAAGCGATATTTGTCTGTTTACTCAGATATGAGGTGTGTATATAAAGTTGTGTTTACGCACACGCAAAGCATAAACTTGAACACCCTTAGGATTTTAGCAGGAGATCTAATTTCTCGGAAAATGTGCCCCGTGATGTAAGTCGGCAAAAATCATAATTTGAATCATCGAGACGTAACGCCTTTCTTAGGGTGGGTGCATAACACGGACTTGTCGTGACATTTAACTGTGTCTTGGCGTGAATTACTTAAATAATAATAACATTACGCCTTTTATCCTCTAAGGGGTAGGCAGGAGGTTAATTTGGCGGGGCGATCTGATAAGTTAGATACTGAAAATTACTCTAGTAAAAAAAATTACCCAATGTTTTACCAAATACTCGGGCTCCAACTCGAATTCAGCAGCAGCATACAGTTGTGTTGTAGTAACAACACAACTTACAAACTTACCCAATCACCTTAACAAAGCCTAAACCAGGTAATTACACCCTCATATTCAGCAGTTATGCTCGCGACTATCAGCCAATTCATAACACGAACCAGATTACTGATAAAACAATTATCTCGTGATCGTTTTCCAAGAATAAGAATAAAATATTCTTCGAGCACATCATCACAACGTTTTGAGCAATTCTTGAGTCATCAGAATAATATGTAGACACGGTTCAAATCAAGCTATACAGAACCGGTTTATCGTGGTCTTGCTTTATATGATCGATTCATACATTCAACGGTCAGCTTATACTGGTTAGGTATAGTTTGATGATGTACTACTAACGTTTCTCGTAAATGATGATTATCAAGCGACTTACTATAGTTACTATATTATTATTACCTCTTTCAGGCAATCGTACGATAAGTAATTTTCCTACATTATCTTTTTCTTAGTCACTTTTCAGTTTTTCTCTAGATATATTGAAATAATTTCTTCGTCATTGTTTAGTTATTTTTAACAGTGAAACTCAGTTTTGTTAAACACATCTGTTTTCTTTGAAAGTCGATGCTCATAATATACCTCTAGTGTTTGAAAATAGAATTGCTGAACAGAGTTTCAGGTTCGATTTCAAGGCTGACAGATATTGATTTTGTATCTGTGTCGGTGGCTTGAAAATCACCTCAGTAAGTCTTAATCATCACTAGTCTGTAATTGTCCCACTCTTAGAGGGAACCTCTTTTTCCCTCATGTGGAAATAATAAGCATTAACTCGTATAACGTGAAACAAAATGCCATTTTTGATAATTATGGCTATATATTTTTAACTAATAATTACAAACATCGATTTACTATTTACTACACGGAAATCGAAACCACAACCTTGTGCTCAGCAATCACCCTTGCAGCGACTAAACCCACAAGATTTGTCAAGCAAACATCACACCACACCACTCGACAATGACATAGATACATAAATATTGACAGATCGCACATTTGCTAAATACCACAGATAACAAATTTTGATAATAATTTTAAGAGCGCTTCTTTAACCAAGTACTTATGTTCAATATCCAGGTCTGGTGAAGCACTAGTGTTTTTTAAAAGGTTCTGTTTAGCTTGCCTCGTTTTCTTGTTTGGCTCAAATTGAGTCATTGGAATTTTACCCCCTTCCTGGTGACAGATCGATCTGATATTTGATTCCATATTGATTCCATTTCTATATTGATTTCATGAACCTGGGATTGCCTGAAAACTGCGACTAGCCATCGCGGTTTAAGTAGCAGTAATGTCTAACGGTGACCTTATTGCAAGCCTTAAGTCCCCTGACAAGAATAGGGAATTGAAATGATGACAGGGTACGAAAATTAAATATATAATTAGTCCGCAATTTTGGTAATAAAAAAATACTAGACACGTATTTTTTTATTTTGTCATATAATAAAACAATACTTAGATAAAACGAATCAAAGTTTAGGAGTGGGGGCTAAAACGTCATTTCTACGTTTATAATGTACATACATAGAAGTGACGTCACGTGACATTTCAAATCAATATATTGTCGAAAGTATTCGTTTCAGTAAGAAAATTAAAAATTACGTGTCTAATGATTTAAAATAATGTACCAGACGGACATTAAAATAAAAATTAGGCATCTACCCTATTATGACAAACCTCACTTTATAGGGAGGCCTTGGTTCACCAGTCGATGTACACGGATTGGTGAAGAACAATACTTTCCAAGAATAATTGATGATGAATTTGTTACATAACAAATTAAGATTGTAATGATTGATGACATTCTGCACATGTTCTAGATAACGTTTACTAGTAATGGCGCATGACATATCAAATTTATTTGTTAGACAAATAATAACGCATCGCATAGCTCAGATATGATGTCACGTTGACAAAGAAACGATAGGGTTTTGGTGGAAATTTCTAGAACGGTAAAATATGTAGAGTAAGTTGTAAATTTAACACCCAGCAGGAGTCCGTGGACTGCGGCCATCACTGACCGTGATTAGGTGATCGTGTACTCGTCCGTATAAAGTCGTTGTCTTTTCTAATGAGTGGGAGCATATTTGCATTAATCAGTTCATATAAGATACGTCTTTTAATAGTAACATCAACTAAAAAACATTTGTTATGTAATAGTTGGAACTTGTTAAAAAGTCCAAGATATTAAAGAATAATATTCAGTTCTAATTTGAACAACGAATTAATTAATAACAAACTCATTGTGTTCCATTTTTAACATGTTAATTTAAACCAAAAATAAAGTGTAATAGTTTCAAATATTCCCTTTACACCAACCCTTATTCAACAATGGAATTAATAATTTCTAATCTCTTAAAATCTGTTTCAATAATATTTCAAGGAGAAAGTCCTAGCAATTTGTTCCGAAGGTCACTTTCGCCCAAATCCTAAAGTCTTAATTAAAATTCTAGGTTTTATGTTAATTTTAGACAATTTAGATCGAGAGCCCCTCTAGAATTGTAGGCTTTGCCAAAATTTTTGCATAATTTTTTCTTTAATTGAGATTTTAATGATTATGTTATGGTTTGGCTAATGTTAGAGGGTGTTCTTGTTTGCATTCTCATTGCGTTTGTATAAAGGGTGGGTCTGTCTTGTAATTGAACGTTAACTTTACTGATTATTCTCAAATTATCAACAGTCTTCGACTGTTTACTGATGCTTCTTTTTATTTATATTTTAAGAAGAGAACACCATCCAATGGCGAGAGAAGCCATTGGATTTGGGTCAGGCGAGAGAGAGTGTCTTACTGACTAAAATCTACCTCGTTCCTACTTCTGCCCTTTGAGCCGGGGCTCTGGCAATCCGATAAGTTTGCAGCGGCTCCGTATCGGCATCAGCCCTACTGAGCCCTATCTGTGGTGGTTTGATTACTCTTTGAGGTACGTCCGCCATACGCTCGAGTCAGAGGGCTTAATACGAGTTTGTTTTACATTTACGTCTAGTTTCATTACTTTATATGTTTTAAGTGTGGGAGAGCCATGCTTCGGCATGAATGGGCCGGCTCGACCGGAGTGATACCACGGCCTCACAGAAAACTGACGTGGAGCAACACTTGCGGTGTGTTTCGTCGTGTGAGTGAGGCTGCTGGAGGCCCAATTACCCCCCTCTACTTCCCGAATCTCCTGAATCCCTGAATTCGTACTAAGCCCTATAGTACTGGTCGGGCTGCAAGCTGTCCACGGCTAGGCTATGAGCCTCCTCTGTAAAGAAGAATTTTTCAAAGTCTCGCCTTGCAGTGAAGTTGTAAACCATAGTCGCCCAGTCTATGTCAAATAATTCTGCAGTCCCAAGACACCAAAGAGAAAGAGAGATGTCAATTGTAACCACTCTGCACCACAAGTATACAAACTCACACTACCTCTACTATTTAAATAGTAAATGAATGAAGCATAATCTAATGAATTAATTAAAAACATAGATAACAGTTAAGCTGTTAATCTATTCAAATCTCTCACCAACATGGTCGTAGCTCAATCTAATTGGATCATAATATTAATATTAAATGTTCTAAAACTATCAATAAGTCATTATGACTATAAAATGAATTTAAAAATAATCTTCAGTTTTATTATCTGTGTTCTCCTTTAATTTATATTTCGTTGAAAGGTTAATATCATTTTTAAATGCGTGTTTAACTTTTTTTAACTTTTGTTTTGAATGAAATGTTTATAAAGTTATGAATTCTAATCAGGTTTGATTAAAAGTTAAATGATATAATTGTTAAATATAATGAATTTTTATTCTTAAATACTCGGCACCGCACTGATCTATTGGTATACCTCTATTTTCACACTTTTGACATTGGTTATAGAAAGTCATCGACTTAATATTTTTTTTAAAAAAACGTTTGCCCCACATTGATTATTTTCTTCTGTGTCGTGGATGAGTTCACAAACATACAAGTTCACATGCACATGACACCCAGACCCGAAACAATAATCTGTGGATCACACAAGAGTTGTTACGTGCGGGAATTGAAACCCACGACACGTTGCGCGGCAGCCAGTTGCCGTGCAATACATGCAATTGTTTATTTCAAACATCATAAAACTGACCAGTCCCAGGGCTCCAACTGCAAATTAGAAATCACTAAAAGACATGAATTAAATCGAAGTCCACTGGAATACAACAAGTGATGGAACTAATAAGTACTAACAATTACTAATAAACCTCAATCTATATATTCTACAGCTTATAAATTAAACACTTATTACAAATTCCACGATTACACCTAGTCACATTTAAAAACTCACAATTCCATGTGATGCAGCAACATTTTAATTACGAGATCACCATAAATAGTATTATGAGTGAACCCGAATGATTTCACTCTGTTTACACAGATGCTGGGTAATCAGTAGCTGTTTACTAAAGCATTGTTCCACTTCCATGAAAGTCGTAGGGGATTTTTTTATGTTATAATTGGAATTTAAGTCAGTTAGTTGAAAGGCAATTTCCTAAAGATTGAAACTTTTGTGTACATAATTTTTTATATATACTTTGGGAATAAAAACTGAAACAACAATAGGAAAATAGAAATAAATTATTATGTTTTCGGCTTACTCGCGTAATAATTTGACGTGGTATTTGACTAGTTTCAAGCCATGCTAGAGGCTCATGTTCATGAGCCGCATTTAGCGACCCGCGACGCGGCGACTGTCGCGCTCCTTCTCGTGGTTTGAAACTAGTCGAGTTCCTTGTCAAACTATTACGTGCGTAAACCGAAAATATAATAATTTATTTAGAAAGTTACAATACAAATGTAGGAAAATATATTTAAAATTTTGCCGACCTTATAAAATAATTTTTAATGGCAACGCACCTGTGACTCCGCTGATGTTGCGGGTGTCCATAGGCGGCGCTGATCGCTTACCATCAGGTGTTCCGTCTGCTCGTTTGCCTCCTATTCCATAAAAAGAAGGATAGCTAAACAATCTACCCAGGTAATTATATGGAAATATTTTCTTCACGATTCGATGAGTTATATCTTATGATGTAACCTAGTTATTTTCGAAAAAAAAAAACACTTAGTCAATTATAGAAACCCTTTGCCCAAATCAAAATCGAGCTGCTTTACTCATTAAACCACGCTTACTATCGGTCAACCAAAAAGTTATTTTTATTCCAATATCTTACTAATATTATAAATGAGAAAGCTTGTCAGCTTTTGCGTTCGAGTATCTGTTTATTACTCATGATGATCTCACAAAGCCTCTTCTCACACGAAGAAGGTTTGAGCATTAACCGCCACGCTTGCTCAATACATGTTTTTTCACGATATTTTCTTTTACCGTTTGTCAGTGGATGTCTAAATAATCTTAGAAAGTACATATACCTCGGAAAAAGACACATTGGTACTTGTGCATGAGAAGCAGGCGTCGTCAACCTCCGGGTAACCACGACACCATTTTTGACCACCACGACTTTATTACTCAATCACATTAAAACTGCTGAAGGAACCGAGATGAAATAAGAACAGAGGAAGATACTGCTCTGGAGTAACACATGGGCTACTTTTAACCTCTACGATCACGGGCGAAGCCGCGAGCAGATAGTGCTACTTTAATAATATTAAAAACACATCTCAAAACCAGCTCCCAGTCGGGAGTAAAAGCCAATTGAATCGACTGTGAGGTCAAAGGTCACAATATTACGTAAGTAATAGATCTCCGAGGCTTCTGAATGACAGATTACTGATCTCTGACCTCTGGCCCTGGTCTGGCTACACTCCTCAGATTACTTCCAACTTTGGTGTTAGAGACTATCAATTTTGTTATTTGGTCATTATACCTCTAGTAGTCTGTATTGAGTTTTATGGATATAGTAGCTACTGACTATAATTGGTCATGTTCATTTTTGTTGTTCTCATTAAAGTTTTTTTTTTTTTATATGGGAGTTTTGTTTGATAAATATGGCACTGTATCCGTTAGTTCATTCGTCGTACCTTTTTGGATTTCAAGAATCTGAACAAAATTACTCTGCCCTAAAATATGTTTAATGCACCGCCCGCCATGGAGACACCCTCAGTTTCTAATACAAACATCATTATGAACTTCACGAAGGGGTAGGCAGAGGTGCACATTACGGCACTTAATGCCTCTGTACAATTTAACATCCACTTTTTACTATTTATGTTATGAGGTCACATGTAGTGGAATACTATACGCGACCCGAGATTCGAACTTAAGACCACTTGCCCGGCAGTCGCATGTCTGTCCACTCGGCCAATGAGGCAGTCTAATAAAACTCTTAACAAAAATCGAATAAGTTGTAAGTATCCCTAGATCTTCATCAATAAGTATCCGGTTCTAAAATTTTCATGTAATGAAAATCACAATGTTCACTTAAAAATAAAATCAGTCTTGACAAAAAGATCACAATGAACTCAAATCATTCTTGAGTTCTAGTTTCATTTATCACCAATTCACGCAACTAACTCATTTAGTAAAGTGATAATAGCAGAGCCGATAGGAACACCAAAATGCACCACACATAGCCAAGCCTGGACTAAAACATTACCATTTACAAAATTAAACTTTAACATCTGTGTAATAAAGATTGTTGTTGATTGTGTGGTGGTTGTATGAAGCTAGATTAATACGCGTGTGAAGATTTATTATTTGATTTGTTACTTAGGTTTGTTAATAAGATACTTGTAATTAGTAAACCGTGGGTTTAAGTTACGATTTTGTTCAAATCTCAAGATGTAAGATACCAAATCTTGTTCGTGTACTCACTTAATTACAGGAGCTGGCTAAGGGACTGATCTTATACATTTGTTAACTTTTTAAACAGTAGTTTTAAGCTGCAATCTCCAAGCGCCCTACAAAGAATGGAAGCTGTAGCACATTCTGTTATTTCGAACGACCAATCCATTTTCCATATCTTAATTTTTTTATAGACTACCTCGTTGGCCGAGTGGTCGCAAGTGCAAGGGATCTCGGGTTCGGTTCCCGGGTCGGGCAAAATATTACTGGGTTTTTAGAAAATTCTCAGTAGTAGCACGGAGTCTGGAATTGTGCCCGGTATATGGCAATAGGTGTCGTGGGTGCGCTTACAAACATACAAGTTCACATGCACATAACACCCAGACCTGGACCAACATTCTGTGAATCACTCAAAGAGTTGTTCCATGCGAGAATCGAACCCACTACACGTTGCGCGGCAGCCAGTTGCCTAACCACCGCGCTAATCGTCCAATCCCAGAGATCTCAAGTTTAGTTAAAGCCAGGTTATCTTTAAAAATCAAATATATACTTTTCTCTGAAATCAAACATGAAACGAATTAGATCAACAGGACCAAGTAATACACTTTAAACTAGAGGTATAATATTGTACTAGCTTCCATCGCCTGCAGTAATGCAACCAATTTGTTTACATGTTCTAATTTCAAATCTCGCATTACATGTAGTCAGATACGAATGATTTGAGGTCATTCTACGGACTTACTGCAATGCGTTACAATAATAAATAGTTACAAACCGATCCTTTGTGTAATTAGACCTTATTGCTGATCCGGAAAGTTGTGAGTCAATGGTGATGATTGTGGAAGTCATTCGTAAGTAGGTCATTAGGTTAATAGCTTAAGGATTTGTGAGTTTCGTAATATTATTTACATACATTCATAACTTCACGCCTGTCTCCCATGGGGGTAGGCAGAGACTAGGGAACGCCAATTACTACGATTCCTACATACCTCTTTCGCCTCATCAACAGTCATCAATCTTTCCATGCATGCTCGTCGGTTAAGGGTACTTTTAATTTGGCCCTTCTTTAATATATTGCCTATATATTATATACATTCCTCTTTTTTTTATGGAATAGGAGGCAAACGAGCAGACGGTTCACCTGATGGTAAGCGATCAGCGCCGCCGGCCCTTTAAAAAGGAGTACGCTCTTTTCTTGAAGGTTTGAAGGTCGTATCGGTTCGGAAATACCGCCGACGACAGATCATTCCACGGTTTTGCTGTGCGAGGCAGGAAGCTACGTGAGAACCGCACAGTTGTGGCCTGCCAACTATCTATATGATGGGGATTCATATGCTGTCGTGAGGGTCGATGGCGAAAAGATGCGGCAGGTATCAGGTCAAACAATTCCTCAGAGCACTCCCCGTGGTATAAGCGGTAGAAAATGCACAATGAAGCTACATCTCTACGCATTGCCAATGTGTCGAGCCGGTTTGAAACATCCGGACAATCAACAATCCGAACGGCACGCCGCTGAATGCGGTCCAGAGGAAGAAGCTGGTACTGGGGTGCCCCCGCCCAAAGATGAGAACAGTATTCCATGTGGGGCCGCACCTGTGCCTTATATAGAAGCAGGCGGTGTTCGGGGTGAAATACTGCCTCGATCTATTGAGCACACCAAGCTTCCTCGAGGCTAATTTGGCCTTATCCTCTAAATGACCGCAAAACTGGACGTCACTCGAAATGTTGACACCAAGTATTCCAATACCGGCTGAGGCAGTTAGGGGGGTGCTTTGAAACTGAGGAGAGACGACCAACGGCAGTATCTTAGCGGTAAACACGCAGACTTGTGTCTTAGTGGGGTTAAACTGGACCAAATTAAGTCCACCCCAATCAGAGATTCTCCCTAAATCGAGTCTGTTTCGGCTCTCTATGACGTTTTCCCGAGAAATGTTAGCGCGGCCGGTGTAGTAGGCATCGCCTGTGCTGTCAGCAGCATATCGAGGCAGTTTTCGGTACGCAGCGTCCAAATGTTGGAACAATATACCTCCACCTATCAGAGACTCACCAAGTATAAACAGATTTAAATATAATCTGATATAAAATATAAAAATTAAATATAACTGTGCAAAAAGACAAGGCTGCAATTAATAATGATCTGTCTATCATTTGACTCTGGCCCGTTTGATGTATGAATGATGCAGATCACAGACATACTGGCTGTCCTATGTCCTTCATTCTGTCATGTGTACTATTTATGAACATTTCTCTTTTTTATTATTTTATTTTACATTACTTTTTATATTTATTATATTGATAAGTATACCATTGTTGTGTCTGCATAACTATTGCATATATATGTGTGTATGTACATGTATGTATATGTGTATGTGGTGGGTGTGTAGATGCATCAATATAATTATATACGTATATATATTTTTCTTTGTCTTTGTCTAACCATACAACGTTGCTACCATCCGTGTCACTGCATGGGTGCCCGCTGAAAATCAGTGCATGGGTGACTTGTATGCCTGGCTTATACTGAGTGGGTGACCCTTTTAGCATAGGCATGTTGTCAGCGTTTTTTTTCTAATTCTTCTGTTTTAATTTTTCAACTCTTATATGTTTATTACTTCCACTGTCGTACTTTGATTGTCTTTTTACATTTTATTTATGTTGCATCGTGCCTGGTGCTAAATAAATGTTTTTTCTTTCTTTCTTTCTCTGTCATCCGCATAACAATGAATGCCGCTGATTTGCAGCATGTCATTGATATGGAGGAGGAACAATGTAGGCGATAGCACGCAGCTTTGAGGGACACCTGCGTTTACAGACATCAAGTCAGAGCATTCACCGTCGACGACGACTTTAATGCTTCTGTCTTCAAGGAAGCAGAATCCCATTTGCATAATTTCTCGGGAAGTCCGTAGGAAGGAAGCTTCGAAAGAAGCGCTCTATGCCAAACCCGATCGAAGGCCTTCGCCACGTCTAAACTTACTGCCAACGCTTCCCCCTTAGACTCGATCGCCTGTGCCCACCGATGCGTTAGGTAAACAAGGAGATCACCAGCAGACCGACCTTTACGAAAATTATTTAATGCTTATGTATATAATGTAAGTTATATTTGATGGACTAACGGATTGGATATACGGACTAGGGACCTAGTAGCAGTTTTTTTCTGATAAATGTAAACTTTAAACTCAATCACCAACCAACAAGCCTGAGATGTGATTCTGGATTCAAATGTAATTGCGGAGAGGGAAACTAGGTGGTTGATTATTGTAAATGATTAGTTGTAATTATCATGGAGTTTGGGAATGTGTTATGTATAAAGCAGCTAGGTTCAAACTCGTTTTAAGTCGTAACTGGTGAAAAAGTGAGGTAGGTGAAATGAGAGACAGGGTGTAAAAGAAACGCCAACGATGATCAAAAACAAGTTTAATTTTTATAAAAGTAAGGAATTAAGTGTTTCTTTTATATAATAATAGTTGTAATCAACAGCTGACTGCCTCGTTGGCCGAGTGGTCGCGAGTGCGACTACCGGGCAAGGGGTCTCGGGTTCGATTCCCGGGTCGGGCAAAGTATTACTGGGTTTTTAAAAAATTCTCAGTAATAGCACGGAGTCTGGAAATGTGCCCGGTATATGGCAATAGGCTCACCCCCTATTACATGGGACTCATAACATAAAAGTGAAAAGTGGGTGTTACTTCTGTGTGCACCTCTGCCTACCCTTTCGGGGATAAAAGGCGTGATGTTATGTGTATGTATGTGTAATCAACAGCTCAAGAATGAAAGAAGATGCTGCATGAATAACACGAAAAAACTTCGTTGTTTCTGTCATTTTTTAATATGCAGTAGGTTATTAGTGGAAAAATTTAGTTCGCTTAAATTTCTAAATAGAGGTGCAGTCATAAATTCCCCATTAATATCTATACTAGCACCCACAATACTGTTAAAGATCAGGCGTCAATGTGCAGTAATATTTAATTTTCAAATCCTCAATCTGTCAATCAATTGGAATCTGTATTCCAAACTTGTCAAACCCAGTGCTACAACAATGTAATCAACAATTTATTAGTTGTAATGCTAATAACTACTTCAATCAACCAGTTGTCATAACCTAATAACTGTTGTAATTATAGTCCAATCAAATCTGTTTATAGTTAGCTTTAATACGAAGATACGATTCCTAGTTCCAAATCAAAATCCCTAACTAATTAATTGAAATTGATTGACTGCCTCATTGACCGAGTGGTCGCAAGTACGACTGCCGGGCAAGGGCTCTCGGGTTCGATTCCCGGGTCTGGCAAAGTATTACTGAGTTTAAAAAAAATATTGAATGCACGGTGTCTGGAATTGTGCCCGATATATGGCAACGGAACATAAATAGTGAAAAGTGGGTGTTTCATTGTACAGTGGCATAATGTACACCTCTGCCCACTACTTCGGTGATAAAAGGCATGATGTTATGTTATGTTCATTGATTTGTTTTTGGTTTTGTTTAAGTAAATTTCCCCAACCAAATTGACAGTTTAGCATGCTATAGACAATAATTATATTCTTGCAAATTAAGGTAATTTTTTATCTTTACAAATTTATCATTATTGGTCTTAGTGGTTTGCGGACAATTAAGATTTCAACATTAATATTCTCAAAATAAAAAATAACTATCAAATTAGTTCATTAGGTTGCCGCCAGTGGAATATTGGCGTAATTTTAATTAGGCGGCCTATTTTGGTATTATCAGTGTCGGACACAATCTAAGTCACATATTAACTGAGCTCGTTCTGTTATCGTCAGCAAATATAATTGATATTATTTATATGTGGGAACGTGGGGTAACATTTGTCTTTACATATTAAAATTGTATAGAAAAACCGCTTAAAAATAGACAGCTTTATTAATTTTATTCACTATTTTAAGTAATGACGATATTCCTTGAACTAATTTATCTTCTTTGAGCTAATTAACAGTTTACTTTTTTAATTTAGTTAGGTACAATATATTAGTAAATTATCATAAAAAATACATGTACCAGTCTACGCTTGTCCAGTAACATATGAATTCTTGAATTCAATCAAATTAAATTACAGAATAACTTTTGGCTAAAAATTCCATATTAATTTTCAAATTGGTATAATTATAGATATCGGTTACATATCCACTGTAATATAACACCTTTTTACTCCAAAGGGGTAGGCAAAGGTGCACATTACAGCACTTAATGCCACTGTACAATGTAACGTCCACTTTTCAATATTTATGTTATGAATCCCATGTCATAGGGGGTGAGCCTATTGCCATATACCGGGCACAATTCTAGACTCCGTGAACTACTGAGATTTTTTTAAACCCAGTAGTAGGTACTTTACCCGACCCAGGGATCGAACCCGCGACATCTCGACAAACGAGGCAGTTGTATCGACTATACTTTATATTATTATACCTCTATATTAAGTTATAGACTATATCTAAGTAGTATTTAAGATCACATCTTTGACGACCTCATCAAGCAGATATAGGCGTACTGTGTTTTTAATTTTTCGGCCTAAGTTGTAGCCTAGAATATGTTAATATTTACAATACGTGTAGAGGCCGTCAGCACTGGTTAAGCAAATATATGTTTACGTTACTGCCAACGTGTTTACACCACGGTGTACTAATTATTTGAAGATAATTAAGGCGTGTAGCTGCGAAAGATATGAATGAGTTAGCTTAATATAATTAATACCCACATTCTGCACCGACTTCACACGAAAATGGAATTAACTATAATTGCTATAAGATAGTTTTTGATAATCGGATATGTAACGCTGAGAATAGATACAGATGAAAGGATTTTTAATCTACATGTTATTAAGGACTTTATTAATCTATCTCAAAGTTCGATTTTACCCAAATCCGTTTAGTTGTTTTAGCGTATTTGAGTCACAAACAGCCATTCTACTATAACTACAGATTTATTTTTAACATTAACATAACATCACGCCTTTTATCCCCGAAGGGGTAGGCAGAGACGCACACAGAAGTAACACCCACTTTTTACTATTCATGTTATGAGTCCCATGTAATAGGGGGTGAGCCTATTGCCATATCATCAACCTATAAATGCCCACTGCTGAGCAAAGCCTCTTCTCACACGGAGAAGGTTAGAGCGTTAATCACCACGCTTGCTCAATGCGGGTTGGCGATTTCAAACTTATAATTAGAAATTATAAAGTCCAGGTTTCCTCACGATGTTTTTCCTTCACCGTTTGTCAGTGGTGTCTAAATAATCTTAGAAAGTACATATAACTCAGAAAAAGTCACATTGGTACTTGCCGTTGGTAGGTTTCGAACCCGCACCCTCATGCATGAGAAGCGAGCGTCTTAAACCTCCAGGCCACCACGACACTATTGCCATATACCGGGCACATATTCAGATTTTATGTGACTACTGAAATTTTTTTAAACCCCGTATTAATTTGCCCGACCCGGGAATCGAACCCGAGACCCCTTGCCCGGCAGTCGCACTTGCGACCACTCGGCCATCGAGGCAGGCAATTTATTTTTAATCCCTCAAAAAATAATTTTAATATTGATTGTTATCATTATTAAATCAATTACTTATTATCAGTCGCGAGACATAACATTTTAAGTATTCTAGATGGAGCAATTATTTGGGTATATTTCCGATGATTTTCATAATATTATGTAAGTTACAACACCTACAAATAGGAATTATTCACTTGAATTTGATGTCTATCTTAACCACAAAGGATATTAAATTGACTTAAACTACTTTCCAACAGATTTTGATTAATACTCAAACCTTCTCCGTGTGAGAAGAGGCTTTGCTCAGCAGTGGCCATTTATAGGCTGTTGATGATGATGATGACTTTCCAACAGTAAGTTGGCTAACTAAATAGTATTTTTAATGGAATATTTCCAAAGTCTATAGATGCGTGGTATTTTTTTTTCTAGTTGCTTCTAAAGTTATAAAAGGATAGGCTGGACCAAAGATGCTTGCTCATTGTGAAATCACGTATTGCTAGTTACACAGATTCTAAAAGGACCCTTTTACTAAGCAAAACCACCATTTGAAAAAAAAAACAAATTGTCAAAACTAAATACATTACCCGAAACGGGTACCGAACCCAACACTCCATACTAAGCTAGCAATAATAATACAATTGCACTGTGAAGTGTAACAAATGTCAGTCAAAAAAAATCTATTGTACATACTTGCCTGCACCCTCAATAAACCATAGAAAAAAAACAACATAGAAAAAAAAACAAAAAAAAAGAATATCTGACAACAAAAGAAAGACAGAAAAGGTTGTAAAAAGAAAAATGATGCAAGTAATTGCAATATTGACAGAAGTATTATTCTAGTTTCATAGGTTAAGTGGTTGCACAGCATACGTGAATATCGGAGGTACGAATAACAACTCTCGGGTTGATACTGAAAATAGTTAAGAACTTAAAATAATACAATTGTTCTTGTATAGTAATAGGAACAAAAATAAGTTACAGATTTTGATACAAATATGGAATAAAAAGAAATAGAATTACGATATAAAATAATTATTTTATTGCACATAAATAAGTATCTACATTAGTTTAAGCATACTAATGCAAATTCCTGGTGACTGCGTCGTTGGCCAAGTGATTGCAAGTTCCCGTCAGTCACCTGACGGGCAAAGGATTTGGGTTCGGTGCCTGGGTCGGGCAAAACCCTACTGGGATTTAAAAAAAAATCTCAGTGGTAACACGTAGGTAGTCTGGAATTGTGCCCGGTATATAGCAAAAGGCTCACCCCCTATTACATGGGACTCATAACATAAATAGTGAAGAGTGGGTGTTACATTGTACAGTGCTTAAGGTGCCGTAATGTGCATATCTGCCTACAGGATAAAACGCGTGATGATATATTATAGTGCAAAACAAATAATTTTATTATGACTGTGATTGACACTGTCATTAACATTTTAATTTATTGCATTTTCAATACCCCTGGTCTTCCAGCGGGTGTGACATTTGACAGTGATCCAGTAGCAGCACTTTAAACCTGATCCATTTATTCTGCGGTCTTCTATTCACCTAGCTAACCCTCTTTGTAGATGGGACCCAAAGCACAGTAAAATTTATTATTTCTATACTGTGCACAATGTTCAGCAATATACTGTCTTGGCCTTGGCCTATTCATGATTACAATAAACGATACATTTTTTTTTGAGGGAGGAAAATCATCCAATTACTTGGGGACGCGAGAGAGAGTGTCAGACTCTTACTTGTACTGACTAAAAACCACCCCGTAACCCGGTAACCCCTTATTGTCCGCCACAGCTCCGCTAACCAATGACAAGTTAACATACCCAGTAACTACACTAAATCTAGACATGAAAGGCATAAGCTATACTTTGTTTAAAGTAAACTATATAATTATTTAAGGTTGTATTTAACGATAGGCCAAGGCTACGCGTGGGCAGGTTCAAAGGCTTGGAGACGAAGCCGATATATGTATTACGTATGTACTTACATACATAGACCTATGTATTATAGTACATACGTTCAAGGTGCTATTGTTATGTAATTGGAACATTTCGCATTTGTATGTTGCTTATGGTAAGCTGGTATTAGGCAATGTAACTGTTTTGTAGGTCTTTGGTGATTGTTTCTTCAACTGATGTGCTTGGTGAGATTTTCGATTACTGATCATGGGTGTAACGACTGAAGCAAGCATTGATTAATGTGTTCATCATCATTATAGTTTGTGGAAGAGCCATGCTTGGTCACGAATGGGCCGGCTCGACGGGGGTGATACCACGGCGTCACGCCGACGTGAAACAACACATGCCTTGTGTTTCATCGTGTGTTACCGGAAGCCCAAACTCCCCATACTCCGAATCCCCAACAATCCTCCTCCTAATACCTAAAAGGCCGGTAATGCATTTGTAACACCTCTGGTATATCGGGTGTCTATGGGCGGCGCCAATTGCTTACCATCAGGTGATCCATCTGCTCGTTTACGGGTGTATTCCATAAAAAACACCATAGTCGTCGTATAAATTATTATAAGACGTCCACTGCTAAACATATTTGTTCTCCAATGACGTCTAGGATCTGAAGCTGTGCAATAATTCAAGAAAGAGAACTCAAAGAAAATATATAATATATGCCTTGAAAGTTAGGTTCATTCATGGTTTTCGGGTCAATTAGAATAGTGTTTCAATTGTATTCGTTCCATGTCTATTAGCCAAGTATTTTACGGTAAATATGTATCTACCTATATGTTTGTGTCCTTGTTTGTTCTATGTTCTTCTCCATACAAATCTGACTGACGTAAGTTAATTTTACCATTCTAAAAGTGACTATAATGTGGACTAATTGAAATACATATACCCATTATAACTTTGAGTAACATTTGAATGACATAAATAAAATCTTAATTTTCCTTAGCAATTAAGTAGACATACATAAAAGGCAAACTAAATTGATTTCCTTAATATATGTATATATTAATATCAAAAACCACAGTATATTCATAAACATTTAATGTATTCCACGTCAATATTATGTAAATAAGGATTTGTTTCTAACATAATATATTAAGGCAAGTAAAGGGTCCCAAATGAATTTAATAATATGAAAAGCAAATAATATTTTATGAGATTTTTCTTCTATTTATTTTATCCCATAATTACGTGGAGCCTTGGGATTCGTTAAACATTCATTAAATCTGTGAGTAATCGCAAACATTTTTATTTCCAATATTTACTTCGGCAAACACGGATAAAAAGTAAATAAATCGGATCTTTTTCAAAAAAAAACTCTATGCGTATGAGAATAAGGGTTACTAGTGAGTGTTCAGATGTATGTGGAAACGAAAGCTCTTTTCAGGGTTGAAAGAGGATAGCTGGTCAAGGATAATATGCCCTATATGGTTATCCTTCACGCTTCTGTAAATTTTATGGAGCAAGTAGGTAAGTTCGTTTAATATATCACGACTTAATACGTCGCATGTAAGTCGTATATTATCTAGAATATATCTAGCAAGCAAATGAAACCTACTGATAATTAAGTCCCGATGTATATTTTCTAATAATATACTAAAATGTTTTTCGGAATTCAAACCATAATTTTCAACAATCATAGCATAACATCACGTGTTTTATCCCTGAAGAGCTGTGCAGAAGGTGCACATTACGGTACTTAAGGCCACTGTACATGGGGCGGGAGGAAACGACCGGGTGTCATCACTGCGAGGACCGCTCTGAGGACACGGTGGAACACACAGTGGGAGAATGCCCTGCGTGGGCTGAGCACCGCCGTGCCCTCAGGGATCGGCGATGGCGACCTCTCGCGTCCGGGCCTAGTGCGGGCCATGATGCGGAGCGAGGGGGATTGGGATGCCGTCTCCTCCTTTTGCGAAGCAGTCATGCTAGCTAAGGAGGAGGCGGGACGCTTGAGGCAGCGAAGCGCTGCCTCCTCGCAACCCAGCCATCGCGAAGGACACACCGGGCGTCGGGGATCGCGAGACGATCTCCGGCCACCGTAAGCGCGGGCCTGCGGACGGCGAGCATGGGTGGCTCCCCGTCCGACCAGAAACAGACCCGAGCGTACGGCGCGTCGCGTTCCGCGCGCGCCTCAAAGAGCCATCAGACCACCACAGATGGGGCCCAACAGGGCCGATGCCGATTCGGAGTCGCGGAGAACCTAACGGGTAACCGGGGCTCCGGCTCGACGTGCAGGAGAAAGAACGGGGTGGTTTTTAGTCAGTAAGAGTCTGACACTCCCTCCCGCCTCACCCAGGCGGGAGCAGTCATTCGATGATTTTCCCCCCTTAAAAAAAAAAAAGGCCACTGTACAATGTAACACCCACTTTTCACTATTTATGTTATGAGTCCCATGTAATAGGGGGTGAGCCTTTTGCCTATTATTTTTAGTAAACTTCGTTTAAAGATATATTGACTGCAACCTGTTTTTTAAAGTCGACTAATACCTCTATACTAAAACCTGTTCCTAAGTACCTCCTCTAATTTCCAATCCCCAAAAGGCCGGTAACACACTTGTAACACCTCTGATGTTCCAGGTGTCCATGGGCGGCGCCGATTGCTTATCATCGGGTGATCCGTATGTTCGTTTACCGGCTTATTCCATAAAAAAGTCGATTAACAATGCATTCATGTCTTCTCTAGTGAAGTCATTTACTGAAACTCTGTCCTTGCTTTTGGGGAATATTAATAACACAACAACGTTTTGATAAGATGAGATTACAAAAAGTAGGTACTTATAATATTAGAGGTATATTACCTCTATATGCCTTTATGTTCAGCTTCGATATCAGAACAATAGATAAGTCCCAATATAATGCCTTTGGGAAACCCCCGTATTACATTATGCGTTGTAATCTAACGGATGAAGTAATCAGACAAATATTATATGTTAATTTTTATATCTAATCGGGAAAGAGTATGTATCATTCTGTACTTTACATTCTATAAAAATGCAAATGAGCTGTCGGATCACCTGATAGTAAACAGTCAGCGCCGTCCATGGACACCCATAACACCAGATTCATAGGTGCGTTAGTCGAATGGATCAAAGGCCTGAAACAGAAGGCAGTTTTCCTAGAAACGGCACATATCATGAGGAGGTTTCTGTCTCTGGAGCCCTAACCACCGGTAGCTTGGACCATGCTCCCACTACTAGTCGGCTCCTTAAGATCAGAGTACGAACTTACTGTGAAGTATTTGCCTGTATTAGGTGTCTACTCGGAAGTTTATTGGCACATATATCTGATACAATTCTAGAGGTATAATCAATAATATTTTAGTAAATTTTCACTTTTTCTTCATTAATCAAATAAATAGTATGAAAATTACAAAGTAAACCATAGAATTTTATATCATTATATCACATTCAAAACTGGTCATTTTTTTTAAGGGGGAAAAATCATCGAATGACTGCTCCCGCCTGGGTGAGGCGGGAGGGAGTGTCATACTCTTACTGACTAAAAACCGACCCGTTTCTTCTCCTGCACGTCGAGTCGGAGCCCCGGTTACCCGTTAGGTTCTCCACGTCTGGTCTAGGTTTTTTGAAATGACACACGGAAATATCTCTTAAAATAAATGTATTAACATTTAACATAGGAACATTAATTGAGAAAAACTAGTTACTAATTGACGATCAAGAGCAAAATCTATACAGATAAATAAAACTGCAGTATCTGTTTGTTATGTTAAAATAACCGTTTTTTATAACACACATATTTGTATATACACATATCAAAATCTGCCTGCCTCGTTGGCCGAGTGGTCGCAAGTGCGACTGCCGGGCAAGGGGCCTCGGGTTCGATTCCCGGGTCGGGCAAAGTATTACTGGGTTTTTTAAAATTCTCAGTAGTAGCACGGAGTCTAGAATTGTGCCCGGCATATGGCAATAGGCTCACCCCCTATTACATGGGACTCATAACATAAATAGTGAAAAGTGGGTGTTAAATTGTACAGTGGTATAATGTGCACCTCTGCCTACCCCTTCGGGGATAAAAAGCGTGATGTTATGTTATGTCATTTTACATATCAAAATAACATTTATTACAATATATGTCTGTTTGTTTGTACTGGCTAATCTCTGGAATGGCTGGACCGGTTTTGCAACTTTTATTGGCATGTAGCTGATGTACTGAAGAGTAACATAGGCTACTTTTATTTTGGAAAATTGAAACAAAAATATTGTTATATTCTGAAATTCATATCCTACGCGGACGAAGTCGCGGACAACGCTAGTGTGTCATTAAAGCAACAAGATCCTTTTTTATCGTTAACACACATAATCAAAATAATGCCCAAAAGCTTAATTAAAATCAAAGTCCACTTGATCACTGTACATATAGGATGTGTCGAACTTTGTACCTATCTAAGTTCTACAGGGTGCAGATAGTTGATTGATTATTCGTGGGTAAACAGAGATTGGTATACATAAATGTTTCGTGTGTAAAACTGCTTATAGTTGATGAAGCTCAAATTCAAGTCGTAGCAACGGCTTGCAGTACAACACATTGCTACGCTTTAGGCGACAACTAAGCAGCCACGAAAGAATATTGTGGACCTACCCAGAATTAGAAATCTAGATGAAGCTTTTCAAGGAATGAGCTTCTTGATAAGAATGATTGAATACAGTTTGTATCACAATTAGTAATGCTTCCCAAGTGCAATGCAGCCGGAAATCTATAAATGGAAAACAAACAATAAAATAACAATTATGTATTCTATGATGATTCACAGTATGTCTATAAATTCTAAATAAATAGCAGAACAAATTGATTAATTAAAATGCAATTCTAAATGAAACATCAATAACAACTGCAGTAATCAAAGTAGCTAGTAAAAATAGACAAAATGGAGCACATTCGTATGTAGATGCACAATTGTGACTAAATAGGACAGATAAAGTACACAGTGCTTATCAACACAATTCTTTCCATCGTACTGCGAACGTGTCCGAACCGGTTAGTTCGTGTCAGAGAGGGTCAGACACACTTCAACGAACGAAGGAAAGAGATGCCTAATCGATGCCCGAGTAAGACCACAACACAAACACGAGAAAGATAAACGAATATAGTATAGCTGGCTGCACGTTGCGTTTTCTGCGAAGGTCAGCGTTAATTTAATACGGACCCTGTTAGACCAGTATAAGGTTGGTTTTAGGGTGTTAGAGGGAAATATATGATCCTCAGCTGGATAAAGTCTCGATTTTAAGGCCGTGCCCTCGAAAACAGCGGAGTTAAGTTCCTTGAAGTTGGGATTTGGTTGCTTTTAATTTTACTTATTTGAGAAGATTTTGTGAAATATTAAGCCAGTATACACAGCCAGAATCATTTGAAATCTAACTGACATGTATTTGGAAGCCTCAATATAAATTAGACTAATTTCTAAATCAGAAAAAACACCCAAATCTTCTTTGTGCACATGCTTTAACATGAATTAAGTTTACCCTTCTACAACCTGTTTATGAACTTCACACGTAACAATATGTCTATCATGTCAATATTGACATGATAGACATATTGTTAACCAGCTAATTCCCAAGCCAAATCCTAATCTTGGAACTGGAGGCCAATTTTAAGGCCTCACCTCTCTCGAGGCCGCCTGCTGACGTAAAGTGCTCGATTCGATTCTATCAGATGTTCGAGCAACGTCTGCTTGACTGCTAGTACCAGTTTTTGTACAGTTTTTTCCTCAGTAACAATGTAAACAAGAAAGGCTTCCTCGTTAATCTGAGGGTGAAAGAGGGTGTTAAAGGATTTAGCTTGCAAGTTTAGATTACAAGTCGTTCAAAGACAGGTAATGTTGTAGTTATGATTGTTGTCAGAGAACAAAAAAAGGGTCTGAAATGAAAAAAGTATTGCACTTGCCCGTCTCTTCAATAGAACAGTCCCAAACGTTTTGTGGACAGGTTTGAACATGTTCGAGTTTGGTCTTTGAGTTTAAGAAATATGCAGCAGAATTTTCCTATTTATTTTGTTCGGCAATGTTCAGTACGTTGTGTAGATTTTGGGAATTGAGCATTTTTTTCTTCGCTGAGCTTTTATAATATTGCTTAGTGTGAGCTATTAAGTTATCCACTTTTTATTACATATCATGTGATTCTTATCAAATTTAACAAAAAACTGCATAAACTGCATACCAAAGCAATCGCGGAGGAAACCCAATTTTGTTTATTTTCTAGACTTTCGTTTCTGTATTTTCCTAGCCTTGGATCTAAACAGTTTCTACTGATGAGGTGATTTTCTCTTGTGTATACAGAGCGGCTTGCATTTCAGTTTCTCTATAGAGAGCATTGATAGTTTGGGTCTCGGTACCTGCGATTTGGTCTGTCTGTAAACTTTTGTTAAAGCAGCTTTATGCAAAGGGACAGTCTATTTTACTTCGAGAAAAAAAGACTGAACAAACTGCTAACAATTACTTACTCCAGAGTACATCATTAACTTAATGTTTTAAAGTGACAAGATTTTTAATGATTTTAAAAACGATTACTATGCATTTCAATAATTAAAAAAAAATGATTCTTACGTATGGAGTCGAAAAAGTTGTGAACATAAAACCAAATTGACCTATTCTCAGTAGCAGGAACATTTAGACTGAGTTCTTGCAGCCCCTTATCATCTGAATGAGTTGTGCTTATGCCCAAGTCATTTAGAGGGATGATGTTAGATATAACGAATGTGTAACTCTTTCGGGGTAGCCGACGAATAGTGTCACGTCTGAATGAGGCCATAGAACGTAGCTTGCTCGACCAACTTAAACTTAAGTTTAACTTTCGAGATTAAGTTAGAAACGTGGCTGCTTTTCTAATGGGTTCATTGTTTTGGTGGCTGTACTATGTTAAGAAATTTAGAACATATTTTTCAAACTTAATATTTTTTATATTGTTGTGTAAGATGTCTTTAGTTTTACTCTTTGCTTATATCTACAGTCATGACTGTGTTTTCATATAGTTGTACCCACAGCGTAGTTTGCTATCCATGTTTTTAATTTAATGGTAAACGTTTTATTAAAATCTTAATTTATCTTGCAATCTGGACGCCGAGACCATTTCGTTAAGGACACCATTCCACCACCATATTTTTTGTTAATTTTCATATCACTCAAGAATCATTTTTATTATTTCTCAACCTTTCGTTCTATTCATTATTATTCATAACATTATTTACTAACTTATACAAATAAAGAAGTGATGAAATGATCGTCACTTATTACTCTTAGCTTTTGCTCGCAACTTTATCCATGTGTATCAAGTAAAAAGTAAAAGTAATCTCCAAACATTTCTTATTCTTAAGCTCTGAAGCCAAATTTCATTAAAACTGGTTCAGCTATTTAAGCAAGAAAGCGAGTTACTTTAGCCTTTATAACAACACGCATTTGTATCATGGAACTACAAAGCCTACTCTAACACATACCTAATTAGACACACTTTTTTTTTTTTTTAAGCGGGGAAAATCATCGAATGACTGCTCCCGCCTGGGTGAGGCGGGAGGGAGTGTCAGACTCTTACTGACTAAAAACCACCCCGTTCCTTCTCCTGCACGTCGAGCCGGAGCCCCGGTTACCCGTTAGGTTCTCCGCGACTCCGAATCGGCATCGGCTATTGGGCCCCATCTGTGGTGGTCTGATGGCTCTTTGAGTCGCGCGCGGAACGCGACGCGCCGTACGCTCGGGTCTGTTTCTGGTCGGACGGGGAGCCACCCATGCTCGCCGTCCGCAGGCCCGCGCTTACGGTGGCCGGAGATCGTCCCGCGATCCCCGACGCCTTCGCGATGGCTGGGTTGCGAGGAGGCAGCGCTTCGCTGCCTCACGCGTCCCGCCTCTGGAGGAGACGGCATCTCAATCCCCCTCGCACCGCATCATGGCCTGCACTAGGCCCGGACGCGAGAGGTCGCCATCGCCGATCACTTCCCTGAGGACACGGCGGTGCTCAGCCCACGCAGGGCATTCCGCTACAGTATTGTGGCGACACATGTCACAAGTCAACGGATGACGTCATAAAATCCTACATCGCACATGCGAAGTTTACATTCGATTTAACACGGATAGAAAATCCCAACGAGCAACTGTTGGGCAGAAAGCCCGCCAGGCACGATCACCTCGCCTGGTCGGAGGATCCTCCTTTTCCGATCTTAGGGAACTATACTCTCTGTTCCCTACAGTGGTGACCCCGACGTGATTGGAAGTAACCTTCACTTAACGGAGCAGATCAGCACCGTCATCCGTATCGCCATCCCTCTCATTCATCATTTCTCCGCTGAGCGGTAATCAAGTCGCAGCCAACCAGCATCCTCAGCCAGCCTCATCAGGGACCACCATCGCCTGCAACGAAGTTGTGCAGCCTGGTTCTTCCCTACGGCCTCACCAGCGTCTAGGCACAGCACTTCTGCACACGGTTCTGAAGGACATTTCCTCCCGTCAACGCAGACGCCAGCCACTACGCACCTACCCTCGCAGCATCTCTTCCCCGACTCACCGTGGGACACTGCGAACTCATCTCTCCGACTCACTGGAGTATCGCCCTGCACCGCTCACCCGACTCACTGGGCACTCAGCGGCACAGTTCCGACTCACTGGACAGGGACTTTCTACACTGGCTCTTGCACCGCTCATCTCAAGCATCGACAGCCGTCTCAGCGGGATCGACCTCCGGTCTTGGGAGGGAGTGATGTGGCGACACATGTCACAAGTCAACGGATGACGTCATAAAATCCTACATCGCACATGCGAAGTTTACATTCGATTTAACACGGATAGAAAATCCCAACGAGGCAACTGTTGGGCAGAAAGCCCGCCAGGCACGATCACCTCGCCTGGTCGGAGGATCCTCCTTTTCCGATCTTAGGGAACTATACTCTCTGTTCCCTAAAGTATGTTCCACCGTGTCCTCAGGGCGGTCCTCGCAATGATGACACCCAGACGTTTCCTTCCGCCCCATCAGACACAGGTACCTCCCGAAACTCCCATGTCCGGTGAGGACCTGCGTCAGGCGGTAGGTGAGGACAGCAGCGTAGCGTCTCTCAAGCCACTCCTCAAAGAGGGGACTTACCGCTGCGATGGCAGCGAGCCCAGCCCTCGGTTGCGACAGTCGTTGCTGCCATTCCGCCATGAGATCGCGCCGGAGCTCATCCCGCCACGCACTTATTTGGCGCGGCAGCGGAGTTTCGCCCCGGCGACGTACCTCCGCGCGCATGCTGTGCACGCGCGCGAGCACCTTCGCCTCCAGATCCCACGGCGGTAACCCGGCAAGGAGGTTCGCCGACTCCCCAGAGATCTTGCGGTATCCGCGGATCATTCGGATCGCTATGACCCTCTGTGCCATGAGCAGCGTCCGAGCGGGACGCCGCAACAGGTTTGGCGCCTAAACAGGGGCACCGTAGAGGGCCATGGACCGCACGACCCCGGTGTATAACCTCCGGCAGGAGGCGTTTGGCCCCCCGAGGTTGGGGAGGATGCGTTTAAACGCAGCCCCCGTCCTCTCCAACTTTGGAGCCAAACGTCGGAAGTGCAATTAGACACACTATTCGTCATATAGGCATCATTTTACTGACAAAGTTCAATCAAAGTGCATTGATAAACAAATGGACAGTATGATTCATAATCAGATTTCGCTGACTTGGTAACACATCCAATCGCTTGGTCGACAATTATTAATGATTTCCGATGACATGACATCATGTTGTCATAGGTTATTACTTGTGTACCTATTCTATGAAATGTTGTAATTCATTTCCTTTCCATTATACTTTTTGATTCATCGTGTTTAGTTTTAATTAACACGTCTTGAGTTGCTATGAGTAAATATTGTGATAGGTATATCTATCAGTATTATTTTGGTTTATAATGTCGTTGTTGTTGTGGTAATTGGCCTGAAAATTGAATTTGTAGATGGTGAAATGTGATCAGTTTTTTTTTTATATTTGATAGGCCGACGTTTGACCACTATCTCGCCTGCTAGTGAAAGCAATGATGCGATGTATCACTCGGGCCTTGAAGACACCCAAGTTATACCCTTCAGGAAATACAGTTCTCATATTGGACACAATAACTAAACATCTTCCTGTATATATCTTATTATGTAACACATTTAATATTACATTTTCTGAAGATCAACCAGTGCTGCACATATTAAAAAGTAGGACTTGCTTTTCGTCACTTATACTGTAAACCTCTATGCAATAAGAAGTAAAGTTATTGCCATACTCGGGGCACCACTTTAGACGAATTCTTCCTAATGAAAATTTAAATCTCAAAAATCTCAACCATAATGTTTGCAACCTAGGAATCTTTTTAGACATATCAAAGTCAACGTCAAAGTGTTTTTATTCTGAACCAGTGGTTACATAGATGTTTTTGAAAATATGCAATTTGAATACGTCACGACCTGAGAATCAAACCTAATTGCTTTAGCTCGTCGAGTACCGGTTTTGTAGACACAATTATAGAACAATAGGTTGCGGTCACCGGTGACCGCTTGGTATTTGACAGTTTAGTAGTATTCCAATCACACTACCATAATTTGAACATATAAAATCCGGCTACAAACACATCGCCATAAGCTACAAATGACTCCAGTCCAATCAAACCGGAATGTACAAACAAATTGATTCATAATAATCACATTTCGATTACTTAGTGCGCACGCGATGCTTACTGGACGATCTGATGGCTTCCGATGTGACGTCACTGCCCTTGACACGCTGACTCATAGGTTAGGTCATGTCGCATGTGGACGAAAGTATGTTATATCGTATTACTATAAATGTATCACACTAATATTATAAAAATGTGAAAGTTTCTTTGTTTCATTGTTTGTCCGTCAATTACGCTGAAACTACTGAACGGATTTTGATGACATTGGGTATACATGCAGGGCATGCACTGGCCTAGGTGATAGGAGTTTTTATCCCGATCAAATACTCCCATGGGATAAAACAGGATCATGAGCAAAGCCGCGAGTAAAAACTAATAAATTTATAATTGTTGTACTTGTAGTGAACTAATCTAGAAATGATGGCATACTAGAAATAATAGGGTAGATTCATAAAAAAAATGTCCCTTTGATAGATTATGTTAAAATATTAGACGCATATTTTGTCACTATCCAAATGTGATGTTACATTTCTCTGCTAAAAAACTGAAATCTTCACCCTATTTTTTTTATTTCCTAGCAAAAACACTATAATTAAGTTCCTCATAAAATCAATTAATTAATGTGTGATTATGTTTTAATATATTTATGTAATGTATAGTCGAAATCATGTATGTTTTATTAAAGCAAGTACCCAATTTTCGAACCTGAACTTATAGCAATTCAAACAAAAGGTGAATATAAGTTATCAATAACTTCGATTACTTAGACAAGTAAGCATCAGTAAAGACTGGCAATATTATTACGGTCCATAAATAAAAAAGTTGGCAGGACAAACTCACATACATATGTAGTTACATTTATATAGTTATTGTATAAGTTAATTTGAAGGCGGAAAGGACAAGATTTACTGCTGTCATCCAAACTTATATTTAGAGGTATATCAATCATACGAATGACTACGGATTTCATTGCTTCTTTATATAAACACGGAATTATTCATGTGTCAGCGACTGCGGTTGTTGGTAACGAAATTGAACCTTGTAGCGATGGAATAAGAGACTGGAATATAGCATAGATTATACTTTTGCAAATTGTGAGGTTTATTTTATATGGAATGTTAAGATTTTCATGAAGATTCAGAGAAGATGGTTTAGTAGTAATATTCAGGTTATCTTCGATTATAAAGTTTATTTTTCTGCGTGAACCTGTAATAGAACTTTCAGAGGTAGATAGTTCATGAACCAGAATAATTATAGAATGTGTTTTAAACTTATTCAAAACAGTTCTAGGTTCAACATCAAATAAAACTATTTACTAACTACGAGTAAAATCTTCGAATAGGTTTAAATCTGTGTAAATAAAAATGAATTTTCGTTCGTTAGTCTCGCTGGAACTTGAGAACGGCTGAACCGATTTTTTTTTAAGGGGGAAATCATCGAATTACTGCTCCCGCCTGGGTGGACGGGAGGGAGTGTCAGATTCTTACTGACTAAAAACCACGACGTTCCTTCCCCTGCACGAGCCGGAGCCCCGGTTACCCGTTAGGTTCTCCGCGACGGCTGAACCGATTTGCCTAATTATGGTCTTAAAATATTTGTTGAAGCCCAGGAAAGGTTTAAGAGGGGATATTTTTTTTTAAACGGTACGAAGTTTGCCCTGTAATCTGGTAAAGAAATAAAAATGCGTTAAAAAAGTGTTATAATTATTTATCATTTACACGTTAATATTACCTAATTGCAACCAGGAAGCCACATAATCAAACTAAATGACACTCAAATTCTGGAGTTGTTAACGTTGTATTAAAAACAAAAATAATAAGGAAAAGTCAATTAAACACCTGTTTTGCATTAATTAATTAGGTAATTATAACTTTAGAGTTATTATTTTACACGTGGATGTCTGTGCAACGACAGTGATACCACGGCCTCATAGGAAAGTCGCATGAAGTACCGCTTGGGTTTCGCCATGTTAGTGTACCCGAGGTCCAAACACCCTTCGTGTCCATCTGAGGCCGTAGTACGAGTTTGTTATACGTTTAAAGTAATCTAAACGAGTACGTGTTCGATGCTCTGATTGGCCGGCTCCGATGAACCAACCAATCAGAGCGCCGAACACGTACGCGTACTAAGGCTTCTGAAACGTTTGGCAACGCATTTTTAACTCCTCTCTGGTATTGTGGCTTTCCATCAGATGCGCCGATCACTTACCATCTTGATGAACGCCATAGAAATCTCATTTGCCCTTATCTCATAAAAAAACTAAATTGTAAAAATTGAAAATGATAGGTATTATTTTGTCAGGTAATAAAGACAATTCAAGTATTTGTGTATACTTAGAATGAATAACAAAATATGAACCAATTACATTATTGTATTTAAAATTATAATAACTTCACGCCAACGCTGTTGATCCTATAACCGCCAAAATGCGTGGAAACGCGAGGAAACCGCAACAAGAGCATTCAATATTCACGTCATGGGCTTGTTGAAAATAATTCAAGCTATGGGCTTCACAATCCCCATTCTCTCACACGGTCACACCATAATAAGGGATGCATCGATGTCAAATGTGGGTAACACAATAAGCCGAAAATAGCACAAATTCTGTTTTTATAGTGTATACTTACCTATATGTAGTCTTTGTATATGTAGTCTTTAAAACAGAACGAGAGCTTAAATTCTAAAGTCATATACAATTTTTGGAACGTATTAAAAATACTCAAAAATAACATCACGCCTTTTACCCCGACGGGGTAGGCAGAGGTGCACATTAAGGCACTTAATGCTACAGTACATTGTAACACCCACTCTTCACTATTTATGTTGAGAGTTTTATGTATAAGGGATTAGCCTATGGCCATATATGGCACATCTCCAGACAGACAGACAGATTAAAAAAAAATCAGCGATACTTTGCCCGACCCAGGAATCGAATCCAAGACCCCTTGCCCGGCCAGTCGCACTATCAACCACTCGGCCAACGACGCAGTCAATAAAATAACAACGGTGTTAAAAACTCGTGTATGGCAATAGATTCAGTCTGTATTACATAGGACTCGTATCTCAAGTACTGAAAATTGGCTTACTTAAAATTATGCTATTTATTTACTTTACTACCATGAAAATAAAGCTTTTCCTTAGAATTGCTTCTTCTGGAAAGAAAGTGTATTCAATTTCTAACTTTATTTTACAATTCCTTGTCTATATACCCTTTAAATAAGTGAGCCTTAGAGCTTTTTACAGATATTATAGTAGATAAATGAAATGCAATCAATTAGAACGTTTCTACGAAACATCTATCAGTCACAAAATTATAAATTACTTAACTAGATTTCTTATATAAAGTCGAAAAAAGTTGTAATTCTTATACAAGAAGCATCATTTACAGTCCTTCATTTCAAAGAATTAAGTTACCAGTGTAAATTGAACGACCTTTGTAGCGTTGTTTTATGCAAGAGGTATCAATTTTAAATGGTGGCTAGTTACATTGACTGCCTCGTTGGCCGAGTGGTCGCAAGTGCGACTGCCGGGCAAGGGGTCTCGGGTTCGATTTCCTGGTCGAGCAAAGTACTACTGGGTTTAAAAAAAATGACAGTAGTAGCACAGAGTCTGGAATTGTGCCCGCTACATGGCAATAGGCTCACCCCCTATTACATGGGATCCGTAACATAAATAGTGAAAAGTGGGTGTTACATTGTACATTGACATGATGTGCACCTCTGCCTACCCTTACGGGGATAAAAGGCATGATGTTATGTTATGTAGTTACATTGATCCTGTGTTATCAATTTGTGACGTTACGAACAGAATACTAAAAATTAGTTTGTACCTTCTTAAATATTTTTATGAAATTTTACAAAAAAAAAAGTCAATAAGTATGTTATAATTATGAAGTGTTTAAAAAATTAACAACAATTTTAAATATTGATTTTATAGTTTCAAGTGTAATAACTGACAATATTATAATGCTATATGGCGATAACAGGTATTACTTTCTTTATGGTCAAAACATAACAGAAAATAGTTCTTATTACATAACATTACGTAATTTTGAAAATTGTTTTCATGTTAAAATAATATTTTACGTCCTTTTAATGTTTTGAATAATGGTCACCGCACCCAGTAGGATGCGGGTAAGTAACCACAAGGCAGATGGTATTCGGGACAGGACTAAAGAAAATGTTCTAAAAGTACCATAAGGCGAACTTCTCTGCTTATACCGCAAAGCTAATAAGTATAATTATTGCACTGATGCCCAGAAATGCAAATGGATTTATGATTGCAGGATGTTCGTTAAAGGAAGATGCAATTTATTTTCATTAGCTTAAAGTATAGTTTTCATGACACTAAGTTTTAATGCGAATCTATCCCATAGGTATCGATTTTAATGGATTACATAACGCCTTTTATGTCTTGATGGGAAATCCATACATTTATTAACACACCTATTTTTTGTATGAATATACGATGTACGAAAAACAAACACAGGTTGACAGATTATCTTGAAGATAAGAATGCTTGGCAGCATGTTGGTTCGGCTCCACTGGACAATACTCAAATGTAGTGAGTAGTTAAATTCCAATAGTAGGTAATATAATACATAATTTAATACGTTAATTCTAATGTAGACAATCTAGTTTCCTTATGGCATCGAGCATTTCTTTCTTTATTGAAACAAAGAGTTTCCTTTTTCTTGTATAGAAGCACTATTTGTATGGATTGTCAGTATGCGTGTGTGAGCACCATGTTAGACTTAAGATTTTTATTTTTTTTATTTTAGTAAGTTATTAGTATAATGCGTCAAGCGTGTCTTTGCATTGTTCTTACATATGCGTACAGTATTGAAATATGTATCAGAGACATTGTAGAACATACTTTTTTAAAAGAGTAACGAATGGAGTTTCTTGCTCGTTCTTCTCCATTCGAATCTACGTTTTGGAATGAGCACCTAGCTTCACCTAATTTCACTGACGGATTGACTGACAGACTATTATTTATTTTGTATTTGTTGACGTTTCAAAAGTACCAAACTATGGTTTAATTGAAATAAATGCTTTGACTTTGACTTTGACTTTGACAAACACTGTTAATTTTTTATGGTATAAGTCGGTAAACGAGCGGACGGATCACCTGATGGTAAGGTTGGCGCGCCCATGGACACCTGGAACGCCCAGAGGTGTTGCAAGTGCGTTACCGGATTAGGAATTTGAGGATTGTTGGGGATTCAGGGAATGGGGATGGGGGGAATATCCTCCGGTAACCTCACTCACACGACCGTATAAATAAATGTAGAGGAGATCCGTAGTCCAGCAATAATCTGTCACCCGATATTAGTGATGATGACCCTGACTGTTATTTACAAAAGATCTTTTCATATTTTCATGATTATTTCTTCACACAAACTATTTTAGACTTAAAAGCTAAATAATAGGGTACATAGATGACTAAAGTTATACAGGGTTTTAAAAAAATTCTCAGTAGTAGCACGGAGTCTGGAATTGTGCCCGGTATATGGCAATAGACTCAGCCCCTATTACATGGGACTCATAACATAAATAGTGAAATGTGGGTGTTACATTCTACAGTGGTATAATGTGCACCTCTGCCTACCCCTTCGGGGATAAAAGGCGTGATGTTATGCTAGATGACTGATTTTTATTTTAATATCTGTCTGGTAAATTATTTAAAAACATTAGATATGTATTTTTTATTATCATAGGGAAACGAATACTTTCCACTATAATATATTAATTGGAAATATCGTATGACGTCACTTTTGTGTACGATTTATACTCTACAATCACGTAGTTACCTCCCACTCCTAAACTTAGATCGTTTTGTCCAAGTATTATTTTCATATACATACAATATAATAAAAAAGTACGCGGCAAATATTTTTTTAATTATCTAACAGACGGAGTAATTAGATTTTTATTCATCATTTCTATTATAGGGAATCATCCTATCGCGGGAACTTTTGTTAACATTTGACATAATTCATTTTACCGTGTATTGTACTATTTGGAGCAAAATTGTACATATTACTAGATGTTAAATTGTAGTCGGAAATGAGAATATTTCAGAAATTAGCCAGTAGGTAAACAGAGAGATAGACAAAAATTTGTAAAAAGTATTATTTTGGTATGTTTAGCGCATTTATATTTATATAATATAACATAACATAACATCGCGCCTTTTTATCCCCGAAGGGGTAGACAGAGGTGCACGTTTCGGCACTTAATGCCACTGTACAATGTAACACCCACTTTTCACTCAGCCAACAAGACAAGCAATAGCGACAAGACATAGCGACCTATGTGTATATAATATAAATATAGTAAAAAGCGATTATTTTATTATCTATTACAAAAAATAGAACTATAGATATATGTACTATGTGTAACAACAAAATATACAAATTAAAGACAACACAATATCTGCAATACACAGCAAAATAACAACGTTTCACGTCTAATATGATTACACAGTTTATTATGAAGGTACAATAGATTAAATTATTATTATAATTAGTGGTTTGCTTACCTAAGGTTAGGTCGCCCTTAGCCGAGCTAAATGAGATCTAGCCGTGAGAATACCTAGATTATCTAGGTATTTGTATTAGTTCATTAAAATGTCTGTCTCGTTCTTTTGGTTAGATCTTTTGGTCGTATGTTTGGCAGTCGAGTAAGGTGTCTTGAGTTTGAATCCCAGGTTGGGGAAAATTTATTATTGGATTAATTTGATTTTTTGAAAATTTTCCGTAATTGATTTTTGGAATTTTTTTCAGTGTATGGAAATTATCTTGAACTGAAAAGTGGTGTTACATATTGTACATATGTGTGCACCTCTGCCTAACCATATATGATCTAAAAGGTGTGATGTTATATTCTGAATATGTATAGTTTATTATTATATATAACATGATTGTATTTACAGATGTCACATTCAATAAAATATATTATTAATGTACCTGACCTATGTACCTACTATATTTTTATGACTTTTTAATGCCTGTCTACCCCATTTAAATACTTAGCAGCTTCCATATTAATGGTAATAACAGTAATTAAACTGTTGTCTTTACAGTGGTTTATAAATAAATGCCCATATATTACAGCTAAGTAAATAATAGTAAAATTATTTCTATAAGGCCACACGAATGCAGTTTATACTCAAAAGACTATTATGTAAATAAACAATAAGTAGGTAGTACAAATTAATTGAGCTACCGCGTAGCGTGAAATCTAAGTTAGTTTAATTTTGAATTCCCGTAGTAATAAATGTAACATTGCCCCATTAGTTTGTGTTCGCGTATAAAAGTTTAATAAACATAAAGTTTAGTTGGAACAGTTGCCAACACAACTTGATACTTACGTAAAACTCCGAAATAAGTGTTCATACATCTAAAATTTGCATTTAAAACGGCCACCGTGGGCTGAGGGTTACGGTTAGCCGGGCACGGCTCGCAGCCACGACCGGTCGGACCGGTACAGCGGGAAGCGCAGAGGAAGCGTGCGCTTCCGCCGGCCGCCGGCGCGAGAGTGCGCCGCGGGGGGAGTGCGGGGCGCTTGCGCGGCGCGGGGCAGGGACGAACAGCTGAGCGCGGGTATATTGACAGCACGTTGCCGCTCAGTCAGTAGGTTCTCTGTCACCGCGGAGTGCGAACGTAGCCGCATAAAGCCCACACCACTCGTCGCTCCCGATTGATTATGACACGATCGCCCCGCAGTGCTAACTGAACTGCGGTCGGGACACCGCTAAAATTATGACTTTTGGACTGTTCGCCGGCGACGAAGATAGTAGCAGATATCTCGTTCTAGAAGAGAAAGCTTTTAGGATAGTGTCCAGGTACTGGGAGGTCTCCGGAGTTTCGTCCGCCGAGAGGCTGCGGTTCGGGAACAAACAGAGGCTCCTTGTTGCCCCATTTGGACTGTTATAAATATTTTTTAAGAAACTTATGAATTTGTTTTGGACTCAAACAAATTAGTCTTTTAGTGTTTTTAAGTGCAATAGGTGAACTGTGTTTTTTTGTGTTAAGTTTTATTTGGGGTTTATTTTTTTGGATAAATAAAAATGGTGCCCCAACAAGTGTCGGATGTGAGGTCCCTGTCACCAACTTCGAGTGGAGTACCCGTGTTCGGGTCCCAGCTCGTCGATAAAAATTCATCAACCCCTTACACGGATGCCACACAGGTAAGTCCACGACTTGAAACTTTTTACAAGTGACTAAAGTGAAAAATAAAAGTTTTAAAAAGTTCAAACAAACTTAAAAACTAGAACAACTTATATTCAACGCGTAGAAAAATAATACAAACATAAAATCCGTTAAATAAAATATTATAAATTACCTACCAAAAATAAAAATGTGACTAAATCGTTAGAGGAAAAATAAAAATATTCGAAGGTACTAGGGAAAAAATATAATCGAAATAAAATTAAAATTCAATCAAATTGCGTCTTAAAAAATAAATTACAAAAATAATTCACAAACAAAACAAAAGCAAGTCACGAAAATCCGAATCAACAAAATCTTATCTAAAATTCTATCTATCAATAACAAAAATATTTACGCACGCACTAGGAAAAATATCTACGAATCTACGACATTGCGCGGAAACATAACTAAATAAAACGCAACTACGAAAACAAAAAAATACGCGCAATATAACTTTGTCACACAGAAAGTAGTCTACACAATAATGCAAAAGGATAAACTTCATGTAAACAATAACAACATTACAAATCTTATAAATATTAAGGAAAAATATAATTTAACCTAATTATACGGAAAATAGTATAATGCTAATTTTATAATTGTAAAATCTACCTTCATTTTCATCACCTATAATATTACCTCAACTGTAAATAAAGTTCAATAATTTAACTTAATAAATCACATTTTACTATCCAAAACAATAAAACCACATACGAGTAAGCATTCAGTTATATTAATTAAATTTCTGCTAGGCCGCTGTGTGAAAATGCTAGTCCTTCAAACGGGCCATTTAACTTAAACAATTTGTAATTTCGGTGTGTGCTGGTTGAAAAGGGTTAGTCCCCTATTATCTGGGAGATAATCGTAATAAACATTCATTGGCTGACGCAGCTATTACCGAGACACTGAAATTGAATTCGCTCACTAAACTGGTAACTAACTAGGAGTAACGATGCACAGACATGCGATCCACTAGCCACTGCAATAAAAAATCCCACGTGTAGTTAAACACACTTTTAGTATCACGAATTTTGTTAATCTTAACTTCGATTTTTTTAGTCGTGTAAAATTATACCCTCACATTTTATGGTCTCAGATTTTACTACAGTTTCAAAAGGTTCATATTCAAAAACGAATGACGAGACAAACGATGGCCAGGTACAAAACGATAAATTAAAAAGAACTAAAAGAACTAATAAATATTATAATTAAAAACATATTATCATAAAAATAAAAGCGATCGTAAAATGGACTGGAATAAAGAAGCCCTAAGAATCTTCAGACTCTCAATAACCAGTTTTTAAATTATTGACGTGATTACGATAAAAATAATTTTAAAATTAAAATCGAGTCGAATTTGAAAAAAAATGTGCAATATAGGTATAACTGAATAAAACATATATGAACAAGAAAATTTAAACTGGGTTGTAAAACAAAACCTTGGAAATTAGTGTTGAAATTTTTAACGGCTAAATATTACAAAATCTCACATTTGAATCTATTATGAAAACCTTGGGAAGACAAAATAACCTGTCCATCATATTCATGTGGATGCAATTGAAGTTTTAATATTGATTACTCGTAACACTGAAACAGGAACGAATTGACAACATTAATTAGACAAGCGATAACCAAAAACTGTTATGAAATTATACGTTAGGTCACGTACAGAGATTTGCACAAACCCAAGACTGACGATAGAACGCTGCAATAAATTAAGCGACCGTGAAATAAATGAGATGGACACTTAAGCGTAAACGTTTCATAAAACTCAGTAGCCGGTAATGAATAAAATAAAGTATCGTACGCTCATGACGGTGATAAATCCACTGCACACGCGGGTGACGCCGGCGATACGAAAAACACGGTCGGGAGCAACGACATCGCAATACTTTTATGAATTTTTCGCATTATCGCATTATAAACACCGGCTCACGCGATATCGTATGAAATGAAGCTATAGCAGTCAAAACAATCAATAAAATAAAAAGACATATGATATTAAGGCCATGCTGTATCCATGAAATGCGTCGAGCGGAGAGTGCATTAACATTTCAATGTCAACACGTAACAATGTATTTTTAGTCATCCGCTGGCCGAGCGAGTCTTTCTCGAGAGTTCATACACTCCGAGCCGACACTTTAACTCCCCGACCATGATAACCTCAGTTTGCGCAGCTCTCGTTACCAATCAGATACAAGGAAATAAAACGTATGTACCTACGTGTATCGCTCGTAATATAAGGAAACGATTACCGCTATCATTGCAATATTTAATTGTACTGATTGTCCGTAATTAGCAACATTTCTGTCATCACGACTTATTGAGTGATGGAAAAAATGATGATTGTTTAGAATCTGTAATAGCGGCTATCTGTGATATCATACGTCTGATCTATGACTAATTGCTCTTGGCAAAAAGGGGTAGCCCATGAAGAATTAAGTTGTCTTTAAATCCGCAACCGAATCGCTAGCAAAAACCATATTCTTAATTTTTTTTTCGTTAGACAATAATTATGAAATCGATATGCTTTTATTGGCCAAAAAAGTGGACGTTAAAATTTAGCTTTTGGTTGTGTGCAAAAAAATGCAAAATTAACTAAGGGCGGAGCTTTGGATCATTATGTAGCGAGCGACCGACCGGACTGGCTGTTTTATTTTTTGTTAACGTTTTTTGTTGGACGTGAAGCTAAGAGTACGGCAACAGTTTTGTTCCACAAGGTTATCTATCGTACTTTTATTTAGTTGTTGCTATTCTCTAGAAACATTTAGAAAAAGTATTTCACCCAACTTTACTGCGTTTACAGAGAATTTTATTTTCACACTACGAGTAACGTGTCTATGAATCAGACAAATATTTTATCTACTTGCGTAGCTGTGTTAATGTCGCATGCATTAAACGCATTTTATCGTCCCAGAGTTAAATTACATGGAAATATTTCTAAAGCACAAACTCCTATTCCAAAACACGTATCATGACTATTCTCAATATAATTTCCCGAGTCGGACTGCATCCCACGACCCCTTCATTACTGAAAGCATAAAACTCGCACAACTTTACTCCGCCAAGCACTAAAAAGCGATTAACGTAGTCATTTGCATTAACGCGAAATCTTTGAAACAATTTACATTGAGTTCGTAGAAAAAGTGTCGTACAAGTAGCGGGGCAACTTCGTGTCTCCTCACTATAATGTCGTCCTTACAACTGTAGCTCACGATATGCAGGCATTTCAAGAATTCTCCATGTTCGGTATGCCAAGTTCTACCCTAGAATAAGGGCTGATAACGTGATTTGTGGAGCTAAGAAATTTTTCAATTGAATTCGTTGTTTTGAAAAATGAATTATTATTGTTTGAGTTCTTCCGGTATATTGTCTTTTCTTAGTATTAAGTGTCACGCTATTTCTCTAACTGAGCGTGTCGTTTGCCTTTCCGGGCGTACAACTTCAAATAGTTTTATAACAAGAAGCTATTAATTCTATATTGGGTTTATCCAACACATTCTCGTTACATACAACACTAAATGTTTTCAACGCGCAATAAATCACTGTATGATATTATGGAAATATGTTCCTTCCTGCAGTTCACAACGGACATTTATACCTTTCTGCAACTCAGAGTGTACCTCCCGAAATTTTAATTACCATAGTTTATACCGCATACAAAGTAGTGTTGGCAGCTGAAGCAAATCAACATTTGATTGTACTCGAGCCACTTGCAATTTGCAACTCGTGGGTGTTTTTAATAGCACCATTATTGTTGAGAGTTGCTCAAGAAAATTCTTAGTGTAGTTGCCTTTTTGCAACAATAATTTGTATTTGTGTACTTATTTGGAGCGATTTAGAGTATCGCTTCCTTATAGAGGAGGATTAACGTGGTATCGTTAAGAGTAATACGAGTGAAATCATGGAACTTAATAGGTGCAGTGTAAGAGGGTACTTATACCTTTGTCGTTCAATTATACCTTAGTGGTTGAGTAGTACTATTTACTTTCATTTCAGTATTCATCACATTGGGATTCAATTACAGTCTATTTTCGTTGGAATAACTTGGTACTCTTCATTATTCTCTTGCCCTTTTTTTAACAAGTCTAGGGTCAGAAAACTAAGTCTTTAAATAGATTCAGGTCACAACCAGAGCGATAGTCTGATTAATTTTCTGAAAAAATCCAGGGTCTATTAATTTGAAGTGTAATGAGTAACAAGAGTCAGGAATATCTGTAGAAAAATCTTGCCTAAATGGATAATGGGAATAACGTTCTCAATCCACTTCTTACAATTTCACTAATTTAAAAATTAATTTGTTTTCTGTCCCTGTACTTTAGAATAGTAAATTTAGTAAGTCATTTACGACCTTCAGAGAATTGTTAGTGGATTTCAGTTTAATTTATAATTATCATTTTCTATTTTGCTCCAAGCGGATTGTTTCACATTAAAATTTCTTTCATGTAAAATAATAAATAGTGTTTGAAGGGATGAAAAGAAATAAATTTAAATATTCTATAAATATGAACTTCTTTGTTTTCTAATTTATAAAAGGAATGTAAACTGAATTAGTTTCAAGGCTTATTTTTCATTTTTAAATACATATTTACTTCAAATTGATATTTTATGTATTTCTCAAACGTTTTTACCGACTTCAAAAAAAGGAGGAGGTACTATGTTCGGCTGATGGTTTTTTTTTTTTGTTTGTTCGCGCAGTACTCCGCCTTTTGTGGATTTCCAAAATTCTTATTTTGTTTGAAAGGGTATACTCCCGAGATGGTCCCATTTCCATGAGGTCAGGATCTGATGATGGGATCCTAGGGAAACCGAGGGGAACTTTCGAAAATTCTATGGGCGAGTAATGCGTCTATTATGTTTTTCAATTAGGATTTTGAAACACTACAATTTGATAAGGGTCTGGAGTTGACCTGATGATGGAGCCGACAGGCAGTCGAGGGAACTCCTCAGCGGTTTATATTAACTGCCTTGAGTTTGGGCTTGATTAATTTGGATTGATGAGGACTTTACACCTAAATAGAGTAGGGCTGTCATTAAGGATCTGATGATGAAGAAGTGTAATTGTTAAAGGAACTCCTTAACGGTATACAGTAACTACCTTGTGTTTGGGCTTGATTAATTTGTATTGATGAGGACTTTACACCTAGATAGAGTGGAGCTGTCATTAAGGGTCTGATGATGAAGAAGTGTAATTGTTAAGGGAACTCCTCAACGGTATACAGTAACTACCTTGTGTTCGGGCTTGTATAATTTGTATTGATTAGAACTTTGCACCTATGTAGATTATAAGTAACAAAACGGGTAAAATTATGTGGCTTTACACTAAAAAGGATAAAAAAATAAAATAAAAACTGCGTTTAAAAAACCGACTTCAAAAAACCAAAAACTAATAACAAACAAAAAGTCAAAACTAAAAAGCAACAAATAACTATTATTAGTACTGATAGGTTACCCACCCACTGATAGGTTAGAAGTCGGTGCCTGGCAAGACTCCCACATGAGAAAGTCTGAAGACCAAATAGCTATAAATTCTTTGGGGTTGGGCTCGCGATGACGGCTACTGAAGTCGGTGCAGAAACAAAACTGCTACACATATATCTTTGGTTCGTTCCCCGCTGCTATTGTTCCTTACTTACCAACTTTTTTGTAATTTTTCCACCCTATATAGCTTGGGTGATTTTCAAAATTAACCAGTGCGTTGTATGCCCAAAATGAAACGTATGATAACTGTATAAGAGCTATTCGTATTTCAGGTTGATTTTATGAATGTTGATAATTTTTTTTGTTAATATTCGTCCTAGATTATAATAAAATCGTATAAAAAAGTGCTATCATCAAAAGAATTCAACGTGCACATTTAAAAACAATGTTATCTTTTGCAACTAATTTAGTCATAGATAAAAGTACCAAAATTATCAGCGTTACGTTTACAATTACTTTTATGCGTCATTGTCACGTGTATCCATTTAGAATGTTATTATAAAATCGCAAATTTAATACAATATTCCATAACACTCCATTAATTTAATTCTTACAAACATTCTCGATGAGAATTCCAAACTCCGACACGCCTATTCGGAACCCATAAATTACAGCTGAAACATAACTCTAACCGAAATTTCATCACATTTACAACCCTGGTTAATCCGAACCGTTAAACCGAAAACATCGTACCCGGAACTTAAGCCTTAAATATTCAGCAGCCTTCAAAACGTTAAAATAGCGTCATTAAGCCGACGGAACTCTAAAAACGATAAACTTTACGACGAACCAAAGGACGACACTCGATCCCAGACACTTTCGAAAAAAAGAAACTTGTCTGCAAACTTCATTCCCCATTTATGATTTTTTAACATACATGTATAATATATAACCCTAGCTTAAACCACGAGTTTCAAATTCGGAAACACTCTAAAGTCAAGTCTCAATCTAGAAAAACTTAGAATTCAATTACCCACCTAACTTCTTAATTCCAAACCTAATTAGCCTCGATGCGGTAGTTTTCCTAATCCAATCCGACTTCCTAGTTTCCCCAAATCATCTTGAAATTAGTTCCTAATCTTTATATAATCCCGAAAATATTCGTGATATAACAATAACAGAACTATTGATCCCTACTCAGGTCGTAAGTAGTCGTCGGCCCCCAACTTTTTGTTCGTCTTTCTATTCACTTGCGAGCTCTAATCGCGTTACTCTATTAACCCGTGGACAGCCCCTTTATACAATTAGCTACTTATTGACTTGGAAAAATCCTACCCTCTTTTAATCTAGTTTTTTGAAAGTTTGCGACTTTTCCAGCACGTTGACACTGGGTAGGTACTTCCCTCTTTTTGGAAAGTTAGCATTGGCATCAGTTGAGTGTTTTACTTTTAGAAAAGTATCTAACTCTAATTTCCTGTGCGTTAAACTTTTCGACTTAAAGCCTTTGGGAATTTCCGGAATGGAATTATACTTGTTACTGAGTTACTTTAAAAATAAGTATAAAACGTTAAACGAAAGGATTACCATTACCGAGAAACTCTTCTCAACGTAATTGCAATTCTAAAACGCAACGTTATTTCTATTAAAAGGCTTCTAAGTACAGCTTGAAGCACTCGTGAGCGAGCGGAATGAGCTTAGAGATCCATGCATACATTAAGATGGATTTAAGTCTAGTCTAAGTGAGGAAGACCCCTGAAGTTATAGGTGAGATTGTCCAACCGTTGACCCTGACTCGTCTAGACAGACTCACTGATCTGCTCTTGTATTACTTACGGTTTCCTGCTTCTAGGAAAGGAATGAATTTTGGTTTTGTATCGAATTCGACTTGTAGTAGCAGTACAAGATCTATTCATGTAAAAGCAATAACTTTGATCTCACATGGTAGTGTATTTTCTGCAATAAAAATAGAATATACAATACTATATAAGTAAAGCAATTGAAACCACAATAGTTACCTACCTCTACAACTGGAATAGTAATGCTAGTTCAAATGTTCCAATTTGTGCCGTCCCCTCTAAAAGTATTCAATGCCTCCATTTTCGTTTTTACACGATGTGGGTACAAAATTTAAAACGACACAAGCAGTAAACGTCAGCAATAAAGTCTGCCTCAAGCAATCGCATTTCAGGCCCAAAAGTCGGGAAAAAAGGCAAAAAAATTCGTTCAAACATTTCAACTGCTGTCGTGGAACAAATCGCTCTTTGCAAGCTCAACGTTTGGCTTGAAATTTAAATAGCTTAAAAATAGCTTGAAAAAACAGCATCGGCTGCCGAGGCATTCGCATGATTTATGCCTTCTGTAGCGTGACTATGAGGAACGGCCGGCTAGTTCGGAGAATGCTGGCTAAATTAATCGCTTCGTATTTGGCCGTGTGAATTATCAAAATTCCTCTGGGTCTAACTGAAATAACGGGCGACTAGACTTTCATGAACGCCATTATTTATTGAGGGAAAATGCAAATGTATTTATCCAGCACGAGACTTTGGAAAAATATGTGTAAGCTTGTTTAGGCTCGTTGGAAATTTATTGCGCTGTCTTCCAAGTTAAATAGGTATTAAATATACCTCTAAATTCAAGTAGGCTCCCTTTTGAGCTTGGGACTATCAGGCGGTAAATAATAAATCAAAATATCTAATTTCACCGTGGATGCTGGGTTAAGTTTCAGGGCATTTCTCTGTCTAGTAAGTAGTCCTCATCTTGCGGATTGCAGTCTGCAGTTCACCTCGTTTCAGTCTGGCAACTAACGTACAAAATTTAAAACTAAAACATCAGACATGTTCGTGTTAACTACAACTAATGGTGATTAAATTACTTGTCCTAATTATGTGTTAGGTGATAACGAAAGAGCTGTTGCGTTAATGGTATTGATAATAATGATACTACACAGTTGGGATTACGTCCTAGATTTGGAGCATCTGTTTTAGACCTCTGTTCAGTAAGAAACACTATCCAGAATATCATCCCTTTTCTATACATTTTTAGCAGAGAATTTTACTAAACATGTTCGGAATTCATGTGACGTCCCAAAAATGTATTTTATATGCCAGACATTTTATGTAGAATTGAATGGACACACTCGTGAATTTTACTAACAATTTGACTCAGCAAATTGTTGCATGAATTCACAGTGGTTTAGAAGTTCCAAATTGCAGTAACTAGCAAAACTTAAAGATCAAGTACTACCTTCCCCTACTGAATATATAGCGCAAAGTTTTCTTATAAAAACGGTACCCAGCGATATTTAACGTCTTGCACTTTGCCGAACTAATCAGGAAGTGAGAGATATAATAATATCTTCTTGGAAACTTGGACGGTTCTTAAAAACAAGTTATAACATCATTACAGCTGATCGACAGTTTCGCGATGTTTCGGCAAATATTCGTTTGTAGGTTATTATAGTTCGTGTAATTATTTTGCTGATGCAGCTTAGGAAGATACGAACTGGCTAATAGATTCCCTTCCGCGAACTTAATTTGCTTAATCAGACTTCTAGAGAAATCTTTATCGGTTATTTGATTATCGAGTAATAGGTAAATATAGCTATCGGTTGCTTGTTTATCATCTAGTCATCCGTCGATTCCTATTAAGTTTTTTGATATTTTTCCATGGATTCATGCTGAGACGAGAGCAGATTGGTCTCCTGGTAACAAAAACGATTCTATCGACAGACACGTACAAACAGAACGTTGTACAATTAACCTGATGCTTATCAGTAGTTACTCAACGTGGCCGTGAACTTTGAACAATTTTTGGCTAGCTATTGATCTAAACGATAAGGAGTATGCTGTAATAATATTGAATTGGAATTTGAATGCAAAGTGATACATACATTTGAATACCTCTATATTAATGTCTTCTGTGTATGGATGCATAGATTTATATCTACTTATCGTAACTTTTTTCATTTTGAGATATACAGGATGATAAATATAACAATCATATTTATGGTGATACAAAACTAGATGTTATGGTTGGCCTTAAATATAATTGCTTAGAAAATAGGGTGCGTACGAGTGGTGTAATAAACCCTGTATGATAACTATGATACTTAACCTACTTAGACAAAGAATGTAATCCACATAGCTGAGCAGACAATTTAATATAGCTTACAGCAATTTTCACCTTACAGTAATAAAGTGACATGTTAATAAAATATGTTGACATGATTTTCACAAGTTCTTGCTCTAATATTGAGTCGTTAAACTAATAACTGAGATGAACTCATAACTTTAGTTTTTGCACATGTCTTGTAGGTAGTTTTTGTATAAGTTTCTATGAACTAATCAGCTGGTATTAAATAAACATTAGAGGTTGTGCACACTGCTTACGAAACACATGCAAGTAATGACTTGGTACGTAGGTGTTACTTGCCACTATTACCTCTAGTTATAGCCATTTTAGTAAATAAACTATAAATACTATTATTTGCTTATAATAGTGTAATAGGTACAGCTAACACACGTTTTAATTCACTTAAAAGGAAAAAAATCGGTGATACTTTTGATAAATTCGCAATTTTTCTAGATTCTAGATAACTCAGTCATGTTCCTTTCGTTTAATTCGACCCGGACAACATAAGATGACATCACAAAATTGAGATAAGCGAGAATCGAATCTGTATCTAAAAACATCCGCTCGGTGACGCGTTAGGAAGAGTTATGATCGCTCGCGTGTTATCTTAAGTGGATTGTTTCACTAAATCTTAGGCTTCCCCATGCGGATGTGAGATATAAATTGTGTGGTAACTTGTTTAAGTTAAGTGATAAATATAGTTTAATATGATCCTCATATCAGATTCAAGGAGCAAACTAAAGTTTCCAAGTATGCAGTTAGATGGTTTACTATTAATTAAATGCTAAATCATAAAGCAAATACCTTCTATAATAGTTAGATATCGGATAGCTAAGAACATAAAATAGACTGTTTCGATAATACTTCTACATAGAAAGCCCCTTGAAAACCAAACGGAAAGAACCATAAACTAAAGATGTTTATTAGACCCAAAGCTGGTCTACCAGTTGTCACCCTACTCCGTTCCACCATCAAAACTACACGATCTACTGAACTAAATCAAGAACAACAAAAAAACTTGCACAAAAAACTGCAACCGAATCTCAAGGAAAAACCAACCTAACGAGCATGTAACAGAGTTGAATGTACCTCGTGGTGGAAGCCGGCACAAGGAAGCTGAAGCAAAACTTGTATACAATGCTGTGGCCTTGAACTTAAAAATATTCGAGGCGAGCTGTTCAAATGTGACCGGTGTGCCTCGAGGCAGTCCCGATATGGCTAGGGTGAGTTCTCAACGAACATAGTAATAATATTCCGACGAGAATTACTGAGACGCTTTAATTCACTGCGTAAAGTGATTAAAACGAAAGATGAACCATTAACTTGAAGAAGTTCAACAAAAAATGTGAAATGGAATGCTAAATAGCCAGATATACTTAACGTAAGAATGACTTTAGAAGGTTTGACAACACATATAAATCTATAAAATTTAACAAAGTATAAACTTTTCATTTGTAATAACAATAACAAAAACATTTTTAACTAGATTCCCAATAATGACTCGCTGGTACTTAATTACACGTTCAAGTGCTAACACTGTTCTCTAATTGATGCCTCAGACATATATTTTACGATCTCTGTAACGAGCGGAGCAATTAAATATTTAACGTTAAATCCATTGTTAAAACATGTAATCCTTGTGAATTAATTGAAATACCTACAGAGAACATTAATGTCAAAGGTAAGGGTGTGATGAAAAATGAGAGAGAAAATGAAATCGGATCGGACAGCTGTGTAAAAATTTACTCAATTTTCAAACCAGTTTTGATTACAGGACACAGTAATGGGATAAAGGCTAATGAACTTAAAGCAAATTTCATTAGCTTTGAATCTAATCATGTTCTAGGTATTATAACGACAAAATGTTAAAAGATGTAAATCAACTTTCAACCTTATTCAAAGGCTAGACTCATCGTATTCAGTCTTCCTCAAAGAACTTTAATATGGTACAGGTGCAATTTTCCCAACTATATCCAGAAGTGTTTCGAATTAACTCCGGCTTCAGACAGATAGATTAGTCGGAAGTCAGACTCACCTTTCATCCTAAGGAACCCAAAAGGTCGCGACAAACCGAATCTACATTCAGACAATCTCCGAGATATGTAGATGAGATTCAATGCTGACGATTTATGAAGAAAGCTGAACGAAATATGGCAGCGAGTCGACCGTTTTCATTGAAACTTTTTTACAACCTCCCCTTTAGATGGCAGATAAAATTGCAAATAGACGGACGGAAAAGGGAATTTTATGTGAAGGTGACTTCACGCTTTTTATTTTTAAGGGGAGACGGAGCTGTAAGGACGGTTAGTGAAAACAAATTAAGCTTGAACGGTCGGATATTGCGACGTAGGTTTCTCGTTGTGAATGAAAAGGTTCAGCTCAGATAACACCTCCTGCTTTGTAAAAGATATTCTCTAAGGAGGCTAAATGAAAAGCTATTTCATTCGATTTCGAAATGTACTGAATATTTTTTCTATTTCTTACACGTGCACTTACAAACCTTGATGAGTTGAAAGTCACAATTAGTGTCAATGCGTTACTACGTGAATCCACATTAGGAATAATCGTTTGGCATTCGACCTGCATGGAATGATAAACAGTAGCTAGTGCTACGTATGTTGTAGCTGTGTTGGCTTATGTTTACTTTAATATGATTAAAGACCAAGATCATTAGTCTTATTTAAAATCAGGTCGTTTTAAACACCATTAGTATTATCTTGATTGTCGAAAAAGGAAAGCAAGAAGCCAAAGTCGGGTTTAGAAATAAATCTCTATCTTTAAATCAAGGGTATCAGAAACCGGTTTAAAACGAAAAAAGTCAAGCCAAGCTAAGAAGTGACTTGTTACAGCCATGTTCGCTAATACACGACCAATATTTGTTCTGGTGCCAACTCTCAGAGGATTGGACGGGCTCGGGACGCTCTAGTGAGCAAACAATGTTCTTTAGATGCATTCTGTTTCACCGTTCGACTCGTCTCGAGGGGCAGGCGACTAATAGTGTTAGTTCGTAGTGCGTTTATGTTATATGCAATTTAGATGCACAAGTTTTCTCAGAGTTTGGGGTGGAATTTTAATTCGTTTGTCGCGATTGTTCTTTGTGACTGCTTATAATCGTAAACGGTATAACAGTGTGCTATAGTTCTAGATATCAAATTGTATATTGGCTCAAAAAACTAGCTCAACAACATTTTATTTCCATACCAATCATTCATATTACATACAAATTCCCATAATATTTAATCATACATTAATACAAAATGTAATCTAGTAAAAGTAAGTAATAATATCGCGGAGGCTATAAAAGCGCCATTATTAATACCAAACGGAGTAAAAACACACGCGGGATTCGGGCACTTGAGAGCACTTGGCAATGTAGCTGTTGCTACATAGTTTTTATTAAGCGCATGTGAGCGATAAATTCAAACATTTACTTCGGGTCGAAAACTTCACTTTGTTTGGTGTAAATAAAAAATTCCATATTAAAGTACATTGTACGATCCGGACTTACATCTGCGGTTCAGGGCTGTTCGTTGATTTTGAAATATGATTTAAATGTGGCTTTGTTATTTTTAAAGTCGATAAGTGTTGCTTCATCAAGTTTGAGTGGCCTTTTGTTTTCGAATAGATTTATTTGTTTGGTACATTTCAAGTAGGTCCTCTTAACTATTAACTATTATTGCATACACGTGTTTATTTCTTTTCAATCAATTTATTTGTTATTCTAAACACACAAATGTTTTTTTTTCTATTTATTTTCATCAGTTTGATTGCTTGTATTGTTACTATAATTAATATTTTGCATGACTTGTGTACATTCATGAAAGGTTCTCTTTTATCCCTGCTCCAACCCTAGACTTGATGGGGAGCATCTGGCAATGGTTTTACGATATGCAGCTGATGCATCGTGCCGCGTCAGACTGCCAGAGTTTCCTTGGGACGGCAGAGCTCCGCCTCTCGGGACCTATGCACAAGTTTGGCGTAAAGATTGTGTGATATGAATTCGGTATGTGGTGTAGTTTTGTGGAGTTCGTTTATTTGATTTTTCAATGCAACAGCACCACCTCGTGTCCTGAATATTAAATTGTTTGTACATTCTGTGTTGACTTAAAGATAATGACGAAGTTAATTAGATCAATTTGCCACGGTTAATTACATAGACCCAAAACAAGCAAATAGAGTTCGTGTTCTAATTCGAAAGTCGACCTTCCGTCACTAGTCTTACATCACAACAACTAATTTCATTTAGTCCCAATCTGAACAACTGAACTCAACTTTAATCTCTCACATACTTTTTCGTTTATTCTTTTTCGGCACCGAACTTGTTTGTTTCCAACCTTTAAGCCACTTGATTCAACTTAGCTTACAAGTTTCACATCCGTTTTTTCGTATCCAGGAATTTTCCTTTATTAAAACTCGGAGCTAAGTTTACTGAACATACTATTACGAATTTGGGACGGGGTCAGTGAATTGTGATCCAGCATCCCCGAATGGACCATTACCGCTACTTGCTGTAATTGCTTTGGGAATACCTCGAGATTCGTGTCAGATGTTTAGCGTTACATTTTAGGGACCCTGACCAGACATGTTTAGTGTAACAACGTTTTAGTTACCTGGATCTTTACCTCTGAGATCACATTTTGGTAAATGGCGCCGTCTTATTACTTATTTAGCAGACACAGAACGCCATTTTATTCGACCCCAACATGCCTCTTGCGTTATTTATTCATCGATACACTCATGTATATTTATTTGTACAAAATTGGAAAGACATTTACTTAGGTACATACCTCTATACTACATGCGTCTTATTATCAGTTCTGCCAATTGATATGGAAATGTTACGTAATAAATATATTTACTTACCTACACACGTACGTAAACAGAAATAAATTACAGAATTGATTTAAATACTAATGTAAACAGATGCAAACTAAAGATTTTGAGGTGTATCATTAAAGTTGAAGATTATCCTTGTGATGATAACAGTTGATTAAACTGATGCAATCAGAGGAAATAGTTTGCAAAATGTTGTGTTACGGATTCCAATCACGTCGTAAGCCAGAAGTTAGCTGAAACGAGATCGGCTCAAAAGCGAAGATCTTATTGACTGTTCGGTTCGTACCGGCATCTATTGACTCGGTAATGTCTCCCATTTCCGAACCAGGTCTCGGAATAAGAAAAGTTGGTACAGGGGAGAGAAAAGAGGCCTTTTCGTAGCGCACTAAACTTAATAGGTACCTTTGATCTTGCAACAGAAAGTTGGAATTAACTGAAACAAAGACACTGACCATCTGTTTAGGAGCCCAAAGAAGCAAGCAACTAATTTCAAGTTTAATGAGAAATTCACTAGAAAGGAATAATTCAATTTTCTGTATTGTTAATTTGTGTGTTCGCTACAGCTTCCAGTTTGGGATTAACAGGATTCCTGGCGAAGGAGTACTTTATGGAAACGCTATGGACCATTGTTTGGATTGTGCTGATACAATTTTCATTAACGCGTTGAGTATAATGCGGCTTATTTTAAAACAACTTTCTATAATGAAATCAGCGGATGTTAATTGAATGGGATTTCTAATACAGTTTTATTTGATTATGATTGTTGAAAGTTTTAATTGTTGTGTAATTATTTCCTATTCAATTTCAATTTAACTTTAGATCAATAATCTTCTGAGACAACTGTTTGTATGTAAAGCTGTGTTGAATATTTAAAGTAGGGGCCATAACAATAATGTTTGAGTATCCATAATTTTATTCTTTCCAACAACGACCCCAATTACCCTCAGAATTTTTACGAGTTCTGACAAACACACACACATTCCCCATTACTGGTACCTTTTACATTTCACCCCTAGCCGACATGTAAACATTTCCATTGCGAGACGTCCCAACATATACACATACGACTATGATTTCTTTATTACGTACCCTTTATCCTTTTGTCCGCCAACGCTCGTTGCCTCTCAAGATATTTCTCTCTCACTGCCTTCTGTATCTCGGAAGATAAGAATATATTGAATTTTGAAACATAAGGTTTCCCTTTTTATCTCATACCCGAGATTCTTTTATATTTACAGACCAACAAACGTAAAGTGATTCGTCTGAGCACTCTATTATATAAATTGATATTTGTTCCTTTCAAAGTTGTGGATGTGTTTAAAAGATTATTTTCTTACAAAGGTTTTATGTTATTGCGTTTGCACTCTTATATAATAAAGGTGTTGCTTTATGCTTTAATTTCTTAGTGTAATTCTGGGGTTCCTTTTGTCAAATATTTTCCCGCCTATTATTTGATTCGAATCGATTTCTACAATCTGTTTTTTTGTGTTAGTTATGAATTTGTCCAGATATATCAAATAGTAAATGTTTATCATTCATAATGGATTGGTGTTGATAATTTAGTTCATTCTGCACACCGCTTTGGTAGTTTTTGTTTAAGGTTAATGTCATTACGACTATAGGATTCCTAGTAAATTTTGCGTCGGCTTTAAGTTACTTTAGCGGGTCACCGTTAAGTTATTGCGCTCGTTTATTTGTAGTTTGTTAGTTTTTAGTACCCGATAATGTTCTTGACGCTTATTGCGTACATTTTGATATTTGATTAATGCCTTATACAGCATTGGTAAACCACTGCCGTGTAGGTCACTCCCTATAAGGTATGAGACGCCCACAAATCGTAATGGAGACCAGATTACCGCTAAGATTCTAATGAGCACTGCTAATGTTTCACTTAAACGCAACTCCACGCAGCCGTCTAACCATGAACCAGAAACACATCAATGACATAAGATTACAAAATGACATGTAATTAAATTACGTGTGTTTAACAACGACGTAGGCAAGCCATGGTTCCCATGTGTATGGGAGATGGTTGGCCCGTTACTGTGGTGTGCTGTAGAATTATGGCTACGTGGAAAATTACTGTACTACAACTACCTGGCTTTTTATTCTCACCGTGTTTATGATACTCGCTTTTTGTTGTGCTATATCTATGCTTATAATTATTGCTTCTTCTTTTTTCTTAGCTCTTTTATCTACAAGGCTTTCAATACGTCAATATTATTCTGATTTCACATTGTCCTAAAACCAAAAGTGATTTATTGGCTACAATTTCTCTGCTAGATTTCCCAAAATCAACCCACATTCACTAATGGTTTCGAATAGGCAATTTTATGGGCAATTCTTTAAAAGTTCATGGTAACCCAGCCTGTCTATTGTAATCATTGTGACAGCTTGTCACGAGGTAGCCTACATATATGTAATTATAAACGCATTACCGTGCTTTACTGTTATAGTAAAACATCATGTTATGGTCTAATATCAAGGCGGAAATTTAAGTATTTTTTTTGTGATTTGATAGAAGCTTATGTTATGGTCATTATCATTATCGAGATACAGTATTTGCTGGACACAGGTCGTTTGAAAGTATGAGAATTAAGGCAAGTTTTATCACCGGCCTTACTTGCAAGCCAATGCTGTCTTGTTTAAGCAATACCTTATTACTTGAATTTAAATAATGACAGTTCTGACATACGTGTAACTATAAGTATGATTGAAGCCTTATTAAAACTGCTGAGCATACAAAGTGACTCCAAATATGTAGTTGTCGTGGGCAGGATGTGTGGGTGTATCATCTCATATTTTTGTTTAAAATGACCTCAAGTAAACCATTAATAAAATTATATTTACTCGCTATTTTACCTCCACTTATGACCTATGTCGTCACTAGTCAGCTGACTTTAAGAAAATTATTGATGGCCCTCATGTATTTATAACGTTTTCCTCATAAACTAAAGGATTTTTAATTATAAAATTACATTAATGTCGGTAACAACTGTATACATATATTATTGAGTGACACATCGCATTGTTGCCGCTCTTCGTCTGTGAAGTAACACCCGTCTACTAGTTTCTAAAGTAATTACGGTTCATCTATAAAAATATATCGCCATGCGGGAATGTAACTCAAAATAGTATCTGCAGAGGCGTACTTTTAGTTGGTGCGCCATTCATTTTACATTGTCATAAGTAATTATCTATTAAATGAAGGTCATGCAGTCGCTCCTTGAAGAGAAAATACTACGATTTACATGACGCGTAGAAAATAACACGTGCGAGCAACATCAACACATGCGGCGAACTATTAGACAAAACGCAAAATTACCGCAATTACCCGCTTTGACCGGTATATTCGCTTTCTAAATGTACACTTTGAGAAAATTACAGCGTTTTAGAGCTAGCTGTTTAGTGATTTTCCATTTTAATGAGTGATAACACGTGTGGACCATTTAAATAGTTATTGCGAACTGTGGAATAAAATAAATTACCTATTCGATTTATTTACCATCTGTGAATTACTCGTGTGACCCCTTTAGGAATTACTTTTGTGACCCCTTCGAACATTTCTCCGATGACCAGCGTGCACATACACGCGTCAATTACACCGATTATACGACAATATTATCTGACACTCACTATCACTGCGTTAGTCATACGTAGATAATGATTTCTGGAAATATCCCTGTTTAATAAGCAATTGAATGTAAATTGTTTTAATTCGGTACACTAGGTTACTGATACAGTTGGCCAATGTAGACACTATTAAGACGGTATTTATGTATAAGGAAATAGGAAGGTTTTAAGACATGTTGCTGGCTAATTGCGGATGTATGTTATTCATTTTATTTATAAAAAAACTAGTATTATTCTGTGCAAATTTTTGATTCTGTCAAGCTCAAGATTTTAGTCCTCTATAATAATTTTCTACGTCTTATTTTGTTTAGTCCAATAAAATTGAAGTCAAAATAAGCCAGCTGTCTCATACTTTATGTACTTAATCAAAATAAAGGTAGTAAATAAAGTGTATAAGTAGTTTCCATACCTATAAATATCTATAATTGCAATCACCGAGGCAGTCCCGTCTTAATAAATCTCGGTGTTGGCACGAGCCGAACTCCTCGCCGCTCCAGATCACCATTCGGGGTTATTCTTCGCCAAGATAGCAAGTTATTGGTTCCTGATAGCATAAGTCAGGTTTATAGGATTTATACTAATGGTGTCTGCGTTTGTTTTGTGGCTTTGAACACAATTATGGGTCAAAATAGGTCCTTTATGATAAATGTATCGATTGTCTTTAAAGTTAGAATGCATTAGTATTGCAGTATTTTTGTTAGTCATAGAACAACATTCCATTCTTTATAAATATTATACCTCTACAATTAATACTCTTTACATTTTAACTGATCTTTAAGATCACACGCGATTTAATTGTACAGAAGTAATAACTATTTAAACTAAAAATAAACCAGATCAGCTGTTCATCACATGCAGCCCGCATGCACCAGTCAACTGCAAGACGTGTGTTATCGTGATGTTCTCAAATGATGACTCGCTTGATATTATGCACATGTGCATCTTGTGCCTGTGTATACAAATGTGGGTAACATTAACATTTAAATATCTATAAAGTAAATGTAAGAAGTCATTAACATTATAAGCGGTTTCGTGGTCAGACTGGAGTGACATGTCGATTGTATATTTCAATGTAAACTTCTACTTTTTATTATTTTCGATTTTCGAATGCAAATTATTATAATAAAATGTTCTGCTGGTGGATATGTTGCCAGTCGTACCTTGGAGGTATCGATCATAGTAATAAAGTAAATCCATAACAACCGTAGCTGCGCAGTTACATCACAACACGCGCCGCACGCGCCGAGTTCACCGAATATTCGTTATCAATCAACTTCCCCGAGTCGATCGTCAACAATGTTTTGCACGCGGTACATTCCCATCTCACCATACACTTACAAATTAAAACTATAATGATGATGACGTGTTACGTAACCTAACAGATTATCTACTGACAATATCACTAGAGGATAATGAGCGGAAATGTTAGTAATGTTTGTGTTTTGATCTACGGCCATTGACCTGGCCATGGGGGATTAAGTTTCATAGTCATTTTAATTTTTTTTCTAGTACACGATAAATGATTAGCTCCCCGGTTAATTTCTAACCCTCAAATAGAGTTGGCCACGCTAATACGGTACAAAATCCGTAATAAGCGTAGCTACGCAGTTACATCATTACACGCGCGCCGCTTGCGCAGGGCTTTATTAATAAACAGCCACGTGTATGATATTGTGCGCTTCATGGGTAGCTACCTCTGTGATTAGCGATTAGCGGGGGAGACCACAGATAGGGGTGGCCAATTAAACCCATTTTAGGGCCAAGGAGATAAGAAATAAAGAGGGGGAAAAGGCATATGTCCGTTTCCAAGCTATTTTTATCTACCCTAATTTTTGTTGTAAAAAAATTAACTACGATCTGCGGTTTTTTGGAAATCACTTTTGCTTCTGAGTCCTTAATTGTATTTTAACTATCCCATTAAGATTTTATAGTTGCCTATAAAACATTTAACCGGCAGTTAGCAAACGTCCAACTAAATCTAATTCTATTGCTAAATCTTGTTCATATAACCAGGTCTATAATTTGAGACTGGTTTCATAAACGTTGTGTTAGGCACACAATTTTAAAGTTATGATTATTATTTGAAGTCTGAGTCATAACAGTGGGATAGTTACGGAAGGATTATTTAACTCTAAATTTTGATTTAAATTGTGGTTTAAGTAGTTCTGGGATTTTGAGAAATTGTTGCCTGGAAGTTTATTGGTGTTTAATAAATGGCTTAGTTTAGAAATCGCTATCTCTTATGAGTGTGGGTGTAGCCTAACAATGCACTCGCCTCTATATCTCGCCCGTCTGTGATATCAGGCTAGACTCGGTAATGTTATATAAAGTAAACATGTTAATATTTCGATTAAATATATTATTATGTATGTTCGCAATGTTTGTACAACATTGGAAGTTATGGGACTTTAACGTAAATTATTAGGCTTGTAATGAAAATAAACTTAATCGTCTAAACGTAATTCAGAGATATTGTTATTAAATTCAGCTCTAAAATATAAATTATACACGAAACATTTTTTATTTTAAGCAATTCTAATTATTACTACATTTTCATAAAATAAACATAATAAATGATATAAAGTTAGTTAACCTATTTATTGCTGATTGATCGCGTTTCTAACATTCAAAATAATATAAACTGACATTGATTTTACAATTCCAATTTACGAAATCGAATTTGAAATTCGAAACCACTTAATAAGTTTCATCTGTCAAACTGAAATCTACGCTCTCGACTTCTGAAATTACAGCCAGTCTAAATTCTTGCTAAACATAGAACAATTTATTTTAATAAATAAACAAATGTTTTGCGAAGGGTTAATAACTTGGGAAATCCATATTGGCAAATGCTTTGGCATGCAAACAACCCACATCAATAGTATAAGTCATTGTAAGGTATATAAATAAACAATAAACTTATACAATATAACCTCTTCGCAGTTAACTCTTTAAATAACCAATTTATATGTGACCTTACGTTGTTGACTAGAAAATAAATTAAATAACATTACTAGTTCCAGGGATCGTAAACACTTTGGACTAACGATTCGAGACGTTGTAATTTCGTATTACTATGTGGTGCCAAAGTCGGTTCCCTGTGAACACATTGCACTCATCGAGTTGTTTCATCGGCTCTTCAACGGATTTAAATTAGTTGGGTAAATAAAGCCGACGACATGCGTCGGGATTTCAGTTTCTCTTAAGTCAGGAATTTAGGGCTGTTACGTCAGATCTGGTGTGACTGAGTACTGCTCCACGATGCAGGCTGTCATGTCTGACGGCCATCAATTGTCTCCTGACTTTTACGAACATTTACAGCATAGTTTCGTCGGCTCGATATACTATATAACCCCTGTGTTCTTGTCTTATAAAAGACGCCCACGAGATGAAATGGATAGTCTATTTTTGTCGGGGTTCCGTTCAATTTCCAGATTGACTGTTACATTTTGCACGGATGAATGATTAGCAGACTGACATCCAGCTGATGTATTGCGGCGTGGGGAGCAGCTGAGCGTTTAATGGAATTGAAATGACGAGAATTCGGTTAAATTCTCCACCTGTTTGTATCAGGTACCTATAAACAAAATATTATTATTAACATATATAATAGTAGATATTAGAACGTTTTTCTCAATAAACTTAGATCCATAAACCATTTTCTATCAACTAAGGCAGACCTTGTATCGCGAGATCGAAACAAAAATTACGGCTATTTCTTTTTATAGTACACTTTCGCCATTAACTGCGTATCCGGCACGTTTAAGATCGGCGCATTAACGTACTGACGGACGTAAACAATGTTATTATTAGTGATTTGTATCGCTGCACGCGATAACTCCCATGGGAATAGATATAACTGGCCGGGCACTGAACACACAACCACACGTGTCGGACTTTTTATCTGTTTACTCGTTAGCGTAACACTACTTGCGCGTATGGGGAAAAGTATGTGGAATATTTTATAGGGGGAATGTTGGTATGTTATAAAAGTGGATACACAAAAAGTCGTAGGAAAATAGCGAGTATTTTGTGTGTAGGTACTATACATGTTTTCATTCAAAATGAAGCAATTACGGCTCATATTTTATAGAAAAATTAACAATTCATTAAAACAGACTTCATCAGCGTTACAATTATGAATTTACTTTTAAATAAGTAGTTAAATTTAAATTGGCACTATTAATTCATATTATTATTTGAAATATGAAAAAAGGTTCGCATAAAACCTGCAAATTGTGGCAGTTTTACTACTTTAACCGCTTTTTTACCGCCGCCATTATGTCATGTGTCAACTGCACCATCATAAAAGTATTCGTGTTGCCATGGAATAAATTAAACTACACACTTATGGTGCACGTACGAGCGGGGCGTGTACATTATTTTCCATCGATTTTGTGGAAAAACAAAGCAAATAATAATTGCTTTATAATAATGATTGTGTTGAAAGTAAATTAAAAGTTGTAAAGAAAGGTTACCTAACTTTTTTATGAAATAAATAAAAATTGAAAGGATTTCAATGAAAATGAACAAAACATGGCAACAAATTTGACAAAATATAAAATATTTTTGGCAATAAACTTTCCTATAATAGTAGACAACATTAACTACACCATCCCCACACCACCAGCTTACCATAAAAACGATCCCATATATTTTTTCATCGCAACACCATTATAAAAATTAAAAAAGAAACAGCGAATTCGACATTGGCGTCGCTCCTTGTACTGCACCTACATATTGAAATTATTGCTGACATTACCAGCACAATATATGCATTCGCGACACGAAGGTAGAAAGTTTGTAAACTTTTATGAATCGTAAATTCATGTTTTAATTGAGTAATAACGCTGTATATTTAGTAAATTCTTACTAAGTATACTTCGCTACGATAATAAGCCATGTTTAGCTGATTTAGGTGGAGATAAGTGGGTAATTTCAAGTGTAGGTGTGGCCATTTCATTATTTTGCATGATCATTCAATGATTCTTATATTTAGTAACATTATAAATTTTATATACTGCAAATTTTCTTTTAGCTGGCTTATTTTTATTGCTCTGCATTGTAAGCGGTTTAACTAAGCAAATAAAGTTTAACGGAGCAAAAGAAAGTAAATTGCCTCAATGTATACCTTTTTGTATTCAACTATGATCATGATACATCACTAAAGTACTCTGAATTACAAGCAGCGCAGTCCCTGAGAAAACAATTTCAATTTATTCCCACGAAATATGGGGACTTTCGAAATTAAGAAACTTAAAAAGTCTTCAGAAAGTTGTTAAATCTCCAGACGTTGGGACAAGGTGCTCCTCTCGAAGGTTTCACTCGTAATATCGAGGTGGGCTGAGGATAAAGTTTCGGTTCAACCAGTATTATGGGATCAGATAGTTAAAGTGACCGAACTTCGGATCTTCGTGAATTAGTCATTGAAATTGAACGAGGTTTTAACTTGAAGAGCTGACAAATGACACAATCCTTTACAGAGACTAAGTTTTTTTTTGGATTACAGTAGAACACTGTTAAATGCTAGCAAAAAAATACATAAACCGCTTAGCAGACTGGTGCGGACTCATGCTCGTAACTTGACCCCATAAACTATAAAGATCTTATGTTTACTGGCAGCGCATGTAGCGACATACATGTATAATGTTATATACAAGTTCAATTTGCGCATAAACGTAAAATCCTTCACACAAACGATCATAGTAACAACGGATACTAGCAAATTACCTACAATGCATCATTTGGAGGTTACAATAATTCGCGCTCATGCTAAAATTGAGCAGTTTGCTTTCAATCAAAGTCATATTCAAGCAGAATGCAATATCCTAAATAAATAGGATTATCCTTGAGTTATTATTGGTTGGAACCTATCAAGACATTAGCTCTAGTGATTAAATCAAGTGCTTGATATAGATCGACGAGTAACTATGTGATTACTTGTGTGATGTAAAGCATAAGCGGCGAGCGACTGCGTGCGATGCAACGTGACCTTGGAATCACGTGGATTGTTAGTTGAATTTAAAACAAAATGTCTACTTTGTAATGGAAAAGATATGTAGAGCGTGTCAGTCTCTTACTTTTAAGTTGCAGTTGGACTGAAGGATTAAATTACTCAACTGTACCTGTGGACGAAAGACGAATGTCAGCGATTCCGAGTGCCTTATCGTTAGCAAACATTCTCATGACATCGCTTCTCGATGCAGGACCAACTCAGCATTTAAAGGCACGGTCCATATAGAATTATGTCCCGCAAACAAAGAATCTATTGCCACATATGGTCACCATTATTGCAACATAAATCATGAAGACCTGACAACATTTGGTCATATATTTTCAGGCGGCTCTCGGTCCGTTTGATCTCACCAATCTCCTAAACATATCTATGCAGCAAAAACTAACTTACACAAGCAAAAATATATAAATGTCTTTTTTGGACAGCTTACAATACTTACGGAGATAGCGATAGAGATTTCTCATGAGGATATTTCTTTATACCATTTCGTATTTGGACATAAACATGTCATCGCTGGTTTTGATCTAGAATCTTGTTTTTTTGTGACTTAGCGGTATATTTTTGCTACTAGTCTTTGAGAATAATAGCTTAGTTATTACATTATTATCTAGACTTATATTTTTAAGACCTGGAACATAAAAGTAACAACTTGTTTTGTTCAAACAGTATGTAGTATGTAAATTTTAAAAATACAGTTCAGTATCTATCTCAATAGAAATAGCATTGGGTTTTTAACTGAGTCCTTAAGGGATAAGAGGCATAAGCACACAGCAAAAGTATTTGTTCGTTGATAAGTGCAAGGTTGCAAGACCAAAGTAAATGTTAGTTTTAACAATATTTTCTAGCCACTTGGTGTCGACATCAAAATAAACAAGATTCTCTTTTATTGTACTAAGTTTTTATATTGTTTTCCAAGCTTATCTAAGTGGCGGAGAAAATGTAGTGTGTTTATAGTTGTTACTCATCGTGCTAATCTTAATTTACTTAGTAATAAAATACACGATTTTCATGAATGATTCTTAAATAGTTTTTGGTATAAATATCTCCGAAAACCTTCATTTAAATATTCTTAGATTTATTTTAAATCACATTAACACCACACTGTGTGTACTAAGATTCGAACTCCGTACAATTTCCGTTCCCCCAACTACAGAGGCAAGCTTCAAAAACATAAATCGAGATAAACTTTATGAGACTCATAATAAAGTTAAGTGCTGTTTTCTTTGATAACGTTAAGTAATAGGATTTCTTTGGGCCTCCCAATTTGTATTAGTTCTGCTTTATCTCAGTCTACATGAGGTTTCATAATAATGGCTTGGTTTGTTTCTTTGCTCTCTGGATCGAAATTTGGGTCAGATATTTTGCATCCTACGCAAGTTTCGCCATGTGGGCCACGTCAAAGGATTACTTTTATCGCTACATTATTTTGATGGACCTCTTGGGATTGCATGATACCATTTTCTGGTTGCTTGAATGTATTGGCTGGCCGAATTGTGTTAGAGATACGAGAATTGAGTTCAACTAACTATACTGTGTCTTTAGTGTTGACTTTTAAATGTGATAAAGAGCCTATATTGACATTATCGGCTTTGATAAGAAATTCATTAAATGTGTTAATTAATTTTCGTTTAACTTTCGAACTGTCAGTTCTACTATAATTTAGTGTGTCAGTCCTATAGTTGAGTGTGGTTTCAATTGTTGTCTTGAAAATAACATGTTGTAGGTCGCAGTGCCACCTGTCTCGATATTTTTGCAACTGTTGCCATCACCATCTGTTGCACACGGAAACTAACAGTTGTCAATGCGCGATGTTTTTTGGTTGAACACTTGTACAAATAAGTGCTTAATGAGGACTCATTTTTTGAAGTTATTTCCGTCACCATTATGATCTAGATTTATTAATTTTTTGTTGTATTCTACTTAATTATAATTTTCTTCACAGTACAGCTAGAGACACGTATGTACGTGTTAAACAAGAAAACCACTAGACCGTATGCTTATCAAACAAATCACATAAATCGTTTTTATTCGTTCCTTACAGAGAATACATAATACGTAGACAATGATCGCACATAAAACCCTAATTCAACTGAGATTCAAATCCCAACCCACACTATAAAAAGTCGTCAATAAAACTTGAATATCTATTCATTTTGAAATCACTATAAAATGAAAAAGAATCAATAGTTAAAAGACAAAAGAATTTAAAGAGCAAACTACATAGGATCCTCATTCTTATGCAGTTGCAAATAGAGATGAGAATAGTTTTAACGAGCAAGATGTGGGCAAAGCGTAGCGCGGTAGCTTAAAAAATAATCATGAAAGAACGAAAAATGTTTTTAAAACGAAAACATAGTGGAGTAGATAAGAACGCGTTTTATTGTCCCGAAACATGGGGGCGGCGAAAAAAACTCACGATACAGGCTGTTTGTGTTCGAAAAAAGGTTTCATTTGATAATAGCTGTCTACTTTGCGTAAGGTTTAGTTACTTTAATACCTTTTAACATTAAGATAATTACACTACGAAGCGTGTCAGCAATTCATTTTTAACTAAGTGAAGTCCTTAACATAACTCTTTTAAATTACCCAATTGAACAAAAAATATACAACAACTTTGAAAGTCTGTGCAGACACTATTTTATATTAATCTGCTAATAAAAAACAATGCCTAGACACTATCTACTTCGCAAAGTCGTAAGAAAAAACCAATACATTATACTAGACTTTCAGATATAAATCAAGATTTGACGTCTCGCAAATTATTTCCCAGAGTTTTTATATGAAAGTGAACCTGTGTTCCAATGTAAATAGTTTCATAATAAATACAGCACATTACTATTATCTGTACTCAGACATGTAAAACAAGTGATTCGTATCAAATAAGATGATACATCAAAACGTCCTGTATGAGCGGGGCCAGGGCTACTTCGAATACCGTTACTTACTTTTGAACACAAATTTTTGTATATATGTAGATCTGTCCAGATATGAGTTATGAATAAATGTCTTGTCTTTCCTGTATTTATTATACGTAACATAGCTTTTGGACAATATTTCTGCGTTTTTTTTGAACTGATTAACATCAGTCATGCATTGCGTCTATCTTTTATTCTTTATCTTCTGTTTCTAAGATTATATTATACGCCTTTCTTTCAATAAATTATTCGACTATATTTTCATCAAAATATTCATCAATATGTCAAAGATTATTTCCATTAGTTTTTTAGTCGCTATTGTTATTTCTTTTCCTCCCATTTCCTGCGTACACCCCTAACCAATTCCACTTTAGTAGCTATCGCGTCCTGACGTCCCTTCGGGTAGACAACCCTAAATCCACTACCTGTCCTCATCAATTATATTTTTTTATCGGCTGAGTATCTCCTAACATTGTCTAACATCTGCGTCAAGGCGTGATCGATGCGATTTAAATACCACTGCTGTTGCCAGGTAAGGACCCTTGATCGAAGGACGTTTTGTTTCTGAACCACCTTCCGAAATAATCTCTGATCATTGTCCGATTATATAGACTGTTCCAATGTCACCTAACCACACCTAGCGCGATAATTTAATTCTTTACTCTTTTCAAACTCCATAATAATATACCATCAGTGAAACTTACGCAGATTTAATTCATTACATCGACTTTTATAATCGACTGGGGACGCATTACCCTATCTTTCTTTTTGTTCACTGTGTTTGAGATTAGTTCTTTAAATATTTTAAAGTACAAGAAAGGAAACTTTTCATAATGAACTTAAATTATAAAGTGCTGAGTACCAGAGCAATGAACGTCCAACCAATGTGTCTAACGATAATATACTACAAAGTAATACTAAATAATCTGACAAGTTAATCTAATCTCTAAGCTAATGAAGAGCTTTGAAGAATTTAATTAAAGGCTTATAAACTATAACGCTGACTATGTTAATAAATCACAAGATCTCGAATCGTAAACAAAACAAAAGTAATCAGATAATTTACGAGGGTATTATTCTCGCCGAAAATCCAGTCAGACCACTTCTTAAAACTGCACATCCACAAATCCAGCAAACAAGCAGAATGCACATTAAAAGCACATTTATCGTCAAAACAAAAACTAAGATCGGAAACATTCGTCCATGAACAAAAAGAAAAACGCGCCGTCCGGGCAATCTCGATCAAATTGTATAAGAGGATTAAAAGATTTATCGTACAAGACTGAAGGAAATTTTCGGGGAGGCACTCGGTTTTATATCGTTACATTTCTTCTCGTCTGGTTAGCGGTACGTGAGCCGGCATAACTTAACTAGGTGCTTAAAACATTCGTTTATTTGACATGTTTCATGTAAATATATATTTGGTAATGCGGTTTCTGTCGCTGCGATGTTTCTCTTGTTACTAGGGTGAATAAAAATTTAAGAGGCAACGGCATAAGACATAACTGTAAAGATCTGTAAACCCTAAAGAGTTAGGTACACATTTATCTTTATTCGCCCAGAATTTATGATGATATTTTTCATTCATAGAAAATCCCAATATTTCTTTTTCCTCCAAATGAAGTGTTCATTAAGTGAAGTTACAATGTCTTTCTTCACTAATATACATTACAGTTACATCTTCCACGAGACAATAGACAGATGATACTTTACATATTTCTCATTTACAATTCAGAATAATAATATTATTCATCGTTTTTATCGGTTTATCTGTTCTGACAGTTTTAAAGGTTTTGGTATTTCCGGGTCTTATGAAAAGGTAAATGATTGGGCTTGAGGGTTGACCCCACTGCGGTTTTGCGTCTGAATCACAGTGCAAAAAGACCGTGAATCATTTGACATCCTTATTAATACTTAACTTTTAAATTGTATAATTTGATTTTTGATTTTGAAACCGGGTATAATGATTACGTGTTTATTATTTTGTTTGTCTCTTATGAATATTGTTTCTAATAGTCGATTTTCTTTATTACAGGTAAATAACAACATTGTCGTGAAGTTAATGGTAAGATAGAGGCAATACATAAGCAGGTAATGCAGTATTATATATTGGCTCCTTTACGGCCACTCAGCCTTCACCTGAAGAAGCTATTGCTTTTCTTAACAAAACTATAACAATAAATTTAACTAACTTCGTTCCGGTACAACGTGGAACGTTTAACAGCTCGCCGTTTACGTTTACTCTGATATATACTTCATTAGCTTGATTTACAATAACGTTCAGATACATTTTCAGTTTATAGTGTTGTTAGTAATTAGTTTTGGCATTGTTAGTTCGTAAAGAGATATTGCGTGAGATTTTCATAACAATTTTATTCTAGTAATGAAAACGGTTAACACACAATTCCATTTGATAGTATCAACATGTCTAATAAATATTGCTCTTTGGTTTCATTTTTACGTACGATGATTCTGAGTGTTTGCGCATCAGTGGGCGCGGTACATTTTGCTAATGCTTTGGTTCCACATAAAACAAATGAATTTCAGACCTATGGATATTAATTTATTCCAAGCCTGGATGTTTGAGGACGTGATTTTTATAATAACATCATGTTTGTGGACGTGTTTTAGATATCAATCCTTGCGAATTATACTGACAGAATCTGTACGAGAGAAAATATATCCACAATGTATTTTAAGTAATTCATCATTCATTATTCATCTCAAATCCTATGACACTCTCGCGAAACACTTCCGAAATCTGCCTCTTCACCGACACGTTCTTTAAACCCCCTTTTTTCTAGTAGACGTCGGGAACAAAGTAATTAAAAACTTCCCTTAGTAGTTAGAAAGCACTTGAATGCTTCCAGATTAATACGAGTATCGCGTGTGCTACCTGGTTTTATTTCAACTATTACATATTATTTATGGCTCATAGTTGAATTTTGTATCAAAAATGGCATGCATTTTTGATACAAAATTCCATGTTCTATATATAACCTCGCGTGATATGTTCTCTGTGTTTATTTTTGTCTATGACAATCCAAATATGTGTTATTGATTTGATTTTTGTTGTTCCTCTAAGTTCTAATTTTGATAACTTTTACTGCTTACATTTACATTACTAACAAAGTCTGTGTTTAATGCAATGACTGCTGCTATATTACAAAAACTCAGTCTACAATTTTATTCGCCATCATTACAGTTCTCGGAACTCAATTCAAAGGGCAAGAGTTCACGCTCACCTAACGAGTATTAATCCAGCCTAACATTAAATATTATGGTTTCCTGCTTCTATCTTTTAAAGTGACATGTTAATTTGTCTGCAAGTAGCCACTTCCTCATTAACTGTTAGTTGCACGTTCGGGTTTAGCTGATCAGCTGTATTAGTCCGTTTGTCTCTATTATATCGTATGTTTACATCTACACTAGTGGTGTGACCTGGATTCATGCGATTTGAGAACTGAAGCTTATTGGATTTGTGATGTCAATTGTTGGTATCATGTCTTATAATATAAACCTCGATGACATTTAAACATGAGCTCATGTCAGACATTGATAATGATACGCTACCCAAATTTGATTATTTCTCACAACGTGGAGATATCACTTACTCCATTCTTAGAAACAAAAGTTATCAAAATATCTTCCTCGTGGATACACAAAATAATGAGCAATCTGACACCGAACAATCAATACATATCCTTTACATCCTTTTCATTTCTCTTCACAACTTTCTCATTGAAGTTAATACAAACAGAATCAAAATCGGTTCAACAATTTTGCAGATCATGTTACTCATACAAACAGACTTCCTTTTGTGCTAGATACGTTGTGATGATGCGTATCACCGTTGCTCGTTTGATGTATAAATTGCGGTACTAATTAGTGGACGTAGTCAACTAGTCCTATGGAGTTGATTTAATTTTAGCCGGTTCAATTCCTGTTTGAATCGTGGTCTTAATAAGCTCTGTTTAGCGAGCGACGGATTATAGCGAATTCGTAATAATGATGTTGCGTTCTGCACAATAGAATATTTGCATTTCGGAAATTAATTACGCTTTAGGATATTGGATATATGTTTGGACATTAAAGCTTGGCTGAAAGCCTGTAATTACAAACAGAGTTAATTCCGAATGAATAGTTATAGAAGGTTCATTAGGCAATATAGTCAATATTTTTCTGAATACTTTCATTAGATACTAAAATACATAATAATTATGAAAATTCTAATGGAGTTGAGAACTCTGCAAAACTAATACTTGTCAAATTAGTAAACTCAATAAATTCGCGAGTCACGGTAACAAACATTGTCACCAAAGCACTTGAACCAAAAACAACTTCTGAAACTTACAAAATGAAATAAGGCCTCTTTTGTTTATTATTATAGAACCCCATTGTAATAGCCATTGGATTCCCATCGAGGCTAACAAATTGAAACAAACTGAAAGTCGACTTCCGAAGTTAGAGAAACATCCTTCAAATTGGAACAGGATTCATTAATTCAGTGCAAGAAGTTGAATTAAATCATTCGAACCTTTAACTCAACAATATTTGGACACTACCCCTAAATGAAATTGTACAGTTATTAATTTGTTACGATTTCAAAACAAAAAGTGGATTTCGTTACTTCAAAGAGTTGGATTGTCTTGTACAAGTTATAATTTGACGGAATTGAGTGTAACTTGGAGAGCTGTTACATTGGAGCATCATTGAAATTATTGTTAAAGTTTAGAGTGTTTTACTTGTGTAGTTATCTGCTGCTTGAGCCTGCTTACAAATTTTAAATGGGTTTTTGAATGTTTTTGATCTCAGCAACAACTTTGCGAGCACAGATCTTGAAGATTTGTTACTGGAAAACTTTTAATGCTCGGAAGCATACTACGCGCTTTCTTCATACATATTATACATTTGTGTATCGAAATTCTGAAACAAGTTAATCTTTCTTGTCAATACCATGATTTGGAACTGGATCTACATTATATTTATTTTAGTTTACATTAGAATGATTCAATAAATACGCAAATCAATTCCTCAATATTCAAAATATGACGAACAAAAAACAACCGTTGGAACCCTTTGGATCACATTTTTTCCCTCAAAAATTATGAAGTATAATGAACCAGCGGGAAGTAAGTTAGCATTAAGTATTCGCATTTCCATAGCTGTCTCTGTCGAAGCAGTTAAAATTTCACTTGGCTAAGCAAAATTTTCTGTCCGCTGCAAAAATCCTTCCCCTTTTAGGGAGAGGGGAGCGACGAGCGAATTCTTGCATAAAATTTACATCGAGCGGTCCACACAAATTACCATTTCACTTCTTACTCTGATTAAATGTTGTAGAAAAAATATTGCTCTCTAAATGTAAGAGAAAATTCTTGGGTTTTCGACTCATTAAAATTGATGTTTTGTTTTTTTTTCGTTTCGGCTCGCCTGCCGCTCGTTCCAGAGTGATTCCTTTCCAGTTTTGCATTTGACTTTTCGGGTACGAGTTTCTTTACATAATTCAATTTGTTTTCTTCCAAAATGATACGGCTTTTAAATTCTGTTCCCAAACCGCGTAGTTTTGTATGAAAAACAGCTGTAGCCTGACCGCAGGGAATTGCCGACGTAATGTTCTACAAAAAATCTGCCAGAACTTGGCAATGGCCGAGCGGGATTCGTCCAAAAAAGGTGTGTGTTAAGCATCTTTCACGCAAAAGGGTGAGAAAACAGCGGAGGCGAAGCAAAGATATTTGGCAGGCCTTTACAGGCTAATGATCCACCTGATTGCGGTTAAGTGTCGCTATAAAAATGTCTGGATGTTGCCAACTAGGGAAAAAAACAGTTGCTCCTCTAAAGTGACTATTTTTCCTGGCAGCCTCCCGATATCATGAGACAATTGCCTTTGCGAACACTTTAAGTGGACGACAATTGATGTTTTCCCACTTCGCTTACACTAACTTAATTTTGTTGTGCTTTGTAAACTTTATTTATTTCACACGAACGCTGCGCGAGTGGGTTCGTGCAAGTGTAGGCGATGTTTTCCAACAAAACGAAGTGTAGAAATATCTAAAAATAGGAGAAACTGTACCTAAATTACGCCAAAATCAGCATTATAACGTACCTGTATTCATAAAAGCCTTACGCAACAAGATGAAACCTTATCAACAAATATGTCCTTCCCTCGGAAAAAGGCTTCATTCAAACTTGAACAATCCAAGTTATACCCGTCAGAACATCAAAGATTGGAAAATAACTTGTATAAGTGGAAAATTTACTATGAAATCATCATGAAATCGAATGGTTTGATTGAATATTCTTCCGTAAACCGTTCTATTTCTCAGAAGCTCTCCATCAATCATAAATCTGTTGCTATTATATGACAAGCAGTTACTGTGCCAAGTACGTGATATTTATTTTGATGAAAAATCTGACGTGCTCGGGGAACTCCAGGTGTATCGGACAACATTTGATGAGTAATTTTCTTTTAAAAAAGTATGCAGCTTTCTATGTAAATTCACATGAACAATGGACTTCGGACAGCATGCGTAGAAGTGTTTGCGGTTGCGAGGAAAATTTTATCGAAAAATGTTTGAGTTGAAAATTAATTGATGGGTTTTGAAACAACTCTTTATATGTGTTTGTTTGTAGCTTTCCCCACTGTATCATCCCTAAACTTCCATCGTTTTTCTCGAATGCGTTTCATTCATTAGGTCTGCTCCAAGTGTATTAAAACATTCAGTTTCTTTCTTACACTCGCTACAACATCCGAATCTTTGGAAATAGCTCACAGCGGGTGAGCTTGTGAATCGATTTTGAATTCATAATTTAATCTGGTGGCGGTCGCGTAGCTCGGGAAATGTTTAATTTGTTCTCTCGATACAAGGGGACATACTGCTATTTCATTAACTTTGTGCCCTCAAATATTTTCACTGTTTCTATGCAGATTTGAAAATGAAATGATTTATTTGAGTTGGTTATACATCGTCAGTTGTTGAAGGATTGTGATTGATGATGCAACATGTGGACCGTAAGTTGCGGTTTCGTTTTACACTGAGTAATTGTTGTTCTTGGTAATCCTGTTTGTTTGTAAGCAAACTAAATCTATTAGTCAATGACTCTTTAGGCCTAGTACTAAATATACCACAAGTAACTAATGTTTTTGCTAAGCTTACCGCGGGAAAATGTTGAAGTAGGTACAAAAAATGGAATTAGCGAAATATTCGTAACTCAAAAGTGAGTAATTCGTGAAGCGACTTTATTAAAACTTGATACAGTGTAGTCTAAAAGTAATATAATACTTTTGGCGTCGGTCGAATAAACGTTTCAATATTCGAGGGCTTCATTAATCACGGTAATTGACAGGAAGGGGGACGTGGACGGTGTCCGCCCCTCATCCCCTTCAGAGTTGTGGTTGTGCTTTTGTTTTGTGATAATGGTAAAAAAATTGTTATAATTTTAGGAGGGGCGTCATTTTCTGTTGTTAACTTTGATTCTGTAAAGGATTACGTAATTTGGGTGCTTAGCGAGTGTTAATTTGGAAGGTTGGCCAACAATGGGCTGCTGATTGTAATGCAAATTAATTCTCTTGATTGATATGACGGAATTAATGCGCTTATACAAAAAATGCTTTATTAGAATTCATCAACATATTTTCTGAATTCACTGTACATTTTGTAAAATGCATTCTAAAAACACGATGGTTATTCGTAGTTTGTCTCCGAAGTTCCGTTTCGAGTTAGATAAGACGGGAAAGCATTTAAATAAAAGCTCTCGCCGACTGCAACCCCATCTCTAGCTACTTCCAAAGCCATTACGATGAACATCAGATTATTGAGACCGTTATAACCAACATAAGTACACAACCTAATTCACGGAAATAAAATAGAAACAACGATGGGAACCCTGTTTAATGTTGCTCGACGATAACAATTTGATTGCCCGATTGTTCGAACATCGAATTATCTTGTACAACCAAATACAAAAAGGAATTAAGGAAACTTTTATAAAATAGAGGATATCCTGCTATATCTTGCTATTTTAAGGTCGAGTGCATAAAGGCTAGATGCGAACTGATTAGCTAAAATGGAGGAAGTAACACGGCCTTTGATTTCTGTTTGCCCTGCCAAGGACGAGTCGTAAAGATACGTGTTTGCACAGGCTAAGTAAATGTGGCTATACCAGATTAGACTAGATAGTCCGTTAAGTCTTAAAGTGGAACATGGATTGGCACGAAATGGCATGTTCTTGATAACAAGACGAAATAGCTGTCAGGGTTGAATTTCCTTAAACCTGTAATGTATAAGAGCGCTATATTTTTTCATCTCGAATACTCAATAGTCAATTTCCCTAAGCCTTCCCCAGTATTCGGCTGTCACATTTAATTTGGTCGAAATAGACTATTAATCATTTATGGAGTCATTAATCAGATATCAGCCTGATATCCTTTCTCATTCCTTCGAACGCTGAGGATTTACTTGACAAATTACTTTTTCGCTTTACTTGTTTCGGAAGGGTGGATTCGTTTTAAACTTTAGATGGAAGGGTATTTTTTTCTGATAATGCTGTTAAAGTTTGGAAACTCTTTTTTGTAAATTGTAAAGTCATTTTGGTAGAAAAGAGGTTGTTTTATAACAAAAAACCTTCTTTACACAGTTTGGAATCGAAACAAACGGGTGTACAAATTCAAGAGGCTGTAAATATTTTCAGTTGAAATAAAATCCCGAGATTCGAACCAAGAATTGTAAACACGAACAAAACGAACTGGCAGCAACGAAACCTTAAATCATTGCTGAATTTCGCCAATTTCACCGAGTATGGCCTGGGTATGTTTACGTCAAACTTTACCGTAGTCATTTGGGCACGATTTTTATTAACTCCCGATGCCTGTAGAAAAGTTTTGTTGCTTTTTTTTCTCCTTTTTACGTTCCAAGCTTTTTATGGTTCTGCAGTTCGATTTATCGTTTATTAAACTGTGTATAGATTGGATATTAAAGAAGGGTTTCGTTCTCGTAAAAATTGAGAGAGATTCTGGGAGATTTGAGAGATTTCGTTTTATTTGAGGCTTGAGTCGAAATCAATCGGAAATCCGATGTGTGATGATATTTAATTTGGAGTTTTAGTATGCTGACTTAGCTGGGAGCTTGGTGGATTTTGTAGGTCACAGTTTTATATTTTGTGAAACATTTATAAATTACTGTGTTATAAGTAATGTACTACGTACTGTAGTGCAGTCACACGTCAATCAATTTATTGATTTAGTCGATGGTAAATGTAAAGAGTAGCTGCCTCAGCAAACATAATTGAAATTATAAAGTTACCAACGATATCTGAATTGAGTAACGTTCATTATTCCACAGATTGCGTATACTATTGCAAAATATGTCACTGTATGAGGCTTTTAAGCACCCACGCGAGCTTGAGTATCAAGGAGATATTTCATTCCAAGCCATTACAACCTTTATTTTAATGGCAATAAGCTTTCAACTCGTTTGTAAATTTTGAAGCAGCTGTCAATAATTTATTACGCTCTTATGAAGGGTAATTTTTATGACGGCGCCAGTAACATTGTGTCTAGCTAATTGGATTCTTGTATAAATTTAATTGTATTATAGTTTTAATTAATTTAAATGTATTGGCGATTTAGATCTTTTATTGCGGTTATTACGTAATGGAGAGGTTATTAAGATTTCAAAACGATATTCTAATAAATTAAGACTCTTTCTCGGAATGGACTATTAAGAATTGTTCTTTGCATTTAGTTCAAAAATAGGTCATACTTTTAATCGATATCTTCAAAGCATATTTCTAAATCATAATATCATTATAGTTTATTAGTATTGTCTACAACATTTCGCCATATATTTGGTTAAGGTTGTGTCCAAATTAGTTTTTATGTGGTTTAACACAAACCAAGGTGTAATTTATGCAATACTTCTATAATATTTTGTTAATGAAATGACATACAACCACAAATTTTGAACATCCTTGTTTGTTATTATACCTATTAATTTTGAATTGTTTTTATGTCTTGTTTAGAATATTGTGTATATTTTATTATTTAACACAAAATATTTTTGATCGTACTTATACAGAACATAATTATAGTACATTCTGATGTAATTAATATCAACCCCTTCTTATATTAATTTACCAGCTTAGGCCATCAGCTTTGGAAAGGCATAGTCAACCCCTGTTTCAAATTTCATCTCGATCCTTCAGCCGTTTTGACGTGAAGGAGTAATAAACATATATCCTCACAAACTTCCGCATTTATAATTAGTAGGGTATTTAATGACAGTATAATATTTGCAAACCAAAACCGACCTGAGTACATCACTACATAGTATAAAACAAAGTCGCTGTCCGCCGTCTGTCTGTCCATAAGCATGCTTAGATCTTTAAAATTTCGCAACGGATTTTGATGCAGTTTTTTTTATAGATAAAGTGATTCTTAAGGAAGGTTTATATGTATAATACATGCATATTGCACCCGTGCGAAGCCGGGGCGGGTTGCTAGTACTATCATAAAACCCCAAAAATACTCGCTCCTTTTCTCACAAAATCAACTACATTCAGAAAATTACTTCTAACACAATAATACAAGTTTTTACATTAAAACGAGAACGTTACAATTCCCTTTACTTACGAGTTAAGGTAAAAAACTTGAAGGTCAAGCTTCTTAGATCCTACGAGTCCGCGGTAATGACTGCGCACGCGCACGTCACCGCAGCACGCAAATGTTCAACTGTATCAGTTTTGTAATAAGCACGAGGTTACTATTAGAAGTGATAACACTACGTTTTTGTTACATTTATTTTATTTAGTTTGTTAATTTTAACTTTATTTTGGTTGTGTTTCAGGAGTGTAGTTAATAGCTGAAGGTTTCAGGCTCGACCTAGAACTATAATAGATTTTACAGTCTTACATTAAAATTCTAATCAGTCATGTTTGAAGTTATACTCAATGTTTAGTTATTCACTAGATCTCTTTAAATGAAGCATTATTTAAAATTTATAAGTCATCATTAAGTACAATCCACAAATTCCTAATCGCCAAAAGGCTAGTGACGCATTTTTTGTAACACAACTCGTGTTTTGAGTGTCCATGGTCGACGCCGATTGCTTACCATCAGGTGATCCGTCTGCTCGTTTACCGGTATATTCCAAAAACAACAAACATACCTACATACAAAATCCAAATTCATATAAGACAATAATTACTTAACACACCAAACCACATGTAAGTGATTAAGCCCCATACATTAGCAATCAAATTAGATTTACTAATTGACTAATTAACAATAATAGAGTTAACAATATGGCATCCATGTACACTGAACTGGATATATAATTGTATGAAATAATTAATTAGTGTTAAATTCTACCTCTATGTAAGACGGCTACTGGGCTTACACTGATTTAGGCAAGTGGGACGGGGTGTTCAGGTGTTATAATACGGTAGTTGACAGATAGTCAAATTCAATACCTACCTTTATTGAACTGTCAAAAACGATACTTTCCTATGAATTTCGTATTGGATCGCAACTTACGACGTCATCATATTTCTGCGTCAAATAGCATACTTATTTCCTTAAAATTAGCGAGAAAATATCCAAAAGTTGGTAAATTGTCAAACCAATGGATGAGAGTATGATTATTTTTTAATTATTTATTGCATTGAAAAACAATTTATTTTAAACCTAGGAAACTAGCCAATAGTAATGTTATGCATCAATTTTATAGGAATGACAGAAGAAGTATTGAAGTGATTATTGTGTCTCAATTTCGTAAATTATAACAGGATCTTAGTACTTTAATTTTGATACATTTTTCTGATCTTAACTGTTAGCTTTTCAGGGGATTATTTAATGATTTTGACAGTGTCAAGTTTCAACATTATAATATTAAAATGTGACTTTTTATGACTGAAGAGTTGCTTGAGTACAGTCGTACAAATAAATATGTAGACACATTAGAATTTCAATAATATATTAATAATCTAAATATGAATCTTTATAATCTCATATTGATTTTATATATGTGTAACGCTATCGACATTCGTTAGCCCTTCATCTCTCATGCCATTAAATGCGTTATAAAAAATAAGAACCGAACTCCACTCTATCCACAAATATGTACTTACCAATAAAACAGTTTTACTGCCGCGTCAAATAACAGTGTATTAGAAAACCAACAAACAAAATAGTTGGTATCGCACTACTTTATCATTACCTTCCATGGTGTTCATAATAGGCGGTTGCCATGACAACGGAAAGCCTTCTCACGGCTCCCAATATCAGGGTAACGACCAATAAAACTCAAGTACATTCGCAACACAAATTGGTAACTACGAGAGTAAGTAAGCGCTTAAAAATAAATTGGATCTTTTTCAAGTGACTGCTTTAGTGCGTGATATCCAAAATAGCTGTGTTTGATTCAGGGAAACATGGCACTTTGTGTTGTAAAAAATAATAACAAGCACCCAAAGTAATGGTTCGTACATTTTTTGGCACTAAAATAGAAAGGTTTTTTGTGGGATACAAAATACGATAGAAGCCTTTTATCTTTGAATATTTTAAGTGATAAAAAATGTAGTTATTGTTGCTGCTGAAATAAATTTGGAAAACAAATTGGTCAAAGATTAGAGTAGTCGGCTGGAAAGATATTTATTTCGTATTGTCTATTTTTTGTGTCTGCGTGTTCACGGGGCCAAATCTAGAATACGCTTAAATATTATAAGTTAGATTACTTAGTATAGCCTTAACTTAAACGTTTAACGTATTCGCGAAGCTACGAAAATAATCGAATATTCCACTAGCGTTCACAAAAATAACAGAAAGCGATATTAATTTCACAACAATCACGGACGTTGTACACATATTTCGGAACTAAAAAAACGCCCTAAATAACAACCTAACTAATTCATACATTTCATCGTGTCATGAGCCAAGCAAAATGAGTGTATCATTATAAAAATCTAAATGTTCCCGTTTCTTCAACACTCAAACCCCGACCGCTTGACAAGTTAATACTTGACATTGTAATTACAATTCACGCACCCATTGTTTTATAAAATTCTTAGCCGACTGTACAAAAAAGACTGCCGAGTTGCATACACCTCGGGCGTTAAAGTAGCTTTTTAATTTGGTGGGGTTACCCTACCAAAATTAGACTATGGCGGTCGAAACACGCGATGTAATTCTATTTGAGATTTTTATCTGTTCAATTGATGGTTATATAGTTACGAAATGAGCTTAAAAAATACGATAGTGTGGTGTTAGGGCGTGGGCTCAGTGACAGCGGGTCGGGCGAGGGTTAAGTAAATGTTCTTCGTTGATATTTACATTCTACGAGCGTCGTGTTTATTTGGAGTTAAGAATACAGTTCACGATAGCTGTATTTGTTTGAGTTAGATAGTATTTTTTGAAACGAAAACTTAGATTTATGTTTTATGACTTAAATATCCATTTCTGAGATTATTAAGATATTAAAATAAATTCTTATTATAAAAAAAAATATCTTAAATTACGAAACTAAGCCACTAAACAAACTAACTAAAATTTGTTTAAATAATTCTTTAAAAAGCAGTAAATCGCTGTCTCCTATAGAAGCGCCAACTCTTAATCACCATGCCCTAAGCCAAACAGTAGTACAGTGCGTGATTTTGTTAATGAAGATCGTTGAAAAAACGTTGTATTTGGTAAAAATAACATGTAACAAGTGTGTAAAATGTTACTATTTCTGTTATTATAACTGGTTGTATGTTATTTCGGATATCAGTTTAACAGTTACAGATTGAGGTGTTAAACTCAATTGTGTGTTTGTTATATCTTTATTCTGCAACTGTACTATAGTTTTAGGGGTGTGTCTTACTTATTAAGTAGTCAAATGAATTTCTACTTCTACTTAGTGTTAGAATGTGGAAGATGTAATTTAGACTATCAGAGGATAATTATTTTATTATATAAAGTTGTTAAACTTTTTCGAGTCTATAGTGTATGGACTTGAAATATTACAACTACTGATTGGCATCGTGTAAGTACCATTAAATGAATTCACACAAAAAAGTATCTATTGCTCTATTTATCTCACATAGGAACAATTAATCTTTTTACTGTACGTAATATAATCCAAACAGTTACACTAACTTCCTTCTTCTAACTAAAAAAAATCGTATCAAGGTGATTGGACGAGGAAGCGAACCTACGATCCGGCCTTGTTGGGTGAAAGTCTGGCCTTTAAGCTATGGTGCTCTGTACTATATAATATACTATATGGTTCAATGATGGTGGTGTATTAGTGTTTACAATTCTTTTAATGATGGTAAATGCTATATTATAGCATGATGCAAATGTTAATTGTATTAAGGTAAGATTGGTTTTCTAATAAACAATAATTGTTTTTAATTTTAAATTCAGAAACATTAAGAAAGAGACCCTGTACAAGGTCAATGTCCTTTTAAAGTCTAAAACAGTCACAAAACACCATACTACTGAAAATCAACTGAAAATAGACTCCACAAATTGATAGAGCAGCCATTTCTCACAATAGCCAGCCAATAACTACAATAAATTATAAAACCTACACCGACCACTGCCAAGCGATACGTAAAACTCGACTCGTTCGCTCGGAATGAACGATTAGTGAACGAACGAGATCATATTACCAACGAATAAATAGCTTCGGTCAGAAGATCTACTGGGTAGCTTGATAGGATCTCTAAACTATATGACAAAGTATTGAATTTCAGCCTCAGTTATACAATGAATGTACGTAGTTACATGCGAAATATATCTGTTCAATTCAATGGTTCAGCTGTAAATTTAAGTCTGAGGCGAAGATCAAAATAAACTGCAATGATATGAAAACCCGCAAACATTATAGGTACATAGACTCAATCAAGACTTAAATAGCAATGAAAATACAAAGATAAAATAATAATCTTCTTCATTACAACTAAGAAACTACAAATTAAATAGAATTTGTAGAAGTTTGATATGAATTGTTCTTCTGCATTTATCTGCGATGACCGTCGTGTTACAAAGACCTTGGTCGGAGATCGGCTTGGATTGCTGGATGTCTTCGTAATCTTTCACGCTGGAGATTAATTGTGGTACTTTGTGGTTTTTGAGTACGACCCGTGTACCGTAATGTGGAGGAGAAAGTTATAGCTGTTACTTAAATGTAACGCACACTTTATGAACACTCGTCAGATGTATCAACTTTAATACAAATCTTTTCTTAGCCCTTTGTAATCTTATCTTTTATTGCAAAAATCTTATAAAGAAAGCCCTGAACAGAAACAGATTTGAACTAACGATCGATCGCGAATTCAACCGTTAACGTGCTCCAGCCTGTATTGTGCTCAGTTCTCCCATGAGTCTCCTTTCAGTAACTATTTTAAGGACAGAAACCTTATCTCGCTTCAATGAGCTATCAGATTTTCCCCTCGTTTTAATTCAGTCTCTTTCATATTGAAATCCAAAAAGTACTTAGAAAAACGTATTTTATTAATACGTTTACTCGAGAATTCATTCGACTTCACTCACAAAGATGGAAAACATCGCACGAAATGATTTCACATGAAAATTGTGTACCTACATATTATTACCGAAATTCAATATCCAAAATACTTTTTCAAAGAGTTCGAATCAAATAAAAGTTTTCAATTCAACAAAAAAGTTGGGCTTATTGACGTAAATCGACTTTATCATAATAAATTTATTGCCCCGGGCATATTAAGGGCCTTTGTGGGGTAAAAACTCGCGTTGTAGGTCGTGGGATGTTTATGTATGTGTAAAATATGGAAATTCGGCATGAGATTCATTTTAGATTGATTCTTGCCCATGTTATGTATAACATTTTCGAATGTATTGCAAACCGATTTTTGATTTTACGTTTTATTTTTAAACAAAACTTATAAAACCTGTATTTGTTTACCTTGTTAAGTTGACAATAAAAATGAAAATAAAATCAATTAGGCGCCATGTCTGGACTTGTATTTTCGTAAATTAAAAGCATATTTGTACAAAAAAACTGTCAAAACTGCAATAAAGATATTATTGGGAATATATTTAAATGGTTATCGCAAACTAATACGATTAAAATAAGCTCTTATTTTAAAAGTTTACCGTATAAGGGTAAACGTGGGTAGTATTAATAATATCCATTATTTTACTTCGTAACGGTCTTCTAAAGACCGAATGTTAATGGCGGTATTATGTTGGCATTAATAGAAAAACCTCTTGATTGTGATTTATGTACCTTTTTAAGAATTAAGGTCATTTTTTGTTGGAAAAAAACGACGAACATTTTGTTGCAGCGACTTGCTTTTATTTTATTGTATGACTATCAATCTTTTAGTTTATTTGAAACGATTTTGTTTCTTTTTGTCCATTTATTAAGTAAATGTAAACATAGAAGTTTTAAGATTGTAAGAATGCACAACATTTAACTTTTTTAATAACAATTACTATTTTTTTAACTGCAAAGAACACCCCTTATTTACGCACAAATGTAGGGTAAAATTCCCATTTTCGTCCGTCCTCTGAAAAATCTAAATAAAACTCATAATGAAAGCATTGAAGTGACTCTGTAAAAATATATTTAAGGCCATATACTTTTATCACGCACCGTCTCAAGGCTTTGAAGCTTAAAACTTGCAAATGTTACACCCTTAACATTTGATGTGTATATTTAAAGTGATATTATCATAAACTTCCTTATATATTACGTCACTTTAATGTAGTGATTTTTTATATTCTTATATTATTTTGGTAGTTACCCAGGTAATGGAATTGTAAATAGATTTATTATAAATATTATGGATATGGATTACGAACTCGAAAATTTTTACAGCTATTGCATAAACTGTGTATAACTTGTACACTATACATTTTATGGAAAAAAAATCCCTTACATTATTATGGCACGTAAAAGTTACTAAAATAGTTTTTATACAAGTTTTTGATGCAAGACTTTATGTAAAATTTACGAGCATCGCTTTTTAATGTTATGGTAGACCATATACGTAAGCTGATGTTTAATGTCCATCTTCTAAATGTTTTATCTCAAAAACTTTGAAGTGTTGTTTGGATACTATATGTCTATAATCTTCTTTACTATATTTACCTTTAAGTTATACATTTATAGCATTATCTGAGGTTATATATGTCGTCTTATTTTAGTATAAACTTTGATGCGGTTATCACAGAAACTGCTTAACCGGTTCAAGTGATTTTTACATAAATGGTAAGCTTATGTCTTCCTGATCAACATCAAGATAAAGTATATAATTATACTTTGCCTGGTACTTACATGGTACCGAGTGCTGTAACTCAACTTATTATTACTGCACTTACCAAGGTAATTGTGTAGTTTCGCTCGATGCTACAATTTAGTACATGTTACCCATTTTTAGTAATCGACGATTTAGTTTTAATTCATTTATAATGAAGTGTTACTTTAAGGTGGTCTACCATTTGTGAAATATTCAAAAAACGTAAGGTACTACATGTATAAACGAGCACCCCACTTCAAAAGCAAACCTAGCCATTCATAAAAAATATATATTTCACGTTACACACGAAATAAAACAGAGAAATCTATACAGGTAGGCACCTATATATAATGCTGAACAGAATCCTCATAATTTGAACTTTTTTACGAGTTGGGGGACATTCAATATAGGACTAAAGGTGGGCTCAGTGAAGCGCCGTTTTATAATAACGCTTATACACATTGGGGTATTACTGTAATTTGGGGTAACTCGGCTGGAAGGAGACCGGGGTACCGGGGTGGGTCTCTGGAACAAAAACTCGGAATTACGGACGGATATTTAAGGGACGATGTTATTAAGTTTATTGTTGATGTATAAGCTGAAATTGGATTAAATTAGCGCTCTTGTGATCGTAGGGAAAAGGATAATACTGTACACTACACAGTTAATTCCAGCTCTTGAAAAACAAAACAAAAAAGCGTTAATATTTTTCACACTTTGGAGCATTTTTTTTTAAACAAAGACTCAAATATTAATTTTAAATACGGTTTTAATTCAATAATTATTACAACAATATTATTTAACGAAATGCATAATACATTTCAATAGTACAGTTAAATTGTCTAAAAAATATTTTTCTCTACTCACTAAGTAGGCAATTGGCTGAATGCTTAGTCACAATACTGTTAGGTATAGAGGGATTCATCGAACTGTACAAAATATCATGACCTCGCTCTGTTTGATCATTCCACAAATTCGACGGTCAGTTTATATTGGTTTTAGTGGTCGTATATACGAGTGTTCACCTCAAAAACAGAACCAGTATGAATGTAATCAATTCCTTTCCTGGTTTGTAATGAATGATAAAAGGACACGTGATGTGGCTAATCAAAACAAAGCGACAGACATCGGGGCGTGTAGCCATGTACACGACATAGGAAACGTATATTTTAACATATTTTTAATAAACATCGGTGATTATACAACACTCGGAGCCGGTATGCTGACCAATGTGCTTTATCCCCTGGGTTTGCCTTTGTGTAAAAAATAAGCGGATAAAACCATGTTAAAAAAAATCACTTTATTGTTCAAATCACGGATTAATGATTCCAGGACTTTTTTTTTCTTCTTTTTCTTTAAAAAACGTTGCCCCACACTAGGATTTTCTCCTGTGTCGTGGGTGCGTTTACAAACATACAAGTTCACATACACAATGACACCCAGACCCGAAACAACAATTTGTGGATCACACAAAGCGTTGTCCCGTGCGGGAATCGAACCCGCGACACGTTGCACGGCAGCCGGTTGCCCAGCCACCGCACCAACCGTGCAGTCAGGACTTTTAAAACACTATCACATTCTTTGAGATAATAAAATAAATCCTGACGAACGTAAAATAAATTATGATAATCATCTAATTCGATTCTTTTAAACAAACAAACATAAAACGTGACTCTATAGTATATCAATTACGAATATCATAAATACAGTCACGGGTAGCCATGTTTTATTCAACTTTTAAATCGTATTATAATTTTTTTACAAAATCTAGGTGGTGTTTTAAAAATTTGGCCGGTCGTTCAACCGGGTTGTGGGAGAATTGTATAACAATGGGTCGTTTTCATAAAAATCGGAATTTTTCGGTAAAAAATAAACCGTTAATGATGATTTTAATCGTAGTTTTTTCTTTGCTTTCAGGTAAGGAGATGATACTTTGACGTCTGTGGATTCGATATTTGTTTTAACGGAGTAAAGGAGGTAAGTGCGAGGTGGTGCGCAACTTAATTGTGAAGATTGGTCCACATTACATAGACAACAATTTCAAACTTTTATCTGAAACATTTACATAAAACATTGTAGTGGGTAATAAAAATCTTTTATTAGTTGCTGAATCAGAAGTATTCACTCCCACAGATTACTATTGCTAATAAATCTGGCTAAAAAAACCTAAACATCGACAATCAGTCTCGTCGAATCGTGTCTAACGCGGCAGGGTGAATGGCCTCATTATCGGCCTCTCGTGAATAATATATGGGACGAATTTCGCGATTCCACCAATGATTGTCGTCAGCGTTGCGTCATTGTCACTTATTACAAAAACATAGGTATATACAGTAATGATTTAACTGATTATACAGGTCATGTTTCAGGTCAGCCTAGAGTGATTTGTTAAATAATATATTTAGACAGTTTTACAATAATACATATATTGAAACATGTATCGACTTGTTCCGATGACAACAAACTAATGGTGACTGTCATAATCGTAACTGCAAAGAATATTAATCAGCTTGCATATTTTCATTGTATTATTATATCCTCGAATTTAGTGTGGCGTGTGTTTAAAAAATTTGAATAATTGAATTTAAAAAATTGAAATAAATTATAATAAGTAGTCTTTATAATGCATAGGTAATATATTTATTTTCTATTACCCAATTGGTTTAGAAATTCAAAGTTTATCAACCTAAACGAGAGTGCGCATTGAATATAAACAAATATAATAACTACATTTGAATGCATCCGACGTTTCTTTTGCAAAAGTTATTTTTAACACGAACCTTTTCAAAATTAATATTCCGTGCATATGTTTTATGTGTGTGTTGACACGGTTTCGACTTGCCAGGCAAAGAAAACATCTCTTAAAAGTTTAACAATATATGGTACCTATTGTATGAACTTTCACCGACTCATATTTTTATTATTTTGCAGTTATTACATTTCATAGGTTGCACGTTTAAATTTTTTTTCAATGATCACTATAAATGTTATTTATATTTCATATTAAAAAAGTTCAATTACTGATCAGAAAATCTCAATAAAAAGTATGATTGATCACTCTAATTTTAGATTTATAAATTGAACTCTATAAAAAAATTAGAGTGAATAACAAGACCTCTTATTAAACTCAAAAAATAAATATGTTTATTATTGAGTATTAAAATTTTGAAATAGAAAATCAGTGTAAATTTTAGTTTTAGTCAAGGAATAAGTCGCGAAGTGAAGCGTTCTTGTCAATGTGGGGTCAAAGGCGAATAACCTGGGATCGGTTCAACGGCTTCAGTTTTTTATTTACAGCTTAAATTTTAGCCTTCATTTAAGAAGTTAATCATGAGGTATTTATTTGCTAATTTAACGATGGGTTTTGTTTTAACTTTAATTGTAAACTTCTTGATTGTACTGTACTGTGACTGATTTAAATTGAGATCTACTTATAAGATTGTTTATTGAAATATTGTTAAGATGGACTACACGTCTATAATCGTAAGATACGATTCGTCGCGATTTTTATCAATCTTTAATAATCGTATCAGACATTATTTACATTATGATTTTTATTGAACTCAAACGGTTCAAAACAACGGTATATGGCAATAGGCTCACCCCCTATTACATGGGACTCATAACAACTAGTGAAAAGTGGGTGTTACATTGTACTGTGGTAGAATGTGCACTAGGGTGGTCCACCTACATATAGCGAAAAACTTTTTTTCAGTTACATGTCTCGCCACCCCTTTATTTTGTTACACATATCTATACTATTATCTGTTTTAAATTTCAGACTCCTATCTAAAGTTAAAGTGGGTGCTCATTGACTTTGAAGTTTACCAATTTTATAAAAAAGGATTGACATGGGAAAGCCAGTTTGTTAAATGAAAAATTTTAGTGTGCTCCTTATTAACTGGTTTTTATTAAAAAATAATGTTTGTATATTGAAAATCTTAAGAAACAAATCAGTTAATAAAGCAATTACATGCAGTAAAGAACTTTTTTCTTAACCTAAAACTATGTTAGTTAAGTCTTTTTTGGATGTCTCGGTAGAAATGATTTTTCTGTTTTGTTCTACTACGTGAAGTATAAATTGCTTTTCTTCCTCATTTTTACTAAGTATGTTGTTGTAATCTTCAAATAATTTCACACCTCTTTCCGCAGTATCGTTAACGACACGTAAGTTTTTAATGCAAGTTTTACCTTGAATGTAATCGTCATTCTCGCCCCAAATCTCGGGAGGCAACTGCAGGAATGAATCTTTAATGTCAAGAATTTTGAGCGTCCGTAATGTTCTTTCAGATGCAAAGTCTCCTACGGCAGCCGTGACTGATAGTTTAGTAGAGTCACCTCGTACTTTACGACGTCCCCCTGCTACATTCATTTTTTGAACAATACCCACTTTCTCATCACAAGACACCTTGTCGGAAAATAAGGCAAAGGCTACTATTTCATCTGATAAATACCACAAATGGCGCTCTAAGACTTCTCTTGCTGCTGCACTTATTTCAGCATCTATTACTTCATACGATTTCAATCTTTTCCAAAGTTGTAAATCATTCATCGGTGCATCTGCTGTCAAAGGCGCTTCTATCCAAATTTTGGTGTAGACAAGTGCACCAAACGTAACGAATCTGGTAATTTGTTTTTCTTCCCTCTTAGTCAGCTTAAATATATTTGAATTACACCGAAAGAGAAAAATCTTAATGGCATATAGTAGTTTAGCCATCCAACGAGCACGATGTATTGGCCCTGGAAAACGCCAGTGAATCCTTCCCGGTGGCTTGTTCAGAACAATCAAGGTAAGCTCTATAAGCTCGTTATAATCATCTCGGACTTGTTTTTCTCCCGATAAAGCAGCTGTCAGACTCTCAAGCGTAAGTTCAACGAACTGATCAGTGCTAGAACTAAAGTCAAGGCAATCATAGTGATCTCGTGAAAATGTATCCCAAGCGTCTCTAAATCTCTTGAATAATGGTATTTCTGGAGAACTGGAGGGGCCGAAACAAATTGTAAATATCTTTGAAAGCATAATTTCAAACAAATGATGACGACATGCAAGCCATAAAAGTTCACGCCCTATCTTTGCCTCTAGAAGAGCACATGCACCATTTTTGGCCCCGGTGTTAGAAGCTGTAGTATCAAAACTCATAGCTTGTACTTGATTCGTGATATTCCATTGTTCCATTGCATCATAAACAGCAGCAGACATACTTTCTCCCGTTCCAGCAATAAGTTTAGGTACACATAACAATTTTTCAGTATCATTTCCAGAAATAAGAATCGGTAGGCGATCTACTTTCTTATTGCCCGTTATATCAGGCAGTATCTTACCATCCCAATGTATTACTAATGGATAAGACGGCTTGAACGTTTCATTCAAGTTTTCATTGAATTCTTGCCTAGCTTTTTTCCTGGCTCGTCGAATTGTGCTTCGTGAAATTGAGAGTGAAGCAGGATTGCAGCCAAGTGCGGCAGACAACGGAATAATAAGTCGCATTGCCTCTCGATCGGTTATCTTGTTGCGGTCAAGAGCGCCCGTCACATGTTTTGTAAAAATACTACTAGTTGATGTTGATGGCTGGCTACTGTCACTAGCACTCGTGACACTGTGTGCCTTTTTTTGTAAAACCGCAACAAACTCATCATCTTTCTGTTTGTTAGCAAGGCTTGCGGCACTAGAAGTACTACTAAAGCTGGAATCCAGTGATATTTCTTGACTCGATACCACCAAAGATGCACTATTATTTTCTGCCTTTTTCTTTAATTCTTCAGCTCTATATTTTCGTTTTAAAGAACGTTCTTTGCGTTTTGCCATCTTCTTGTCAAGTGAAGTCATGATCATTTTGCGCTCACCTCTTTGATCTATAAGAAAATCTCTGTCTTCCGCAATTTTTATTGAATTTAAAGCGCTTGAATGGGCAATATCAAATAATTTATCTAGATCTGCTATGAACGTATTCTCCCTCTTTTTCTGAGCTTCTGAAACTCTTGTTTTGTTTTTCTTTAAAAGCAGCCAGTTTTTATGAATTTTGATAAGTTTTTCATTGCAGTGATTTTGTTGTTTTGTAGGAATACCAGATTTGTTCCATACCTCTATTACTTCTTGAATGACTACTTGTGCAGAATCTTTTACATTTTTTGATATATTTAATATCTGATGATAACGTAATAGAACTTGGCGAAGAGTTGGTAGTTGGTTTAGCCTTAGTAATGGCTCAAGGTCCCGGCATCCAAGAAGAAAAATGTCATCTTTTTTACGTGTTGAAGAACTCATTTTATTGCACTATTTCACAGTCACACAATAGTTATTATACACACACTTTAATCGTTTTTCTGAATTTTAATCCTTAAAATACTATATTCCCTGTATATTTAAGTAGTTATCATATATTATTTACTTGTAATTAACCTAAAACAGAAAAAAAGCAAAATGAAGTATTTATCACTATAAATTAAAAATAACACCTGATTGAGCACCCCCTTCCACTAAACATAGATTGCTGTAATTTTACTAGGTTAATGCAATAGGTATATGTAACAAATTTACGGGGTGGCCGTATCGAAAATACAAAAATGAAAATTTTGGACCACCCTAATGTGCACCTCTGCCTACCCCTTCGGGGATAAAAGGCGTGATGTTATGTATGTATGAACTCAAAATTAGAAAAACAATATTCATATCTTAATAGACAATTACACAGACTATAGCTTGTCGTTTTATCTAAGTAAATGAACTAAAAAAAGTATAGTTTATATCAGTCCTATCCCAAGGTGTTCCAACATGTGATGTTGTTTGTATATCACTATCTAATCTAACAGAGTTCACTAACCACCACAATCTACCTCTATATGTATATAGTAATTACGATAACAACTTTTATTACCTTTGCCAAAAAATATAACGATAATAATCAACTTCATATTCTAACATAATAGAAGAGATAATGAAAATAATATGATAATAGAATCTGTAAAAAATACTTTCACTTAGAGGTACTTTAGCCCTCATTAATTTGTTTATTATCTGAATAACTAATTAATAATAACGTCATTAAAGATTTTTATCAAAAATAAAAATGATAAACAATATTCATTGCAAGTAGGTAGCATATTACCTTTTTAAATTTCATCGTAGAATTTATTTTCGCATATACTTAACTTGAACACTGAACTCTGTACCCAATAATAATAAAATTATAATAAAACAATAAATGGTTATTCACGAATTATTACAACAATGGACAATATTTTATTATTAAAATTGTTGTTGAGATGAAATAGGTACCTACTTAGTGTTTTTGAAAGAAAAAAAAAATTCAATTTTTATCATGAATAAATTTAATTTTGTTTCGAAAGAAATATGTAGGTGTGTGTAAATAGTAGAATCAAGTTCGATGACCCCATTATCTTCATAAATGTATCGCGTACATTTTGCAGCTGTTAGGTATTCACATCGTGAATTTCTTCGTACATTTTATTAATTATAAATTATAAGTATAATTGATATAAGAATAACTTATGACACATAACATCACGCCTTTTATACCCGAAGGGGTAGGCAGAGGTGCACAAAGAAGTAACACCTACTTTTCACTATTTATGTTATGAGTCCCATGTAATAGGGGGTGAGCCTATTGCCATATACCGGGCACATTTCCAGACTCCGTGTTACTACTGAGAATTTTAAAAACCCAGTAATACTTTGCTCGACCCGGGAATCGAACCCGAGACCCCTTGCCCGGCAGCCGCACTTGCGACCACTCGGCCAACGAGGTAGTCAGAGAATAACTTATGACTTATACTATATTATATAATATAAGGGCTTAATGACCTCATGATAATTAAAAGGTGTTTTAATATTAATTAAAATTTAGTTACAACATCATAGCGATGAGAACTTGACAGTATACTCAGTAATCCTAAAAATTTGCTACATTGTATCTGGAATGTTTGTGTACACTATGAACGATAGATGGAGCCACGTGTCCGTACCATCGACTCGTGGAGAGTTTTCTTGCCAAATGTTTAGATACCATAATTTATTAGCAATCGTATATATTGACGTGGTTTCATACAACTAGTAAGATAATATAGTTCATATGCGTAAATAAATAAGAGGACAGGTTTACAATTCGCAATAAAATAATTACTTTTACGACATCCAAGCGGTAGGTCTATTAAACATGGCTATCGAGACAATTCAAATGCATTTTACTGTAAAAAACTAAGATTTAAAACATACCTATGTTTTAAATACAATAGGTACTCATTAGAAGAAACCTATTTATTTATTTATTATTTAATAGTTTAACGACTTTAGACCAATTAGGCCAAGAAATTAAACAGCTCATATTATTTTTTAAACATAATTAGGTACATCTACTAGGTAGACCCTCTATAATTTTCATCGTCTTGTTTTTATGTATTTATTATGGGTCATTTGTATAGAGTAAATTACCCATGTTTCATTACCCTTTTTTAAAATACTTTTATCACAGTATTATGAGTCTGTGTCAAGAATATGTCTCTTACATTTCTATATTAAATCCCTGACGCGAGGTTTTATTAAAAAATGTTATTCCTTTTTATGTGCCATACTGTTTATTTATGTGCTTTAATAAAACGAGATGTTCGCAATTTTGTTATGTTGCAAATGTGTTTCTTATCTTGGGGTAAATAATTTTAAGTGCTTATAAAAAGCTGTTGCGCTTTTTATGTGAAGTGCAAATGTGTGTACCTAGTTAATACCTCTATAGTGAGTTGTTGATACTTTGTCATAGATCTATCAAATTGATACTTGATGTCTGTAGATAAAGCGATTTTATAATGGATGTTTTTTTTTATATTCTTTAAGTAATATATTACGTTATCTATAATATTAGGTTGAACATTTCAGTTGAATTAAGTTTAATCTCATCTAAGAAACCGAATTCTAATTTCCGTTGCTAAGCCAAAAGCGAGCCGACGAGCTATTTATAGTTTATTTCGAAGTGACCCACTTTTGAACATTTGTAGATAACCTAACAGGGTCCTAGACATTATCTTGATACGACATGTCTATCACTTTCCTGCGTCGACTGCTTGTCATTTTCGATACCTATTATTATTTAAATTTTAATGCAAACATTTAGCAATTATGATAATAATATATTTCACAATATTCAACGTTTTTTGCCTCACGACAACAATGATTTCTTAAAGCTTTTAGGCATAACATGCTTGGCGTCTGCACATTATCAATATAAAAAAATGAAACATTATTAGTAAAACTGAGAAATCGTCGTAAAAAGTATTCAAAATCGGTATGCGATATTAAAAAACATGGCTGGCCTTTCGTGGATTAAGGATGATGTACATCCTGGTTTAATCTACGTTTATCGGCGACGGGCAGGCGGGCATAGTCAATACCGATCGACGGGTTAATCCGTCCGTCGTGCCCGTTATATTGTTTTAATAACTTGTGAATTTATGCCTTTTGATGCCTTTTGAACTTTTTCCGTGAATAGTGCTGGATTGGTCGGGGTTTTACGTGCTGCGGTATTGATGCAGGATCAAACAATATTGTTTTTAAATATAGGATATATTTTTATGAACATCATAAAAATAATGTCGCTTCTATATAGTCTACTGTCAAATGTCTACTGAATATTACTAAGACAGTTATTCAACTCAATCCCTCTTGCTTCCCCTCCCTCTAATCTGTCAAAACATGATAATACCTCCTCAGCGCTCCGATCCCTTAATGAAACAAAAATAAAGTTGATTCAAAGCATTATTTCACTTTGCCAAAGAAAAATAAGTGTAAATTATTTGTGTACACAGTTCGCGTATAGATCGCGAGTGTTTTGGCAGACTCGTAAGGTTCGGACAGACTCGAGGAAAAGTTGTGATTTTAACAACTTTTCTGCTTTTGCTAAATGTCTTGTGTTTTTATTTAGGGTATTGTGGTTGGTTACGAGAAACTGCTGTATAATTTGCTTGAAATATGGGCTAGCTTTATATTTATGACTTTTGAAGTGACTGCACGGTTGGCGCGGTGGCTGGGCAACTGGCTGCCGCGCAACGTGTCGCGGGTTCGATTCCCGCACGGAGCAACTCTTTGTGTGATCCACAGATTGTTGTACCGGGTCTGGGTGTCATGTGTATGTGAACTTGTATGTTTGTAAACGCACCCACGACACAGGAGAAAATCCTAGTGTGGGGCAACGTTTTTATTAAAAAAGAAAGAAAAAAGAAAGAAAGAAAGAAGTTTACCTTTCACGGATAAAAGATGTTTTGAATGTGCCCGTGAACATTTTTCTTGACACCAATTAGAATCGCTTTGTTTTACATACAACCTGTACGTAGGTACAACCTTTTGCAGGCTTGTTTACCAAAAAAGGTTAACCCGCCACTCGCTAACGCAACACAGTGTAATGTACGGTGGTGTTGTAAAGGTTAATGACCGTCGTTACAACGAGGTGGGGGGTTGAATCTGAGCACCGATGGGTTTTCCTCCTATGGGTATATATTATTTATCTTTCTAACTGTTGGGTAAGCACGTGGGGTGTAATGGGTTTAGTAAATGTACCGGAGATGATAGGGCGAAGATTTTTCGTGGCAAAACATTCTGGGGAAAATTTTATCAAGCTGAAAGTACTGCTATAGGCATGAATCTCCAGCAAGCATTCTATAAGGATTCTTAGAACTTACCAACGTTCTTAGATCAAGTATTGTAATGGAGAGTAATCCAATTTGTCCGACTACAAACATTAATTCCGTTAAACCTATCGATCCCCTCTAATAGAATAATTGGAGCATTTAATAAACCAATCAACCTACCCAATTTGTAACCACAAACAACCCTAGAACCTTGAACACAGTTTTACCATGAAAATAATCCGAAACAAAATACCGAAACAGGCTGCCTACTAACCCATGCGGTAATACAACTGACCCTACATTTTGTAGATAACGTACAAGCAGCTTAATTCCATGTTATCATTAGACGCACTCACTCTTCGATAATGTCCTTCCCCCAAAATAAATAGCTCCACACAACACCTCTATCACATATGCAATAACGTTCAAATTTAGCACTTCGGGTGTCTAAAAAAGTTGGTTGTTCAGTATCGAGGACACAATAGATTGACGGCTTGATCCTCTTTTGTGATAAATATCTATTGTTCTAGTGTCTTTTCTTTGATGGCTTATTGGTATCGGAATATTGATGAAACAACTTTCATTAACTTTGATTATTTCGAAAACCAAAATAGATCCTTTGTAGAAAGGAACTAGAAATGCATTTAAGTAATTGTCCATTTAGAAAGTATCTGTTATGAATAAATTCAGTGACAAATAATCACAAATTCTCGTTTTTATCTACAATCCATCTTAAAAGATAAGAAATATAAAAGCGTCTTTTAAAAAGCTCTTAAATTATTGATACGGGGAGCGTTCATATTGCGTCGGAAATTGTCGCCTAAGATCGTGACCGGACAATCACGAAGCGAAAATTTATTTCGACATCCCACGAAATACGTCCGAATGCATTTTATTTTATGCCATTAACTTTTAACGAGTAGCTGACGCTTTTTGAGCACTTCAGAATGAATTTAAATCTTAAAAAATAGCTGTCGCTTTTTATTATTTTCTTAGTAAGATGTATCTGAATGCCAATCGCTTTTTCATTTTAATAACTTCAAAGCAACTATATATTACATTTATAACTTGACAATTACTATTTAATTCAACGCTAAAACAGTTCTCCACTCAGTTTTATACAATGCCCATTACAAAAACAGTTGAAACAACGATCAATCTTGCGCTGAACGTCCGTACTAAATTGTCTTAACACGGACGACCCATTTGTTAGGATTTTGTTAAAAAAATGTTATTACTAATGACATGGAAGTAACCGACAAAACACTCGGACTAGACAGACAGAATATTGGTGAAGCAGAAAATATTAATGGAAGAATCATTGCGTTCACTAATGCCTTACAACGTTTATTTTATTTTCCCGGTTCACGTAATGGATTTAAAATTTTCCTCAAAAGTATCTACTGTGTACTTTCTCGTGTATTGATTTTGAATTTAACTTACATTTTGTTTTAAAATGGATATTTGTATTGTAACTTTCGTGAGACATACTAAATAAATTATTATGTTTTCTTTACTACGTGAGTAAGCCGAAAACATAATAATTTATTAAAATGGATATGTTGAAATCTATTAAATTTATCTTATCCTTTAATATTATTATCTTGAATAGGTAACTTCGTAAATATTCCACGCAACCATAAGTATGAAGACACTCGTACAACTAGTCAACACAGTATAAATCTGGCCTAGTATCGATCTTTAATGCCACTTGGACTCCTGCCCATCCTATAAAATCAACCTTTTACCATAAAATAGAAAGCCATTAACGAACCCATCAAAATTCACTTATAAACTTTCATATAATTCAAAATACTTATTTGAAAATGTGTTAAAATATCATGGAGGAATGTTCATCTCATTTCATTTCTCTCTCTATGTCTATAATGTTAAGTGTCGTCTTGAAGTATTGCCAGACGTATATAATTTTAGTTTTAGATGTCTAGTCTAGACTAAAATTAAGTGTCGGGTATAGAAAAGATTTTTGTAAACACGACTTTCTAGTGGTGGGATAAGTCGATAACTGACTTAAAATCGTCGGTGTTTTAAAATATTTTTTTCGATATTCTTGATTGCGTAATTGCCAAAAAGACTAAACAGGTGCCTAATCAAGAGTCGAGAACCATCACACATAACATACATGAGCGATATACAGGTTCTAAAAGAAAACTTTTTAAAAACACCAATAGGTTGTACACTATCATAACTTTAGTTTATCATAGCGAGAGAAATCCACGAGAAATTGCACCCGCTACGAAGTGGGGTTGAAAACATTTTGCTTCGATATATCGAAACGGTAGCAAAAATTGGCACGGAATATATCGCAGTGCATATCTCGATCTCCAAACCCCGTATTTACGTCCGCAGGTAACAGAGGAAAGTTTTTAGGGTTTCTTACGAAATTGGAAAAGGACAATTTTGTTTTTGCTTACTCATGAACGGATATGGGATTTGAAATGTTTATAACATTTTTGTTTCATAATTTTTTTCCGTTCTATCCTAAATATAGAAATGACTTATCGACATCATGACATATTTCTAATTGCCCATCTCTAAAATTTTAACGCGTATTTAAGAGCATTCATATTTTAACACAATTTTTGATAGTATCATTTGCAAAATTTTAAGACGAATAAATTACATTTACAATTTAAATCACTATTATGACCAATACATTAACTTAAACATTATTATTATATTTTAACAGAAAATCAATGAAAAAGTTATAGATACGTTCGTTTTGTTATTCCCAATGTATTATAAAAAGTCATTCTATAATTTATAACCATTATATTTTTTCCCTGGAGAGTTAAAGAGAAAAATGATTGGCTAAAAAGCTACGGAACCACGGTGTAAATGTATATTATTATTTGTGGAATCGAACGCTGCACATCTGGTCGAGGTGTAGGTTTTTTATTAGGCTGTTATTTCTGCAATCGGAACCCACTACCCGTCCGTTACATGTTTACACTCAGTAGGGAATTACAATTTTGTAACTGCTTTCAATGTAAGTTTTAGTTTCAGAAATTAATGTTAATTGATTTCGTTTCTAGTTTACACTTAATAGGTGTAGTTTTGCTTGATATTATGTTTTCTATGTTATATGAAACCGTTAATTAATTAAAACCTATTTTGAAATTAGAATTATTATCGTGTACCTAAACTAAAATGGCGGACGACCGAAATTTGTTAGTAACAAAGTGATTAGGTTCAGACGTCCTCGTAAGATGCCTATATTGTATCTGAAAATCAGCGAGCAATTTCTTCAATACATTTCTTTTAATATCACCTAGCTATCTTTCAAAAGAGCAATACAAAAGCATTGTTAAGCCACACAGCCTTTTCGGTTGCCTTTAGGCCGATTTCATTTTACAAAGTAACTTTGAAAGGGCGGCTAGACAGCTGTCGTATTCCGTAATATTCTGGAGACTAGACTAGACGTGGAGCCAATGTTTGGAACAAATGTTGGTGAACCAATATTTGCGGTTACTTGGGAAGGAAATCTGATGTCTTGTTAAATAAATTACATCACATTTTTCGTCTTATCGATAAGAAGGGTGGTCGTGGGTTACTCCCTTATACAATGTACCCTCCAATCTGTCTATACCTACGGAGTTAAATTGGGACTCCTTAAACGGTATCTTAATTGAAATTCCAATATGATGAAACATAAGTAATTTTGCGAATTAAATTGAATACAAATTAAGAATACCTTTAGAATACCAATTAAGAGCTACTTTCGAATTAATAAAATTAAAAATGATTTAGTTATATAAAGAATTTAATCACCTGGAACTCAAAAATCTTTGCTACGAAACTAGTATGGAATACGTTCAAAAGTTGGCTCCAATGTTGGCGGCCATCACGTCGCAGACACTCAGTGCACTGAGCTTTATTAAATTCTGTGGAGATTGTTTTTCTGACTGGCACCCTCAACTTGCAAGAGGGTTGAACTTCCTAACTTTGTAGTTAACTTGTTATGATTAATGCTAACTAACTATGAATAGATTAGTTGGTGAAACGTTTGAGAATCGCTCCCTTTTAGCGTGAGTTGCTGATTAAAGTTACGCTTCGAAAAATATAAGGTTTTCAGATGAATTAAGATTTTACGGTTGGGTTGTAGAAATGGTTTGGACAGTTTGCTTGCGAGAAAGTAATAGTTACTTCAAGATTTCTTTTTTTTTTTTTTTTTTTTTTTTATGTTTGATGGGGCGACGTTTGACCACTATCTCGCCTGGTGGTAAGCGATGATGCGGTCTACGATGTAGCACGTCGTCCCACAAGCAACCTATTCACTCGGGCCTTGAAGACTCCCAGGTTGTACCCTTCAGGAAATACAGACTCTGGCAAAGAATTCCACTCCTTAGCAGTACGCACAAGGAAGCTTGAAGCGAAGCGCTTCGTGCGTGTGGGCGGAACATCTACCATGAAACGGTGACGCTTCGCCGATTGTCTTGTGGTACGATGATGGAAAGGACTAGGGGGAATCAAGTTGTGCAATTCCCCTGCACACTCACCGAAATGTATCCGGTAGAAAACCGAAAGGCTTGCAACCTTACGCCTGTGCTCGAGGCTTTGAAGCCGAGCCTTCACAAGCGCATCATCGTCGATGAGCCTCTTGGCACGCCTCTCAATGTGCTCTAACGCGTCCAGCTGATATTTTGCCGAGCCGTCCCAAAGATGAGAGCAGTACTCCATACAGGACCGAACCTGTGCCTGGTACAGGCTCAGCAATTGTTTCGGCGTGAAGTACCGTCTCACCCTCCATAGGATACCCAACTTCCTACCAGCCAGTTGCGCTTTTGACTCTATATAGGAGCCAAAGTTGAGTGTGGGCGTCAGAGTTACACCAAGAAGCTCAAGATGATCGGTCATCGGTACGGACACATTCCGGAAAGTAGGAGTCAGCGGAAATTGACTCCGTTTGGCGGAGAATAGACACGCCTGGGTTTTGCTAGCGTTGAACCTAACCAAGTTGGCGTCACCCCAGTCGGAGACCGCCTTCAAGGTCGAGTTCAAACGATCGACCATGGATTCTCTTAAAGACTGGATCTGTGTTCCGCTAGTCCGCGCACTGGACACATACCTTTCAACAACTGTGCTGTCATCTGCATACCCAAAGATACCGGGCTTAAGCAGGTCGTTTATGTGGAGCAAAAAGAGCGTCGCTGAAAGTACTGACCCCTGAGGGACGCCGGCATTAATACCGAATTGGTCAGACGAGCAGCCATCGATGACTACTCGTATTGACCGATCCCTCAGAAAGTCTGCTATCCATCTGCACAGACCAGTAGGAAGTCCATATGCAGGAAGCTTGCCGATTAGACTGTCGTGCCAAACCCTGTCAAAGGCCTTCGAGACATCGAGGGAGACTGCTAATGCCTCCCCGTGCCCCTCTATGGCCTCGCTCCATATGTGAGTGGCATACGCAAGAAGGTCCCCAGTCGATCGGTTACGTCGAAACCCGTATTGCCGATCGCTGAGGAGATCGTTACCTTCAAGGTATGCCAGGAGTCTATTGTTGAGTACACGTTCCATGCTCTTGCAGAGTATGGACGTGACCGAAATAGGACGGTAATTATTAGGGTCGGCACGACTACCTTTTTAGGCACAGGCTGTACGTTGGCCAGCTTCCATGCAACCGGTACTAGACCCGTCTCCAAGGAAAGGCGAAACAGACGTGTCAAGATTGGAGACAACTCAGGCGCACAGGTTTTTAAAACCAGGGCTGGGATTCCGTCGGGACCACTGGCCTTGTTCACGTCCAGATCGCGTAGCATCCTATATACCTCCCTCTGTCGAATGCGAATTTGCGACAAATTCGTCTTGCATACGCTATTAAGAGAAGGAGGCAAGGCGCCACCAGTGTCAAGACGCGAAGATTCCGCAAATAGAGAAGCAAATAGATTCGCTTTCTCTACCGCAGTGTGAGCCAGCGTCCCGTCAGACCTCAGGAGCGGAGGAAGTGAGGAGCGACAGAAGTTCGATTCAACCGCCTTGGCCAGGGACCAAAAAGCTTTACTTCCCGCTGGGTAGGAAGCTAGTTTGTTCCCTATACGGCCAATATGGTTAAATCGAGCCATCCGTAATGCCTTTTTGCATGACTTGGCAGCCCGATTAAAGGCTCTCTTCTTTTGATGAATGTCATCAGCCCTACGGCGCCTGGCATCCGCCCATGCCAAGTATGCCGCCTGCTTTTGCGCTTCGGCACGTCCGCAGTCGGCATCGAACCAAGGACGGGACCCACCAAAGGATGTCACGTCCGAGAATGGAATGTAGTATTCCATGCCCTGGCGCAGCACCCCCGTTACGGCTTCCGCACAAGCTGACGGGTCATCAGAAGAGAAGCAAACGGGCCGCCAAGGATAGGATGCGAAAAAAGATCGCATCCCATCCCAGTCCGCTGACTTGTATCGCCACATCCGCCGAGGTCCTCTGGGACTCGGATCTGGTGGGGAGTGTGTGGATACAGATTTCACCAGACAGTGGTCGGAGCTACCTAGAGGTGATGAGACTGTCACCGAGTAGCGATCTGGATCAGTTGTCAGCAGAAGGTCTAAGCAATTGGCAGTGTGCGTATCGACATCGGGTACCCTTGTGGCTTCCTGGACCAGCTGGGTCAGGCCGAGCGAAAGCGCAAGTTTACGCATTTCCCTTCCAGCTTGGTCGGTGCACTGGTATGGGAATAACCACTCCTGATGATGAGCGTTAAAATCCCCCAGTAACACCAACTGGGCCGAAGGGTACGCCTGTCGAGCCGCATCCGCCGCTTCACCGAGATATTGCGCTAATCTGGTCGCCTCCAAATCTCCGCTGTGCGACCGATAGACACAGGCATAAAGAATTTTCTCCATGCCTATGTCTGCCAGTATCCAAAGGGCAGAAAAACTAGGGTCCTCAAGGTTTCGGAGACGCCGGTAACAGATGCCGTCTCGGACGTATACGCATACACCTGCATGCGGAACAAAATTGTGCTCCAGGGAAAAACCTGGATAGTTCAGGTAGGATACGTCCGACGGGCACCTGATCTGGGTCTCCGAGAGAAACAAGAGTGTAGGGTTCTCGGTCTCGAGGTGGTGATGGACCGCATTGACATTAGAGTGCAAACCTCGAATATTTGAGAGGTGCACTTTGAGGGAGAGGAGTGCAGCCGCTGTTGAACCCTTTTCTTATTTCTCGGTGTCATTGATGTAGAGTGGAAGGTTGCTGAGAGGATGGCAGTGAAATGGTCCCCCACGCAGGCGACCCCTCGACGCGCACCGCAGTTAGCCACACCATTGGGAGGCCAGTCTGGAGACTGCGGGGACGCCCGAGCCCCCCACGAATATCCATCGGGCCCTCTCCTCCGGTCGCCAACCGGCACGATGGCGTATCCATGGGATTTTTCGCTAGATGGCGGGGCAGCCTTTCACGTGTGGCTAGCACGCTAGTTGGGCCCCCAACTATCTGCGGTCGGCCAGCGGTGCACCGTGCCTCGGATCCCGCTACCCTCCGCGACTGGACACCCGGTGTAGCTACACCAGCGCGCGTCAGACCGGCCAGTCTACAGTGGAACAACCATCTCGACCCATCCTCTCATACGGCGTCACCGAGCATCGTGGCGGAACACGGCAGGGCCGCTTGGCGACACGCTTTTGCTCGGTGGGTGGTCATAAAGCCGGCGGCCGAAGCCTACCACCAAAGTGTCACCTGGTTAGCACCACCCGGAGGCCACGTGTAGGGATTCTGGTTTAAGGGTGCTCTCCTACGGACGAGGGTGACTCAGCCTCCAATTTCGAGTGCCTTTTAGATATTTCTGCTGAATATAAGTGCTGAAATGCTGAAGTTTTACTTATACTTCGAAGCTATTTCTTCAATTGTTCAGGTCATTGGTCCATTGCCTCTGGGAGGGCGTCCCTCACCTCTGCTGTAATTTTTCCTCTAGAGAACAAATCGTGATGAAAACCAATAAATCCAATTATAACTTCAAAACTCAGTTCGACCGTGAGTCGATCGACCGTTGACACAGCAAACTTTGCAGTTTGTTTATTTATTTTTTAACTTAAATACATTAAAAATAAAATGTCGTAAAAATTTTACGATTTACGTTGTAGTGATATCGCGAGCTGGGTCAATGGACTGCGTTAGTGTTATGATGACAAACACACGCATACCTGTGTCACACATAGACAACGCAATCACTAACACATTGCAATTATTGATAATAATAAATATAGTTGTTATACTGTGATAATATAGAAATGAAGGTTTGTACTTGTATTGATAGTGTGTAACGCACTATAATCTCGACTGTGACATACTTTGTCAATAAAAATGTGCGAATTAAATTTAAAGTTACGATACAATGCGACTTTTTAGTTTTTGACACTGATACTTGAAAACAGACGAAACATGATTAATTACTATCACGTTCATTAATTTAATTACATTCAAACTTTCTAATAAAATATTGTTTCTAAGATAAATGATCAATTCGTGCCAAGTATACTAGTAGCTCGTAGATCATTAAAGCATCGTCAGTTATTACAAAAGTTTTGTAAGAATAAGTTTCATTGGCTCAAAACAAATATTCGCTTATAAAATATTTTAAAGTATTTCCTTCCGCGTGTCTTAACACTGCCTATCGGTCACGATAACCTGTTATCTAATCACGCCACCTTTCACCTCCAAGTCAGTAGGTTTTAACGTCTTCTGACTTACACTAATGACTACCATTTCCTTTAATTAAAATTGATTGCTCACCATTCGACCTAAAACGTTGTGGTTTTTCTTCTAATACACCCGCAGAAACGTATAAAGTCAAAGTCAAAGCATTTATTTCAATTAAACCATAGTTTGGTACTTTTGAAACGTCAACAAATACAAAATAAATAATAGTCTGTCAGTCAGTCCGTCAGTGAAATTAGGTGAAGCTAGGTGCTCATTCCAAAACGTAGATTCGAATGGAGAAGAACGAGCAAGAAACTCCATTCGTTACTCTTTTAAAAAAGTATGTTTTACAATGTCTCTGATACATATTTCAATACTGTACGCATATGTAAGAACAATGCAAAGACACGCTTGACGCATTATACTAATAACTTACTAAAGTAAAAAAAATAAAAATCTTAAGTCTAACATGGTGCTCACACACGCATACTGACAATTCATACAAATAGTGCTTCTATACAAGAAAAAGGAAACTCTATGTTTCAATATAGAAAAAAATGCTCGATGCCATAAGGAAACTAGATTGTCTACATTAGAATGAAAGTATTGAAATTATGTATTATATTACCTACTATTGGAATTTAACTACTGACTACCTCTACATTTGAGTATTGTCCAGTGGAACCGAACCAACATGCTGCCAAGCATTCTTATCTTCAAGATAATCTGTCAGTGTGTAGTAAGCTTGATTACATATTTCGCGCTTAATATATGTTTTAAATTTACTTTCATTGAGATCTAGTATGCTATTTGGTATTTTATTATAGCATTTAATACCTAACCCCATAAAGGATTTCTGTACTTTGGACAGTCTGAATTGCGGTATAGCTAACTTATTTTTGCCTCTAGTATTAAAATTGTGTCTATCGCTTCTTTTAATAAACTTACATTTCCAACAAAACTACTATCACGAGATTATATAATAACAATCTCTTATTGTACGAAATTTATAAAAACGATCGGTTCAGAATAAATAAAGGGCTCATTCGTACAATAATCTTCAATAACATTAGTACGATCATCTCAAAAAAATACATTACGCTGTGCCAGAGAATGCCAGTCTAACCGCAAAACAATTGAGTTACGCATATTACGTTAAAACAGCTTCGGTAACGAAATACTAGCTGGGTAATTGGTTGAAGGATAGCATTCAATCTTTGAGATACCGCAAGTATAATAGGCTCCGGTTACCGTCTCCATATCTAATAGTAACAACCTATTGGACGTTGTTCCTGCACTCCAAGACTTCTGTCAAACTAGTCGGATTCATTCACTGGAAACATTCGTTTAAAGGTTCAGAGATTTGGCGTTTAGAAATTTGAGTATCGGATTCGTACTTGAACAATAATAAGAGTAGTAGTTCAATAAAATTAGTTTCTGTAACTGAAGGGGATTGATGAAAAAAATCAATCAATTCAATCACAACGTCACCTCTAGTTACCATCTAAGAACGGTAAACATCGGAATTAAATTCCGGCCATACATCATTCGCCCCAATTCGTTAGTTGCAAATAAATTGCAAGCGAGGCGTCCGTGGTACCAAGCCCTCCATAGTCAAATTATTCACTCTCGCAATCCTACTAAAGCCAGCAGTCTCCGCCCAGAGCGGGCTGTTCGTGTAATATTAAATTATAGTGGGCCAAGTAAGACATTTCGAAATAGAAAATTGTTTCTATTCGTTGTTTGTGGACTGCGTTCTTAATTCAGATGAATGTGTTTATGTTGCTGTGGCTTTTGGCTTGAGTTCTTTTTTTGGTAAAATTGCTACGACTGTATTATTTTTATTTAAGACACTACTTAGCTTTTTTGAACTTTAGTTACATTAGCAATATTTTATATTCGCTATAAACTTTTTATCCTCCGTCTATGTAAACACGTAACTCAATAAACGTTAAGCACTTTATTCCCACAAGTAATTTATTGTGATTTAATTTGCAAAGTACATAAAGTAAATCTCTTTAAGCCTTTCATAAATAAGCACCTTCTTTTCAACACAACAGAATTATTCTTGTTTAAAGAGAATTATCAAAGTCATTCGTAGAAAATCTAGCAGCTAATACGCTTTCAGAGTTAAAACAAAAGGGAAACGTCTAGTACTTTGTACACTACATTTTTAATTCCTGTTATAAAATTCTGTTTGCTTGCAGCTGCTTTAATGGCAGGGACACACAGACTGCAACTTCAGAATTATGCATGTCTGGCATACTGATAGCGTATTTATGGTATTAGTTATCGCCGTCTTCAACAGCTTATATAAATGTCTCTTCACTATATTTTATATTTTACAATTGTTAGTTTCTGCCTTATTTTTCTCCTTTTCTTCAATGTTGGTTTATTGGAACAAAATAAGCAAGAAAGTCATCGTTTAAAAGCGGCACTTTTTCAAACAATATAATTCTTTGCAGTGGTGCAGGCGAGTACAAGTTGACAGCAAACTGTTGCCTGCCTTTTATTTTTCGTATAGGCGCTCCTTGCCAAGTGTTCCAAGTTGTGGCTGTTTCGCGGCCCGCCAACTCAGCCGTATCGGCGGGACTTTTAAAACTCAACTCTGATACGTTTAATATAGTGTCTACTGCAGGCAAAACTTAAATAATGCCCATAGAAAACTTGTTTCGTGCAAGTTGTGGGGGTACGCCGCTCCCGGCTAACTTTCCTGTTTGCTTTCAACCGTACGTATTTTATTCTTTCCTCTTTTAAATGCGACGCTTTGCATGTCGGTTACCATCGTAGACGGACCGTGTTTTAAGAGCAAACCTTTTGGGACGTTTTCAAATAGAGGCGCATTGCCTCTGAATGTCGGATTGTTCTTTTAACGTGCGGCCCGCGGGGATCCGAGCCTGTCCATTGTTTACTTGTGAATATTGTAATGCTCGTAAACTCACACGAAAAATAACCTCCCTAAAAGGCAATAAGCATAAACACAACTCTGTAAAGTTGGTTTGAAAAGAGCTTCGCGATATTCAAAACAGGACGAGGGGCCTTAATGTTATTCATGAATGTTAAAGCGTCGCGTTGTTCCCAAACATCGCTTATATATGTAACTTACGAAACAATGACACTAACTTAAACTCTGGATGTAAAGACGGGTGTTATCTTGGTTTGATGGCTCACATAAACAACAGATACGGTTTATTGCTTCGCCGCAATTTCGTATTAAATTTCAAAGTTTTGAAGTCTCTGCGTTAATTAAAAGTGGCGGTGTATTATAACAATATATATCACTTTGTTGGAGATACAATCTTAACTAGTCCAGATTCACTTAAATTCGGTGCTAACGAGATATTTCAGAAGTCTAGTCTCTTATCTTGGAGATCCGAAACTTTGCAAGTTTAGGTTAACAAGTATCTGTTAAAGAAAGCCGAAGCAATTTATTTCTGGCGAGAGAAGGGCGAGTTACTGAACTACCGGCGGAATAAAAGCTTAAGCGTGTTTGTTAGTTTAACGTGAATTAAAATGACGACCAGGGAACGAACCAAAGAGAATAAATTAAAAGTAAGAGTTCGGTCCGACTATTGTTATTTCACACACTTCATAAAATATGTGTTCAACGGACATAAGCCGCGTTTACATTTAAAATTTGATGTTTCAGGAGTTTTATTTTAATCTATCATGGATGATAGTTTCACTGAAATATGGAAAAGCAGAAACAGCTGCCCTCAATATTGTCATCTTGACTCCATATTGTCTAACTTGTTATATCTGTCAAATGTGCAGACGATATTGTAATACGACAAGATTACATGTTATATTCGTTTCAAGTGAAACACATCAGTAATTTTCTAACTCAATTCGGTTTGGAGCAGCCGCTCCATCATTTCCAATAAAGCGGGCCCCAACCGATGCCAAAATTTTCGCCCAAAAAACTCGAAACACTCTCAGAAAACATAACAAATATTTTAGGATCATCCAATTCGTTTCGTGAAACGTTCAATATCTGGAGCAGAGCATACGTATGGACGGACAGAAACGTGATAAATTCGTTGAGCAGGCGAGGGAATGACACGGTGATCCTCGCTCATATTTCACAATATCCAAGCGACGCTCGCGTTGTTTTAACACGGATAACTTTGTGTACGTCCACATGTTTTAGTTTGCCTCTTTGATTTGGTTCAGGCTGACGACCTCTAGTTTCACATACACTTAAAGTCGCAATAAATACAAAAAAATATCACTACGCAATCTTCGCCGAAGAAATGGATGCTTCCTCATACTTTCGTTTTGACCTTACCCATTTTTAGGAAATGACCCTGGTATTTAAATTCCACTCAGCAAAGTAACGATTTATGTATATCATTAGGTTATAGCAATAATATACGTAACTTCCGGTAAACATAATGCGAAGGTCATTTCCTATACTCCTTGGAAATGAATTACAATTCAAAACTTATACTAATCTAAAATCCTCACATATTTCAAAGGAACATAGTCCTGAGGTTCTCAAAACAAATTGGCTATTCAACTTGATATTTGCCAGAATTCCAACGGACCCCGGACCCTTTGGGGACAATTTTGACAAATAGTTGGACTAATAAATTTTCATTGAAACCCCCGATAACTTTTGCGTCAGCCGTTGAAATTGGGACATTTCACTGAGTTACACTTAACTTAATTAAGAGTTCAATTAGTCTTGACTTAAGTATGATTATAACTTCTTAAGATGTTGTGAGTTCTCTTTGACTATATCTTAATATATATCAAAAGTCCCGCTAAATTTTGCATGTTTAAATAAAACTTCAAATCCTTTTGGTACACGCCGAAGCTGTGAGACGTCACATTTTAAATGTTTGCTCCAGTTCCATTCATTACGTGAACACCCTTTACAATCTCTGCTTTGACTCAAAGTAGACGAAGGAAATTGATTAAAATACATTCGAGTATATCGATATAGGCGTATCTCCACGGCTCCAGCGATCCAGATACGTAATTGTAATCTTTAACACGTAATCTTCATGGCAATCATCAATTAATCAAATATTTTTCATGCCCTCAATGCGTGCAACATGTCTGAATAAGTTCAAGGTACAATTAAAAATGTTTTGCATAATTAAAACTGTTTACCGGCTAATATATTCTTTTGCATGTTCGCGATCATATCACGATGTGGTGTTATTTTTTCTTGGCCACATTACTCGCCCATTATTAGGAGATTGAATCTCGTAGCGTGCACATGAAGCATTTTTTAGTTCACCTCATTTATACGTTACCTTGACGCAGTAATTAACGCAGTGAATTTCGAATGCAGTTTTAGAATTAACATTTATTTTGTTCCCTGCAGAAAGTTCACATGTTTTATTTCATCAAATTCTTTTGATTTAAATTCCTGTTTGAGGTAATTTAGCTGAAGGTGTTTGACCTGCTGGCACTGTGTAGGTGTTCGTTCATCTTTGAAGCTGTGAATGGAAAATTAAGTCAGTATTTGAAGATAGGAATCGCCTAAATACTGTGAAACTTCAGTCGTGTCATTTAATTAATTTGATGTATTGTTAAGAATTGCAGTGTTAATATAATCAGCACCATAGAAATTGCAGGGTATCTGAAATTTGAATCAGATTTTAATTAACAAAATCTGAATGCGCCGCGTTGAAACACACATCTTACCTGAATAAGAGTGTTAGCTGTTTATTCAGATGGCAGACCGAAATGCAGACATTCGGAGTCTAGCATATTTGCGAAGCCAGCGTTTTTGAATAGAACCGGTTGCACTACATGCGTTCTATTTAGTGTTCGTCGGTGGCAAATGTAATTTCGTTTCGCTAACCGTGTGTTTCGGAGTCTGTATTTATGAGATCATTCAGGTTATACTGCACCTGCTCGATATCTCAGGTGGGATAAAAAATAATGGATACCTGTCTTCCGAACAGTTTTTCGATCACACTCAGAAATGCCAACGGCTATCCTGCGTGCACGCCCCCGAGCAGCCTCTGTATTCTCTGACCTTTTTTAACATTTATCGCTATGACTAAAAAGTTTTTATGGGCTCTGTTATTTCATTCCATATTTCAAAGGCAGCTAAAATTTTGTACAAAATTCATAGTGACCGCGCAACAAAAAATAACTGCAGAAACAAACTCAATTAAAACATCAATTGAAAGTCAACCTATCCGCTTGAACTTTAATCCTCGATCATAAACTATGCAATTCGTTGGGAAGTAAGTTTATTAAAGTTCCATATTAAGAGGTGCAGCGGTTTCGTTACTTGAAGTTTTTACTTTGGCAACTTGAAACATTGACAGGGTGGATTTACGAGAGTTCCCGCTTTTCGACGATAACCGAGATGAGCTGAGGAATTCCTTGTAAATATTTTGTAGCTTCTTGTTTTTATGGCGCAGTGTTAGAGGGCTTTCGTAATGGAATATTCCAGAAACTTGAGATACCAAGGATGGTGGATGGAGACTTGTTGTGAACATCAACTGGTGCGGGTATTCGCTTCTAAGAAAATTATTTTTCTCTTTAGCAACCAGGCAATCTGATAACCGTATAATTAAAAGGTAAACACTTAGCAACTATAATCATAGTACTCAATAATAGTTTTATTCACTTACCACTGCATTTATAATTAGTCGAAACGTTTTTTATAGTCGTCTGAATATAGTCAATGTATAATTAGTTGCCAAGGAGCCTAGCATTAAGTTATGTGCTGCAATTAACTCGTTATATTTCGGAGCATTCTGGTATTCCGCCGTGCTTTGAAGAATTTGCAGTTTGAGAATTGACAAAAACTGTTTCTAGATGCTTATAGAAGAATATTAATGAAATAACAATTAGGTATAAAATGTATCAGATTAGTTACCTTTTTGTCCTTCTTTCTTTTTGTATCAAAAACACCTCAGTCGGTCCCAAGCTAGATATCAAGTATCTAAGATCACGAAAAAGCTATTTCATCTTACTCCGATTGAATTTATCCCATTTTATTGGCGTCCATTGTGGTTTAATGATATCCGTGACATTTCACATCATCAGCATTTGTCACGATTATCTCAACCTTATCGCAGTGCGTTTCAATAGCGTGAAGATTTTGCGTAGTCTGAGCCGTGCGTGAAAAGCGAGTCACAGCTTTGTAAGATGAATGTAAACTTAGGGAGACTTAAAAATAACCTATTTTAAAATATTTCCTTGAAATATTTTAATTACGACAACTTAAAAGTTAAGTAAGGTTTGTCACAAGAAACTTTCATTTGATTGTAATTAACAAAGTTTGTTCATACGACTAACGTGTTTGTTGTGAAGTTCGCAGATTTATTATCTAATGTCAACCAAGTTGTTTCAATATTAGATTTTGGATTTAATCTTGATTTTGTTTTAATTATTTTCCCCTAAGTTATTTCGAGATAGTATAGTTACATAGTTCAGTCATTGCGTTCGGCGCGTACGCACGTCATTGCCGCGATGGAAAGTCAATCGAGTAAAACAATGTCTTCGGGTGTTGTGAAATGTGCTAGTTGTAATGTGGTGATCAACGAAATACTTGCTTTTATCTGTAATAAGATAGATGTGATGGATGAAGAAAGTATAAGCCGAATCTGTGTCAGTGCTTTCTCGGAAAATGATATTCTGAAAGCCAAAAACTTGTTGTTCGATTCCGTTACGACAACAAAGCAAAAGAAGATACGGAAAAAACAAGGCAAAACAATACGTAATATTGACGATATAGTATGCCTATTGAAAGAGACTGACCCTGAGGATATTCCTATTTTTGTGGCACGGGACCTGCAGAAGTTATAAAATATTTGTACCCAAAAATAAGCTCAACGTATTTCTGAGGGATGATTTTTGGCCAAGTGGAGTGATGTTTCGTCGATTTGTTGACTTTTCTCACAACTCTGTGGTACGTGAATATCGGGATATTGATAAAACCAAGCTAACATAATAGATAAAACTACCAAATTAATATCGTTTAATTGTAAAAATATCTCGAGGTCAATCGAATGTGTGAGAAGACTTTGTAATCAAGCAGACATCATTGCGCTGCAGGAAACGTGGCTATTGCAGCACGATATCCCTATGCTGGGCAACATTGATGGTGCATTCTCCTTCACTGGAAAGTCGGCGGTAGACCTGTCTACGGGTGTGCTTCGCGGCAGACCGTACGAGGGTGTGGCCCTGTTGTGGCGATCAGCTGTGTTCCCGAAGGTGGTCGTTATTCCGTGCAGTAGTGTGCGTATCGCTGCTATAAAAATTATGCGTGAATACCGGTCTTGGTTGGTGATAACAGTGTACATGCCTACTAATTCAAATGATAACCTATGTGAATTTACGGAGTGCTTAAGTGAACTAAACGCCATTATTGAAGGTAACGATGTTAACTCAGTGATTATACTTGGGGACTTCAACGCTCATCCGGGTAAGCTGTTTCATTCAGAGTTGTTATCATTTTGCACGGAACAATCTTGGTCGTGCGTAGATACGGAACTATTACCTGATGACACTTATACGTATGTGTGCGGTGCGAGTGGCAGCCACAGCTGGCTCGATCATTGTGTAGTGACGAGCGCTGCGCGTTCGGCCATATTAAGTGCGTCTGTACTTAACAGCGATGTATATTGGTCCGATCATTATCCGCTATTGCTTGTTTGTAATTTTAATGCTATCCGCTCAAGTTGCCAACAGCCGACGAAATCAAGTAATATATCTCGCAATAGTGTAAAATGGGGAGAAAGAAATACAAATCAAATAGACAAATATCATCGTATTTGTAATTCTAAATTAAAGTTAATTGACTTTCCCCCGGAATTTCAATGTTGTGCTGACGGTATGTGTAATATTGACGAGCATACATTTGTATTAGATGACATGTATAATAAGATAATTCATATTTTGACGAGGGCTGCAAAAGCTAGCTATTCTGTGCCTAAACGTAACAACCGTAGGAATGTTACTGGCTGGAACCGGTATGTCAGTGACGCTCACAGGAGGGCTCGATTTTGTTTTCGGACGTGGGTGTCCGCTGGGAAACCAAAGTCTGGTGATTTGTATATTAGGATGTGTGAATCCAGAAAAATATTTAAATCAAAGTTGGCTTTTTGTCAGAAAAATGAAACACAAATAAAAATGAATATTATAGCAGAAAACCATTTTAATAAAGACTTTAGTAGTTTTTGGAATAACACTAAAAAGCTAAGCCCGGGGTCGGGCCTTCCTGCTAGCGTTGGTGGTGAGCATGACCCCCATGATATAGCTTGTGCGTTCCAGCGGCATTTCAGGGTTGAGTCCCCGCTCGGGCCGGCGTCTCGGGTGCCAACTGCTGAGAATCTTATCACCGCAATTAGTGTACGATGTACTGCGAAGATAGTTGCTACAATTATTAATAAAATGGTGAGGGGCAAGTCTCCTGGTCACGATGATCTCAGCATCGAGCACCTTAAGTATGCGGGAATACACCTGCCTAGAGTTCTCTCGATGTTCTTCAGCCTCTGTATTGGTCACAGTTACTTACCCGAGAGACTTATGTACACTACAGTGGTGCCGATCCTAAAGAATAAAACAGGTGACTCATCGGATCTGTCAAATTATAGGCCTATCTCTCTGGCTACTGTTATAGCAAAGGTGCTGGACAGTTTGCTTGACAAGCAGTTGGAAGAGCGTCTACAATTACATGACGCCCAGTTTGGGTTTAGACCAGGACTTTCGACTGAGGATGCTATCCTCTGTCTCAAGCAGACTGTTCAGTATTATACTGATCGTGGCACACCTGTCTATGCATGTTATCTTGATTTATCAAAAGCTTTTGACTTGGTGTGTTACGACAAGCTGTGGCAGAAGCTGGAGAGTGACACGGAGGTACCACGGGAGGTAATTTCATTGCTGAGGTTCTGGTACGCCAATCAGCGCAACAGAGTGAGATGGGCTGGTGCACATTCTGATGTATACGGTTTGGAATGCGGAGTTAGGCAGGGGGGAATTAGCTCCCCTCATCTCTTTAATTTGTACATGAACCGGCTCATCGGTGAGCTCAGTAACACTGGTATCGGATGTTCCATAGACGGAGTCAGTATAAATAACATAAGCTACGCTGATGATATGGTGTTGCTGAGCCCATCGATTGCAGCGTTACGGAAATTGATGTGCATCTGCCAGTCATACGCGGAAGCCCATGGGCTCAGATACAACGCTAATAAGAGTGAGTTCATGGTGTTCAAATCACGTAGCAAATGCTACTCCCATGTTCCTCATGTAACTCTGTGCGGCATGCGTCTGAAAAAGGTTAGTGCCTTTAAGTATCTGGGTCACTGGGTGACTGAAGACTTGTGTGACAATGAGGACATCGAGAGGGAACGCAGGGCTCTGTCCATCCGGTGTAATATGTTGGCCCGCAGGTTTGCACGTTGTACTACTCAAGTAAAGATAACATTATTCAAGGCGTACTGCCAGACCTTTTACACGTGCAGCCTGTGGACTAATTTTGCGCTGCGGGGGTACAGTGCACTGCGAGTGCAGTATAACAATGCGTTTAGGATATTATTGGGGCTGCCACGTTTTTGTAGTGCTTCCGCTATGTTTGCTGAGGCGCAGACTGATGATTTTTTCGCCATAATCAGGAAAAGGTGCGCCTCACTGTTAAGGCGTGTGCGTGGCAGCCCGAATGGTATTCTGAGCACATTGTCCCAGCGGTGGGACTCACCAATGCTGATGAGGTGGATGCGATTGCACGCGAGCGGTCCCTCATATTTATAGTTGACATACGTATATTATTGACTTGTATTATTATCTATTGAATTGTATTATTATCTATTGACTTGTATTATTATCTATTGACTTGTATTATTATCTATTGACTTGTATTATTATTGACTTATATTGAGATTGTATTGACTATTTATAATTGAAACTGACTACTTAAAATTAATTGACTATGTATGTTCTTTGTGTGTTTTGTGTAATTTATTATTTTGATTATTTGTCGAATGAACGAATTGATTATTATTTTAAATTTATGATACTTGCTATAAAGTCAATTTGTTAATTTATATAATTTTGAACCTAAATTCGTTTTTAATGTAATTTTATGGATTTTATTATCTGAAATAAATTGGTATTATTATTATTTTTGAGTAATTAACTTTTTCTCAGCTCTGAAAGCTGGTATTCACCTACATTCACGGGCCAGGGCCAAGTGAATGTAGGGTGTGGTGTGTAATTATGTGTTTGTGGTGTCTTCTTCCAACTGCATAAACTTTCGGACTATCCTGCATGTGTTCAATATGGCTGCTTTCTGTAGTGTGATATAGGTAGTTATAGGTAGTATCTTTTAGGTCTATGAGTTATTATTATTATTATTATTTCGGTTGGTGACAGGATTACTTTCAATAATTATAGCGTACTTTAATATATTGTTTGGGCTTTTAATATGAATATCTTTTTATACCACTAATGAGTCATTAAACGACTAAACTCGGCACTGGTCAATAACAATAATTTGTGGTATTGTTATCTTCTTCAACATGAAAAACAAGTATGGTTGAAACATTAAAGTGAACTTTAGCTGTGAGTACAAAATGTGAACGCATCATAGTATTTGCTTTGTAAGCAATACGAAGTGTAATAAAACTTGTAGACTCGTCATTTGGTACTTATTACTTTTGCGAAGAACAAGTATTTACTAAGAGTGCAGACATTACAAAGTCGTAGCTTTATGAGGTAGAAAATTTCTTCCCCTTGTCCTATACTTGGTATGCTAATAACTGCATTTATTACGCATGCAGTAACAAAAGTCTGTACACTAGGTAAAGGTTTGAGACTGAGTTTTATCGTACGACATTAAGACCTTAATGTCTTTGCTGAGCACGAATAGGTAGACAAATATCTTTTTGGTCATTTTGTTAAAGCTATTTTTGTGAAGTGTCCATTAAGGTGTAAGTACTATTAGTGGTTTCGATGTTAGTGATCTGTCATTATAGTGAGTAACTTTATATTCTTGACATATTGTTTATTGAGGTCATGATTAAGTTATTCAGAAATTGTTGCCGCTTAAAGTTACATATAAGTTCTAGATAATAATTCAAGAATTACGTAAATAGATATAAAAAATCTTCTATATGAAATTACCCCTGTAAGTCCTGTCTTATAGAAAAGCTCGTATAATATAAGTTGAAGAAGCCTAAGTGCATGAAGTTGGTAAGCGCCGAGGTGTTATTCCAAAGAAGATGCTCGCATACGATAAAGCAAACACCAAGTTTGAATGCACTTCACTCCATGTTGTTTTTAGCGACCACAAAATTTTCCCTATCTTCGCAAAACTTAACTATGAAAATCTGAGATATGGCTCATGTTTTCCTTGCGTATGATTCTTGAGATTGAATCATGATTTTTGTAATAATATTTTCATATAAAACTAAGTAAAAATGTCTTCTATTTCCTCTTAGCAATACAAACTCATAACGTAATGGTACAAATTACTTATTCCCATCACAAAATTAACACAATCGTAGAAATAACCAAACAATTCCAAAGTTTATCCCTGTTGACTTTAAAATCCAATCATAGCTGTTGGAATCCCAAACCCCCGGCTATCATAACTCCAGAATGCGGCAGAACAGGGCGACATTAGTTCAGAACCGCATCCAGTTGTAAATTATATCGCAAATTGCATTAACACTGTTTACTTTGCATTCATATCGCGAGCAGATTTAAATTTCACAGCTGTTTCTGTCTTATAAGTCTTGTTGTTTTATAACTTCGCATTCTCTCAAAAGGTGACACAAGTTTAAAGGATTCTTTTTCTTGTTTATGTTTCTTGTTTGCTTTTGATTTTTAGTATCTCATCTTTACTATGATTAACTTAATATTATTTTATAGGATTCTTTTTGTAATGTTACATTTCTAATTAAAATCGACATTCATTTCTACAACTTTGTCAACAATACAAGCTTAAAAATGTAAATTTTCCATTATCTCACAATTGTCTTAAACTTGAAGAACTAAAACCAACGGATACATTTTTCTTTTCCACCCTCAAAGTCTAGACCAAAGCAAATTGCATTACAACTGTTTAATTTTACATTCATTTCATTCAGAGGCTGGATGATTTATGTTTTACTTGTCTAGCGACTCGTCGCTTGAGATATTAATATTGTTGTGTGACACCTTGTTAAACTCTTTTAGCGGAAGATTTCACATTTTATGCGAACGTTTCTGTCTTGTTTACATTTAGCTTTGCGATTGTTTTGTTAAAGTTACGATACTGAATCAGATTATGATTATGTTTTGTACGATAAAGAATGAAAGTGAACGAAGTAATCTCTTGGCTTAAATTGTCTCATTTCCCATCGTGTGGGAACACAAATATTTAATACGTCTACAGACGATTTTCCTCTCCATCTACGCTGTAAAATAAATCAGCTGATATCACTACCCTCATAGTCGTATTAACGACTGTCCTAACCTACATTTGTGTGAATATTACTCCTACCTATATCATACAAAAATGGTTATTAAAGAGATAACTTAGGAAAGGAAAGAGGCTTATATCTCTGATAGAGGATATGAGAGGTTGTATATTTTTATGAGCGTTTTTAATGAGGACATAGTCTGTCGTTTACTTATATTGTTGTATGTGGCTTCTGACGGGGGATGAAGCAATTTTTCCCTAACATGATGTTGAAAGATTTGACAACACAAACATTGTATATCAGATTTCCATTGCACCTTTAGTCGGGCACATTGCCTTCAAATTGGTGATTAATTTGCTTCTCATGTACTTGTATTGGGTCCAATTTTTTACTAACACAATTATATTCCATGAGACAACATCATGTCCGTGTGTACTTCGGTCACCTTGAGTTTATTGTCGAACTTGACAAAACTTATAATGATTTATATGACGGAAGATTCCAATATATTTATGCATATGCATTGTGTGCAGCCATCTGTCCGCCGTGATTTGGTTTTTAACATTATAATTTGATCTTGGTAGAGGCAGTTTCTAGATAACAGTGTAAGCAAAGTATTGTTAGGTAAGTAGAAATAATAGAAGGTTCTATTTTATAAGCATTTTTTAGAACTAGTGTAACTAATAATTATGAAAAATTGTTTTCGCTAACGATGTTAATACAATTAGGTAGAACCAAATGTTACACGACCTTAGATTAACGATACATAATTTAAATGACATAACGACTTCACGTTTGGTCCTAACAAGCCTATTTGGTCGTAAGGTCATTCATAGCCACAGTTTTGATCTACGCAAGTCAATGCAAGATTCAATAAACATTACGTGTTGGAGCATAAAAAGCAATCCATTGACATTCGGTGAGCGTTGCGGAGTAAAACGTGACGCGTTCACTAATGACATACAGATGGTGGTAATTACGCATGTATTATGCCTATGTGTTCTGTAGCTCTCTGAGTAACGTGAGCTGCGTTAAATATATTTTTTGTGTGAAAGAATAATTATCATTGACTTCTGACTGACTGACTGATCTTGGACGATGATACTGGTAACTGTACCTACTTCTTGTTTTAATAGGAATAGTTAGTAGATATAGTAGATAGATATAGTCTGTTCGCGATTTAATATATTTAAATAAACATTACACTGCTAGGCAGTAATTTCTAGGGTAATAAAATCAATGCAATCGTTATTGTTGTGTCTACATAACTCTACATAATCTGTGATTATGTAAAACAGTGATGTAGACTTTATACCTATAGACTAATCTGTTTAACAATAGTGTGCAAGGTGAATTATTTCTTAGAGCACTAATTTATTTTAACAATGAACTCAATATATTTTTTTAGTCTTAGGCAGAATGAGTGCGTACTTAGTATAAAATTGAAGTGGCGTATCTGTGTACATGTTATAGTCTGTGGCAGCCGTTAAAGCCAACAAGCAGTCTTTCGCTCTTCAGAATACATTAGACTCAGGAAATCACGACCCATACTAGGATCCAATTTATCTTCCAAAATCATAAATTTTCTATGTAATGATATTTCGCATCCGCCATTTTGGTATTTAAATAATATTTGTTACTTTTGAATGAGTAAACAAAATTTATAGGGTGATATTATTTACGATGGCTGCCTCGTTGGTCGAGTGGTCGCAAGTGCGACTGCCGGGCGGCAAGGGATCTCGGGTTCGATTCCCGGGACAGGCAAAGTATTACTGGGTTTTAAAAAAAATCTTAGTAGTAGTACGGAGTCTGGAATTGTGCCCGGTATACGGCAATAGGCTCACCTATTACATGGGACTTATTTAGCATAAACAGTGAAAAGTGGGTGTTACGTTGTACAGTGGTATAATGTGCACCTCTGCCTACCCCATCTGGGATAAAAGGCGTGATGTTATGTTATGTTATGTTATTATTTACGTTTCTCAATAGTATTTTTAGTATTTTTTTATAATGCAGAGTTTCAGTTACGTGAATAGATACTTTTACATAAATTTTATCGACGTGACAACAGTAAACCAGGGCGTGTGAAACAGCTGATATGTTTTATCGGAACGGCACAATTATCGGAATGATGATGTCAATATTACAAACGTCAATTCAATTCAAAATGTCATTAATTTTACGACACATCAGAAAAACTGGATTTCCTTTACTTTCCTATAAAATCAACGGCTAGTACATTACAGAAAGCTTTTAAAATTATCTTTATTTACTCACTATAAACTTACTTCAAGTTAATACTAGGTCAAATTAGAAACGGTCTTCAAACAGGAATCGAACCCGAACTTGACAATTATCGATTATTAACCACTTAACCGACGTGAAACTTTATCATAAATGGACTGGTTTCTGTGAGGCTTTCGTTCTCCAGCTACAGATGAAGGGATTATTAGATTTATATTTGTATGGTTTCTACCTCTATACTTAGATATTTTCTTTAGATTCATTCCTATCTAAATACTCATGCAATAATTCTATATAAATAAGCAAATAAAAAGAATTAGTGTTAAAACAAAACTTTAAAAAATAAACGGTACCAATTGAGTATATATTATCTATATTCGTTATCAAGTCAATAAGAAAAGAAAGAAACGCACCGTGCATAAAGTGAACGAAAAAAAACCACCCTATATTTTACACATTTGTCATTAACCACTAGAAATAGCTTTAAAAAACAAAACATAATTTACAAACACGTATGCAGCCTGGAGGTCTTGAAAGACATTAATAATATCTAATATTATTATTTTTCCACTCTACATAGTGCCCCGGGCCCTACTCTACCTGTAATAAAGCTGTCGAGCCATTAAACCAGCGATATCAAAGGGCTCTATCGAAAAAAATCATTTAACACAAAATTATTCTGTCCTTCCGTATTGTGTTTGGTTCGAATTGTCGGCGGTAGCGATTTAAAAAAAATAAAAAAATGTTCAATTAATTTTGTCGCAAAATGTTGCACAGTGAGTAATATAATACTTACTTATGTCATGTCATTTAAAAAAAAGTAAATTCTCGAATTAATCAAGAAACATGATGTTCGATTTCATAAAAAACTTTTTGTTTCGTTTAACAGTAGCTCTTTTATAATTTATACCAAAACTAATAACATCCATTATAAAACAAGTAGAAGACATATAAATTACATTTGCGCCTGTGGGCGAGTTTCGTAGTTGAATTGTTACATACAAACCGACAAGGTCGAGTACTATGTTTAATGGTATAAAATTTATAACTATCATAGTTATATTCATTTATATCGGTCTTGTTATACGGTAAAGAAGTTTGTATCATCAGTAAAATTGAGATTTCGCATAATTATTCGAAAAAAAAAACAACCCGCTGTACATAATTGGCATTTTCATGTATTTGATTGGCCATATACAAATAAAAATATTACTCTGAAGTCAGATATAGCGAATAAAATATTCAGATGACGTGAATAATGTTTATTTTTGTACACTAATTTATCATTATTGGAATAATGTCGGACAACATCTCCTGAATGGCTTGGTACATGAATATCTTGGAATCGCACTGGATTCTGTTTTCACAAGCAAAGCAAATAATTTGTAACATAAGGATCGTGGAACATAACGTTGGTAAACATCAATATAACATTACATAACATCTTAATAACCCGAAGGGTTTAGGCAGCAATGCTCACTGCACTTATAAGACGAAGTTGCGCCATATTTTCCACTCAATGCAGAGAATTTTTCAAAACATAAAATTAATCAACTCATAAATCGAACCTAAGACTCTCTTCATTGTAATTCACCAGCAACTTCTCGTCCAAACTAGTCGTATCTGTTAATATCAATGTAAACAATATGATTATGAATCAGTTTGACATTTGCCAGTCAGCCGGCCTACTTGTGTAATCTAATCTGTCAGACGGCAGGATCCAAAGATATAAGGATATACACTTAGTACATAATACGCAATAGCTGTGCGAAGAAAGTATTCAATAAAAGCATATATTTATCAAAATAATTCGTAATGTGTGAGTTGTTTGTTGTTTGTGACGATTTCCACTTGTGATAATGAAGGTACGTGGAATAATTATTATATGATGATTTATTTTATTCGTGAAAATATGTGTTTACTCCTCCGTATACTGTGAAGTGATTTTTCTCTCTATACATTGGAATAGATTTCCAATCGAATTAAATAAATAAAAGTAGGTGACACTATTCCACAAAAATCTTAATCCTGGAGTACCAGTGTTCCTTTTTTGAATTACGACTGTATACAGTTTCGTTTTGTTGACATGTTGTCATCCAACGAGCAGCTACCGAGCGTGACAAGATACAAACTGCGACGTGTTATTGTAACGACAGCTACAATTTGTTCTTTTGACCTGTTTGACGTGACTCCAAGTCATTCCATCATTATTGAACTTTTTGTTACGTTTTTTATATACTTTTTTAAAAACTCTCATATATTTTAGTTCACCTATCAAAACTAGGTATTGTCTAGTTTCAAGGTGATCTTAGATTATAATAAATAACAGCTGCTTATAAATCAGTGAGTCAGCTCATGCGGGTTTTCAATTCAGTGACGGGTAGTAATCAGTTAGGGCTTGAAATGACGATCGGCTCGATGGCGGTTAATCGTGCAATTGTCACGTGAAGGCGAAACGTCAGTTAGTTAAGTCGATATTGAGCGTGGTTTAGCGATGTGCACTTTGATGGTTTAGCCCGAGATTAAAGTGTCGTTTAATGAGGTGTAATCTTGTGTGTCTTTGAAGTCCGAAGTTATAAAGAATATAATAACACTCTAAAGTGGTTTCATTTTCAATGGTACTTAAGTGTAATCAGGCAGTTTCAAATGAAGGTCTGAATGTACCAAATCAAATCTAATCTTGCGCAATAGTAGCAATGAATAATGATACAAAATGCGCTCTCGGAACATTTCGCCGTACCACCTATCCATCAAGTTTCGTAACAAATCTTTATATTACGGTATTGTGTTTATATCAATCTCTGTTCTGTATTGTTCGCCTTAACGCTTGAATTTTACCCAAGGTTAGTCAAAGGTTACTATATAAAATGCCACGACATCGATTTACGACATTTTAAAATGTAAGTTTAGTTTTATCAAGGAGAATGCGGTATAGATCAATTTCATCTTTAATGTTGACTCACTCGAAACCAGAGTAAAGATATTATAGAGGATGCGTAAAAAACGTTCGTCCGTTACTTCAATTTATTGGCATAAAAACTCGTATAAAACTAAATATATCATAACTCGGTACTTGATACATGAGGTTCTAAAAATAACCCAAAACATTAACAAACAAATGGTTCTTGAATTTCAATCAGCGTCCGAAAAGGTAACCATTAAACCAGCGGACTGTAGGACGAAACACATAAACATCTTGAAATAAATTTTTATATTTAGCCTCTTATCTTGATTTTACGATATACCTGCAACTTAAAAATATAAGTATTTAACTCGTCGAGTACCGGTTTTGTAGACACAATTATAGAACAATAGATTGCGGTCACCGGTGACCGCTTGGTGTTTGACAGTTTAAATAACAACTAGGAAGATCAAATTAATTACCGCGTTCATTAATCTGCTATAAACACATCGAGCATCGCGTGTTTCATTGCCCCACTTAAAAATCCATGAATTTATTGTTAAAAAATATAAAAAATCCGTACGTGATGTACGGTTCAACCTTGGCCCACAAGTTGCTTCAGTGTACGTACGGTTACTGAGAAACTACGTGGAAAAAATGGTGCTGGGTGGTACTATGCACTGGGTGACGGGTTCCGCATAAATAATTTATAGTTTGTTGGAATAAACTGCCTTTGATACTTACTAGTAGAACTTTTAAGAACTATAGCTATAATTTTGTCAAAGCAAATTCTGTGATATCATTATCATTATCTCATAAGTATTTTCGTAGTATAAAGACTTACATTTCAAATCTGAACTATAATCAACGACGTATAGCCCAATATCCAATGCAATATTATTTAATTCGAAAAAAAGAACAAAACCCAAATGATTCATGGTCTACAAGGAGCCAAAAAACAAATGACTGCGATCCAATTTAAGCCTTTTTTACGGGTGAAGGAAATCCTTTTTTTATATATTAAAATTATTAAAGCAATGTCAGAAAGGTCAGATAGTCATACATTTAACACGTAGTTAGCCGCATAACGCTAAAAAATGTTTCATTGCTTATTGATAAAAGTCGAGCTCACTCAGATCACGTACGAAATTATAAACCTTTACGCAATGCCCCTGTCTTTGAATTTTTTGTTCTAAAGTTACTCATTTATACACACCCTTTAGATATATTAAAATTGACTCAGTTTTAAAGGTACTTGAACTATGCGAAATTTTACGCTACAATGTCAATTCACACTATATAATTATTGCAAACTTTATGCCAACTCATTAAATGAAATATGCAAAGTAGGTTGGCAGACAGAAAATCGTTAATTTATAATTTATTGATCATTCATCAAGTCAGTAAGCCTGTTACAACAAGACAATAATAATTGTCTGTACTTGGTCATGCCAAATTAGAAGACAAACAAATATGGTCGACTGCCTATTTACATAGTTTGTTTACATTGCAGGCACAGACTAGGTCCCAGATGCGACACTGTTTTACAAACCAATTCAATAACTACTACTACAATAGTCGATAATAAACTTAAAATATAATTCTATTCTTTGAGACATTTCAAAGAATATAATAGATATATTTGACTAAAAACATTAATTTTTTTAACATTTTCATCTACACATCTCAACAAAATCCCAATATGAAAAAATGACAATAATTTAAATAAATAACGAAATTAATATTCCAGTGGAAGTCAGTCTAACTAAACCCAAAAAATAATCTACATGTAATACCTACAAGTGTAAAGGAATTAGGCACAAAAATATAACGGTGTCATCACTATGTCATGTCTACTAATCCCTAACACAAGCTAAGTGTCACAGCTACACACATTTGAGACGTGAAGCACTTTATAGGTCAAAGTTTGTTAAAATTCACGTTGCGTACTCATATGAATAGAAGATTAAGTCTAAATGTGGGTCAGAATGGTTATTTTTGAAAAGCTTTTGACCGGTCGTGGAGTCGAGAAATGGTATTGTTTGCGAATGTAGCTAACCATTACTTTTTAGACCATGGTTTAAATATAACGTATAACATGTACTTGTTATATTTAGATCTAAAATTAAACGCTGATTTTATATTCAAGTGTTTTTATTTATCTGTGTTAGACTAAAATTATTACAATTGTAGCCGTAAATAATGGTATTAAGCTCAATAAAACAAAATATAATCCTAACAGATTATCGTTTCCTGATTGTAAACTAATAGTTATAGCGTTGCAAATCAATTATCGAAGCGTGGAGCAACTCACGCGTCTGCCGCATAATCTGTGGTTGCATTCAATTTTGAAAATGTTTCTTATACCCATTAACCCAGCCTTTGCTTAAACAAATGTTTAAAAAAAATATTGCCAAGGGATATTAAACGTTTATTTCAGTGACTGATTCTGAAGTGGTATGAAATTCCAGGCAACTTGAACTAGTCGAAATTTGATTAAAAATAGTATATTGTCACAAAGGGTGCTCTCTATTTTGAACTTCTCAAAAGATTCCAAGTAATGAAAAGTACACAAAGGGTCGATTTTTTATTAAAATCTTTCAGACAATTTTAATATACCTAGTGCTTCAAATATCACTACTTAAAAGAACCTCTTGAAATTTAAGATTTGTCCCCAGTGGGATAAAAACACGAGGCTCTAGAAAAAATATTTTATTCATAGTAATCACGATCTAAGATACTGAATAAGGCTCAGCTTTCATTTTACTTATTTATTTATTTTTATATATACAAAGCTTTTTAAATAAAAAATAGTATTCAGTATTTATTATTGCTATATTGGTGAACATTCGAGATTTTACGACTAACTTTTTTATAGGAATAGAACGCAAAACACGAATTTACGATCGCCACTAAGCCGAAAAATATAAAATAAAGCCGAAAATTCTTTTATGCGGCGCCAAAGCCGGTTGTATAAAATAGTGACGGTATAAAGTAAATAAAATGCATCCCTGTTGCGTTGGGCGACAATCCTTCACTTATACGCAATTTATATTCGCTTGCTAGAGCCAGCATAATCCTGCCTTTTCTCTGCTGCCTGTTTAACATATATCGACTCAACGCTGCCACTCTACGGCATATTTAAATTTAAAATCTATATTCTGATACACAATTTTTATCCTTAACAACTTTAAAAATAAATATTTATTTATAAAAGGTGGCTGTAGCTAGTGCCTCCCGTATTATTTTAACTGGTATTATAGTATTATAAATTATATCAATTTTTAAGCTGTTATTAAAAAATGGTCGAGTATAAAAATGATTTATTTTAAATATAACCTCGTTTTTTGCGAACAATTAGAATTGTAAATGAATTAATCTAAATATTTTGATCAACTTCCTAATTGAGATTTCAAATAATATTTTGTTCGCAATATCTATGTACATAATATTTTAATAAAGTGTTTTAAGTAAATAGTGCTTATAAGCAACCGTAACTCAATTAATAAAATAGGATGATAAAGACTGCCTCGTTGGCCGAGTGGTTGCGAGTGCGACTACCGGGCAAGGGGTCTCGGGTTCGATTCCCGGGTCGGGCAAAGTATTACTGGGTTTTTAAAAAAATCTCAGTAATAGCACGGAGTCTGGAAATATGCCCGGTATATGGCAATAGGCTCACCCCCTATTACATGGGACTCATAACATAAATAGTGAAAAGTGGGTGTTACTTCTGTGTGCACCTCTGCCTACCCTTTCGGGGATAAAAGGCGTGATGTTATGTTATGTTACGATGATAATGAATGGCGACAACAATCTTATTCGTAAAAATATACCAGAAATAACTTCCAGTCACAAAAACACTCCAAGAGGCGTTTCCAATTACGAAATTGAAAATAAATCAAGAATTAATATGAACAGGAATTCTTCAGAAAATAAAATCAAACTTAATAACTTCCAATATGGCGCCAAAATCCAATCTGTATTCCTTGAACCAGTCAAATTGCTTCAGTAATAAGGGTCCGATTTTAATAAAAAAAGGAACTTTCATTTTGACTATTATCCACAAACAAAGTGCGGACATCATCTGGGCCCCTCTCGACAATGGGGGCCCATAATCGAACCTTCTTTGTTCCGCGTTAAAAGCCCCAAAAGTGTCCAACATCTTCATTAATATTTTCCGGAACTTCAGCTTGAACCGTGCAAGCGTCGGTGTAATCTCTTTATACTCTCGCGTTTCGTTAATTACTTTAATTAAGCGAATTTTTGTTTCAAACTAAATATACAAAACTAAAACTATGTAATATTATTAATTCATTCCGACAACGCTAATCTCGCTAACTAATTTTGATGTATTAAATGATCACATTGACACTAATTAAGCAATAATCATACAAAACACGAAATGAATTCACAAATTAAATATTAATTCGCCACTAATCTCTTTTAAGCCTACATTTTCATATTTCCTTTACAATTTGCCAGAATAAATTAATGTGCACAAATACTGTCAATAAATACTTATTACTACAAATAAATGGCTCGTTAAAATTAATAGATTAATAAAAATTCGTATTATATGCTCAAAACAAACTTTATATGGCATAAACAGCTTACATGCGGGGATCGCGCATTAATTTTGGCATTTCGAAAGCTATTTAGCCAGAGAAAATACCAATACGGCTTTTACGCTAATCAAATGCCAGTTTTCGCTTAAAACAGATAGCAGTTTAACGTATATAGAATCATTTAAATATTGTAAGCGTTTAAAGACATTATGTAGTTATCTTAAGTAGTTTTATCAGATTGCCCATTAATTCCTTTTAAGCTCAAAGTTGATGGTAGAAAGACGGTCGTCAATGGTAGTTTTGTAGTTCTACTGACAATTTAAACGCAAGTTTTTTGCATAATAGACTTTGAACTGAAGAGGTAGGTACTTTAGACGAAATAGAAATGACAGTAAGTGCGTAATTTTAGTGGCCCTTAATGTTATCTTAGTGCTGCCGACATTTAAATAAAGTACTCTGCGCCCCTTCACTATTTAGCATGCAACTAAGTAAGTTTGTAATTATCGTCATTAATACTAATTAATATGATTCACTTTTGTAAAACATTATCAGCTATTCATAAACTAATATTAATCGAATCCAATGACTGTCTAATATATCAATGAATGCAATATTTTCATCTAAACAATCGACATTAGACCTTAACTCATAAACACACAGTGTTACACTATCAAAAAGTCGTAGAAAAAAATAAAAAAACTGGTCGTATTTTAAATAAATTCGTTTCCTCAAAGGAAGTATTTATTAATCATCTTCAAAATGTCGACCTTGTGAGTCGAAGGCTTTGCGAAAATTTGTGTTTGTAGGCAGTAGGAAGTGACCTCGGCTTGTACCGATAGAACCTATAAAAGTATAAAATAAATATTAGTTGCGTGTGTTTGGGAACACGATTGGCCACAGTGGTCACGGTTTACCTCCATGGGGTTCACAAACCATGTAATTAATCATATGAGTGTTATGTGTTGCTAATAATAATAAATATTAATGTTATTGACGTGTTAAACAGTAGTTTGAGTCTCTTATAATATCTTCTGATTCACTTCGTTGCGGGAACCAAGACAGTTACTCATGTCCCTGGGACGCGCCGGACTTCAATGTTCCGGTGTTTTCATGGTTGTATCTACTGTAGATCCTGGCTTACAGGAGTTGCAGCGGTTTTGGGAGGTTGTGGCGGGCTTGTCCCATTAAAAAAAAGTAGTTTGAGTGATCAGAATTCTTATATTTAACTACATTTCTAGACCAGATTTTTTCCAGTTACTTGATATGATAAAATGTCTTGTATCGAAACTAATAATAGAGTACACAAACCGAGAAGAGAAGGGATAAAAGTTACTCTACATCTAAAAATAACATAAAGACAGAATGTCTTAGCTAAGGTCACACTAAACTCTCGATTCGTAAGACATTGATATATAGAGCTGTGGTAGAACAATCTCTATTTATCCAGGAAACTAACTGGCTGCCCTTGTAGAGTCGGCTCTACGCGTTCACAATAATAAGCGACTTATAAACATATGGTGTTGCCAACTTATACAGGATGTTCCGTATAATATTATTATATTTCATAGCAAGTATAAATGTTTGTTTATGTATGAGATTAATGGTTTGTTTGTTGTGGTTATAAAATTGTCTGTCGTAATTCATTTAAAAAATATGTCCCTATTTTCTACATTAAAAGACATTCAAAGTATGGAAATCATCACCAGTTGAAATGTATTCCTACTACAAAAATATACATAATATAATTATATTATTATTATAAATGAATAGTTAAATAGTATAGGTAATTACACAAATGAAATTTGAATTATTTTTTTTAAACCTGTACCACACTATCATCATCTCACAAGGAACAGTCCACACTCACCATTCCCCATGTGGCAAGCACGTGTTTTGTAGCTCAGATCTTATAAACAGTGATAAGCATACAAAAAGGAAAAGTTGTTGCACCTGGCCACACCTTTTCCTGAACACTAGATTATAAGTAATATATCAGGAAGTCTAGTTATTGTGTCTAGTCTTGTACCTACATGAGATACTGTTTCTTACTTATTAAGAGTACATAATTGAATATTTATACACGAATTATACTTGTATGTACATATTATGTAGCTAGTTATAAAATACTAAGTATTATTAACACATAATTTTCATCCCTCTATGTTTTTCCCCAAAAATCTGAATATTAGTTCAAACATCATCACCTTAATCGCAGTTGCTGCCTACCTTCCACAATAAATCAAACCGTTAAAACTAATCTAGTTTTATATTAATTTATTAACAAGACGTTGTTTGCAATCAAAGACAAATTATGTTTTTCTTATAATCCAATAAAAGTCAGCAATCAACCAAGAATTACAGACTGCTACTTGCAATCGAACCTATTCATTTACTCAATTACCTGTGTATACCCACTTAAGGATACTTTATCCAAGTTTTATTGAAGGAATTTCAAATTTTCTGAAGTCTAATCGTTCAGCTGTCCTTTCTCGACAAACTTTATTATACCCTTGCGATTGTTTCCAAGAAACTACCTCTATTTGAATAGCAAACACAATAATAATTACATCGATCATTGAGTAAATATTGTTGTAGACGTATCTACCATCCAATTACAAGAAATCATAAAACTATTCTGCCGATAGTTGTTAACTAGTCTTGATAAAGTATTGAAACCTAGACGTAGAAAATACAAAAACCGCCGCGACATTTGTTATATCTCATATTATATGCACCGAACTATAAAAAGTGGGTACGGTCCCTGTCATTACGTATCGTACCGAGACAGACATGATTCATCAATGTCATTGAATGATTGGCTTCACTATATTTAACTTTGAAGTTGAACTATCGTGCATCCGTTAATATAACCAAGTATTCTTCAACAAAGTAAATAATACTCACAAAAAATTATTTAACTTCGTATCAATTCAACCGTAACCAAGAATCACTTGAAAAACCCCTTAATCCCCAAAATGGCCGTCCACAAGCATTATTTCGTGCAGCCAAAAATCCTAAAACGAACACTAGCCGAACTTGAACCGTATAGTACGGAAACGTCGAAATAAAAAGCTGCCTAGCAACAGAATAGTCACGAACATTAGACACGTGATTAATCGAGTCACAGCCGTTGCAGCTCTGGCCTAAAACAGATTGTAGGTCTAAAAAACTCCGCTCAACAATAACTGCGTTTTCAACCTGGATAGCGGACCGCAAAAACTGCCTCCTTCGTTCACCTTGAAACTGTGTGGGTGTTCTCAACTTGATTTAGTTGCTATCGTACAAACCCTTTTTTGTCTTGAATATAAATAAGTTTGGAAAAATTCTTTTTGTCGAATCGCGTTCAACGAAAGTGGTTCAGTTTAGGGACGCGAGGTCGTGTTATAACGTGATTTGGCAAAAATCTGGTTATGAAGAAGATTTTAATACATTTGCATTGTTAATTTGCTGATAATATCTGGCTGTTCGCCTTGACAGAACAGCTATTATAATATTTGAGTCACTCACTGTGGTCACTTTTCTATTTGAAGAGACCTCTTCACTTCCTGAATGCGTCATGTTTGTTTTCCAAAACACTTGAAGTTACCCAGCCCGGCGCTATGTCGGTCCTTCACGTTCCTTCGGTTAACCTCGGCGACTAATCCGGACATATGACACTTTCCCTAAACTTGAACGCTTATCTCCAAGGAGAGACTGCCGGCTGCTGTCCTCAGATCACTTCCTACATGATTTGATAATAACTTCCTGCGTCCTTATACATCCTCATTAGTCAATGTATAAACAAATTACGGAAATGTTTATTGCACTTGAACGTTTTATAGATCCAGTCGGCGCTATCGTTTCAAATAGAATTTCAAATAGGGTCACTAGTGGCAGACGTTATCGCGAGCTATTTTTGGTTTAATTGCGCTGAATTTTGGCCGTGTTCAGCGTAGGTTTTAGTGCTTTATCAACAGATGTATAGTCGCGTGAGAACATAAATTAACGTAGGTACACCAAATCTGAGCGAATGCTAATTTAGTTTTGTGTTACAAAACGAAGTTACTCAAGTAATTTCTATCAAAGTAAACTCAACATGTTTCACTTGAACTAATATGTTCAACTTAAGTAAAACACACAAACTCATACATCGCAACAATTGTGTACTGTATTAGAGATTTCGACTTGTTTGTAATAACAATAATTCCTATGATAACAATATTATTAATAGTAAGGACACTGAGTTAATGTTGCACCACCTTGCATACTAATTGGACCTGGCCCGGCTCTGCGAATCGGACATGCCTGAAATAATAATAGTGCTCCCACAATTAAACAGATAACGTTGATTTTCCACCTCGAACGCGAATTTACATTATAGTTGGGCACAAATTGTCTGTAAAATTTGAAAACGTGATCGCGACTAACAGCATTTTCTCTTTTGTTCACAGACAAAGAAGAACAACCCAAACCACATAAAGAGGCCGATGAACGCGTTCATGGTCTGGTCGCAGATAGAGCGCAGGAAAATATGCGAGCAAACACCAGACATGCACAATGCAGAAATATCCAAGAACCTCGGCCGCGTGTGGAAGACGCTCAACGACGAGGAACGTCAACCCTTCATCGATGAGGCGGAGAGATTGAGGCAGTTGCACATGCGAGAGTACCCCGACTACAAGTACAGGCCCCGCAAGAAAACCGCGAAGTCGGATAGGTCTGGACCTAAGACTGGAGGCGTGACTAAACCAAAACGCAAGCAACGCGCAGACTCCAATAACAACAGGGGTGTTACAAGGCGAAGACGGCCCGTTCCATCGGTTCCCAGTGTACCAGTGGAAACTCCCGCGCCTCCTCCACTGCCGGCTAGTCCAGCTGGCTCACCAGACTCCCCAGAGTCAGCTTGCTTCTACGAAGACCATAATCGTCGCGAGCAGGCGGACTTAACAGATCTCTACTCCATCACCGACCTGCTACCGCTCCCTGCAGACTGCGAAGTAGACCTGGAGGCCCTCACGACGGACATAGACTCGTTTGAGACCGCGTCCTCATCATCAGGGTCGCATTTTGAGTTCTCGTGTACGCCCGACGTGTCGGACATGCTCAGCGAGATTGGCGTGGCGGGCGACTGGGTCGACCACACGTTCTCATCGTATCTGACGTCGTCTTAGAGCGGTGTTCGGGTCGCCACGGCCGCTGCCGGCCGGTTCCACTGATCTCATGCGGTCGGCCAACGGGCCGCCCCACGGAGGCCGACGACGCGGCGACCGCTCGCCGCTCCGCCTAGAGAGTGCCTATCCAAAATGACGTGTCGACATTTGGATTTAATGTACAAAGTTATTTAATAAGGATTGAGGGTGAAAATTGTTTTGACAACCGACCTCACGGTCGCGTTCCTCTTCGGTTCGTACGGTTACTTTAATCGTTTAGTTTTAAAGTTTCATTTTCGATAACGGCGAAGCTTCGTCTAGGAAGCGGCATCGGGTTTTATAAACGTAGGCTGTGAGTTGGTTCTTGTTTTGTCGTTTTGCTTTCGTTATTAAATTTATGGTTTCGAGACATAATGGAGGTAATTTCCAAACGACACGTCTCAGACGCATCTCAGTAAATAAATCCGTCTGCACTCCGTCGCCTGCTTAGTTAGCCATGGGCCAGTCAGGTCGCCCGCCCCAAGCTCGCATCGCGTTGTCGCGCCATATTCTTTGTACGTGTACATTACACGACTTGGCTTCTAGTGCATTCTAAAATCGTGAGTTTGCATTCTACGTCATACCTTCTTTATTATTCATACCTTTTTTTATTAACAATTGTACTTTTAAGGGTCGTCTTTCTTATTTTGAAACGTCTTAGATCGAAATATGTATCATTCTTCGAGTAATAGTAAAATAAGACTAGTTATAGTCGTTTGTCTTGCGTTCGTATATACCTACTGTACGTAAGTTCACTTTATACTTTGATGCACACGTAGATGATAGTTAAACATTATTATTTTACTATTGGAAGCTGATCGGTATGTCATTGGAAGAATTTCGGTGTGCGGGAGTAAGTGTTTGTCTGGGTTGGATGCGGTGGGCTCCTACCAAATGTTTGTCATCGGAGCGAGTCACGCGTACTCATTCAATTCTGTCGCTGCTGTATGTATGTATAACATGTCTCCTTCGCTACGCGTCTCTCGCTTCCCTCTCGCAAGAGTCCGATGGTAGGGGTCCACTGTTCGTTTATAATAAATGTTTCGAGTCGGTCTGTAAGTTAGGATTCGTAAAATAAGGTTAATCTTTGTTCAGTGGTAAGGTATGAAATTATATTGTATAGTATGATGGCACCTATGGATCGATGTGAAGGGACACTTTCAATTCTCGTTTCGTTACTCTTCTCGCTACATTGACAACACAATAACGTCTATAGAAGATACATATCAATAATTGGAATGCGTTGTACCGCGGGACGGTGGGTTATAAAGAAATATTATATTGGATGGATCAACAAATTGTTAGTTTTCAACACAAAATGTTTTGCTAATTCAAATTCTGTGATTTACTTTATGGATTTTCTAAATTATAAGGTTCTAGTGGAGACTGATATCGCATAGATTAGTTTTAGCAGCGCTAGCTTCTCTAACTCTTTTATTTTTTCGTTAATTTTTAATACTGGGCATAACATTTTATATTGTGGAAAAATACGTACATATTTTTGATATTTTGCATTGCTGTGGAATACGGATTTCGGACATTTTACAAATTTTTCATGATTATAATAGTTAGTCAAAAATATTTCAGAATTAGATAGCAATAAATATCGATCGGATTATCTTACTTTAGGCTAAACAAATTGAAATCACTTTCGATCCCGCTTTCCACAGCAGAGCATAAACTAAACAAATTGTATTTAAAGAAAAAAAAGAAAATTTTTGCTAAAAATCTGTCAATTCATTGAAAATTGTGTCAGTTAAGGGGTAATGTTTGAAGCAATGTTACCTCATTCATTATTAAGATAGATACCCTTCTACATAATAATACTATCCCTGTTTTCAAATTGTAACAATATTTGTAGATACTTCTGTGTCCCTAAAAGTATAAGGGATCCGTTGTGCTCTAATAGGTAAGAAAGAAAATGCTTTACCTATATTATATTCTTTATATAATATATTATATATGTAAAAAAGTTCATGTATTACTTAATAAGTGTCTATGGAAATCCATTTAAATAAGGAAAAATGCATAAAAAGCGTTATCTATATCTGTCTTGTGTGTTGTAGGGCGATAATGTAAGAAAGGACGAAAAATAAATTTGTGCCTAATGAAAAAAAAACTTGAAAATTCTTGTAATACTTATTTTAGTGATGCTCAAACAAGTATTTTAAGCGTGTAGTGTTTAGACGCTGTTAATGGACAAAACTTGTATAAAAGATATTCTAAGATTATATTATTCGATGCCAGATTTGCATTTTGTTTATCATTTTGCTCCATACGTGTTTCATCTAATGGGATTCTTTATTTTTATCTGCAATTACCGTGAACGAATTTTCGTGTCACCTTTCACAGACGTTGTTTTGAGATCTTTCAGAATATTTAATTTGGTTAGAATTCATTTCGTTGTAATGGTTTGTTTCATGATGTTCATTGGTTGTTCAAAAATGTTCTTATAACTGAATTATGCATATTTCGTTAGTTATACGTGACGGTATCTACCCAAAATGAGGAATTTCATTAGATATTTTGACTGCGCATCCAGTCCCTTCGTATTTTGAAGTTTGACAATAAAATGTCATTTCTTTGTGCTTTTCATCCCTTAGTTTTTACTGCGGACTTCCTTATTGCGTTTGTTTACAATGTTGCTATATTCGTCTTCATTTTCATCTTCTCCCGTGTATATAAAGGGGTTATAATCAATAAATCAACGATTGAAAGCAATATTTGTGTCTACATTAAGAGACATCTCGCTCAAATTAGTATAATTCTCTTCTACTAATAAAAATTGTAAATTTCCAAACCATAGACATAGCATAAGATATTCAAGTACCATTTTAAATTGTAATTCAATATGTCATTGAACATTTTCCGATACAAAGCCGCTGTGCGCATTTTTTACTTGTGTGTGATTTATACAAAGAAACAATTTACTTTTTGTTCGAAACGGGGTGTTTCTCGTAATCCTGATCATTTCTAAAGTTGTTCATGTTTTAATTCTGCAAGCAAAGCCGCTGTACAAAACCTGTAAATATGATTTTTATTAGTGGGGAGTTGTCAAAACCCCAAGAGTATTTTATAATGCAACATCGAATTTAAAATGTTGTAAATTAGCGCTTCTCTTTCAATAATTATTGGAATTATCAGGGTTTAATAGTTTTTCATTTACGTATTTTAGATGTATAAATGTCCCTAAGATTATCATTGTCTTCCTTGGACAATGTTCTTCAAAATTCTTTGCTTAAGGCTTTCTCTCTTCGTAGCCTTAAAGTTCTTTTAATGAGTACCATGGAAGTATATTTTAATCTCAGGTATGTAAGTAAGTATTGAAAAAAAAATGTTAATAATAATGAAGTCAAAATAAAGCGACACTGTGACAAAAAATTAGAGGGTATATACACGTCTTAAGTAAAATTATCATAAAGGACGTAGTTGTTGTAGGTTATATTATTGTGTATGTAATTATATATTATGTATACTTATATATAAGCACGTATGTCACGGTCATGTATAAAGAACTATGTACTTTACGGTGTGGCGAAATGTTTGTATGCGATTAATCTATTTGGTTGTCGCAATGACCTTGGACTTTGACCGTGACATACGCTATAAATATTGTTGTGTATCAATTTATCGAGATCGCATGAAATTAAGCTTAAAATCTCGCTTTGACGACTAGATGTACATATATAACCTGGCGGACGAACATATTGCGAAGGAGTAATCCACTTGTATTATAAAAATTGGTTATTGTCTATAAATGCGATTAAAATGTTAGTGAATTCATTCACAGAACTGAAAAGTTGATATTCTCGTTACGTTGTTTAAAAAAATAATTGATCGTAATTATATCTCTGTATTATATGTATCTACGCTATTGTTGATTTATTGTAAGCATATTCTATCTTAGTACCTCTCCTTCGGTTTCGAAACAAATGGGAAGGTTACAATTATATTCTAGGACTTCCTCTAGACCAGAACCAGGCCTTTGTAAATATATCTTGTACATAGCAACAAAATGGAGACGAAAGAAATCTGGTACATCCTCTTCGATATTGCGTCCACATTTGAAACTATAGAATGCGAGCAGATGTACAACATCGTTGTTTATTTGTTCGTCATGAAGATACTGCCACTGGTTGCAATCTAGATTGGTACGTCCTGTACCTGTTTGCTTCGAAATATTATATCAAGACACAACGAATCTTCTGTTCCCTTCTTAAGTCCTCTCGCACTTCATTAATATTAAATATAAAGTAATTGGTGTCTGTAACACGATGTAAACGATATATTATCACCAGACAGTAGTACACATATATTCGTTGTTATAGTAGAGTGTGTCATTATTATTGGTAACTTTAATAATTATTGATAATTAACAAGAATTAAGAACAAAAATAACGAAAAATTTCGCACAACATGAATCAAGGAACTAACGTAAGAGTAAAGTGAATAGTTTTAAAACATTATGATTAAGGGAATGTTACTGTAAGACGCGAACTTTGTGTTAACGAATTCTGTAAACCCTGGGGGATATACCTGCTCTGTATACATAATTATATAAGTATGTATTTTAAAAACAATCGCCGAGGTAGTTGCGCTTGCGGTTGTCTCTGTCCTCAATCGTTGAAAGTTTCAAGTTGATTTACTGTATATATAATTACTTTGAACAAATTAGGAACAAAAAATGGTCCATTAAATTTTAACAAATAATATTAAGGTAGATGCATGTATACATTTGGGATATATGCTTTGGTGTACAATGCCAAACTTAATACGATGCTAGAAAGCATGGCTTTAACAAATATCGCTAAGTATTGGACTGATGTTTTCATTTCCCAGCTTTCGCCATTGGACTTGTAAATACGTTGGCCATTATCCAGAGACATTCTAGTCTGATTAGACGAACTTCCTCATCAATGGCCCCTGATACCTGATTATTAGTTTGTGTTATTCAATTTATACCAAAAACTATGAAGCTCTTTCAACCCTGTTACCGATGGATCTCTTTGTGTTGTAGCGATAAACGTTCGGCTTACCAAAAATTGGAAACTCTTGTTTTCAACTTGTTTTTGTAACATTGGTTTTAAATATTGTACATATTAGATCAGTTTGGTTTATGTTTAAGTAATCCACCCTAAACGGGTACATTTATTCATCTTTGTCCAATAATTTAGGATTTGTATTATGTTTAAGTTTTCATACAAGACATATGTTTAACATCGTTTTCCCCTCGTCCGTTGTATAAATTATTGTCACTGTATCTTTAGGTATATTATACATAAAATGTATGAGTAGTCTTTTAAATGATAAGTACGATTAATAATAATGTAGTTATTGATTAATACATAAGACAAACTGTGTAAATTTTGTATTTGTAATTTGTTTCAATGAACATATAATTATTATATATCGTAAAGTAAAACATCCAGTTTTTAAAAAATAACCAGAATTTTATTGAAGTCTTCCTGAGTACCCTTAAAATATAGTGATAAACAAATCACTGATAACAACCACAGATTCCTGGATATAATGAAATACGAACACAATAAAACAAAAACTCATACACCACCATACACACACTTATACACTCAAACATAGAATAGAATTTCCAGTATCAATGCTCCCGACTTGTTGCCACAATTGATACCTGAAAAAAAAATAGTGATTAAGAGCCAGTTCAACAAAGTGCACCAGATGAAGTAATGGAGACTGCTGTATGCTGATGAAGAGAACCTGATGATGCATAAGTATAAATAAATAGCATAAAAGTAAGTATACATATACCAGAAGAGACCTAAAGTTTAAAGGAGTCACTTGTGTAGATACCAGACCTAACCAACTATAATTTTTTAATTATATCAGTCGGAATATTACTAAATTCAAAGAAGAATATATACAAGAATTCGTGATTCGCGAGCTTGGGATCGATTCACCTCTCAAAGAAATAAAAAAACAATAAATGACATTGAGATCATCTATAATAGAATTATGAAACAATAATGCTAGCTGAGTAGGTATAATATCTTCTGAATAATCCATGACTTCAAATTAGAAATGAATAGAAGCTCAGAAACAAAACTATTTAGTTATTGTTAGAGTAACGATGCCTCAAATACATAAAAATAAAAGAAGAATATCATACAAGAACAATAATTACAGAGCATCACATAAATAAAGTCGAAGAATCAGTATTTCAGCATAATGTTATCAATAAATAGTACTAGGTTAGTATCTTACTTCGAGAGACAGTGAACGACGATAGACCGACCCGAATTTATACCTAGTTCAAGATGTTAGGGCCCCAAGTAATCCCTGAGGTCACCTTACACGTCACTTGCTAAGATAGTGCGCCTCCACGACCAAGGTCCACTTAGCTACATATTACAAGATTATCAGAACACAGTAAATTCTCCTTTATGCAATTTCATTAAGGACCACCTCGCAAATAAGGCCTCCGTTGAGGGCCCTATCATCGTGTTATTCAAATTTATAGCTTTAATTTCGTATGCCACAGCGCATTAGACGGATCATTACTCATTTTTGATGACGTCATCATATTTGGAGCAATTTTGCAATGCCCTCAAAATTATAATGTTGAAATGTACGCAGATGGATTTAATTTTGACTTAATGGTTACACGTAATGGGTGTGGGAATGACCTGAGATGTGGCCGCGAGTGGAATGTGCTCGGGACAAATGTGGGGCTAATAGCTGGGAAAATAATAATTAGGGAGTACCTAATACAAAAGGGGACAGATTAGGATACAGGTGTTTCTACCTTTTTCATCATCATCAACAGCCTATAAATGCCCACTGCTGAGCAAAGCCTCTTCTCACACGGAGAAGGTTAGAGCATTGATCACCACGCTTGCTCAATGCGGGTTGGCGATTTCAAACTTATAATTAGAAATTATAAGTTCAGGTTTCCTCACGATGTTTTTCCTTCACCGTTTGTCAGTGGTGTCTAAATAATCTTAGAAAGTACATATAACTCGGAAAAAGTCACATTGGTACTTGCCGTTGGTAGGTTTCGAACCCGCACCCTCATGCATGAGAAGTGGGCGTCTCAAACCTCCGGGCCACCACGACGTCTACCTTTTTACCGATAGATAAATTTATTTTGTTTCATAGATAATCATTGTTTTGTACTTAGATAGGATGGTTTTGAAAAATCGTCATAAGAATCATTTCGTTCAACATTTATAGAAAAAAGTTACCTTGTTTGTGTAACTCTTATCATTTCGACTCACTCAGTCGTCTGTTCGTTCTTCTCCAAATGATGAATGCATCAGCAGTAAAAATGGCAATTTAAGTATTGAGGTTGCATCGAAAGTAAAGAACTTACTCAATTTAAAATTAAATACAGGAAATCGAGACACAGAAGCATTATTTATTGTTTACAAGGAAGCTGCTATCCACCACAAAGAATATTGTTATCTTTTAAACAAGGTAAACGGTAAGTTAATATGTTTACGAAGGTAAATTTTATTCAGGAAGAAACAATTTATTTGAATTGAAACGCATTATTGTTGGCGCCAATGCGATTTCTCTTCATGTGGGAAGAAAATTTTTTTATAGACGTTAATTTATTTCGCATCCTGATTTTGGTAGGCAAGAATCCATTTACAAAAAATCACATTGGTTCACGTATAAAAATATTTACGAAATTAGCGAAATTGAATATAGAAAACCATTTATTTCTATCGAACAGTCAGAATGTATAAATATGAATAGGTACACATCCAATAAAACAATACAAAGCGATGGAATGCTGAATAAAAAATAAAAAAATAAACACGAAACAACACATCAAACTGTAATCGATCAATCAACTGAACCCACGGAAATCCATTGGAACCCGAAAGCCAGCCCACAATACATCAAAAGCATCCCTAAAAACAAAAATCACATTCCAACTAGCCGTAAACGTGGCAAACAGAAAAAGTCGTGCTCCCCACCCCATTAGAACCATTAAAACAACGAGCTCCGATTGTCGGGTAAATACAAATTGAAATCAGCTCAACCATACTTCGGCCGCAACGTATTTTTTCATCACGTTCGATATCTAGAAGTGTTTGCCGTGAATGCTAAAGAGTGTTTGTTATTCAGAGCCCAGCGCACGCTTCTTATCTGTTACATTACAGAGCTAAATATTTTCCTCCTACCTACATATTAATTAACTTGATTGATGAAGCTCCCGTTTTACGATACGATGTACTTTTCGGCTCTAAAGTTGGAAGAAAAGTGGGGTGTTGATCTTACCTCGCCTGCTTGCTACGAATTCATTTAAATAATTTGTAGTGTTGGGTTTTTGTTTAAAGTCTAGGACATCAGATTCAAATCATCAGGCAAAAATGTTTAATAACACAATAATGGTAGGGCCTAATCTATTGTGAAGTATATTGGTACTTTACAGTACTTTACTTTACATTAATATATACTTTATATTTACAATTTATTTACTTTTACAATAATTTACAAATTACACTACTTTACAGTACCAACATATAACATTTACATTAACATTTACACATTTACGGTAACATTTACATGTTACCTGTCATCATTATATGGGACAATAAAGTTGTCTTTAGGTGGGTTTATCAAAATCAGCGCATTTTAAATTAAATTATCTTGTTTGCAACCACAACACTGACGAAGAGGTATTATTTCTGCTACATTAACAACAACATTGCCTTTCTTTCCTAACTAGAAAAACAGCCAAAGGTTGTCTGAAGGAGATCGCCTTGTATGATAACAGCAAAAATGCAATTTTATTTGCGAATATGTCTTCCTTACATTGTGTAGATATTTACCATTTTGAATCACACATCAAATAACAGATCAATTTTCGTTTACAAATTATATAGGTGATTTGGAAACGTGATTTGGCTATTAGTTCTACAATCAATATGTAAAACCTCTCCCCGTATTGTAGGCGCCATCTAAATTTTCTCAGCTCTTAATCAAATGAAGGACTTTATCAACAACAACTGTTGATTAATTCAGCTGTATTAATGCAACATAGGGATCGGTTTGTACGGAATGAATGCTAAGTAGGTGGGTTCAAATTAATTTGGTGTGTTCTTGTAGAGGGCGTTTAAGCTGCTAGTGCTCATGAATATACATAAACAAATTGAACATTCGATTTCCCATATTAATGGATGGATTCGGATTTGGAATTAATTGTGGTGTGACCAAAATCAAGGGTGGAGGACGAAGATTTTAGTGTCTTTTTTTGAGATATGTAAAAATTGTGTCTACCTACATTTTCGAAAAGTCTGCCTCATTGACCGAGTGGTCACAAGTGCGACTGCCGAGCAAGGGGTCTTGGATCTACAAACTCTCATTACTAGCACGAACTCTGAAAATGTGCCCGGTATATGGCAATAGGCTCACCCCCTATTACATGAGACTCATAACATAAATAGTGAAAAGTGGGTGTTACATTGTACAGTGGCATAAGTGCCGTAATGTGCACCTCTGCCTACCCCTTCGGGGATAAAAGGCGTGATGTTATGTTATATATATGTTATTATCGAAAAATGAATAAAAATATTTAATACTAGCTATCTTTCCATTCATTATTGGGGTGTTATTTACCAATAGATTATAAAATTACACTTAATTAAAAAAAAAATAGGCCTACATATCTAAATTAAAAGCCAACAACCAGTCATGGAACATTTTTTGTGCTGATATTTATTGACTTAATAGCAAAAGCTAATAGCCAAAAAATATTTTAAAAGATAATTAGATAGCGTTACATAGAGATACAAGTAACTAAGATTACTATACATAACCCACTAAAACCTTGATCAAAACCAACTCAACATTAATATCCATATTAACTAAACAACAAAAATCATACATTTATAACCTGAATGCACCTTTAAAGGCCTGATAGGACGCCATTGTACTGGTACAAGTTACATTTATCTCATATCTATGTTATCGTTGGCCTGACAAGAGAGTGTTTCATTCGCCAATCGGAATGGCAGACAATCTGTCGTCTATGATAAGATAGGGCCTTATCTAAGCTATTTTTAGTGTCACATACTCGTTTCCTTGAGGGTAAGCAGAGATAAACGTTTGACCTTTTGTCGAGGTATTTGTGAGGTGTATTCGTTGTTAGCTAATCCTTATTAGTTGAGACCACTTTATGACTGAATTGGTTAAATAATTATTTGAAATGGGAATTTGTTTATACATGTATCTGTGTTTGGTGTGGGAAGGTTTGAAGATGGCTTTGGTCTGGGTGTGAAATGGTACGTTTAAGCATGATATGCCTAAAATTATTTCGGATTAGACAGCAAATTAAGAGGGTAAAATAAAATTAAATATAATCTAAATCTTCTTTACGGACTCGACTGACTTCTTTATTGTCTGCCTCGTTGGCCGAGTGGTCGCAAGTGAGAGTGCCGGGTAAGGGGTCTTGGGTTCGATTCCTGGGTCGGGCTAAGTATAACTGGGTTTTTGAAAAAAATCAGGGGTATCACGGAGTCTGGAATTGTGCCCGGTATATGGCAATAGGCTCACCCCATATTACATGAGACTCATAACATAAATAGTTAAAAGTGGATGTTACATTGTACAGTGGCATTAAGTGCCGTAATGTGCACCTCTGCCTAACCCTACATAAATAAAAAGTAACATAATGTTATGAACTGATCACAGTACATTATTATTGTATTAACAAACAACTCGTCAATATGAAAATGACAAAGCGAGTCATTGTATTGAAATTTTCCTTTCAGCTTTTTTAACATGTTGACAAGACGAAACTTTTGACCTTTCCTACTTACCCGGTTTTGTATTGAAAACGAATGTTTTTCTCACCTCTGTACGGTACTCAAGTTATTTATAGGCAAGGACAAATACCGCCTACTTTGTTGTTGTGATCATGAGCAGGTATTTATTTCAAATGAGTTAAATAAATTACACACTTATTGTCCCCGTAAAAGAGACAAAAATTGCTTATCGAATTTTATTACTAAGTCTGGCAGTTTGTCAATATAAGTCTCCTACACCATAGAAAAAAAAATCTAATATTATATTAAACTTGTGTAAAACTAGTTTTGTTAGTGGTTTCACGTACCATTGTTCAAAATTTCACCTTGATCCCTTCAGCCGTTTCGACGTGACAAACTAACAAACATTCAAACTTAGACTTTATAATATTAGTAGGATTATGTCTTTTTTAAAGTGTATACTGTGTACTCAACTTGCCTCTTAAGGGTATAAGCAGGCGTGAAGATCCAATGTAAACATTTTATCCTTGTTTCAGAAATTATCTCATCAATTTACACAGTAATTTAGCACTTATATCGCAGTGTTAAAGCGTTTTAGTATTTATTTTGCAATTTTATTGCACAATCAAGTACATTTAAGAGATTAACATCGAATGACCTTAGCTTGAGAATATTGAGACCTAACTTTTTGTTAAAAATGTTAGTCTTTATTTCTAGAAAGTCTAACGATCCTAATTTTTTGGTAAATACTTCAACAGTAATGATAGCGTAGGATGAAAAGCAAGATTACTGTTTTAACAATTAATAGTTACTTTTTCAGGTTGGAATTAAAATTGAAGATGTTTTTGTTAAATGAAATTTTTAAGTTCTTGTAGTAATATGTCTTCGAGTGAAAATTGTTAATTATGTATGTACTTTTCTGCTCTTACAATAAATTAATATCTACTTAGTTGTTTAATTATAAAATACAATTGTTTATAAACATTAAGAGAGCCGAGTATATGCATATACCTCTACAATATGACATTTCACGAATTACCTTCCGTACTTTTTAAACAATTACTTTAGGATTTTTTTTGTTTTAAATAAAATATTGCCCCACACTAGAATTTTCTCCTATGTCGTGGGTGCGTTTACAAACATACAAGTACACAATCATATACATGGCCCTCAGACCCGGAAAAACAATCTGTGATTCACACAAACAGTTGTTCCGTGCGGGAATCGAACCCGCGACACGTTGCGCGGTGGTAAGCAATCAGCGCTGCCCATGGACACCCGCAACACCAGAGTAGCCACAGGTGCGTTGGCCTTTTAAAATGTAATACGCTCATTTTTGAAGATATGAAGGTCACATCGGTTCGAAAATACCGCTGACAACAGATTATTCCACAGTTTAAAGTAAGTTATAAGTTTAAACAAGTCTCTAATTTAAATTGTTTCAATATTTATTTTTGTCGGTATTTTCTACTGACATTTTGACGTCACATGTCTTAGTGACGTCATAAGTTATCCTTACAAGTTGTCAATATACAATGTGACCTTACATGTTAGGATGTCTACATTTCCTTGCGTCATGTCGTAACCGATTATTGTTATTGATTAATTATACGATGATCATTTTTAAGATACAGTTCATAGTATATTAATGTTCATAGTATTTTAAATAATATTATTTTTAAATACTACGTTTTTAGGTAAGGTTTAAGATTTCACATAATGGTTATCGTCTTTATAGGTATTTATTGAAAAAAAATAAAAAATATCAACCCACACTATTAAAGTAAACCTAGCAAAGAAACAAAAGTCAAAGTCAAAATCATTTATTTCAATTAGACCAGATAGGCGCTTTTGAATGTCAACAACAAAGTTAAAAGTGAAGCTATTTGTTCATTCCAAGGTGTAGATTCCTATGGAGAAGCACGAACAAGCAACTCCATAGGTTACTCTTTTTCAATCAGGTTCACAATACAATTTAACTGCACGGTTGGTGCGGTGGCTGGGCAACCGGCTGCCGTGCAACGTGTCGCGGGTTCGATTCCCGCATGGAACAACACTTTGTGTTCACAAATTGTTATTTCGGGTCTGGGTGTCATGTGTATGTGAACTTGTATGTTTGTAAACGCACCCATGACACAGGAGATAGTCCTAGTGTGGGGCAACGTTGTAAAAAAAAATATTCTCTAGTTACATTGCTTTGTTAAAATTTCAGCGTTTTGCTTAGTAAAAAAAAAAGACTTGAAAATAAAAAATAACCAACATACACAAAGGACAGGTATATACATATATACATTTTAATATTGCTACTGAAATTATATCACTTGAAAGTTTATTACTGCAAGACTCTTGACCTGAATTTCATCAGATGCACAAGGATCGAGTATTAATTTGATGAATTTACTTGTAACGTACATTAGTCTATATGAAAAATAGAGCGTAACTTTGAAACATGATGATATTTTTATTAATTTTTATATATTCAGGGTTCATTTAGTGAGTGAGAGTGAGGTTACCGGAGGCCCAATTACCCTCCCGTTCCCCAATCCCTGAATCCCCAACGATCCTCAAATTCCTAATCCCTAAAAGGCCGGTAACGCACTTGTAACGCCTCTTCCGTTCCAGGTGTCCATGGGCGACGCCACAGAAATATTAAATATTAAAAAATATATCTGTGGGCGACGCTGACTGCTTACAATCAGGTGATCCGTCTACTCGTTTACCGGCTTCAACCATAAAAAAAATTAGTATCATTGATCAAGCAGTTAAAGCGATGACTTCTAAACAGTTCTAAGTTACGTGATATACATAACATCATTTCTTTTACCCCTGAAGCAGCAGGCAGAGGTGCACTTTATTTTATTTTATGAGTCCCATGTAATAGGGGTTCAACCCATTGCCATATACCGAGCACAATTCCAGACTCCGTGCTACTACTGAGAATATTGTAAAAGTTAGTAGTACTTTGCCAAACCCGGGGATCTAACCCGAGACCCCTTGCCCGGCAGTCGCACTTCCGACCACTCGGCCAACTAGGTGGTCAGTCTTAAGTTATAATAGTATAAATATAGTTAAAAAATATAGTTTTACGTTTAAACTAATTATATTTCTGAATATTTATGTGTTCATCACACTATCAAATTCTCAACAGGCAAAACACAAATACAAATATTTGGCAATCAGTTTTCGCTTGTTATGTCACGCGTAATAATGGGCGTGTTAAGAACGAAATATACTAATAATTAATAAAAAAAACAGTAAATAAGTGAACAATACTTAGTAGCTAGTACTGACATCCGTATACCTTCACTTTGGTATCTCCAGCACTTTCCAAATAACACGATAAGCCTAGTTATCAGCAATTACTGATAAATGATAACGAATGCGTCTAATACATAAGTACTTATATATTTGCGCAAATCGAAACTACTTTCTCTAAGCCCAGACGTGATGACGAAATTAAGTGATAACACTAAAGACACACAAACAACTTGTTATCACATTATCAACATCTGACCTTGGATCGAGGAAGCAGGCGATGAACCCCTAGACTCATGATCTTGGCATGATGCAAGGCAAAATGATGATTGATGACTAGATTATAAAGTACATTTTAAATTGCTATTATTTTACTTGTAGGTCGTTTAATGTATTACCTATATCAAGGACAAATCATGTAGGTACCTTCACCTTGACTTTTCCGTGTCAAGAGTCACGTTGTTTAGTCGAGTGACATGACTGAAAATGCTTTTCATCTATCAGCAAATTTAGTACGATTGTGTAAACTAATGCAAATGTCGGTCCTATGTACATTTTCCTGCATTAAAATACATATATATTATAATTCTTATACATATATTGATTCAACTGGCTGAGCCCGCGACTTCCTCAGCGTGGACTAGTCATTTACAGCTCCTCCCCCGTAGTTGATTATGTTGACCCGACCTGTTAGTAATATTCATTCCAAATTTGAAATAAATCCATGCACCACTTTTTGTGTTCAACCCGGACATACATACAGACAAATAGACAAAAATTCTAAAAACCATATTTTTTATTATGCCCAAAGCATTCTTTTAAAAAAATACTCGATCTACAGTTTTGATTTTCCTACGTTTTTGTTATATGTATAGATAATTTGGGTTTGCAAACCCGAAATCAGTATGAATGGATACAGACAGTACAGTAAGCCTCAAGGACCTTTTTCAAATAATATAATTTATTCATTTATTATTTAAATTATTATACATTACTTTATCTGCCATATCCCATGCAGTCCGGTAATAACAAATCAAAGTCTGATACTAAACGTGACCATAGACTTGTAATAGTCATATCTAGAATTAGTGAGTACGTGTCTTTGATACTAATTGTATTAATTATTTCAACAGTTTATTGAACACACCTGTTTATAATTCACCTAGGTTTTGTATTTATGTATATTAACTATATTTTCTTGTTTTTTATTTTCCTTTTCACTTGCACGTGGTACCTAAAAAGGATTTCTGTGTATCATATTGCACTCATGCAGTAGGAAAAATTTTTATTTGTAATTCAAGTCCACAAAATTGATAAACCCAAAATCCGACCGTACCTACAAATCTGTTCTAAGTTAATTAAGACAAGGTTTCCTCTATAATTTAATCTTTAAATCACTAAATAATTTAAATCCAATTTTTCAAAGCATTCATTGCAAAAATAACGAATAGAATATATTCATAACCTTTTTTTTTCTTAGGGGAAATTTATGCAATTACTTCTCCCGCCCGGGTGGTCAGGTGGTCGAGTGGGTCTGACTGAGACTCTTACTGACTATAAACCAAGTTCCTACTCCTGCACTTCAAACCGGAGCCCTGACAACCCGTTAAGCCCTCCGCGGCTCCGTATCGCCTTCAGCCCTTTTGGGACCCATCTGTGGTGGTCTGATGCACATCAATAACCTAGGACAGTTCGTATATTAAGGAAGAGTTTGCCATAACAAGTACAGCATTAATCTCCTACAATTAGGGCTGATTACAATAACAAGCAAAGTAAACTTGTACCAATTTCCGTGCAAGCAAATAACACACTTCTAGCACAGCTCATAGACCAAAGCAATTACTGTAAAACAAATTAGTTCTTAAAAATCATGCAAGGCGAACAAACTGACCTAGTGTGCGGTTATTATGTATTTAAGTAACATTGAAACGCACGATATACGAAGGGCGAGCAACCAGAAAACAGTTGCACCTCGCTGTATGTACTGACTCATTTCAGATAAAGTACAAGGTTACGTTCCACTGCATAGCGTGTGGACTTCGGTGGAAAATGTTTAGTTATATTATAGTTCATTTATTGTATTGTAATGAATTTATAATGTCGTCTGTTATTCATCGAAGGGTAGGGTTATATTGAGTGTAGGAAAAATGCATTTTTTGTATGTTTCCTTTAGTCTGAGGAAAGATACATAGTGCAATTCGACGTGTGATGTTTAGGTTACCGGAGGCATAATTCCACCAGCCCCCACCTTCCCTCAAATTCCTAGTACCCAACTGGCTGTTTACGCGCTTGTAACGCCTCCTATGTTCCAGGTATCCGCTGATATGCGCGACACCGATTATTTACTATAAGGTGAGCCGTTCACTCGATTGCCACAAAAAAAAAATATCTGGCACTTTTCAAACTCCACATAACAACCGGTCTTCCAATTAATATGTTTAATAAAGTAAATAGGTTTTTTTTTGGTTATAATACCTCTATATATCTAAATATTAATAAATTTGGTTATAATCTATAGTATGTGTTTTCAAACTGCCTACCAAAATGTTTGGGCTTAACAGTTTTTGACAATGAATCATACTTCAAATTCATTTTATCAATTTGAGCCTGCCTGAGCCTGATAATTTGTTTTAATCTAAATAATTGAATACTTTCTCTTTTTCTCCAGTGAAAAAGACTACTTGTCAAAACAAAAAATAAACACAACATAACTTCACGCCTTTTATCCCCGAAGGGGTAGGCAAAGGTGTACATTATGGTACTTAATGCCACTGTACAATGTAACACCCACTTATCACTATTTATATTATGAGCCCCATGTAATAGGGCCTATTGCAATATACCGGGCACAATTCCAGACAATACAAAAATAACTAATAGGTACTGTATTTTCTAACTTAAAATTTTTAATCTAAGTCCAAACTTAGTTTGATAACCCAGACTGCAGCACGCAACTAGTTGATTCACCAGACTTACTTCCTACATAATTTATAATTTCATGGAGTTTATGCCTCGATCGCTATATCTGGGTTAATTGTTTCGTACTATGATTCACGGACGCCCGCCATATTGGAATTTGTAATTGTGTATTTGCGTATCATTAGTGCATGATTCGTTTTAAAAGGGGTGCTGTTGTGTTTATTCGATTCGTAATATGTTTTTATTTCATTTAGTTTGGTTTCAATTAATGTGGAGTTATCGTACATGACACTACTGTACATTAAGGGTTTGGGTTTGATCTTAAGGGTAGGTTAAGGATTAAGGTTTCATTCATCAATTAACTCTTAACTGTAGAATAAAATTGATATTTGATACTTTTTAGTACAGAAGAATTGTCAAATATTCAAAGTTATTCCTAAGTTAAGAATTAACTGATGATTGAAAAATCGGTCCTTAGTCGTTTTAAAACTACTTTTGATTTGTATATACTTATAATAGTGATCAAATCAACAGTCATCTACAATTGCTGACAATTTTATTATTGTTTTGAGTCAATCAATTGACTGGTGAACAATTTAATAGAAGATCTTCGTGACATTAGTCTTAAGCTTTATGTAAGTTTACAGTCACAACACGCCTTCCGCATCTGAAAAAAGAATAGTTGCATTGACGTATTACAAAATAAAATACAATACCTGGTAATTGCATCAGTAAATAATCAATGAAATTACGGTTACAACTAAGTGCACTGTATCAAGGACATTTTGATAAAAAAACAGTGTCGTTTTCCGTCTAGCTATGTTATAGAGGTATACTGTCTGTTTTAATCGAATTACGAAATTAAACCTTAGCACTTAGAAATAAAATTACTTTACTGCCTAACTATCCTAACTATATAATATTATAAATGCGAAAGTAACTCTGTCTGTCTGTCTGTCTGCTACTCTTTCATGCCAAAACTACTGAACGGATTTGAATGAAATTTGGTATACAGATATTCTAGACCCCGAGATAAAACATAGGCTACTTTTTATCGCGAAAAAGGGGTTGTAGGGGGTTAATGGGGGGGGGGGGAGTTGTATGGGATTTCATAATTTTTAAAGATAAAACCATGAAAATTTATATTTAAGCACTTGATAAAAAATATTTAAACATTTGTTCTAGCGTTTTTGAAATTTAGACCTGTTAGGGGATGAAATAGGGGTTGAAAGTTTGTATGAAGTTCGTCATTCTTGAAGATACCTTACATTTTATATTTAGGCACTAAATAATAAACAAAAAATCATTTGTTCTAGCATTTTGATCATGTGGGGGTGAAATAGGGGTTGCATGTGGGTGTTCGTCATTTTTGGAGATAAAACCATGTAACTTGGTACATAGGTCTCTTAGGATGTGCAAAGTTTTTATATAAGTAGGTACCAAAGGAATTCCAGAAATTGTAACTTTTGTTTTGTATCAATAAAAAAATCGACTTTTGAAGTATCTATCAACGCACAGCCCAAACCGCTGGACAGATTGGCCTAATTTGGCATACAGATAGATGTTATGACGTAAGCATCCGCTGTGAAAGGATTTTGATAATTTCCACCCCCAAGGGGGTAAAATAGGGGATCAAAGTTTGTATGAGACTTTGTCAGTTTTAAACCGCTCGGGTTGTAATTTGGCATGCAGATAGATGTTATGACGTAAGCATCCGCTGTGATAGGATTTTGATAATTTCCACCTCCAAGGGGGTAAAATACTGCCCTGATAAGCCGAAAAGCGCTAACTCAATCAGAGTAAGTTTTGAGAAAAACGACTTTTTGTGAATGGATTTTTCCCACCTTCAAACGGGGGTTAAAACTAATATTTTTAAAACTGTTAAAACTTATATAAACGTATTTTTTACTCTAGATATAACTGACAAACCTAAATTATCCATAAATGGCACCATTATACCTATTTTGTGAGATACCGCTATTTTGATTAATAATAAAGGCTTCAAAAATTGAGATAAAGCTTTTAATCTTATTCTGCTCATAGGAAGTTCCATACAAAACGATGTTTTTTTAATTTTTGATGAAAATACCGAATTAATTCATAATAAAACTTCATTTAATATTTTTTTAACAACTTTATTAAATGTAGTCGCAAATTACAAAAAAAGTTAAAGCAATTTATTTGCTTTCTATGAACTAAAATTAATCAAAAGTTGGTAGATCCCGCCAAAAAGACATTCTATTAGCAGGTATTAAACTGGAAAGAGATTTTAAAATATTGTTTTTTTTTGTTTGAGATATTCCTGCTGGTACTGTTTTTTTAGTTGGGGATGGAAGTTTGTCTAATTTTAAGAACTTTGTACCTACAATACTAGCAGTAATGGGTTCATTATCGAAACCATATTTTTTTCTACGTAATCTGTATGTAGATGTGTAATCGACAAATCACTTGGCAAATACCTCTATAACCGTTTGGGCGCGTGTTCACGTCTATAATGGGATATGCTGGCTTCAAAACTAAATATGTGTTCCTTTATAGGACCATCGTCAATTTTGTTGTGAGGAGTGTTAGTGCATCTTTTGTCTACTGGAGCACTGACGGAGTCTTCCTTATTATTACCTAATGCAGTCTTTAAAGGCTTGTCGTTAGCTGCATTATAGACGTCATCAGGTTGATGTTCTATATTTCGACTTCCGAAAGGCATTTGACCGCGTCAACAATGATATCTTGCTCGCGAAACTTTATACCATAGGTATTTGCCCTAACCTATTACGCTTACTGGCTGACTACCTTTGTGACCGTCAGCAGTATGTGAAATTAGGAATTTACGAATCCAGCACTTACCACACTCGATCCGGCGTAAGTCAAGGCTCAATCCTTGGCCCCTTACTATTCCTTCTCATGATCAACGATCTCCCAGATGTTTCCCAACACGCAAAATGTCTTCTGTATGCTGATGATCTAAAACTCTACACTTGTGTCAACAGCATATCGGATTGTGAGGCTGTTCAGAGGGACATAGACCTGGTTTATGATTGGGGAGTTGCAAATAAAATGGATTTTAATCCTTCTAAGTGTTACGTCATGACTTTTGGTCGGGGACGGCACCCTATCACCTTTGATTATAAAATAAATGGTTCACCTATAACCAGATCATCAAGTATGAGGGACCTGGGTGTCGTCTTCGATCAGAAGTTGACATTTCACGATCATATCGCCACGGTTGCTAAGGAATCATTCAAAAGACTTGGATTCGTCTTAAGAAATTCAAAAGATTTCAAGAATGCACACGTGATAAGACTCTTATATAAAACTCTTGTCAGGAGCAAGCTAGAGGCCAGCTCCTGCATTTGGAGTCCATACGAGGCATCTTATTCACTCCTACTTGAAAAAGTTCAAAAGAAATTCTTGAGGTTCCTCTACAAATTTTCTCTGGGTTACTATCCGTACATGTATCCAACAAAGTATCTTGCAGGATGTTTAGGATTTAATATGTTGGATACTAGAAGGGCATACAATCAACTTCACATTACACTCAAAATCTGCAGAGGGATCATAGATGCTCCTGATCTCCACAGTGAGCTGATTCGATTGTATGCCCCAAATAACTACATACGCGCCCGGAGGCACCGTCTACTATCCGTGCCTCCAAGTCGTACCGTGGCCCGAGCATCGTCCCCCATTCCTCGCATCCTGTCCGCGCTCAATAGCCTCGTGGAAGCCTACCCTGACTGTGACCTATTCATGGACGAGTTTAAATCTATTAAAAAGGTTTGTCTCAGTTTTTGTGAAAGTCTCTCAAGTCTGTGTTGAAGTGTATAATTAAATGTTAATGTAATTGGTGTAAAGCCGTGTTAACATAATTAAATAAATAAATAAATAAATTATAACCCAAGGTTAAAAAGAAAGTTTTGCATACTTTGCACGATGAACCTTGTGAATTTTTAAGAAAATAGAAGAAAGTAGTTTGTCTTCTGTAGTTAGTTGGAACAGATTCAATGACAGTTCTTTGTTTTACAGACTGGGAAGAAGTGTGGTGCAACATGCAATCTTTTCTTTCTGTATCGCTTAAATTCCAAAACGAATTGTTCAATTGCTTTCGTTGCTCTTCCGGTATGTTTGAAATACATAAAAGCCTGCATGATGAAGAGCAGGGGGTTTCACATTACGTTTCTCCCTTTTTTCTATAATTTTAGATATTTTTCGTTCTTTTAATGGCACTTCATACTTCTTTCTCTTTCTTATAGTCCCTGTTTTAGTATACGTTATCAAATCAACTGAACTTTCTTTATTTATATCGTCATTTTGTGTTGTATTTATTGCTCGTATTTCTTCGTTTACTAATGTTTACTAACGTTACTAATGTTTATCTTCATGTCACGACACGCTCTGTTGTGAAATGTAAGTGAGTGTAATCCTTATTGCTAAACATATTAAGGTCAATTTTAATTACCTATTATACTTAGGTATAGCCGTATCTTAAACCTTAGCGAACTAATAATACTCACATTTACTTAGCGTAAAAGCGCTAACTCCGGAACTTTTTCGAAACATGAACTTACCGCTTATTGGCTTAAAAATTTACTTAGGTTTTTGATTAACATTTTTAAGCATTTCTAGCCTACGTGGGTATACGGCTATTGGGCTTCATAAAAAAGACATGCCGTCAAATCTCTTCGGAATTTAAAGAAAAATTGAGATATAAAAAAATTTCTTAGTGGTTTATTTTAATGTTTTAAATTAGATATCGCTATTTGGCTTATACCATTAGATTCGAAATTATTCTAGCTATGGAATGGTATAAAAAAAACTAAAAGGGCGTATCTCAGAGATAGCGCCTTTCGGCTTAGCAGGGCAGAATAGGGGATGAAAGTTTGTATGGGACTTTGTCAGTTTAAAACCGATCGGGTTGAAATTTGGCATGCAGATAGATGTTATAACGTAGGCATCCGCTGTGAAAGGATTTTAATAATTTCCACCCCCAAGTGGGTAAAATAGGGGATGAAAGTTTATATGCGACTTTGTCAGTTTTAAACCGATCAGGTTGAAATTTGGCATGCAGATAGATGTTATAACGTAAGCATCTTCTAAGAAAAAAATTTGATCATTTTCACTCCCAAGAGGGTAAAATAGGGGGTGAAAGTTCGTATGGAACTTTGTCAATTATAAAACGATCTGGTTGAAATTCGGCGTGCCGATAGATATTTTGACGTAAACATCCTCTAAGAAAGGATTTTGATCATTTCCACCCCCCAAGGGGGTAAAATAGGGGTGAAAGTTTGTATGAAACTTTATCAGTTTTACACCGATGGGGATGAAATTCGGCATGAAAGTAGATGTTATGACGTAGGCATCTCCAAGTAAGGATTTTAATAATTTCCACCTCCAATGGGATAATGTAGGGGATGAAAGTTTGTATGAGGCTTTGTCAGTTTTACACAGATCGGGTTGAAATTCGGCGTGCAGGGAGATATTATGACGTACACGTCCCTTTAGAAAGGTTTTTGAACATTTCCACCCCAAAGTGGGTAATATAGAGGGTGAAAGTTTGTGTGATACTTTGCCAGTTTTAAACCGATCGGGCTGAGACTTTGCATGCATAAAGTTACTATGACATAGGTATCTCCTTAGAAAGGATTTTGATGAATTCCACCCCTAAGGGGATAAAATAGGGAATGATAGTTGGTATGAAATTGGGAATGAAAATTGAATCTAGAATCATTGAATCTTTTTGAATTACATTCGGTAAAACGATGATTTGGGACCTGAGTAACGTATGATAGTTTTTATCTCAGAAGTCCCTCGGGAACGGGAACTATGCGTCAATGCTCCAGGACTCTCTATCTTTTAACCACTGAACTTATTTCATAGAGATTCTGTACAACAATAGTCGAAGTTTTTATTACTCAAAACTTACGTGATCGGGCCGGGACTGGTAAGAACCCTGCGGGATTTTTAATTTATTGAAATTACGATCAATCATTTCACAATAGGTAAATCTTAATTGGGCACTGAATTGATTCTGATGAATTCTGTCAGAAGTCATTAATCTACGCGGACGAAGTCGCGGGCAACAGCTAGTATATTATATTTGTGTGTAGTGTAGGTATGTTATTGCTCAATATTTTGTAACGATTGCTCTTATTAGCAAAATAATGGGACCAAAATACAAAATCTAAAACACATAGAAAATACTTTTACCCCCGAAGGGGTAGGCAGAGGTGAACATTATGCCAGCGTACAATGTAACACACACTTTTCACTATCTATGTTATGACTCCCATGTAATAGGGGGTGAGCCTATTGCCATATGCCGGGCATAATTTCAGACTCCATGCTGCTACTGAGATTTAAAAAAAAACCCTAGTAATACTTTACCCGGCCTCAGAATCGAAGTCGCAATACCGACCACAGGGCCAACGAAGCAGTCTAGTTACTAAAAATAAGTAAAGTAAATAGAGGTAATATGAAAACCCGTACAAAAGTAACGTAGGTATACAGAATAATTCCAAAACATTGTGCGTGTGATATTGTCGCATTGTGATACACTATCGGTGATTCTGAGGTCGTGTTGATAACGCGGTCGTTGAACCTCGATTATTTTTATCAGCGTGTCGTGTCACCTTGCTGTATTATAATCTTATATTTTGATCGTGATGTGCATACGTCACTCATGTGATAAGTCGGAGATTTTATTTTTTTACTTTCCATCATGACTCTGCTTTATGTAACCTATCTCTAATTTTAAGTACCTCTAAAGACATTTTGTCTATGACATGCTAAGGTAGTACCTAAATACAGAATACCTATTATGAATTTTGGTTTCCGCAGTGGTAAGCAGCGGTAGCGGTGCACGTCCTGTATGACAAGTTATATTTATATTGCTATTGTTGAGTTTCTGAAGTTTGATTATCTCAATAATGCATCTTCTGATGTGAATCTGAATATTGAACTCATGAGCCTTAACCCACCAGTTACACTTGGACTTGGAGTTACTAGTCAAATGTAGCTGTATGCTAGATATAACAATAGTTTCATAGATGAGCTCAACCTATCGCAAAGGCCTTTAAAATCCTCACAAATAAGTATTTTTTTAAATATTCTATATATATTAATACTATTTATTATTAATATTCTTCTGCCCGCGACATCGTACGCGCCATCCCGTTGTTTCCCGTTCGTGATTTTCGGTAAAAAGTTAAAAAAGTATTGTATAAATGTTTCCTATGTCCGCGTGCTGGTTATAAGCTTCCTCCCTAGTCGCGGAGAACCTAACGGGTAACCGGGGCTCCGGCTCGACGTGCAGGAGAAGGAACGGGGTGGGTTTTTAGTCAGTAAGAGTCTGACACTCTCTCCCACCTCACCCAGGCGGGAGCAGTCATTCGATGAATTTCCCCCCTTAAAAAAAATAAAAAAAAGCTTCCTACCTACCAATTTTCATACAAATCCATGTGGCCGTTCTTGAGTTATAAATAGTGTCACTATACATAACTTTCTATTTTATATATAAGATTTGCGAGAATTGCTGTATTTGCTAAATTATCTATATAGCTACAAGGGGTTCTATTGGCAAATGATTTCAAACTTCACAATACTTCACATTGAGACAGAATTTTAATTTTAATAAACAAATATTATCTCATCCGACAAACGAGTCCGTATTTATTGCAAATTCGTCATTTAGTTTAATTTGTAAAGATTTACTAAGTGACACAGTTTATTTGTGGTATTCGTTGCGGTAGGTAAGCAGTGTAGTAGGTTTTCGACCTTCCCGTGTAGGTAGGTATGCCTGAGTAAGTGATTAGTCAACTTCAAATATTATTGTGAAATTGTCCTTGAATAATCGTCATGATGTATCTTAGACAACGATTTGAGACGTCATTTCGGGGGAAATTTGTCATTTTTACGTGTAAAAATCATATTTAAAATACCAGTAGGCAGGTACTGTGCTAAAATATTTTGTATTGAATCATAATTAGGTACTTTTATATAATATCTTTATCCTTTATATTTTACATCAGTAATTAAGACGATAATATCGTACGAAAATACCATTTGTTCGAAAAGAAGTCTAGAAATTCCAAAAAATAATACGATAACACGCTAAGAGATGTTTATTTACCTGCTATCTAAAATGACGTATTTATCATGATCCGACCGAACCTCTTGCATTTTGTTCGAACCAGACATAACTGGATATCCACAAAAGTCTTAAAACTTTATTGGCTGAAGGTAAGGACTTCCCCAGACAATTTGTTAGTGAGCTCTTTTCATTTCTCTTTTTTGATCATTCTTTGTACAGACTGGAGTTTAGAATATTATGCTTGGCAATAAGCTCATCGCCGATTACACGAGGCTCGCAATAATAACTGCTTAAAAGTGAACAGTACTATATTGAATTGTAAAACTGTATGACCCCTTTGGTGACTAGAAGGTGACATTATGTTATGTTAATTGAGGATTCCCTCGTTGGCCAAATGGTCGTAAGTGCGACTGCTGGACAAGGGGTATCGGGTTAAATTCCGAGTCTGGCTAAGTACCTATTACTGGGTTTAAAAAAAAATCAGTAGTAGCTCGGAGACTGGAATTGTGCCCGGTATATGGCAATAGGCTCACCCCCTATAACATGGGACTCATAACATAAAAAGAGGGTGTTACATTGTACAGTGGCATTAAGTGCTGTAGACAAAAAATGAGGATTTAAACAAAATAAAGTTAATTACTGCACTAAAACATACATAAAATACACTCACGACATTGTCTAATGCTGGTAGGTAGAACCACAGAGATCCGGCTTGGGACATTTACGCAACCATTTTAAACAAAATTGATTAAAGTATTTCTTAATAAACCCCTTATCGCGAGCAATATATTATTATACTTACCTATTTATAAAGCCATCAGAACCGAAAATATCCGTTTCAATATTTCAGGCAAAGGTTACCTGAAAGCCATAAATAAGTTTGAAGGTAAAAATAAGAGGTAAATATGAAAAATACACACGTAGCTATGTAGAGGTATAATGAAAGTAGGGCTTTTTGTTTTTGTAAAAGTTATAAAACTGAAAATAGCCGTCATGTTAATGTGATGTGGGTAACTGCCACTCATATTAGGTGACAGCCGCAAATGTATGTATTTCGTACAATGTATGTAGGTGCTCGTCGTAAAAATACATGAATTTGAAATTTTCTGCTACCAAAAGCAATAGAACTGAAAAGTGTTCCGTTCCTCCAATAGTCATAAACTTAAGGCATTTTGTATTAATTTTAGAAACAAACTACAAACACAATTGTCTCACTGAAGAGAAAAAAGGGATTATTACTTGTCATATATTTATCTTTTCATACTTTGGCACTGTATTTTTTTTATGGAGTAGGAGGCAAAACGAGCAGACGGATCACCTGATGGTAAGCGATCAGCGCCGCCCATGGACACCCGCAACACCAGAGGAGTCACAGGTGCGTTGCCGGCTTTTTAAAAAGGAATACGCTCTTTTCTTGAAGGTTTGATAGTCGTATCAGTTCGGAAATACCGCCGACGATAGATCATTCCACAGTTTTGCTGTGCGAGGTAGAAAGCTACGTAAGAAGCGCACAGTTGTGGCCTGCCAACAATATGCAAATCATTGATGTTAATGACGTGTAATATCACTATTACAAATCGTATGTTTATTTTAAGTTTAATTGTAGGTACACCTAATAATACAGTCCAGGATTTGTAAACAGGAAAAATACATATTTTTGAGATAATTCATTATTGCCAAAACACATTTTTTTTGTAAAGAATTCCTGTATTCCTTCGCCAAAAATATAAACGCAAGGACATTATGGTCTTGCTACCACGTGACTCATTGATAACTTGATTACTGATACGACAGTCATAACAAGAATATACGCATCTCAATTATCAGTCATACGCATCTCACAATAAGAACTAAAGTGGCGTAATAAAATTAATGCCTATCGGATATATTCCGCTTGGCGAAACAGGTCGCAACATGTCCCAATCGGTAGGAAGAACGAACGTGGTATTAAAAAATGTTGTAATATTGTGTAAATAATCCTTTTTGCGTATTGGTCAAGTATATCATTACTCATAACTGTTATACCGGAATTACAAGTATATATCTTAAGTGTGATGTGCCGTGACACTTTTAAACGATTATTATACCTCTAGTAGGTAAATGGTACATTTATATATACTTTAACATCATTATGTCAGCCACAAGACGTCTACTGTTTTTTTATGGCATAAGTAAACGAGCAGACGGATCACCTGATAGTAAGCAATCGGCGTCGCCCATGGACACCTGGAACACCAGAGGCGTTACAAGTGCGTTACTGGCCTTTTGGGGATTCGGAGTTTGAGGATCATTGGAGATTCAGAAATTGGGGAGATTGGGGAAGGGGAGGGTGGTAATTGGGCCTCCGGTAACCTCACTCACACGTCGGTTTCCTGTGAGGCCGTGGTATCACTCCGATCGAGCCGGCCCATTCGTGCCGAAGCATGTCGTTTAGTGCGTTCAGATCCGATTCGATTTTGCAGTTGAAAGCGATCTGCATCTAGTAGCACCGACTGGACGAAAACTTTTCGTTAAAGTTAAAATATATGTTGTTGCCATTTTTCATCATTTCTCTAATATCTAGTATTTTCACTTACTTCTAAAAAAACCTTGAGAATAATTTAAACCTAGAATTTTGCGTGTGTGTAAGTCAAATGGAAGTCACATCAAGTTAATTGCTGAAATTCAGCTAAATCTAGTTGAGACTCTGTAAATGTTAATTTACAACGTGTGGTGTTGTGGTGGCCCGGAGGTTTAAGACGCCTACTTCTCATACACGAGGGTGCGGGTTCGAAATCTACCAACGGCAAGTACCAATGTAACTTTTTCCGAGTTACATGTGCTTTCTAAGATTATCTTGACACCACTGACAAATAGTGAAGGAAAACATCATGAGGAAACTTGTGCTTATAATTTCCAATTATAAGTTTGTAATCGCCAACCCGCATTGAGCAAGCGTGGTGATTAATGCTCAAACCTTCTCCGTGTGAGAAGAGGCTTTGCTCAGTAGTGGGCATTTATAGGCTGTTGGTGAAATGTTAATTTGAGTTCTATTACCATAATTATCATGATTATGGTGATCGTTCCTACTCTTAAATTATAAATTCATTAATTGTAACAGTTTTGCGGATTACCCAATATGTTTGATATCTAGTAGATCACTCGATCTTTCATACCCTGGGTTTTTTTATAGCTTAAGCCGGTAAACCAGCAGATGGATCACCTGATGGTAAGCAATCGGCGTCGCCCATGGACACCCGATGGAGGATTCGGGGATTCGGAAGACTAGGAATAAATTGGGCCTCCGATAACCTCACTCACACGACGAAACATAACGCAAGCGTTGTTTCACTTCGGTTCTCTGTGAGGCCGTGGTATCACTCCGGTCGATCCGGCCCAATAGTGCCGAAGCATGGCTCTCCCACACTCAAAAGGGTCGTGCTAAGTGCCAGTTACCATGAATATCTTACTTATAGATAATGAAAGAAATAGTCCAATAAGTTGAGGTTTCGAGCGACAAACAAGCGTGGTCACTATTATGATGATCACCTATCTAGGTATTACTTATGACTTTGGACCGTCGCGTCAGTTAATCAATTTAATGACAAATAAGGTTATTTCGCAATGTCATGATTACAAGCATTGACGATCATGTAATTTAATAAAACATGACGTTTTATTGACTGTGGTAAAAATATTGGAAAGTGAAATACCTATATCGGACGTGGTGAAGGTCATTGATAAGAGGTCGATGACCGCGTCTAGGCGGTTATCAGTTTTATCAGTATTTAAATGAATTTAGATGGCAACCTAGTTTGTCTGGCCGCCGGAGAGGTCAACGACTTCCTAAGGAATATTTAGATTTGATTGAATGAAGGAGATTAAATTGATAAAATGTATTGAATCGCCATGTTGAATAGGTTAATTTATATTGTGTTGTTTACGAAGTACTGATCTATATTTTGGATTTTGAGGCTAAAATGGTTCCCGATTTTTATTGACATTCCCACATCATAAGCTATCAACACCAAAATTGATGAAAAATAAATAGAACCTAAACGGTTTTAAGGTAAAACAGGTTTTTGTTATCAAAAATGCCACCAGTTTCTTAGATGTAATAGTTATTAAAGAAAACTTCCTAAGGTACACAAACAAAGACACACACACACTCAACCCTACAACATTAATATCACTAGCAATAATCACCAACATGTAAAGACAAATATCTTCGCTGGACCAACAAGTTAATGACCTTACAAATACGGACCGTATCCCAAGGCAGACTTTACACTACTTACGTCCAAACATACCTCCCCCTCCCAGTGACCTCCCTTCAATGAATAGCTCATAAACATTGTTCCCAAAAGGTAACGTTATTTGTATTTAAAGGGTCCAGGAGGTACCGCAAACAAAAAGTAACCCTTACCTTTGGAAGTCGAAAAGTTTCGAAGAATTAAACAGAATTGAAGGATCTTCAGTTGGATGAGGATCTTATTTGGTAGAAAAAATAATAATACTCAATTTTTTCTTTGATGATTTTATTATAGAAGTAAATTTCTATGAAAAATAAGAATGACATATATGATCTCCTTATCCAAATACATATTTTATAGTAACTCACAACGACCTTGAAAAAAGGGGACAGTCTCTTGAAACAACCTGACTACTATAGACTTACAAGCAGAACATACACACATTGACAAGAAGGACATCCGTCATTTTCTTAAGACTGGTAACGTGGTAACCAATTACACACGCACACATAAATAAACCATTGACATTTTAGTGCTTTGATCATGTCTAAGTGACATTATGTCCGCCTTTTTTCAACGTCTTGGTAATTCTTTTTGGAAATATGACCTACCAAATCTCGTAACCGATAATTCTGACAGTTCTACAAAGACCTAATCTATACTATAACTGAAGAGTTTCTTTTTTTGTTTGTTGTTTGAACGTGCTAATCTTCGTAACTACAAGTCTGATTTGAATAATTATTTTTGTGTCGGATAGCACATTTATCGAGGATGGCTATAGGCTATAAAACATCACGCTACGACCAATAGGAGCTGGGCAGAGCGTGTGAAACCGCGCAGAAGTAGCTAGTATATCAACATGTTTGTCTTCAAATAATTTTAATTTGGATCCACATTATTCCTCCATTGTACTTAAAAAAATCACATTGGTATCTACACATACTTATTACTTATAGCAACAGTCCCATAACCTTTATTAGCTACAACTTCGCTAAGCAAAATCTTGATCAAACAATCGTAACACAACGAGATCCTGTTGTAAGGCAAAGAAGTGACCCCAACCCTTTTGAAGGACACAGGAATGAATAAATAAGTAATGCCAATCAAGCTGGTGATGTCCCCGCTTGCCTTCCGTGTTGGGAAGCAATAAACGGGCGCTGGTGTCGCAAGCACGTCACGTTCGACCCACCAATGACATTTGATAAGGAAAAGATAAAACCCTCAGTAGGTTTAGACCACCTGCTGGTAGGAATGTGATGGAATGAAAATGTTTCAACGATTTAAACTGTCAAACACCAAGCGGTCACCGGTGACCGCAACCTATTGTTCTATAATTGTGTCTACAAAACCGGTACTCGACGAGTTAATTCGATGTTACGACTACTTAGAAGGAGATAGAGGTTCAGGACTAATATTGCGTGTTTTCTCTAAGGAGTTGTGTGTGGCTTTTAGCTGTAGGTATAAGCAGAAGTATTATAAAATTTTGATAAATTTTTTAGGGTATTGCAATTTGGTTACATCTTTTAATTTCGATGATCATAGGTTGACAACTCGTAACCCACATTTTTTCACAAAATGAGTTATGTAAATCAAAAATTTTAAAATTAAGCGCCGAATCTTTCTATTGATACCTCGTAATTTACAAAAAATGTCGCTTGAACAATTTGTGCCAGAGTTGACAACTCACAACGAACACGTATCAACTTGAACTCACTATTGCACGAGTTACGAGGTGTCAACGCAAAATGCAGTTCGCAAAATTCACTGACAGAGTAAGATCGGCGCAGGTTTTAATTTTTTTAAAATAGTTTTTTATTTAAATTACAACTTTGAATACGTCTAGTTATTTCCTGGAAGTGACCTTGAAGATATATTGGTAAGTTTTTAATTTTATTTTACATACACACACACACACACACATATAAACACTCACTTTTGAAATTTCAAGCATTCTTATCATCGATATAAGGTATCGATGTTAAGATGTAAAACTAATTAATGATAAGAATTGAGATAATTAACTATATTCTACATAATACTCGTAATTAAACTTGTTAAGTAGGGATAAAGTTTCAACATTGATCATTTAAGCAGGCAATGGGCTAATTAGGTACTTATCTCGTCGTCTTTTGTTTTAGTGTTATCATGGACAAAAACAGTGAAGAAGAGCTTTTCGATGACGTTGTAACGGGTTTGAAGGAACAAGGTCTAGTTTCTGTTAACTTTTCTCGTAAGAAGAGAAGTGAGTTTGTCTACGAAAGTCAATCACAAGAATCGTTTCAAAAGTCTCCGAGCTTTTCCGAGTCACAATTTTACACCTACGAAGTAAATAAAAACGGAGAAATGTTACTTTTGGAAAAAAGTTCTAAATCAGATCGACTTGAGAATGTTCTCCTAGAAGATTCTCAAGCCTGCAGGCCTGTATTTAGCACCGAACAGAGCTGTCAAGATAATGGTGGGACAGGTACGGGTTCATCACTTACTGTTTTAAACGATATTACCCCTTTGTCATTTTTAAACCAGCCTCAGATACCTCCCAGCCCAGGTCATAACTCAGAAAACGTCATCGAGAGTATTGTAGAAATCATACCTGATGCAGAATCTCCTACAATTTTGAATTCATATGATTTTGAAATTGGAACTTTTCATGTTGTTGAGGAGACACGAAATGACACAGACTCTCCTACTATTTTGAACTCGTATGATTTTAACTTAGAACCTGAGTTATCAACTTCTTTTGTAGTACCCACTAGTAGTAGAATATGTGATGATCACAACTTTGACCCGGATCAGACGTCCTGTTCTTCTGAAGATGATGACAGTGGTATGAACGAAGGGAATAGTACTGGAAGGAAGACAAAGAAAAGAAAAGGCTTAGCTGAATCAGAGCATTGGAAAGCCCGTATGAATAAAAAGTTACGAGAGCAGGGAAAAGACTACATAGGGTGGAGGAGAAATGAAAATTCATGGACCTATGACCATGTCCATACATTCTTATGTATGGACACACTTTTATATATAGGCACTGCTGGCTCTTGCCAGCAGTGCCTATTACAAAAGAAAATTAATCAACCATAATTTTACGGTTTATGAATATCCATCCAAAAAAGTACGATGTTATTGGTTTTCGGAAGTCGACTGTGACACCCAGGCATCGGTCTTTGTGAGCTGCGTATTAGATTACCTTCATGATATGATTTGCAACTCTGAAGGCGAATTTGAAACAAAGCCTATAATTATTTGGAGTGACGGTTGCACATATCAAAATAGGAATGCAGTGTTAGCTAATGCTTTATCCAACTTTGCGGGTGTGCATAATGTGGTAATTTACCAAAAATATTTAGAGCCTGGGCATACGCAGATCGAAGTGGATAGTGTTCACGCTGCCATCGAACGCGGCATTAAAAAATATGATGCTATTTATGTTCCATCGCAATACGCAGACATAACAAAAAAATCACGAAAAGATCCATACGACGTCAAAATGGTAAAATATGATTTTTTTTTTAAATTTGATGATACAAAAGTCATGCGTTATGACAGTATTAGGCCTGGAAAGAAAAAAGGAGATCCTGTTGTCACAGATCTTAAAGTTTTACTGTACCATCCAGATGGCAAAATCTATTATAAAACTAACATCTGCAATGAAAATTATTCTTTGTTACCAAGTAGACCAAAAAAAAATTAATTTTCCAATATCAACCTACGAGCAACTTTTTAAAGACTCGCCTAAACTTACTTCATGCAAATTTAATGATTTGCAAGCTCTTAAAACTGTAATACCTTCTGATTATTATTCTTTTTACGATAATTTACCGCACATGTAATTTGTTTTAATCTAATATAATTATATTTTTTCTAAATTGACAACTCGTAAGTAAATGTTGACTGCTCGTAACATGTTAGAAGTGAGATTTTTTTAATGTTGTTAACTCGTAACTGATTGTTTATTGATTATTTAATGTAAAACCTATGTGGACCGTTTATTATTTAAGCTATATTATTAAATAATTTGATTACCTACAAACTACTTTTTTGTTTTATTTTTTTCTAATTTGTTTCTCGAAACTAAACAGTTTTTTCACTCTCCTGTAAAATTTGCTACATTGCAGTTACGTGTTGTCAACCTTTGACTATCGTAATGTTCTCATAACATAAACTGTGATAAAGAAGCTGGCAGAGTTATTATGCATGAAATTGAAATTATTTTTATCAGCATTGTTCATTTTGTAGATAGTTTTTTAACTCTATAAATATGTACTGTAGGTACTTACAAATTTTAATATACAACACAAAACCTATCGCATTTCTACTCAGGTAATGAAAAAATAATCCATTAAGTACTTTAAAGTTTCATGCAATAATAATGACCAATGGGGTATCAAACCGTTCTAAGGTTAAAGCTGAAGTTCAGTGTTGTGCCTCGAGCAGTTATTATGAAATTAATTCACATTTCGACCGGGTTAATAAAGCGATTGGTTGCACGCATACCATTAAACTTATTAAAATTGACTATCACTTACATAGATCACTTTTCATCGAAGTGTTTAGGAGAAAATTACATTTTGGTACAGTCAAACCAAAAGATATTTGTTCTAGAAACATTTTTAGTACCCATTTGATTTGTAATAGTGCAGTTTCATGCTCAATGACAAATCAAAGTTTAAAATATGTTAATACATATATGCACATATGCCATTGATAAAATTAAAAACAACAATCACTTAGGCGAGAACCCAACGAAATATTTAGAACAATAGCAACTCCATGGTGTTTGATGACGCGTTACACATTCGCCCTCGGTGTGACGCCCGCCTTATTTTCTATACAGGCTGCTCGATTATTGAAATATTACCAAACAATGTTTTATACCTCTACAGAAAAACTAAATATTTTTATAAATTATCTATACTAAGATCATGTTACTCGTAGGTAAGTACTATAAGAGATATTTATTTATTTACTTAGATTTTTCTCTAAAAAGATATCTCAATTGGTAGATTTCCATATAGCTTCTTAATTCTAATATAGCCCAATTCCAAATAAGTGTACTCCAGTATTCACTTTGTATTTTATCCTCAAAGGAATTATAGACGATAAAACTCTATCAAAATGTCAATTTCTTTTAAAAGTTTTTCTAAGTAATAAATAAAAATGGTATCTAAAACATCGAACACGCCTCTGAGCCGTGGCTTTTAGTCAGGAAACTAATAAAATTCAATGCACGCTGCACGACCGTTCTATGATACATATTATAAAGTTTTTGCCATTTTTATATACTAATGGAGATGTTTACCATATTTCTAAATAATAATAATATATAAGGAATCTGTGCGTGTTATTTTAATAGCATGATTTGCATGGAATTAATGTTATTTGCACGCCAGTTTATATTTTAATAATTTGACTTTAGATTTATGGTGATTCTTTGGTGTTTATTGATATTTTCTAGTGATTAGGTTGATATGGCTTAGTATTATTAACTATAGATTGATTGGTTATGTCTAGTCAGTTTCTGAATATGATTTATGTTTTACTTTTTATGCAACCGACACTCAAAATTATACCTACTGCAAAATATTTTGATTAAGCTTAATAGAAAATTGACATCTAAATTGCAGAGAAACGATAAAATAACATTGAATATTTTTTCTACAATAAGTAATAATATAATTCTCAGAAAGAAAACACAAAATAAATAATATTCATAGAACAAAACACAAAAGGCTCCCCCTGTACACCCGTTATATTTCTAAGTAATTTTCTTGAAAGGGAAGCTACGCTTATTTTGTTTATTCATTTGTAAAATAGATTTTTGTCGGGGCTCTCACGATCGCTGATTCTGTACTACCACTTTGGGACAATTGGTTTTCGATTGACGCTCTTTGTATGTGATTTCTACAAGCAGTAATGTGAATTAAAGATTAATGATATTCTCAAGAGCTTTGGATAAAACGAAGTGTGATTGGTGGCTGCGTGCGTCTGCAGTGTTCAATATATTTACTGTCTTAAGTTACTTGCCGTTGTAATGTCTTTTATGTGTTTTCTTTACCTTTTTATTTTAAAAATGGGTATTTGTAGATATATCCGATTACAAAATTGTGAGAAAGGTTAAAGTGGAACAAGAATTACTATTTATAATAGTCATGCTCCCATTATAATTCTTCTTCTTATAGTGCCTCTTCAATGTTGAAGGTCGGCCGTCAGCTTCTTGTATTTCTCCTTGTCGGTAGCCATGCGGAACAATTGTTCGACAGATGTAATGCCGGTCCACTCTCGGATGTTTCGCAGCCACGATTTTCTTCTGCGCCCAGCACGTCTCTTCCCCTCCACTTTGCCCATCATGATCAGTTGAAGCAGTGAATATCTGTCGTGTCTAAGCACGTGACCGAGATATTCGATTTTTCGCTTTTTGATGGTCAGCATAATTTTCCGGGTCATTTGGACGCGCTGTAGCACGGATTCATTGCTGACCCTTTGTGTCCAGCTGATTCGGAGCATACGACGGTAACACCACATCTCGAATGCGTTTATACGTCTAGTAGTGTCCTCCTTCACGGTCCATGCTTCACATCCGTACATGACTAGAGGCCAGATGTAGCAGAAGAGTAACCTAACTCTCTCCATTATAATTAGAATATAATAATGCTAGTCTGGCAAGAACTCCACACTGCCACAGATAATAAATAGCAAAATTTAATGACACCGCCCCAACTGGCAATTTAATCAAAAATTTACTTCTCAACGAAACGCGAACGTATAAAACCCGTATATTATACGTTAATAAAACTCTTAACAGACGAAAGAATTACGCGATGAAGTTTAATTAAAAACGTTTTCCGACATGTTAGGGTACCCACTTGATTAACTTGACGTTTCAACACGAATCGTAAAAACTCGACGGAAATGACGAACGCATCGGAGAAATTAGGGTGTAGACATACTAGGGGACACAGGTCCTGTACACAACGAATGGAGTGGGATGTATGAAGTTTCCTTGGTCAAGTAGTCACTGGCTTTGATGATAAACTTAGCGTATCGACTCTAAGATATGGAAAAGATATACTATTGTCATGAGTTTAAATATCTTTATATCACAATCTAATAAGCGAAAGTTCTAAAATCGAAATATATTGTTCGCCCCGGAAAATAATACCTTGTACTCAAAAAATGTATTGTTAAATTTTAAATATATTGTAGCAAGCAAAACTTTCTACACCACAAACAAAACTCCAGTCTCCTGTTCCTCATCACAAAATTTTTAAACTTCAAAAATTTCTTCAAAAAATTACCATCCATCATTGCCTCGAAAAGCCAGAAGAGGAATAAGGTTCTTTTAGACCGGGATAAAACTCCCCACTGTTATCGCGACTCCTTGATTCGTTGCCTTTTACGAGCGAACTTACCTTATCAAGTGTGTACACTCCCTAAATTTATATTAGGAACAGTGTCAAAACATTTTCTTGACGTTTTACGACATTTTTAAATGAGATACGGGGTTCCACTGGTAACACTAAAGTTGGATATTTTTTACTATACGTGTTCTAGTTTTAAGAAAGTCTGTTTAGTTTTAGTATGCTTGCAATGAAACTGGTAAATGATATAAATATAAAATACAGATTTAATTAAACGTGAAAAATAAACTCACCTGTAGTTTTTTCTGTAAGTAGTTTCTTATGAATATTGCAACTACCTATAAAACACTTAGAGGTACATACCTAATAGGGTAAATGACTTTTTTTTTAAAACATTAGATATTTTTTCTTACAGAAATATATGCCTACCGCATGCCGTCATTTCTAGAGACGTTTTATAGGTAGAAATGACGTTTTAGCTCCCACTCCTAAACTTTGATTAGTTTCATCTAAATAGATATTTCAACCATAACGAGTAAATAAAAAATACGTATCTAATATTTTTTCATCATCAACTGACGGTAATTAATTTTGCATAGGTACCCCGTCATCATCTCTGTAGATACATACAGACATACATGCACAGAACCCGTACAAAATAACTCACTTCACTCACAACACGTTTTTTAAACAAACACCTATTGCAGAGACCTAAAATTTGAGTTGACAAATTAAGTTGCAACCTACTTACGTCTTTATTAGCCGGATTATATACCTCATAGGGCTTGACAAAGTTTTTCTTGAAACACAGAACCATAACACTGAGATTGCTCATCACTATTTTACTGTCCCACAAACCCTTAGCTACTTCAAGATAGGGTTGAATTTAGAGTGTCCTAACTTAGGAATAATGTTGGAAACCCTTGAAGTAATAAGCTTAATACTTGGTCTAAATAATGATAAAATGTTTTGTGCGTTGATTTCGTTACGGTGCACGGTATTCTCATTACTTTTTACATATTTCACGTCGGTTGAGGCTTAGCAAAATTCGAGTTTGTAATGGAACTACCTTGTACGGTTTTGGAGAGGTCTTCAACGGAATTGAAGTGAGTTTCCTTGTAACTCGGTTTTCAGTTTAATATTAATATTTGTAGCGGTATTTTGGATGAAATTTTCACGTGTTTTGAGAAATAGTACGGGTGTATTAAAGATTTTGATGTTGGAAATACGTTCTAAATCTGTTGGCAAAAATAAGTTAAAAATATGCAGATATGTCATTTTGTAGCTCGTAGCTTAATTGGGTATTTTCCTTAATCAAAAATAAATTATTTTGCCTGTTCAACACAATTTAAAAAAAAAATAATCACACTTTCATTAATTGATTTTATGACCAACTTAATTTTAGTATTTTTCCAGCAAATTTTTTAGGAAATAAGTATACACGATATCGTCTATTTTATTTTACTTCACTGAATTTTTTTTTTCAGTTTTATTTTATTTTATAATTTTATAACAAAATCCACAGCTCTTAAATCTAGAATAACAAAGCTATATATATTTATTTAAAATACTATATACATATACTTATGGACACGACGAAATTCTTAGAAAACTTTAGTTTTTGATAGTTCAAAACAAAGAGTATAATAAGTATAGGGGAAGTTCAAAAGAAGTATCGAATTTGACTTGTCAATTTTCCGAAATCAACTAAAATACATCGCTGCTGTACCAATGGTACTAATGAGGTTTGTCAATTATACAGATTATAAAAAGATTTTATACTATACACATGACACTGGCCACTTATTCATATCGTTATATTTTTTAATTTCGGTGGCCGACAAAATACGTATTCGCGTCTATAATTTCACAATGGCGGTTTTGAAAAAATGTTTTTTTTAATATAGTCAAATAAATTATTGTTAAATCATTGTTACGAAGTTTATTAATTATTTTGTACATCAATGTTGGGTGAGTTTGTTTAGAAAAATTACGTAAATGATATATGTTACTATTTCTCTTGTGTGAGTACAATTTTCTGTGTTATGTGGTTTTGAGAGAGTAATATCGTACTTTAATTTGGTTGTAATATACCTCTATATATCATATAGCCTTTATGGTATGCTATAGAATCATCAGATTGTATTGTACGTGATACCTTTAGCAATTGTTGAAAATTCTTGCCTGGATGTTAGCTTCTATTCATAAAACATTTTAAGAAAATTCTTTGGATTTCAATTAGCAACATGCTAATTCATGAATTATTTAAAATTTTGACGAAATGGTTGGATTATTCACCTTCCGTAAGCCGTTTTGATAAAATTGTGTCATTTTTTAGTCGTTTGGCTTCAGAATTCGTCTATAAATGTAAACATTTAGCTACCAAAGCTGGAAAGGCACAAACTCTAATAATACTTCACCCGTTTTGTATTAATTATGTATGTATTAATAAAATGTAATGAAATCATTATTTATTTAATAATATTTTAAGTTTATTCGGACTTCTTTGCTAATCATTTGGTAAATACATTTATATTGTTTGTTTTGGTCATGCTCTTATAATGGTGGGTTAGTAAAAACTGTGTATTATTTAGTAATACTTTTCCCCTTTGATTCGTTTTTGGTTTTCTTGACTTTCGTGTTCAAAAAACAGGTTAAACAATCCTTCGTATCTCTTAAATTGTTCAGCGTTGTTTTATAAAAATATTTTATATTATTTATACGTATTTAGGAGGTCTAAAAGATAAAAAAACATGCAAGAATAATTAAAACAAATACAGAAAATGCATTACATAAAACTAAATCTAAATTATATGCTTTCGCACCTAAATTCTGCAATTACCTACAAATAAGCTTTCGACGTTCACGAGTCGGCGGGAGCTGGTTCGAAATAAATTGCAGCAAGCCGAAATCTATTATTATGTTAAAGAGGTAGCCAGAATGCTGCACTTTTTGCCTCCCCTTGATATAAACATGCCGTGTCGCTTTTCATTGTCCTTTGTACAAGACCACAGACTAAAAATTGTTAAAATGTATTGCAGTATGGCAGGTTATAATCGCTTTATTTTTCTTTTGACTGCACGGTTGGTGCGGTGGTTGGGCAACCGGCTGCCGTGCAACGTGTCGCGGGTTCGATTCCCGCACGGAACAACACTTTGTGTGATCCACAAATTGTTGTTTCGGGTCTGGGTGTCATGTATATGTGAACTTGTATGTTTATAAACGCACCCACGACACAGGAGATAATCCTAGTGTGGGGCAACGTTTAAAAAAAATCATTTAACGGTTTGAAAAATTTTTTAGTTTTTTTAATGGAAATTGGTTTTTATGTTGTTTTACAAATATTTTAGTTGCATGAAATGATTTTGTTGTTTCAGGTATTCTAGACACGGTTCTGTAAAATAGTTGTAGTTTCAATTTATACTATTTGGGTATTCGTGAAATTTTTATATAAAATTTATCATAATTTATGGTCTCATTCTAGTCCTCGGTCTCTTCTAAATTATCTGGATTTTGACAAAAGATTGAGATTAGGTTTGTAAATATTTGTTCAATCTTTTTTACATTATTAGATTGTATTTTTATCACAATCATACCAGATCTTTTGTATTTTTCTTAGTTTCCAGTTTATATAACTTATAAAAAGTATATGAAATAGAAATCACAGATTATCCTACTGCACATGTAGAATACTTTTTACTCTGTAACACCGGAGGAATTCTCGTTACAGTATTCGAGATAAAGTTAAAATATTATCGTACGGTATCGAGGCGGGATGCATCCAGCGCGAATAAATGTACTAATACATTTGGAGAACAACAGTTCAATTTCCCAACTGTAGATTTGGACGTATCGTCTCAGGGATGCGAGGAAATGCAACCAATTGTTTCTTTGATTTATCTCTTTGGAGAATTGAATAGTTTGAATTATTTGCTCGAAGGCGCCGATTGTTTTGAAATATCGTAATGTTTGTTTTATGATCTTGAGTGTATACAGTTGTATGAAAGACAAAATAGGAGTCTTACATTGTAATTTTAATTATTATGTTTTCGACTTACTCACGTATGTGTTTGACGAGGAACTCAACTAGTTTCAAGCCATGCTAAAGGCTCATATTCATGAGTAGCATTCCACGACATGTGACGCGGCAGCTGTCGCGCTGCTACTCGATGATAATATTCAAACTGCTTATAGCTACCAAGGGAATGGCAGCAGCTTAACTGTGATCACCAAGCTGTATGACAAGCCTGGGGATTATGGCAAACACCCGGTATTCACTTTTGTTCAGTTGTGGATACTTTGGCTTAGTATTGATGAGTAATGTATCTTTCTCATTTTCTTCAAAGTTTAGTTTTTTGACATTTTATATTAGGAAGTAATTGAGTTACGTAAGTATTCGTTGTCGTTGTTTAAGTATAAAAAGGTCGATTTGATTTCGTTTAAATATTTTCAGTAGGTAGATAGGTATAATATGTATCTAATGTAGTTATAGTTAATAATTCAATACTATTGCGGAGCTTTTCAGAGAATTGCTTCATTTATTACCGATATTTGTGCAATTTTAATATTATCAATTATTCCATAGAAATTCTTGTCGATAATTTTCCATTATTGATAATTTGTAGGAAAGGCAAATATTATAAATATAATTGTGTAATTTTTTACATGTAACTAGTATTCATGATTAATGTATGTGTTAAAATAACGATGTATTATTTATTTGTAAAGGAGCTTAGGATTAAACAAACAAAGGTTGCATAGTTTCCATAAAAATAAAGACAGTATTATTACTGTCTTTATTTACACAGCTACTTATAGGTTTCTCGTAGGAAAACACGGATCTTTCTTATTATTGACATACAAATATTCGATATCTCTCAACTAGGTATACAGAATGCACGATAAGAAAATAATACAGAAGCAAATTCCAAACATTCATGCCTGAAAATTCAAATTTCAGCTTGAAAATTTTAATTCTTGAAACAATAGAATTCCTTTTCTACCCGGAGATACCCGGGCACCCCTAGCGATCCCTACCCGGTATTTAACCGGATATATCCGTGCGAATGTAACGTCTTGTGGCCGATATTAGAATGTCTGAGAACGTTTTAAAGATCAGTGTTGGAGGTTCCTGGATCTTCTATAGTTGGTTGCTTACACACTGGCTTTGTGAAGGCAATTCTTATTTATTTTATTCTCCTACTTGCGTTACAAGATGCATATTGAGAAAATCTAGTATTCAACCGTGACTCGTTGGTATATAATGTTTTGTTGTTAGTATTTTTTAGTTTACTTTTTTGTTCTTGTTTTGTATGGGGACAAAGTTATTAAGCAATCAATACTTGTTTATTTGGAGATATTATTCTTAGCCGGTGTGCTTAATACTAAACAAAGAAGTATGATAATTTGTAGTAGTACTAGTAGTAGCAATAGGAGGCAACATTCTGTAGTTTCTGCTTAGCTACCATGCATTTTATAAAGGCGTAGATTTATATTTGTATATACTACCTGTATGTATGTATTTAATCATTTATATATTTGTTGGTAAACTATGTTAACATTCCTATCATCAACATTTTGTATGATTGATATGTGATCCGGATATTTTCAGATATGTACACTTGATTATCAAAATATTTCGCACTATCATAAAGATGTAAGTATGTAAAAAACAAGCATAACTTAACATCGCGCCCTATATCCCAAAAGGGGTAGGCAGAGGTGCACATTACGGCAATTAATGCCACTGTACAATGTAACATCCATTTTTAACTATTTATGTTATGAGTAAAACGAAGATCATGTTCAATGAACATGAAACAATTTCGAGAGGGAGGCTCGTAGAAGGATACAGCTTGGCTGGGCGGCATATAGGAAACTCTATCGGGTCTTTTCGTCAACTCTACCGCAAAGCCTGAAGACGAAAGTCTTCAACGAGTGCGTCCTACCAGTCATGACATACGGAGCCGAGACGTGGACACTAACAGTGCGACTGGTCCACCAATTTAAGGTAGCGCAGCGAGCTATGGAGAAAGCTATGCTCGGAGTCTCTCTGAAGGATAGGATCCGTAACGAGGTGATCCGACAGAGAACTAAAGTTACCGATGTAGCCCAAAGGATTAGCAAGCTGAAATGGCAGTGGGCCGGTCACATTTGTCGAAGAACCGATGACCGCTGGGGTAGACGTGTTCTGGAGTGGAGACCGCGTCTAGGCAAACGTAGTGTAGGGCGCCCTCCAGCTAGGTGGAGTGACGACATACGTAAAGTGGCTGGTAGTGGTTGGATGCGTAGAGCTGAAGACCGAGCTCAGTGGCGTGCCATTGGAGAGGCTTATGTCCAGCAGTGGACGAAAACAAGGCTGATGATGATGTTATAAGTTCCTTGGGGGGGTGAGCCTATTGCCATATACCAAAAAGCCCAGTAACATTTTGCCCGACGAATCGAACTCGAGATCCCTTACTTGTCGCACTTGCGACCACTCGGCCAAGAAGGCACATCAACAGCCTATAAATGCCCACTGCTGAGCAAAGCCTCTTCTCACACGGAGAAGGTTTGAGCATTAATCACCACGCTTGCTCAATGCGGGTTGGCGATTACAAACTTATAATTAGAAATTATAAGCCCAGGTTTCCTCACGATGTTTTCCTTCACCGATTGTCAGTGGTGTCTGAATAATCTTAGAAAGTACATATAACTCGGAAAAAGTCAAATTGGTACTTGGTGTTGGTGAGTTTCGAACCCGCACCCTCAAGAAGGCAATCAATGTAAAAAACAGATGTGTTAATATTATGTACCTGTCTTTCATATTTTACGAAACTACTATTTTCACGTTACATTAAAACTAATATAGAATGTCATCCCGGATAACAATATTCCCGGTAATCCATACTCAGGCTGCATTCATCCCTTTAATAAAAACTTAATACATGAAACAACAGACGCCATTTCCCACCGGTCCTACAAATTAAATCTAATAAAAAAACATCCATCTCATTTTATGACGGTTGTAAAACTGAAATCCGCGCCGTTGGAACTAAAAAGATGTAAAATGGCGGTCCGAATCAGCTGATATCCGGATTAGGATACGATGTCGGTGGCATCTGATGGAGAGGCACATTTCCACAGATAATATAATATTATGCAGACATTGACTTTTTTTAATAAGTTTTTTTCTTCTGTATTTTTTTTCTTTTATGTGTGTTTCTTTAATTCTGGTATTGATAATTTTAGTCATCAATTGGGTTAATTCTGGGTTTTACCATTTTCAAACAGGAAAAGCTTTATTTCTTCATCGATCATTAACTGTTTTATGATTCAGCGTCTGATAACTGCGTCACACAATAATCGGTACTGTTTTCACCTTGTGTTCTTCATTTATTTCATTCATCTAAAGCACTCATTTTGGGTTAACCTCTTACTTTTTTATTTATTACATTGTGTAAAAAAGTTAGAAGTAATATATTTTTATAATAGTGCATTGGACACTAACAAAAATTCAAGAGATGAAAGAGATGGGCTTAAGCGATTCGGTGTCGGTACTAGAGCCGATCTTGCCTTGTAACTCATTGGAATCCTGCAGCTACTCTTACCTGATATACCTCTATATTTGATACTAGCTACTTCCGAGCGGTTTCACACGCTCTGCTCAGATCCTATTGGTCGTAGCGTGATGTTTATGCCTATAGCTATCCTCGAAAAATTCACTATCCAACACAAAAATAATTATTCAAATCAGACTTGTAGATACGGAGATTAGTGCGTTCAAACAAACAAAAAAACAAACTTCTGCTTTATATAATAGTATAAGATATTAGGATTAATTCGTTTTTCTACCCTTTTATTTAGTCAAGATTCCAAATTAGGCTTTTAAGTTTCATATTCGGAGTTAGACGAACAGACAAAAGAAACTATTTTTATATAGTCTAAATTAAGTTGTAATATGAGAAGAATGAGTTGATGAATCGTTGTCATTGGTCCAGCCTTTTTAGTGTTTTCGAGTGACAGATTAAAAGGATAATAATAGGTTAGAGTGTTTGATTTAGATTTGGTTTGTATTTTAGTGTTCAGAAGGTGTAAAATGCATTGAACAAGAAACACACAATTTTCTACCTAGAATTATATGAAAAGAATATCGAAATATTTTTTGTATTTATAAGTGATTATATAGATGAGGTACATATAAATATATTACACTAGTTTATGCTAGTGGCTTTGCCCGCGTTCTCGTGGGATAATAAGCCTACGGGAAAAAGCCTATGTGATATTCTAGACTTTAATAAAATTGTATGTGTGTTCACATGTACCAAATTTCATCTTTATCCCTTCAGTCTTTTTGGTGTGAAGGAGTAACAAACAAACAAACACACACACACACACACACACACACACACACACACACACACACACACACACACACATATCCTCACAAACTTGAGTTTATAATATTTGTAGAATTACAATTATATAATTAGATTAAAAAGTCGATTAACTTCTTCACTTCATCATGATTATTTCAGTCTCGTCCACTGTCCACGCTGAACATCAACAAAAGATCCTCAACGACTTTAGATTGTCCAGTTAGAAGTCGCATCCAGGGCTCTCTGCAACCTATATCAGATTACACAGTCCACCTCGTCCCTTACTTAACGTAAAGTTAATTACAAATCTGGGCCGTTTGCCAAATTCGCCAATTGAAAAATATTTATCAGCTAACGTTGCATAACGTAATTTTCATTTTATCTTAGGGGTTTTCCTATTATATTATTATACATCTATTTAACAACTGCTTGCGGGAATAACCGTGATATTTATACTTTTAGTACAATTCATCATCATCATCATCATCAACAGCCTATAAATGCCCACTGCTGAGCAAAGCCTCTTCTCACACGGAGAAGGTTAGAGCGTTAATCACCACGCTTGCTCAATGCGGGTTGGCGATTTCAAACTTACCTCTATAATTAGAAATTATAAGTCCAGGTTTCCTCACGATGTTTTTCCTTCACCGTTTGTCAGTGGTGTCTAAATAATCTTAGAAAGTACATATAACTCGGAAAAAGTCACATTGGTACTTGCCGTTGGTAGGTTTCGAACCCGCACCCTCATGCATGAGAAGCGAGCGTCTTAAACCTCCAGGCCACCACGACACTCAATACAAGTACAATTCAATGATTGCGAAACTTTTTTTAAGGTTGATTGATCACAATAAAATAACACGTTTCCTTCTCTGAAGGAGTGAGTTAAACATGGGAGTGGGAGAGCCATGCTCCGGCACGAATGGGCCGTCTTGACCGGAGTGATACCACGGCCGAGCAGAACACAGACGTGAAATAACACTTGCTTTGTGTTTCGTCGTGTAAGTGAGTTTACCGGAGACACTATTACCCCCCTACCCAATCTCCTCAATCCTCGAATCCCCAACAATCCTCAAATTCTTAATCCTCAAAATGCCGTTCACGTATTTGTAACACTTCCAGTGTTTAGGGTGTCCTGTCCTGTTCTGTAACCTAAGCAAAGAAAATAGCCTTATGTCTAGTAAATGTTGTATATCGTTCAATTAAACTAGGCATAGGCCTGCCAACGAGTACCATTACAAATAAAATTAGGAACTGAATCACAATACTTACTAACTTCGTGCTCGACTTAATATGCTTACCACTCGACCAATGATAAGTCAGTCTCAGACAAGCAGGATATTAATGAACAAACTTTACTCTATTATATTCACTGAATAAAGAGGTCATTTGATTTTTTATTATTTTTATACGACGAACTGAATTGAAAGCATTTCATGAAACTTCGTAACATGGCTGAAGTAACTGGCACGTTTACTAATTAGCGCTTTTCAGGCACAGTGGACCGTGTACGAGCGCGGGACTTTATTCATATGGGCCAGTTGAGGTTTTCATGAAGTTTTTTTCAGGAGTATGTAGATATTGAGTAATGGCGACCAATTATGGTTGGCGACTAATTACGGTTGGCGATCGTTTATGGTTGGCAACCATTAATGGTTTTACTGTTGATTTATTATAGTTATATTGTCTTATACATGTTTTCCTTACCTTACTTCTACGATGAACATATGTTACCAAATATCTATAATATTATTGTACTCATACACGTGCCGATGTATTTATAATTTACCTCAAAACATGAGTTTCGTACCACTTATTTATTAATCGATACAAATATATTCAATAGTAAGGAGACAGGTGATATTCCAGTATTGATACATAACTTATTCTGAATGGTTATAGGTTTGTTGGCATATTTTCCTCAAGTTTTACTCACAAAAAGTGTTACATTATTTAACAATATTCAGCCATAATAAAAACACTTGTTTATGTTACTTTTTGCTGGTAATTTTACCCTTGAATTTCTGACGTAGGGCTTATGAAATTAACATTTTAATCACTCGTATTTTCCGACATTTAATTACAAGTAAATTGGAGCGGATTTTTACTTTTTGTGGGTTGATTTCTTAATTTCCGAATTAAGCACATTTTTTTCTGTTTTGTTTAGGTCGAGAGTATTCTCAACCTTAGCATGAATCTTCAAAAATACAATAATATTGTTTTGTATAAAGTTTCATCTTCATACAATTTTGACCAAATAAAGTCAATCATCTTAGAGACTTCAACATTACACCTCATCCATTTACACGGCTCCTTGAAAACACAATCTTCAATCCATAACTTCCTTATCGGATGGAAAGCGCCAAATTATAAATTCCTCACAACGGCTGCCACGAACAGAACCAAACCCTATTCTATTGAATTGGAAAGCTGTCATTCCCGACGCGGACTGAAACACTCCAGTTCAATTGTTCCACGGTTTTTCTCAATGTTAGCTTCTTGAAGGCGTATTTCTCCATTTTCGCATGTAAAACAAAAATTTCCCGCATTTTCGTTTGGGTTCGCACCGAGTTGCTGGCGGTGACAGGATTTTGCTAGGGTGACTGTGCCTCTAGTATTCTTAGGACTTTATTGTGATGTTACAAAAACAAATGTGTTAATTTTTAGTAACGACATTTACGAGTGAAATAAACATATTTGATATCTGACACACTCGTGTTGCGTTAACTACTAAAAACACCTCCAATTTTTATTGAACGCACGTGGACGATTATTGCAATGAAAAGAATTTAGAACTTGTAAATGACTTTAAATTACGATCAGTAAATTTAAATCTTTATAGCCATAGGCAATCAAGGCGCAAAAACAACGTTTTCGCCATTAAACGTCACAATAAACAAAGCTAAAAGTTAAAAAATACAAGAGTTTAACTATGTAATCCATTACGCACGCGATTAGAGAAACAACATAATTGTTAAAATGTTTTACAAGAAACACAACAAACTGATTCGAAATGCTACTATTAGGCTCGAAGCCAAGAATTTTCACTAGGCAGTCTGAACAATTCATTTTCTTCTCGTATTGTTTTATGAGTTATTAATAATGGTGAAACGACTCTATAATTATGGGTCGTTCCGTTAAAAGCTTAATGAATTTGCGAGATTTCTGTTTTTATTGCTCAAATTAAGTGTTATCCCACTTCCTTGAGAATAAAAGAAACGTGGCGTGTCTAAGATGTTGTTTTTCGTGCTTTCGAAGGCAAATGATGGACATAAATTTTGTTGGTGATAGCTTGAAAATTGGGTTCTATTTTTACTGTGGTAAATTGTTACTGTTTTAGAGCTTTATTTATAGTTCGTGTTAAAATTATTGGGATACCGTGAATAAATCAACGAATACATAAAGCTAATTACCAACATGCTTATGTATGTGGCTGATTGATATTGTTTATGTGGTTGAGGTATGATAAAACGATCTTTATTTTTAGATATTTTAAAATTTTTCATTAAATCGCAGACAATTTCTTTGAAATAACGTTGTCTTGTAGACTTATCCGGAATACTCAACAAATGTGGTGATCCTAGAATCGCCTGCGAATAGTTTCGCGTCTGTCAGCCGCGTTTGAAGGGGGATTTATTATTTTTATTATTGTTTCGCACAACGACTCAGGCTGCCTTATTTCTCTCCTTAAGTTATGACCGGCAAAAATAGAGAGAATTACCCGACGTACGGCGTTATTAAACCTTTTTACTTCATCCTTGGCTTTTGTTGTTCCTGTAGTGGCGGAATTTATAAAGAAAGGTGATAAAGCTCGGGATTTGACGCAATCGTGTTTATTTGGGCGAAGATTGCCGACTTGGGGTCGCATTTTGGCAAATTTTGGGAATGGTGAAGTGGTTTATTCGTTTATATGCGACGGTAAAGCGATTGTGTTGATCATTGAAATTGGCTGGTTCTTTTGACTTTATTTTATTTGGATACGGTGTTGTAAAGTAACCGGGTTTTTATTTAGGTTGATTTGTAAATGAAATGTAAGTGAAATTTAAACGCAAAGTGTTCAGTTTAATTAAGTCAACGTACGCAAATAAATAAATAAATAAATAAAAATTTTATTCATAATTCAAAAATGCAAAATACAAAATATGTTTCAAGTAAGTAAAATTGATCTCATAAAGTTAGATGCCTGCACTAGGACAATCCTGTATCGCAGGCAAAAGGAGCTCTATACATTACTTTTGTAGGAAGACATCTTATTTCTAAAAACGTAACTACATACTCTATCATTATGCAACAGTAAACAATATTATTATTTTAATAAACATACATACATACAAAATAAAACCTCATACTCTATATTCTCATAAGAGATAGGCAGAGGTGCATTTTTAATTATTTGTTATACATAAAATATTCGGTAAGCCAAATTATTCGGTATTTCATCCATTTTCAAATTACTATGATTGGATTATGTTTTCATTGTAAAATACTAAGTTACAGTATCAGCAAAAGTAATTTAGTAGGTCACTGTTGCATTAATTCAATAGTAAGTTATAAATACGTCTGTTCGCATCGAACGACAATCGAGGACTTTAAATGATGATATCTTTGAAAAAACTTATTCATAATAATTAGTTTTGAACTGGAAAAGATTACAGACGTAACAGCCAGTTACCGTGACTCCGTAGTCGAACTCTTAACCCTCTCCGAACAAGTTGCTGGCCCAACTCGGCAGCGACTTTATTAAAATTCAAAGTAACTCCAAACTTATTATTAACCTTTGTAATTTTAAAGTCTTTTTCAAACTCCTTTTATCACGATATTGTAATATTTCTAGTTGTACCGTGTTTGGTTTTCGAAATATTTTTCTTTAGCATTTTTAGTTTGTGGTAATGCGTAACTTTAAGGTGCATAGGGGCGTAATAGGTTAATTTGCACCATGTACGAATAAATGCTTTGATATCAACATTGACTGCATGGTTGGCGCGGTGGTTGGGCAACTGACTGCCGCGCAACGTGTCGCGGGTTCGATTCCCGCACGGAACAACTCTTTGTGTGATCCACAGATTGTTGTTCCGGGTCTGGGTATAATGTGTATGTGAACCTGTATGTTTGTAAACGCACCCACGACACAGGAGAAAATCTTAGTGTGGGGAAAAGTTTAAAAAAAATACACTGATCACAAAAAGCAACCTATTGGTATTTAGTAACTAAATGGTTTAACCAAGTACTATGCATTTAGTGAATTTATTATTATTTGTATAAATATTTAAGCACAAACAACATAGCATCCCATAAACACAAAGCTATTATCTTTTAAATAGTCTTCATCACAAAAAATTCAGCAAATTAACTTTTCTAGAAGATTTTAAAAATCTTCCTCTTTAACACGTTAAACGCCATGGCAGTCACCGGTGACCGACATTAGCGGAGGATTTGCCTTCAACAGTTTTTTATTGGCAGCCAATGCCTTAAATATAGCATTTGTCTCATATTTTATGAAAATTTCATCGTTAAATTGCAAATAGTGGGTAAGCTGCCGTTGGACAGAAATCAAGTGGCTTAGCGCATACTTGTACCTGTCGAAGCAGACGAGACTGGGAAAAAACGTGACTACCCTTATATTCTTTGTGAGGCTCGGGTTCTGTATAGCGTTGCTATCTAGTAAGTAATTTTAGTCATTGCGTTCATATTAGTGTTAGGTATAACTGTAGACATTCGAATTGAAAGGTGTAAAATGATTTTACGCAAAAACAATATTAATCACATGTTTTTTAGCTCACATACTTCTCTTAGTCATTTCCTTAAAGATAAGTGTGTTATTTTATTAAACTATTGTTATTGGAAATCTCACAAATGATTTTCCCAGTCCCGAATTCCTGAACCGCGCTCAGCAGTTAAGCTTACAACCGAGGGACATTTGAAGTTTGGATCCGAGATAGTGTATTCCAAGCCGGTTTCAATTTTATTATTTAAAATTCACGAGACAGAAATCAGAAGCAGCCTTCATCAAATTAAATTCTGACTTACGGGTCCCTAAAAAATGGTCCGGTACATAATTGAAAATGCCTAAAATAACCGGCGTGCGCCGAGATACCTCTACAGTAGCAAAACGTTAACAATTTAGATAATTTTCTTTTAACAATATTGTCGTTGTGACAAAGGTTTCCATATTAGATTCCTTCTCAGAAACATTCGAGGTTATATCGATCAGATTTTCATCGATTTAAGTGAAGGTTGTGGCTTATGAATTTATTGTCAATTATAACGATTTGCATGTCAGTCCCTGACGAGTAAGGCAAATGTGAAATGGATCGACCTACAGCAGTTTTATTATAATAATATGTTAAGCGTCATTAAAGCTTTTTAAAATATAGAGTTTTTAACAACCGACTTCCCAAAAGAGAGGAGGAGCTTCTTGGTTTTCAGTTTTTAATTATTAAGTTGTTTTTTTAAACGTAGTTTTTTTATTTACTGTGAACTCGAACTATCAGATTGTCTAAGTATGTTTATATTATTTATTATTTAAACTGTCAAACACCAAGCGGTCACCGGTGACCGCAACCTATTGTTCTATAATTGTGTCTACAAAACCGGTACTCGACGAGTTAAATGTATTAATGGTTTTCCCATAAGTTTCGTATTTACCAAATCTCTAAAATAGTAACGTATAAAACATACTGCACGGAACAGCAAACTAAGCAAGCTGAGCTGGCCAAGCTCACGCTTAGTAAGCTGAGCAGATCCACTTCGAATCAAATAGCTCAAAGACACTCAAATAGAAATAGCATTGCAAATACATATATTCGAGCCACGAAACAAGCGATCGTTCAGGGGACCATTCGTCGCGTAATTTTACTTTATGACGTCATTTCGCGTAATCCCGCTGCGAATTTTACGCGTCGTTTGCGCGAATCAGTCTCGAGTTCGTGTATTATAACGTAATGTTACGTGGGATTAATAATTTTGTGGTTTTGCTGGTGATAAGTGGTGATTGCGTTTTATGTTCGTTTATTTATTTGTGTTATTGACTGTTGATCGGTTATTGGGTAAAATACTACTTGGTTTTATGTCTGCTGTAAGAAATATCCCTTAAGATCTTCAGTTGACTATCATCAGCTAAATTATTCATAATATTTTTCCTCCCACCTTTCCCTGTATCCGACAGTGTACACGACGATCTAAATATGAGAAGATGTTAAACAGTATGACAGCACAATAAACTCTCAGTGTAAACAGATTACAATAGTGGTATACATACATACTCTCGCTGTCCTTCACAGTGGTTCAATGTACGATACTGAGTCGCTACCGTGAGGCACAAGGTGGGAGAGGTAGCGGGTGATAGAGAAATTGATAAGCTAGTTGCAAATGTTGCAATTGAAGGAACGAACTAAATCATAAATGGTTTTCGTATGAACTGCAGTCATTTTAAGTTCAGCTAGATTTCGAATTGTTAAAAAAACTTCACGATTTCCGAATATTCTACGAATTTACTGTAGTTATAGCTTTTGGCGCGGCGAGTTTTAATAAACTGGAAGGAACGGTAGTAAGATGTATAGTAAAATTTTCAGTCACCGCGCACTGGGACTATAACTACCATGCATTGGACGAAACACATACCTACTACTTACAGTCATACTAAAATCAATACCTTACGTTTGTAAGAAAAATCTTCTTCTTTACAACGATCATTTTTCTCTCAATCGTAATCGCTTATACCTTGCAACAAACGCGTAGATAGTTGCAGCGATACGAGTTATCTGGATCGGCTGCCAAGGTGCGCACTACTAGACAACCTGACGACGCACGATAACACTGTTTTTATTTCGGGAACCAAACATTGACATGGCGTTCCGACGTGACTTGTGGATACTGGGACTATTGCGCATGCGTGGCCTAATTAGAGATGAAACGATCTGATTGTCTGCGCATGACATGCTTAGACTAAACTTGTGGTCGGATTATCATCATCCTTATTTCATTTTCGACCACTGTAGGACGTAGTTTTCTTCAACACGCATTTTAGGTAAGCTTAATTTTTAACTCTTTGCATTCAACCAAGTTTTTTTATGGCATAACACAGAAAACCGACGTGAAACAACGCTTGCGTTGTGTTTCGTCGTGTGAGTGAGGTTACCGGAGGCCCAATTACTCTCCCCTTCCCCAATATCCCCAATTCCTGAATCCCCAACAATCCTTAAACTCCTAATATCCAAAAGGCCGGTAACGCGCTTGTAAAGCCTCTGGTGTTATAGGTGTCCAATGTGTTCATGGGCGACGCCGATTGCTTACCATCAGGTGATCCGTCTGCTCATTGACCGGCTTATGCCATAAAAAAACCAAGTTAGAGATAATTGCATGTAGCTTGAAGACACTAGAATTGAATTTTGTCGAATGATTTTACAAAATGTTTATAGCTACTTCTGTTTTCTGCTTACTCAACAGAACTATTATCGAATGGTAAAATAATAAGGCCATTGTGCATAATCATCACATTAACTACGTAAATTTCAATCTTGTTAATCCAAAAACCAAATTGATAATCTAGATTAGAAATGAAGGCTATCATTATAATTATCGTATATCATTGTAATCATGTAAGTCGTAATGTGGTATCTTACAATACATACTTTCCACATATAGCAGAAAAATTGGCAGATTTCAAACGAACAGTAAATATTCGGAGCCTTTATATTTCAAAATATTAAACTATAAAGTACATACATATTATATACATATTTTAGTGCTTATTTAGTATACCATTAGGAATGGTGCATAATGCACTGAATCTCCTGGAATTAGATTCAATAGACATAAATAAAATTAATATAACTATTACTTAATGAAAATATATACAAATTAAAATATAAATAACTATGAACTACAACATTTACACCTTAAAAATTATTAGATAGTAACATTTCATGATTGCATCTTCTCCAGTATGCTATCAATAATTTATTTATTATCTACCATCTTTGATATAACAATACAAGATTGTTGAATAAACTGATCTTAAGGAATTCTACCTAGATTATTTTGTTCTAGAACTTCTAGTACCATGCAATGCCTGTAAACTGATTCTTTGAGGAAGTTGTATAAAATAATATTAGGTATTCTTATTGAGGATTTTTAGTAGATTGTGTTGCATTTTTTATATTTAACTATATTAACCCTACGACTGCGATTTTCTAAAATAATGTTGTCTATATTACGCTTTAGTACATTAGGTACCTGCCAATAAAAGTAAGTCCCGTTAAAATCAGTCCAACCAATCCAGAGTACAAACAGACAGACAGACAAAAATTGTAAAAAGTGTTGTAATCTTAACAAAGAAAACTCGTAAAATGTGATTTCCAACTGGGCTTAAGGGAAACAAATTGAAAAAACTATGCAGAGCTGTGTGACGGCCGCCTCTCGCTTGTTTGAACGTCGCGGGTCACGTGCGTCTCGCACATGCGTGTTGACCTGACTTTTTTCTAGAAGATTCGCACGTTGGTCAGTGCGGAAGGTGCGACGAGTGCGCAAGCGCGAGCGAAGCCTAGCTCGGCTATGTTCGGCTCGCCGTGCGCGTTACACCCTCCCCCTCTAACCCATGCGGAGCGCCCCCGCTGCTGGGTTAGCCTTACGGGGCCTTCCCCTCTTACGTTTCTCCTGAAGAGGGGCTTGTACGGATTAACAAGGATGCATGGTATTTTCCTAACAAAACCCCATCACTGATGCGTTCGAGCGCATAAGTCGTAAGTCCCACAATCTTCTTGATGCGGTACGGACCATCTCGCCGGGAAATGAACTTCGGCGTCTGTCCTCTACCTGTATCATTGGGTCCTTAGGTTTTCAATAACACCATATCACCTACCTTATAATCCGATTCGGGGCGGCGCCTTTCATCTGCATACTTCTTCTGAGACACCTGGGCTTTTTCGTGCACATCTCGAGCGTCGAGCAACACGACTGACAGCTTCCTTAGGTAAGGAGTTATCGACGCGACTATGTTCTCTTGTTCGACAATAGCGCGCATGTCTGATAAAACATCAGCAGGCGCACGTATCTCACGTCCGAAACTCAGGTATGCAGGTGTCTGACCAGTACTCGCAGTAACTGCAAAGTTCATTGCAAAACGAATTGCTGGGAGGTGAGTATCCCACGTATCATGTTCTTTACCTACCAGGATTGCGAGCTGTGGTTTGAGATCGCGATTCTTGCGCTCCGCAGGATTCGACTCCGGGTGATAGTACGACGTCAGTGACTGCTTAATGCCCATTACATGGCAAGTCTGCTGCATGACCTCACTTACAAATTGTACCTACACCGTTGTCGCTAATAAGCCTTCTGGGAACTCCATAGCGTAAATATACCTCGTTCACCAGTGTTTTGGCACATTCTTCAGCCGTTGCAGCTGGAAGAGCAAACAACTCCACCCATTTGGTGCAGGTGTCTTCCAATATCAGGATCCATCTGTTGCCGCTCGGCGTTTCGGGTAAAGGCCCGAATGTACCGCCCAAATCTACCGCCAGGACTTCGAATCGGCGAGAAGTAGCTGGTACCTGAAGCAAGCCGGCAGGTTTCCGCGTGTCCACCTTGTAACGTTGGCACGCCACGCAGTTCTTTATACCTCTATATTGGGAAACATCGTTCCTCATGCCAGCCCAATAATATTTACCTGAGAGTCGCTGCAATGTCCTCTCCATGCCAAAGTGACCAGCTGTGGGAGCATCGTGATATTCGGCTAGTATATCCCTACGTTCATGCTCCGGTACTACTAAGCTTGCGTCGTCATTTTCTTCATTTTCAGGCCCATAGTGATATAATATTCCGTCGACAACGACGTATCCTTTATCGACCCATACTCTCCCCCTAAATGGATCGTTAGACTCTTCAGATAGTATAAGCAGGTCGTCTAAATAAGCTAAAATAGTGACACCTGGCAAGTTGGACTTGAAACGATCAATCAACCTTTGAAAAGTAGCTCCAGAATTACGAAGTCCCATAGGCATGCGTTTAAATCTAAACGTCCCTAAAGGTGTCGTGAAAGAAGTAAGGTCTCTGTGTGCTGGATCCATGCTTACCTGAAAGTAGCCTGATCGAAGGTCTAAAGTCGTCATGTACTTGGATGTCTTGGCAGCGTGAAGGATGTCCTCGATTCTGGATAGTGGGTAGCGGTCAGGCTCTGTGACCGCGTTGAGCTTACGATAGTCAATACAAAGCCTGTAGCTCCCGTCTTTCTTTGCTGACCAGAACGACGTTCGAAGCCCACGGAGACTCACACTCCTCGATCACATCAGCGCTGAGTAGCTTTTGGAGTTCCTTCTCAAACGCTCTCTTCTTCAACGGTGACAGCCTGTAAGGAGGTGAAGCAATAGGCTCCTGGTCCTCACTTACCTTGATCTTATGCATGGCGAAATCTGTCGGTGGTCCCTCGGCAGCAAACTGGGCCGATCTCTTCTTCAAAAAGGCGTTGAGTATGCCCCTATGCTCTGGTGATAACCCATTACCTTCGTCATCACGCAGGGATACATCAGAGATGTCGGCTTGCATCAGTTCGGCGTTATTTAAAATGACAGTTCGCACAAATGGGAATATCTCCCCTGGGTTGTCAGAAAAATACCATGATTCCTGGGCTAGGACCAGCCTTACTAATAAAATCGCGACCTAATAAGGTTACAGTTTTTTCCTCAGGTAACACTAGGAAATCAGTATCTATCTGCCTACCTTCTAACAACACGGGAACTGTCGCGATGAGTACACGTTTCAGTTTTCGAGAACCGTCCGCAAGCCCAATGGGTGCGTTCTGACTCGCAAAACTGTATTCCTTCCGAAACTAGAATATTATATGTATAATAAGGTACCCGCAATAGTGCAACTAGCCCCTGTGTCCAAGATAGCCGCGCCTTCCCTATTCGCGATGTTAATGTACACGGTTGGATGTGATGATGACAGTACGTGCGGAGCGTCTGTGCCGTGTGTGGCCTCATCGTCAGTCACTGTGTTAAAATCGCACGTTCGCGGAGGTACACTTTTCCCGACGCAGCGGTCGCACTTCGACCTCACTACGCCCACTTGACCGCATCCATAACAACGAATGACAGGGCTACTATTATTATTTTTTAAGGAGTCGGTGTTTGCGGCTAATTTATTTTTAAGATTCCTACACTCGTCAACCGTATGACCGTAGAACTTACAAAACGTGCAACGAACGAGTTTAACCCTTTTCGCGTTCTCGTTCGAATTACCCGTGGTAGTGATGATTTCGCTCTTATCACTCTTATCGCAATCGCGCGAAGCCTGCGGGTGGGAATCATTTGTTGTTTCGGGAACGTTAAGTTTTGCAGTATAACTAGAATTTTCGGTACTCAACGATAATTCGGAGATCGCGTCTTCGATGGCTCTCGCCTTCTCTATAAAACCGTATATGTCAACAATGTCGTCACATTGTAAACGTTTACGTACACGACGGTGTAACAACCCGTAAATTATATCTATTTGCATGGGTGTTGGCACTACGTACGGTAACTTTACTAATAGAGATCTAATTCTACACACATATACTTCAGCACGTTCGTGTTTATGTTCTTGGCTGAAAACTTGACGTAGAGTTTTATACGCCGGCTTCGGCGTAGCATACATGGCGCGAAGTCGTAGCACGGCGTCCTTCCACGTAGTGACGGTGTTGCGGGCGCCGTGCCATCACACGGCGGCGTCGCCCTCCAACAGCATCGGGAGCTCCCGCAGCGCGTGATCATCGCTCACGTCCGCGCACTCCTTAAACACTTGGACAGCATCGATGAATGCTTCCAGCACCTCTGGTTCACGGGAAGTTCCGTTGAACCGCGCGGTACATTTGGCGAAGTTCCCAGACGATCCTGTAGTGATGGCGTTCAGCGTCGGTGTTGATGCCGGCAGCGGCGATTGCCATGGGCCGCAGGCCGCTGGTAACGCCCTCAGTGTCTCCACCAGGCATCTGTTGGTCTCAGCTTGCATCTTGACGAATGATTCCATCATTTTCGCTAACAACATCTCGGTGTCCGTTGTTCTAGCGTTGTCGCCGGTACGTTCAGACGCGGTGACAGGTTCGGGGGCCCGTACAGGGCTCTGCTCCGTAGCCTCGTCATAATCTTCGCGGTCGCTGACGTCGCTCGGCTGGTTGTTCGCGTCGAGTGCGGCTTTAGCAGCGCGCATAGCTCGTGTGTTTGGCATAGTATATTCGTGATTCGGGCCACTAGTTGGAGCGCCACTGTAATCTTAAGAAAGAAAACTCGTAAAATGTTGTTTCCAACTGGGATTAAAGGAAACAAATTGAAAAAACTATGCAGAGCTGTGTGACGGCCGCCTCTCGCTTGTTTGAACGACGCGGGTCACGTGCGTCTCGCACATGCGTGTTGACCTGACTTTTTTCTAGAAGATTCGCACGTTGGTCGTGCGGAAGATGCGACGAGTGCGCAAGCGCGAGCGAAGCCTAGCTCGGCTATGTTCGGCTCGCCGTGCGCGTTACAGTGTTATATTAGGAAATGTAGCATACATAAATATAGAGGTATAGTGAAAAGCGGCTATTTCAATATTACAAATAGACACTCCAATTTGATCTGTATAGATTTGTTCTCTAGACTAGAATAATCATGGATTACAGAGGTTACAGAGATAGTTTTTGTTTATGTCTTGAAACATAATTATTTTATGACCGCATCACTTGGTTTATTTTTTAACCCATATTTTCCCAAGGTATAAAATATTGAAATAAATGTGCGACCGTTGCATTTATTAAAAAAAGTAGCTCTAATATGAAACTAAAATGGGCATTAAATTTGTAAGACTTTTATTGAAGCTGAAATTCAGGACTGCGCCTTAAATGGGCCACTGGGAAAATATGCCTATGGATTATGAATAGAGAAATAAAATACATTATATTACTTTGAGTTGCTTTATTTGAGCTATTAAAGGTAATTAAAATTAATATTTAAAACCAAACAATTTTTTTTTTTAACAACGTTGCCCCACTCTAGGATTTTCTCCTGTATCGTGGGTGCGTTTACAAACATACACACAATGACACCCAGACCCGAAACAACAATTTGTGTATCACACAAAGTGTTGTCCCGTGCGGGAATCGAACCCGCGACACGTTGCACGGCAGCGGATTGCCCAGCCACCGCACCAACCGTGCAGTCTTATTATATATCGTGCAGTATAATAGATATGAAAACCACAATTTATTAATAATAAAGATCTATTTTATAGTGTGGAAAGATTGAGAGTAATGTTGATGCAAACCTACACCACATTTACTGCACCGAAACTTTGTGTGCATTCACGGCACCGAATTTGAGTTGAAGACAGCTTTAGTCAGATTACATATTTTTTTATTTCTGACAGCGGAACAATTCACTCTTAGTAAAATCTTAATCAATCTAATTTCATTACAAAACAATGTTCCCAACCTAGTTCAGAAAAAGGTCCATAGAAAGGTCCCTTTTGTCACCCAAACTATTCGTATTAGTTCCCTCAATTTCAATTTATAAGCTCATCTGTGCAAATTAAATAATTCAACGGTGTTTTGGAATCCGGGTCAGTTAATTGACAAAGTGACCACGTTGAGGGCCCGACGAAGGGACGTACAATTACTTGACAATAGATTCGTAGGACACCTGCTTCGATAAATAAATTGAATTGCTGTATGTAGAATTAGTTAAGAGAGATTGGTACATATCGGGATGTGGGTTTGTATGTGTGTGTGTGTGTGTGTGTGATAATTGAAAGTGTGTATGGGTTTAAGATCCTTATTTCTTTTATCAGATGTGAGAACTGTACATAAATAATTTATGTTGGATAGTCATACGTCACAATTATTAGTATTCTACCATCTTACTTACTTACATAATATCACGCCTTTTATCCCCGAAGGGGTAGGGCAGAGGTGCACATTACAGCATAATTACACTGTACAATGTAACACCCACTTTTCACTATTTATGTTATGATTCCCATGTAATAGGGGGTGAACCTATTGCCATATACCGGACACAATTCCAATTCTACCATCTAAAAATATATCTAAGGGTTGTGTTAGTAGTACGTGCTTTTGGTGGCTTATAACTGAAGTGAATTACCTATGGCAGAAATATCATACCGACAACTATTGTCAAATTACGATTCTACCATAATTTTAGACATCAGACCACCATAGATGGGGCTCAGTAGACCGTGGGTTGTCAGGGCTCCGGCTCGAAGTGCAGGAGTAGGAACGGGGTTGTTTTTAGTCAGTAAGAGTCTGATACTCCCTTCCTTCCCACACCCAGGCGGGAGGATACATTGGACGATCCCTCCCCCCCTCAAAAAAACAAAAAAATTTAGGTAATATAGAAAATTTATTCTCGACTGATAGAAATCGTCGATATTTCGTTTTCCACTAACCCACTTTTCACCAGGTACAGAATTCCATGTAGTAGTGTGTGAGCCTAATTGCATTGGTCTTTAAACATTATGAACTGATCATGATTCTATTGAAATAATATATTTGGGCAAACAACTTTAGTCAGTTTTGTTTTAGTAATATGGTCTTGAATTTGATCTACATCGTCATAAAATATTATGCTCCGACTTGTTAGGAGTTTTTAGTTGAGTTTGGGAACTTCAGTTCTAATCAATTTTTATGAGACATTCTTGTATCTCGAGGTAAATATACAAAGATTATTGAACATTACGTCTAATGATGTTTACATTTTTGTTGGCGTCGCATCGTAACAAATTATTAGGTTTTTAACTAAACTTTTCAGAATGATAAAAAAGGTTATTATGCTTTTTATGTCCTACAGCTTAAAGCAGTCACGAAACGATACCTCATAGATTAATGGTGACTTAACCCCACGACTACACCTTTTTACTCTAGGTATACTTATATTAAAATAAAAATTGAGGATTATCTGACATAAAATGAATTCCCACTTCATAAAAAGTAAAAAATACAAGTTGATAGTAACTCATAAATAGTAGACCTAAAACAATTGACTACAAAGTGACCATGGCGGAGTGTATCGCCACAATATTTGTATAGTTTCGTCTTAATCCCGGGGTCTGACGCGAACGATAAATATTTATTGCCACTAAACGTGAAAAGGTGCAAGCTGGAGGCGGTCGCGAGTTATGAAATTTCTTGAGATTGTGTCCTAAGAAATAATTTGTTGTAGTGTTTTTAATAATACACAAAATTGCAGAAATTATTTTGTACCTGTAAATCAGTGGTTTTTACGTGGATTGGTGTTTCTTTATCACCCACTTATGTTGGACTGTATTAAAAAAAAATATGACAAAAAACCTACTAATACCTAAGACCGATCTGGTGTAAAGATTTTACATAATACATTTTTAATTAAAAAAATATATCCTCACGACTTTTATTTCCAAAGGGGTATGCAGAGGTGTAGAGTAAATTACGCCACTTAATGGTCACTGTACAGTGTAACATCCACTTTCCACTATTTATATTATGAGTCGTCGCATGTTATAGGGGTGCGCCTATTACTATATAGGTACTGGGCATAATTCCAGACTCCATGTTCCTATAGGGATTTAAAAACATTACCCAGCATTACTTGCACTACCCGGGAATCGAACCCGAGACCGCTTGCCCTACAGTCGCACTTGCGACCATTCGAGCAACGACCACGATTATACTAATCACAAGATAAAATAATAAAGTTCATAGCTTACACCAAACGTGAAGATATAAAATCTATTTGTGCGGTACCCGTTGATTTGTCTGTAGATTGTACAGTAATTGTAAGACCCCTTCCACTGATGTTATCAGCATAATGGAGAACATTTGTTGAGCTTTGCAAGATGCCTGATTGACTAAGTTCTATTAATTGTGCTCCAGAATGGAACCACAATTGTTTGAAGCGCAACGTTTCTTGATAATTGAATGTTTAATTTTAAATGGTGATGCTTTGTAGGCGATTAGACGTCTTTATATTCCAATGGGAATTGATTAAGTGTCTTGATTACGACTGCACGGTTGGTGCGGTGGCTGGGCAACCGGCTGCCGTGCAACGTGTCGCGGGTTCGATTCCCGCACGGAACAACACTTTGTGTGATCCACAAATTGTTTTTTCGGGTCTGGGTGTCATATTGTGTATGTGAACTTGTATGTTTGTAAACGCACCCACGACACAGGAGAAAATCCTAGTGTGGGGCAACGTTTTTCAAAAAAAAAAAATAAAAAATGAGATCCAGTAAAATGAGTTTTCAATTTATCACCTAGTTTCGTTTTATGAACTTCATCATCTTCGTCATCGACAAATCGGATAAGTATTCACTCAGTCACGCTTTTGATACTGACTACTCTATAAAGCACTAGAACAGCTTGAGTACAATTCTATTTCCATCAATTTAAATGTCATTAAGTATGGAAAACATTAAATTGTCCGTTATCCTCGTGTTAATCTCTCCTACTAAACTAAATAGCCCTTTATATGGTGTGGCTTCTACAATAGTTCAATGCAATTGGAATTAAACTCACGACCTTTGCCAGTCATTGCCTTAACCGCTGGGTTATTGTCACTTAAAATTATTAATATCCCATTAGTAGAAATTATTGCTGTAATTTAGACATTAATGTCCATTTTGGTAATAACTTTTATTGTAATACTAACTTCGTATTCAATCTAACTTTATTTGTGACACGAAATGAGAAAATTAGTTCGTCAGTTGTTATGAAAGTTTTTTCTATTTTCTTTTACTTTTAAATATTTAATAGTAAACAGTGGCCAATTAGTCAGAAGTTTAAGTTATACTTGTGCAATTCAATATTAAATTTCCACATCGTTTCAATGTTGCATATCATAATAACAAAACGAAAAATATTAACCAACATTATCTTATCAAAACGATATCAGTCCAATAATCACTGTCAGTCTAGTCTAAGATTAAAGGCTGACATTCATCTGTACTTTTATTTATAAGTTCTGTAAACTTAACTTTGATTGACTTCATTTGTTTGTCCTTTGATTGACTTCATTTGTTTGTCAATCTCATCTTTTTTAAATATAATTTTAGCGATTTCATTACCTCTACCGACTAGTTTTCTCAGTCGCGCCAGCGCTAGCCTGAAAATGAAATGGTAAAAAAATCGTAACTACGATTACTTTCTGAACTTTTCAATGGTAAAAGAATGTGCACAATCGATATTGAATGTAAACAAATAAACAATTAAATTCTTTCATATCATATTAACGGAGATGGATAGTCATATCTCTAATTTTATCTATCTACCTCTATAGCTAAAATAAAAATAAATGTTGTAAAGATTCGTAGTAGGGAATCGTTCTGAACGTTAATTTCCGTTTTATTTTGGGGTTGTCGTCTATCAAAAACATCAAACCGCATGGACTGTCAAACGTTTAAAATAAAATAAAAAATTGGGAAAAGTCAAAACAAGATTGTCTGAATCTATTCTATGAACAAATGTACAAATCTTTTTTAATAATCTTTTCATAGAATAACTGAATACGGATAATCTGAGCGACACGCCACTTCCTTCCAACTCCAACATTCGATTTTCATCTTTATTTTTTAACAGTCCAAGTTTACATTTGAATGGTAAACCTGGATTAAAAACTAACGTGTTCTCAGAAGGATATCCCATACTTCGTTAATGTAGTAATTAATGATATTATAAGATTATGGTTTCTTGTAAATACTTTTATAGTTTTATGTTTCAGTTATTGTATGAAATTATAGACAGATTTTTATTCTGAGGAAATTCTAAATAATTGTATGGTTTTATGTCTTAATAATGTCGACCTTAGATTGTGTTGTTCCTTAAAAAGCCGTATGGTATGAGTTCTGGACCCATAACACTATTTTTATAATAAATATTATTTTTCATTACAAATTGATGTACTTGAAAAGTGTGATGATTTTTGGAAACATGTTTTAATGTCGTCACGTTTTTCTCTTCTGCAACTAAATGCATGCCTTGCTATACCTATGCCTTGTGACATAGTCGTGGGTATTATACTGACTAATTGACGGTATAATGTCAATAAAGATGGCTAGATACAATACCTGTAGTAACTCAGTATATACCGACACTTTAGCTTGCGTTCCGTCTCCCCTTGCTTCGTTTGTTTTTCTTCCCTGGAGTCCATTGTCGCAGGTGGCGATACCCACCCCTACAGGTGGATGGGAATACGGTTAAATATTTAATTTGAACCGGTTTTTCTTTGTAACCCGTTTTTCTTTTTCACTGACATTTTCGATGTTCAAAAGTGAGTTTGTTCCCGTCTCTAGAATATATTCTGGTCGTGTGAAGCTTTAAATGTGGTTGTAGAATTGTGTGCTTTAGGTGATTATTTATTTCAGTTTAGGACCCACAAGTGAAAAGCAATAATTTGTTAAATTACTATTTTTATTGAATTGAACTACCTAACCTCAGATTTATAATATGAACTTAGTTTACTGCAATGATAAATAAAATGAAATTGAAACAAATAAGAAAAAAACATTGTTTTATAAAATAAGTATTTTTGTAAATGAAAACCTGAAAAAACAAGAATTAATTAAGAAAATTAAGGAATATAAGAATTTTCTTACAGTAATAAAATTAAATGAAAGGAAATCACCCTGTAAACAAACATTACTGGAGCGGGCACCGAACCAACGCTGGATGCAATTAGCGGGTACATTGAAATCGCATTATTGGGGCTCGCGTAAAAAGGATCAACCTGTAGATTTTTTGCGCTGAAAAGTATTAAGTAGTGAGTTCAGTCAGAAAGTACTTGAAACTTTACAGTCACTCGATGGTGTCATATCTTTACGGTTTTTTATTCTACAGTTCTTGACAATACCAACTTATATGTAGGATATTGTATGTACTGGTTTGTAACAGTAGAGTTTTTTTTTTAAAAAAAACGTTGCCCCACACTAGGATTTTCTCCTGTGTCGTGGGTGCGTTTACAAACATACACATCACACCCAGACCTGAAACAACAATTTGTGGATCACACAAAGTGTTGTTCCGTGCGGGAATCGAACCCACGACACGTTGCACGGCAGCCGGTTGCCCAGCCACCGCACCAACCGTGCAGTCACGATTCGTCTGCGGTACCTGGATAAAAGGTAGCCCACGTGTGATTCCAGTCATTCCAGATTATAATCTTTCTCTGTATCTTACGTTCACTAGTGTTCACTGATAAAGTAACTGATTTGACTGCCTCGTTGGCCGAGTGGTCGCAAGTGCGACTGCCGGGCAAGGGGTCTCGGGTTCGATTCCCGGGTCGGGCAAAGTATTACTGGGTTTTAAATAAAATCTCAGTAGTAGCACGGAGTCTGGAAATGTGCCTGGTATATGGCAATACGCTCGCCCCCTATTACATGGGATTCATAACATAAATAGTGAAAAGTGGGTGTTACATTGTTCAGTGGCATAATGTGTACCTCTGCCTACCCCTTCGGGGATAAAAGGAGTGATGTTATGTTATGTTATGTTAACTGATTTGCGATTTTTCCATGAATTATGTTACTACACTCATTAAACCTCAGATTAAAAATATACTGGTAGAACTAGTTTAACCTTAATATGTTCACTCTAAGATCTCGTGTTCGGTGGCTTTCGTTGCAAACACAATATACCGACACCAGTCAATACCGTAATGATAAAAAAATATCATTTTCTTTAATATAACTAACCAAAAACTAACCTATTATAAAAATTATTAACTAGCATTAAAGTTAGGAACTTTTTAGCCCAAAGTTCAATTAGCTTATACTGAAATTTGATTGCGAAGTTTCATCACGACGAAGTTTTAAGGGGCTTAGCAGCAAGTTCTTGAAGAGTCGCTTAGTATCGATTCAGGTAGACCTAGCTAGACCTAGGCTTATTGATTTTAGTAGCTAATAGATTTTATGGCTTCTTTATGATTTATTTCTCATAAATAGATAAAATATGATAGCTCTTACACTTCTAAAGTTATAAAATTATCTTTCTCATAGTTTAGTCTCGTAAATAAAACACAATTGAGTTTTTCTTATTAGAGAAAGGAGTTTAATGTTCACTCGGAAAAAATGGCTCGTAAAGTGCCTTCATATTATGCAAAAACATAAAACGTAACGATGCTTCGTCGTCGAAGTCTGAAGGTCGATATCAGTAAAGCCATCAAGCTAAACATACCTCTCTAAATCAATGGCTCACAAACTGTCAATTGTGTACACCTCCCAATAAAGACCTAACTTCTTCCTGACGCGTTTAATATTCCACTTATACCTTAAATTGTCTCGTTTTCAAGATATATCTGTTACAGACCTACCTATATTGTACCCCGAGGACATACAACTGGCCCAGCACACAGCCAGTTATTTAGAAATCAACTAGCAGGTGATTCACAACTTTATTTTTACTTCACAAAGATTCAGAATGCAACTAGCGAAAATATCTTTCAGAAGCTTTCAGTTTTGCATTGAAATTGCAACATTATAACAAGAGGCGTAGAGTTTAGTTTTGGTGACTGTTGGGGTGGGCTGCACCGTTTCATTTTACCACGGTTATCGACATTGGATAAAGGGCTGGCCATTAATCGTACTAAGATAATATCAGCTCAGTAATCGCAGATTGCTAAACGCTCTGTTAGTATGCCCGAGCGGTGTCAGTGGACCCTTAGCTTAAGATGATACATTCAGTACCTAACCGGACTTTTTGGTAGCAACGAAATTAGTTTAGCACTTTATTTATGGAATTGGATTTAAGGAAAATACTCGAGGTTGTAATCGGTTCAGTGAATCTCTAAAGTTTTTTTTATGTAACGAGATTGTCTCGATAGTAGACTGATTATGAGTAAGGTAAGGACTTAATACAACATTATAAGTCCAATGTCCATAAATTATAGTATTTTTAGCTACCTATATAGTACCCTTAGTCTAATGATATATTTGAATTGTAATTTGTAATTAACAATCGGATATTTTCATGGTTATATATCTTCTGTAGCTTGTGGCTTGCAGGAGTCGTAGCAGTGAAAGGTGAACCTATAAAGATACAATTTAACTTATATCCTCAACGTTAAAGAGCCGTGATAGTATGCAGTGATAATTGACAAGTTTTCATTAATTTCTGTCTTCTTGAACGTGATATTATTCCCATTAAGGCTAGTTGACATTAAACCAATTAGTCTATAAATATCGTCATATTATATTATAATATAGCCTTATTTATAACACGTTTACCGACAAGTGGAAACAGTTCAACATCTCAAACAGGTCGTGACTTGTTCTGGACATGCTCCAGCCTGTCTGTCCGTGTGTCCCGCCCAATATCTGTAACCTTGAAATATACCTCTAGAGAATGTAGGCTTGCGTAACTAGATTTTAAATGAGCTTCTTAGATTTTGTATTTGACGGTTTTTTGGTATAGCTAGCTGATTTTGGTGTTTAAGTGATAATTATACAGATATATTATATTTTATAGTTGTACAGATAGACCTGTATGTTAATAGTCAACTAGAAATTAATATTAATCAATGAAGATTACTAAATACCTACTGAATATTGAGAAATATTGCATTTTTAAATATTTTGGTAGTTATACTCCATATTGCATTGCATATTGCACAAATTAATTATTATACATTTTTAAATATTAAAAAACGTAATTAGACAATATATGAATATTATTGTAAGTTTAAAACATCTAATTTTCTCAAAATGCTTTTAAACAAAGCCTGCAAGATACCAAACACTTAAAAAACTTTGCTATAATCTTACATAACATCACGTCTTTTATCTCCAAAGGGGTAGGCAGAGGTGCACATTATGCCACTGTACAATGTAACACCCACTTTTCACTATTTATGTTATGAGTCCCATGTAATATACTATAATCATAATGACCAATTATACTAATCCAGAATTTATTTTCAGTATACATAATTACATCTTAACATTTTGGTTTCTACACTACATTAATAATATGCATAACTATCTTAGGTTTAAAACTCGGCGAGTTATTGTGCATCCAACTTGGTAACCTATAAGGTACCTTCGAGTAAGAGCACTAGATGTGCCAACAATTAATATTGTTGCTCTGACCAATGAAGTGATTAATTTGTCTAATTGAAATAATGGTAATTTATATTTACTTATTTTAAATGAAAAGAATATTCTACAAATAACCATAACTTACAACGAAAAACAATAGTTTTTTTTTTAAACGAAAAACAATAGTAATAAGTAGGTAAAAACAAATATTACTAAGAATCAAAATCACCTAAAATAAAGCATATAAAAGTTGATTACAGTACCTATAATTAAGTAATTTACATGTAACAAATAAATGGGTTCTCATTATCGAATCTATATCAAAATACTAAAGAGAATAAAGAGAATTATTTACTTTTAATACTAAAAACAATGAATATTTTTATCAGTAAATTTGTAACAAATCTGTATAATTCAATGACAGCGCTCATCTAGCACATTTAATTCTACGTGACTCTCAACCACGTAGGCTCGAGCGGCAAAGACCTGAGGCCAAGGACACGGGTTCGATGCTCGGTGAATAACATCATGTACACTGCACCCAGCGAACGGTGATGCATTGAAAAATCACGTGGATTGTTTACAGCACTGAAAATATAATGTTTTTTGAACAATTTGAATTGTTTTTGGTGACATCACATGTTATGTCTAACTGAGAAACCATGTTATATTTTCATTATCTAGGTTTGTCTAGGTTTTTTATAAGTTTTAACTGGTGTATGCCAATAATTAGCAAATTGGCGATAGTGGATCTAAAGAATAGAAAACTCATAAATGAGGTTGTCCTAATTATGTATGTCTCAATCACTCATACATTGAGTTTACTTTTCTCTGTATCTAGTATCGCTTAAATACCTTTTGGCTTCTAGTTCTGGTTCTCGTTTGAACTTGAGGTAGGTTTCAAACTTAGTTTATTCCCCTCCGAACAGACGGTAGCTTGTTTCATTATCACTCTGGTACAGATTCAAAGGTTCGGATTTTGACCTTTCGATCTGCGGTCAAAGACTCATGCTTTACGCAAATCAATGCCCTTTCAGGTAAGTCGGGTAGGCAGGTAGACATAGTGCTTCGATTTTAATGGAATATATATTTGTATATGTTGTATCTCTGTAAATATATATATGAGGAAATAGTAGTTTAGTTAAAGGAATTATAGTAAAAGGAGTTTATGCCAGGATCAGGGCGTATTGATGTCATAGTTTATCCCTATTCATTTTTATAAATGAAAATGAGTTATCGTTAGTTTCGCTAAAACTTGACAACGGCTGAACCAATTTGGCTGATTTTGGTCTTAAAACGTTCGTGGAAGTCCAGGCAAGGTTTAAAGATAAAGGTGAGAAAACATTTTTAGGCAGTACGAAGATTGCCGGGTCATCCAGTATAGAATAGATAAACAGTAATATTGGACTTACATATGCATCGTTTGTGTAATTATTCGTTTTAGACCTACTCTTAAATTTGCTCCGTTAGCTTGCGTCTTTTCAATATAATTTCTGATGGATCCTAGACTAGCAATTCTTAAATTAGTTCATGATTAACATTGTAATTTGATCAACAATTTAATACTAGATTATTTAATATTTATGTATTTGTCGCCACTACACCCATCCTCCAGTGAGCTCTTCAATTTACGGGCGCACAGGGTCGTCGCACCGCCTATCGAGGACGTCCCACGCAATGTCTGGGATGCACGTCTGCCTAAACGACCGAAATCGAACCGCTCGCCGCAAGATCGGCTAACTTCGACATTAGAACCAAAGTTATGACTTCAAAGAGGCTTTTAATGGACTCTAAATATAATATTTTCAATTTTTATTCATGATTTGAAGTGATTTTAATCTCATTGGGATTTGCTGATCCTAGTGGCGTTTATCCTGTTGGTGCTTCGTTGACCGAGTCGGATTAGATTCCCGGACAAAGTATTACTGATTTTTTTAAATACCCAATAGTACCTCGGAGTTTAGAATTGTTCCTGGTATATCGCAATAGGCTCACCCCCTATTACATGGGACTCATAACATAAATAGTAGTAAGTTGGTGTTATATTATTGTACAGAGGCATTAAGTGCCATTATGTGCAAATCTGTCTACCTCTTCGGGGATAAAAGGCGTGAGGTTATGATATGTGCGTTTCGTCCTAATCTAGAAGACTAGGTATTGTGTTTCATGTTAGAATTTTACATAACAGCGCTGGTTATACTTATCTGCTGTCATGAGAGAATTAATATTTAGCCGACTTCAAATAAAAAAAGGGAGTTCACAGTCTGACTTGTATGTTTGTATGTACGTTTGTGCGCAATTATCTCGCAGTTGTCTGAAACAATTTTCATGCGGTTTTTAGAACATTTGCGTTTATTACACTTAGGAAAAGGTTTTATATTAATTAAATGACTTCATACAAATAGGGGGTTGAAGTCGCGTGGTTTATGAAAGAACTAGCTTTTACCCGCGGCTTCGCTCGCGTCACAAAAGGATAAAAAGCCAAATATACCAATACACACAGCGCCATCTATACCAATATTATTGTTTTCCCTCGGGAATATCGAATTTTTTCGGGATAAAAGTACCCTATTATTTAATCCGGACTTCTAACTATACATCTGCAAAAATTCAAAGCAATCGGTTTATTAGTTATGGCGTGAAAGCGGAACAAACAAACAAACTCACTTTCCGATTTATAATATTATTAGTATAAGGATAGTAAGGATTATTTGAGATGTCGTTTGGTGTGGAAGAACAAGAGGTTGAGTTCAGTATTGAACGCCTTCTGCCTGGTGATGGTGATGATGATGATAAATAATGTCCATGTGCTTTGAATTTGGTTCACAGTACAACTTTTACATAATATAAATTGGCTATAAGCACTTCCTTATAGTTAAGAAGAAACACCGTTCAAGCCATATAAAACTATTAGCTATAGGATGCCGGAGTAACTGTTTAGCGTCATAACTAATGTACAGGCTGTTTCTTGTTCAGCAGGCTACTGCATTGCTCTAATTAGATTGTTTTTTTGGAACAATTTTATTCATACATACATACATAACATGACGCCTTTTATCTCCGAAAGGGTAGGCGAGGTGTACATTATGCCACTGTACAATGTAAGACCCAGTTTTCACTATTTATGTTATGAGTCCAATAGTAATACGAGGTAAGCCTATTGCCATGTACCGGGCACAATTCCAGACTCCGTGCTACTACTGTGATTTTTTTGAAAATCCTAGTAATGCTTTTCCCAACCCGGGAATCGAATCTGAGTCGCACTTGTGATCACTCGGCCAATGAGGCGGTCGTAATTTTATTCAAAGAGTTCAAATTCAGATTTTGCAGGGAAAGGAATAGCGTTTTCTAATTTTTGTGGTTATTGTGGTTTATGTATGAAAATCTTGTTGGTTAGTGATGTGGAAGTAAAGTACCTACTTAAGGCGGGCCGATTTTTCAATCATCAGTTAATCCCTAACTGTGGAATAAAATTGACATTTGCCAGCTTTAGTATGGAAGAATTGTCAAATATTGAAAGTTATTCCTCGGTTTTTATGTGAACATTGAATTGGCACTAAGTTTATTAAAACCTAATGATAAGAATATTATTATGACCTTTCCCAATGGACCATGTCTAAAAAAGATGATAGACTCCACAATTATTTTTATAAAGTGACCAAGCAAGTTTACTATGCAATCTTGTCTTAACAAATCATTACATCGTTAAATCGATTAGCTGCGCAAATATGCAAATGATTATGATTACTCGATTTATTATAGAGGTTGATTTCATCGATTGGTTTCATGATGTCAATATCTAGTTTAATGACGAATAAATTAAATTAGTGACGGTTGTAAAAAATGTTACAAGTCATTGTGTCTTAGGATTTAATTACCCATTAGTTGTTTATAAGTAACTGATATCTATAGGTAAGTTTCGTTGTATGTATTGTGTTTATCCTTAATTACTAATATTATAAATCGGAAAGTGAGTATGTTTGTTCCGCTTTCACGCCGTAACTACTAAACCGATTGCTTTGAATTTTTACAGACGTAAAGTTAGAAGTCCGGATTAAACAATAGGGTACTTTTTATCCCGAAAAAATGTGATGTTTCCGAGGGAAAACAAAAGTATTGGTATAGATGGCGCTGTGTGTATTGGTATATGTCACATAGGCTACTCTTTATCCTTTTGTGACGCGAGCAAAGCCGCGGGTAAAAGCTAGTCTAGAAATATTTTATAGTTATACATTGTTATTGAAGTGATACTTATAAGTGTAGGAGTCTCTCGATTCAAGGGGGCTGGCTATCTACCACATTATTACATTGGTAAATATTAAGTAACAAATAAAAAATATAAGTATTAATCTTCTTTTAACGAGTTTTAGTAATTCATTTAGTAACTAAAAACTAGCAATTGCAACATAACATACGCAATTGTTCATAAAGATACCTGCCCTTAAAACTTTATAAATGTATATCTAATTGTATATCTATGTTAAAACTGTTGACAGCATACATATTAAACCTACTATTTGTATAAATATGAGCGATACTTCTGAAAGTTCGTTTGATAAATTTAAAATACGTTATTTTATAAACATTAAACCTAACGGTATATAATGATGACTGGGTTCACTTACGAGTTAGCGTAGTGATACACTGAAGTGTAATTAAACGAGTTAAGTTTTGTCATATTTATTTTCTATAGGTACAAAGATAAGGATTGATACAGAATGTTGGCTTCTAAGGGATTTGATTTTGAAGAATAACACAACACCACTTTACTAACCTAATTTTTTAATATTTCTTTCATTTTCCCACTAGGGTCGCTGGTTTGACTCGCTGAGCTGAACCAAACCTAACATGTAACAAAACTATAGCGCGATCTATATCAATATCAACACCATCTATCGAGCGATGTGATAACTCGTGGTAATAATCATTAATTTATTATTATGTCGATCGCACTATGATCCCATTACCGCTCCGAATAGAGAGAGTAATTAACAAATGGTGGGAAATATTATTTAGAATAATAATAATTGTTATGGTGGGAATTAGCTCCTACTAGAGATTATTTAAAAAAACTTTTATATAAGATAATCATTGAAACCAATAACTTTACACGAATTCAGGAAGTTATCAACCCAAGTACTATGTAAAGGTTTGCGTTTTTGTGTCCTGAAATACAGTGTAGTCTAGTTTTGGCATTAGCAACCCGTATTAGAAATTGTCAAAAAAAAATATTGTAAAGTAATTCTTTTGAGAAAGAAATGTTTTTTTTTTATGGAATGGGAGGTAAATGAGCATTCAGCAGCATCAACGCCGCCCATAAACACCCGATACACCAGATGAGTCACAGTGGCGTTGCTGGCAATTTAGAAAGGAATACGCTCTCTTCTTGAAGGTTTATTTACCTCTAAATAAAATATGTAAAATGTAAGGTAAATACAACATATTTACCTTACATTTTACATATTTTATTTTATAATAATATTGCACTTTAAGTGAAATAAAAACAAAATTGCGTTTTTCTGTAAAGACAAAAATTGTTTTTAATAACTAATTGCGTACAATGTATTTTAACTTAGGTATATCAAACACCGTAACTCACCTGTAAAGACAAAAAAAACAACATTTAAGGCCTTTATTTCAGGTATTATTATTCTTTTTATAGGAAAATTAACCCTCGTAAACTAAATTACATAACTTAATCATCCAACATGTCGCGAAGAACCTAACGGGGGTAACCGGGGCTCCGGCTCGACGTGCAGGAGAAGGAACGGGGGGGTTTTTAGTCAGTAAGAGTCTGACACTCCCTCCCGCCTCACCCAGGCGAGAGCAGTCATTCGATGATTTTCCCCCCTTAAAAAAAACCCATCTGACATTAATTTTTCTAAAAAAACACACACGTCACAATGCCAATGACATCTCTTTATAATATTTAAGATAAAGCGGCCAATTCAAAAATGATAACTGAGCACAGAGTATTAATTTAAGAAAATATAATGCACTGATTTTCTTTATATACCTCTATATTGTATATTTACTTAATTATATTTACCTTAATTTGTTCAGAATGAGAATAGAATATGATCAAAAGAGCATCAAGTACGCATGTTACACCTCAGTAAGTGAGTGGCCTTACTTTCAAAGCCCACGCTCTTATTATAAATTATTAAAGGTGTACCTCTCAGAGGTTGTATTAGTGTGATCGTTACCTTAGCGGATGAATGCCTTGGCTTTATATTATCTTGCATAATTATTATCTCTTCGATGTATGATGTTTAGAAGTCTAATGAGAACGTAAAAGAAGTTCTAACTGCATATCCTGACTTAATGATTTTGTCTACATATCTATCCTACTAATATTATAAATGCGAAAGTTTATGAGGATGTATGTCTGTGTGTTTGTTTGTTTGTTTATTACTCTTTCACGTCAAAACGACTGAAGGGTTCGAGATAAAATTTGGAACAGGGGTACATTATAGTCTGTAATAACAAATAGGCCATTTTTAGTCTCCCAGAAACGCGGTACAAGTCGCTGGCAGAGGCTAATATATGGTATATCTGCCATATATGGTTTTGACTATGTCGTCTAATAGTATATTTTGCTATTTATACGACTCAAGTTTTAAATTACAAAGCTTGCTCTACTTTAACTCATTTTCTAAATGTCAAAGGTCCATTATGTGTAACAAGTGAAACAAGTGAAACAAGTGAAACAAGTGAAATAAGTGAATTTAGCAAATAGGCTACAAGGCAGCACTTTTACACGTCAATTTTATCAAGCGTACGATGAGGTCGATATGTATGCAGTTTAACAGTACCTACCTATGTTATGAGATTTGAAACTTGTCAATTTGTCTTATGGTTATCTCTTTTATAGTTAAAATAGTACCTAATAGTAAAAATAGTATTCTATATTAAAGAGTGATGCCAAATAAAATTACCCACACATTTTTGAAAGTTCGCCCGATATAAAAAAACATGGCTGCGGTTAGATTTATGTAACCAATATTCCGTGGAGATGCAAGTCCTGGCTTAAAAATGTATTAGAAAACTTATGGTTTACTGTTAATAGATTAACTGTTTTTCGTTGTCTGTATCGTTTTAGGTGAAATGTAACGATTAGCTTCCTTCAATGAAATATTGAAATAGATTTCTATTGAATTGATTTTTTTTATTGCATAAGCCGGTAAACAAGCAGATGGATCACCTGATGGTAAGCAATTGGCGTCGCCCATGGACACCCGGAACACCAGAGGCGTTACAAGTGCGTTACCCGCCTTTTGGGGATTAGGAGTTTGAGGATCGTTGGGGATTCCGGGATTGGGGAGATTGGGGAAGGGGAGGGTAATTGGGCCTCCGGTAACCTCACTCACACGACGAAACACAACGCAAGCGTTGCTTTACGTCAGTTTTCAATGATAACGAATATGTGGAACTTATTGTCGATAACATTGATATTTTTAGATGATACCCGACATAGACACTAAGATTCTACGTTTTACATTCATCGTACTTCTTAATGTAAGTATGTAGTTTATAACAATTTCTTAGATTTCTGTTTGATATTATTTAGATATTCAATGCAGAAAACAATCCTGCTCCAGTGGGTCCTTGTGACCCCTATTAGGTTGTCTGTTCACCTTATGTACTGTGTTTGTCAATAAGACGGGACTGATTATATAGATGACTGCCTGCCTTGACTGCCTCGTTGGCCGAGTGGTCGCAAGTGCGACTGCCGGGCAAGGGGTCTCGGGTTCGATTCCCGGGTCGGGCAAAATATTAATGGGTTTTAAAAAATCTCAGTAGTAGCACGGAGTCTGGAAATGTGTCCGGTATATGGCAATAGGCTCACCCACTATTTACATGGGACTCATAACATAAATAGTGAAAAGTGGGTGTTACATTGTACAGTGGAATTAAGTGCCAACATGTGCACCTCTACCTACCCCTTCGGGGATAAAAGGCGTGATGTTATGTTATGTTGAATATAAAGATTTTTTTAATACAATACGCATAAAAACAATTTAATTGAAGCTTCCTCGTTCCACATCTGTTGTCAAACTATACATTATTAACATAGTCACATTGAAGCGCATATTGTAATCAAATAGAAAACAATAGAGTTATTATGAGGTTTTTTATAGTAGGTCATTAACCCTGCTCGTCTGCCAGTAACCTTTGCGATGTGACGTCATGTTACTGGTCACGTTTGTCATAAATTCATGCATACTTATTGTCAAAGAATAGACAGGCTTGTCCAATACTGGAAAGGATTGGAGAATTACTTTTGTGATAAGGTTGATTTTCTAAAAAACGTCGTATAGGTTTGCTTTATTGTTATGTTGTACCTACTAGCTTCTGCCAGTGACTTCAAAAAAACTTGAATAGAAAGTCGCCTATGTGTTATTTCTCTCATAATCTACCGCTGTTTCAAATTTCATCTCAATCACTTCAGTCGTTTCAACGTGAAAGAATAATAAACACATCATGTGTGAGTTGGTTACTCTTTCAGTCTACATCTTTTAATAAACTAATCGATCGATATTAAACATCATAGCATTTAAAGGTAACTTCACAGCACTGGTAGGTTTACCCTTATAAGTCTTGTCATAAATATAATAAATATTGAATAGTTGACAATTAATTAAAAGAATTCACCAATTATCAAAAATATAATATCCAAATAACAGAGCTACAAATTTGCACGACTATTTCAAATTGATACCCATTTCAAAGTCTTGTATTTCTTCAAGACTAAATTCTAAAATAAAACAGTAACTTTTATTTTAGATCAGTAACACGAAAAATCAGTGCCAATTATAAGAAGAATTAGTGATGGTACACACTCTAATAAATTATCGTTATCGATACTCTGCACGCTCTGGGACAACGTATCGACAGCCGACAGCAACACGAATACAATTTGTAAGATAAAATAATGTTTTGGGTTGCGAAACGTTGCGTCACGAACCGACCAAGAAGCATGATTAAACTTGCAAAAGCAAAATACAGCCGAGTAAAGGTTAGTCGGTGGTTAGTGCTGGAACACAATGTCGATGAAATAAATGAGTATTAGAATGGTTTGAATGTACCTTCGTCATAGTTGTTTAATTCAATTTCTCAGGTAGTGCTGCTAATGCTGTAGTTAAACTTAAATTATTATAAAACTAAACTGTTTATAAGCATCACATAATTTGTTAACAATAAATAGTATTTTATTTGTACTTACATTATGAAAACTTTAGACTTTTATTTACGGTTTATAAAACCGTCATCGTCAACAGCCCTTATGAGTCCACTATTCGACTGTAAGTCTTCTTTACAAAATATTTGTATACCATAAATTCCACGCTTATGAAATCATTATTGAACTAAATAAAATTAGTTAAATGTTTAAGCTTTCTAAATAAAGTTTTACACAGTAAACATACTATGTTTTCTTATACATAATGCTTAAAAGTATCGATAAATAAATTTAATTACTTTATCGCTATTGCCGAATCACTAGACCGGCGCGGTACCGATCATTGTCAATGGGTTCGTGATCAAAATATACGTATCCGCTTATTATCTTAATAATTTTGTGTACAATCTCGGGCGACTGACTCATTTTTGAACCAGCCAAGGTTTTATGCCAAACGATCTGTTTTTAACTAGGCAATGGTGGTTTTACGGTGTGATTTTTTTATGGGGTGTCGTAAAATTTAGTATTGATGGTTATGATGCCATGTTTCGTAAAGAGTGCTTTTTAATGTGTGCTCGAGTCGTAGAGGGAAGTACTTAACCTAGCTTCTTTGGACGTGTCCTGTTTCATATATTGTTTCTGATTAGTTCCTTGTTTTTGTGATTTTTATTTTAGTTCTTTTATTTTTATCAATTGTTCTCTATTAGCAGGATTGGAATAGATCTTTTTGTTTTATTTTGTTTGACAATTACGAATATATAGCAGCGTGAAGAGTTAAAATATATTTTTCGGTGTGGTTATTTTTCGTATTTTTTCGGTATTCAGTATTGATTATTTTTATTCATGTTTTTAAATGAATGAATTGTTATTTTAAAGAAAGAAAAATCATTTATTTGTCACTTGGCACGATGCTCCAACAATATATTGTAGGCATGCATAAAATAAAATAGTGTTGTTTTGTTGTAAAGATTAGAAATCCTAAAAATGATTTCACTTTAAATTGTTTATTGTTACAATATTGTATTATAGTAACATTTAATCAATTAAAAAATTATCGAGGCTTGATACTATTGTCTTTGTCCGATGCAATCATCGATTCTCATCGTCTTGCGTCCTTAGTATCTGGACCCTAGTGTACGCCATCCTCGTTGATATGTCGCAATTTTTTTTTTCTATCTGATACTTTATATTTAGTAAATAGCTACACTAAAGAATGACCTTTAACGTAAAGAAATCATTTATTATACCTTGAAACAGTTAAAATCTACTTATCATCTTGATTTACCACCCTACACGGTGCTTGTCGCTATTTTTGTGAAATTGCTACAAAAATTGTGCAATTTGAATAACTCACGATAAATGACGTCAATTGTAATAGTATCAGCAAGGATCTTAATCCTTTTCCTATCTAACGTCGCTCAAAACTATATTCAAATAAACACATTTATATAGAATTACGCGTTATAAAATTGTGTAGTACCTAAATACGCAAAAAGTTGTCTTCCTTGATTTGTAAAGTAATTTAATAAACAAGTCAAGAATTGTAATGGGAAAATTAATAGATACTTAATTATACAACTTGAGATACAAAGAAATAAAAATAAAATAAAATAAAAATAACTATTTACATGGAGCATCGAAAAATTTGTCCGCATCGACGTCAATAGGGACAGTACCCAGAACGCTGGCTGCATTGCCACATTGTATGGCCATGCTTAACCTCTGACCGAGAAATATTGACGTTGTATTTGTTGATGTTTCAAAAGTACCAAGCTATGGTTTAATTGAAATAAATGATTTGACTTTGACTTTGAAATAGACCAGATCAGCCATCTGGTCTCGAAATGTGTCGTGAGCAGTCGGACCTCAAGGACCTAACGTCTCAACCCCGAACGACTCAAAGATATAATAACTATCAAGGTTGTTATACTTGCGCCGCTTGAGGTTTTCTGTTTTCTGCTTAAATACATTTTTCCATGGCATTTCCTTGCCAATCTTTTCTTCGCCGTTTTTATATGTTTGAGGAACATTCGTGTGTCGATACCTATGTAGAGCGTAAAATACTGTTAATTTTAATGCATTTTCTTATTTTCTTTCACAGGAACTTTTCTCCACTCAAATAGTTTCTCATGTTTGCGTACCTAATTTATTATTTCGTGCTTAACTTTACAAACTACAATTTTACTATCACGTCACACTCCGGCCCGGAACAACGGTAGGTATGTGGATCACACAGAATTGTTCCGTGTGTGAATCAAATCTGCGACACGTTTCGTAGCTATCAGTGCAATAGCTGGGTGCTATTACATCAACTAGCATTAAAACCATACAAGCCCTTCAAAGTTCAAAATGATACTTTGGTTTTCATGCTCATGCCTAGTAAGTAATTAATACATGGTCGCTTAAATATTAGTTATCATACCCTCGATACACTGCTTCCTAAGCTCTTATAATTCCTATGTAACTCTGATGAAACTTGGCAATGGACACGTAACTATGAAGATATGCATTATTGGTGCGTAGTGTACCTGCCTCGACCTGTCGAGCCTGGACAAGTCACGCATAACCAATGACCTCAGATTACTAAGAGGTGTGTCCACTTAAATGTTTTAAACCGCGTTAAGTGTGAATCATTGTTATGCTAATTTTATTTCTACATTAATTTACGATTTACTCGCAATACGTTTTGTGGTAAATATTGTAGTGTTTAATGGTATAGTAGTCAGTCGAGTTGACGAAATGGTATACTTCTTTCCTCCATTTATTAATTATTTAGACAATTTTGTATGTTAAATAAAAATCGCGGGTTACTCACGTGTAGAGGTATATACCGAGAAAAGCTCTACTAGTTTGAGTAACCCGCGATTTTTAGTTAATTTCGTATGTGTCACGGTAGTAGTATTATGAAAACAACTTTGTATGATAAGTTGAGCCACGCGCGATGCTTTATAAACAAAGATTAACATTTTTAAACTTTTACATACATATTTTTTTTACACACTATGACATACCTAACTATGGCTACTTACCCACACATCCACACTTAAATACAAATAATATTATTGTACATAAAGATATCACCTGTAAAACAAAAAGAAATAATACTAATTACATTCTATTTGTCAACTTAATCTAATTCTTGCTTTTTTCTGGCTTTTTTAAAAAATCGTTGCCCTACACTAGGATTTTGTCCTGTGTCGTGGGTGCGTTTACAAATATACAAATTCACATACACATGACACCCAGACCCGAAACAACAATTTGTGGATCACACAAAGTGTTGTTGCGTGCTGGAATCGAACCCGTGACTCGTTGTACGCCAGCTAGTTGCCCAGGCACCGCACCAACGGAGCAGTCATTTTCAGCAATTTTAATAATATTTTTCATTTCATCGTCGGATAACACTCTGTGGATGAATTGTTTTAGGAAACAGAGAGTAATTTCGCTAGTGTTGTAGAAAGTGACTGATGGACTGGAAAAATCGGAATAATTTTTTTCTCAAATGACAGCTATCGCAAATTCCCAATTATAAATTCATTATACACTATGAAACAAGTACAAAGTCAGCAGGATAATTAAAATTTCAGTCATTCTTCTCCTCCTCGACGGAGTTTTAAATATGTTATAATTGATTTGGATGGATTTAACTTATATTTGAAATATAACTATTACAACAAGTAATACTAAATTGAGCTCAATATTTTTTCAACAAAATAAACAAGACAAGGCAATTAACATTTAAACATCCAGCAAATTACTGTTCAACACTTTATAAACTGTCAATATATGCCGGCCGACATACGCAGTAATCGTAATTTAACTACCATTATTGCGGAAATGACACCTAATGATGTCCACAGAAGTAATAAATTGACCTTTCATATAAACACTACAAACCTTCCAACATCATTGCGACTGACTCACCGATGCCCGTTACAATGACTAAGAATTAATTAAATCTGTAAGAACCGATAATACACATAACAAGCGAAAATAAACCATAAAAATATAACACAACGACCCATAATCGAATGACAAAGATCTACCGTTAATTCGCGAGGATCGAAGAAAATCGCGCCAATTTAGGATTCTGTTTTAGTTAACTGTGGTTTTAAATTATTTTGATGATGGGCCTAAAATTTGTGTTTTGCTTGAAAAGGTTTTTGTCAATCATTATTTTCATAGGGTTTTGGATCTTAAGTCATTTCTTTAGATATTACAACAGCTTTAGTACAATATATTCTTTGAAAACCCTTATAAATAATCTAATGGTTTTATATGAAGTTTCCATTCTCTCTTACAATTTGTGTCCTCTTTAAGTAAAAATGTTATTGCTTAATTTAAAAACTGCATGGTCTTATCAATAAAACTATTTGGCATTGCTTATCTCGCCCTCTTGGCCTCTTTACCAGCTAAAACGAAATTTATCAATATATCACGCAATTACAATTATTATAAACATTCAAAAATCGAGGACACGATTTCAACTGATTATGAAGTGTTATTACATCCTCGCAGAATCATTTTAAACGACTAAGTGACTAATTAACAGACAATGCGGTTGATAAGCTATCTGCAGCACTAGTGATCGACAGCAGCAATGTAGAAGTGGTCTGAATGACGTCATCCGATACACATTATCTAATCTCTTAGCAATTGTAAGCAAGATTGCTAGACATTATGGCAGCGAGTTTATCACTGTCTAAAGACGCAGTTCCGTGTATAATATAATACTTATTTTATATGTTATCATAACAAGATTCCTTTTTACAAAAGGTACCGATTTTAGGAATTTCGTCTCGAATATTTTTCTCTTTATCTTTAATGACAGAATCCTGAATCTTACCGTTGACGATGTAGTGGAACTTTTAAATGTAATAGTAGTTGTTTTAGGTGAAGTTAATCGCTTCTCTTGGTAATAGATATATAGTGAGAAAGAGAGGCATGATAGAGACAATAGTAATGCTAAATTTAGTGATAAATATTAATAGGCGGAGTAAAAAAGGTCTATAAAAGAAAAGAAAAGGTTCCAAAAAATGAGTTTATCATAAGATAGGTCAATTTTTGATCGGGAAAACAATATCACATTTTGTCGTATTTGAGTAACTTTTCAATAAAGAAAAAACGGGACAGGTGGTAGTAAGTAAAAGTGTGAAAAACAAAGGCCCTGATTTTGAGTACCAAAAGCATTTCAGTCTTAGCTCAGAACTTGTATTTATATTTATCTGTAATACCAAATCAAAAAAGAACAAAGCTCATTGTTTTCTGTGTATACAAAAGATATGATTATTTCTAAGTATCCTGGGTTATCTCGGAGGAAATTTTTAAATAAACATACAACAATTTATCTGGAGAACTTAATTTGATAGGTGTAACCTTAGATAAGGCGGAAAAGCCTACGTGATGCTGCAGGCATTGCCTTTCTTAGTTTTTATTGAACTTTTGAACTTAAACAGTCATGTGACATTTAAATTTGTATTAGTCAGTTTGATAAATTATTATAGTAGGATTTATAGTGTTATAACCACACAAACACTATGTATGCGCAGTAGCGGGACGTGTGTCACTCGTTGCTCGGTCCTTATGGTAAATACACTTCGTGAGTTTAATAGTACAAATGCTTTCATTTATCGTCTGACCTAAACACGTACCCATAACACCTAAAAACTAAAATTACAAATGAACCAAGTAGATGATGCTCACTTGTATCTTTTTTAATCCTGCAATTTCACTCTAGTTCTAATATTAAAAGTAATCTGTGGATACGTAGTGGGGAACATATTTGCCAAGTTTAATGTGTAAGCTGAATTATGTATATTTTGTAATATGTTACTATTTGTTATCCTTAATAAATAAGTAAATAATATATATATATATATATATATATATATATATATATAAAAATTTACATGAGTAAATCAATTCAAGCTAATAAACCAGAAGGGATCTTCTGCTAATGTAGTTCGGTAAAAACGAAAGAATAATAACCGTTATCTGTATCTTTCTAATATTAATCCTTCAATAACAATTTAACTGATAAGCATCATGTTTTTACAATTATTAAATTTTTTATCACTGCCTCGTTGGGCGAGTGGTCGCAAGTGCGGCTGCCGGGCAAGGGGTCTCGGGTTCGATTCCCGGGTCGGGCAAAGTATTACTGGGTTTTTAAAAAAAATTCTCAGTAGTAGCACGGAGTCTGGAAATGTACCCGGTATATGGCAATAGGCTCACCCCCTATTACATGGGACTCATAACATAAATAGTGAAAAGTGGGTGTCACTTCTGTGTGCACCTCTGCCTACCCCTTCGGGGATAAAAGGCGTGATGTCATGTTATGTTATGTAAATTTTTTATCACTGCGATGGATCTTAGATAAAATTCTCTTCGCTCATAACTTCACTGACACTGACATAATAATTTCATACTGCTTATCGTGACATGGGTTTGTGTTTATTATTATTATTGAAAAGATAAGAAAGGTATGTCTACGTGACGCTACCGGCATTGCATTTAGCGTGTATTTGTGGACTATTGATCTTTGATTTCTTTTTTTTTTGTAGTGATCATATTCGACTGCCTTCGACTGCGACGGCAAGGAGTCTCGCGTTCGATTCCTGGGTCTGGCAAAGTATTACTAGATTTAAAAAAAAATCTCAGTCAGAGTCTGGAATTGTGCCCGGTATATGGGCACCCCCCCCCCCCCTATTACATGGGACTCATAACATAAACAGTTTAAAAGTGGGTGTTACATTGTACAGTGCCATAATGTGCGCCTCTGCCTACCCCTTCGGGGATTAAAGTCGTGATGTTATGTTATGTATTGTTTGACGTCACAGAATAGCACATATTGATAACTCCGACAAGTTCTTTTACTCTTTCTCAGAGATTACCCACGTGGGGTCAAAACATCAATTTATGAGTCATAATAAATTACTAGACACCTACGTGACTTAAATCTTGTACTCCAGTGTATCTGTGGTTATGTAAAGTAGAGGTATATAAATGTGTTTATATTGTTGATTTATATGTATATTGCACCTGTTCAAGTAAATGCTTTTATCTTAGAATATTGCGTCCGGTATTTGGTTGAAAATCATGATTCAGTTACTTACTATGTCGGATGGTTAAGTATAATGAACATATTTTGAAAATGAGATAAAAAATTATTCCTATTCATTACTAGACCAAAGGCATTTTCCTCTCGCCTAAGCCAAGGGGGAGAAGGCATTGTATGACTTTCGCCTCTCAAAAAAAAAGACCAAAGAAGTATCACTCAGCCCCGGAGCTGTGAACCACTTCACGGGTTACCAGGGGAAGCAGAAGTAAGAACGGAGTGGTTTTTAATCAGTATGAGTTTGATTCTCATTCTCGCCTCATCCAAGGCAGGGGAAGTCATTGGATGATTTTCCCTCCTCAAGAAATGTAAATTCTGGCAGGTTGTGAAGGGCGGTGCGCTAACACTCCATGTGGCTATCTATTGAGATTTTTATAAATCTGGTTTAAACTTGTAACCGACCTCGACCTAGAAAGGAAAAGACGAAATAAAAGATAAAAGGAGTACAAAATGTCATAAAACCTGTCATGTCAAGTGGTCGCGTATTTATTAATAATTTCAATTGTGTTAGTGAAAAGTGGGTGTTGTTGTACAGTGGCATTAAGTGCCATGATATGCACCTCTGCCTACCCCTTCGGGGATAAAAGGCGTGATGATATGTTATATGTTATGTTATGTTCAATTGTGTGACAGAATTTTCAGTTGATTGTCATATTAACAATCTTCCACAGACCCTTTTCTGCTTCACCGATCATTTTAACCTAAAAAGCTAAATGTCGTGAAGATGCGAGCAATAACATTGTAAATCAAAACACAATACATGGGTTGGATGGTTTCTATCAGATCTTCATTGAAATCAGTGGTATCGAGAATGATCAGTCAATCCTCTGGGTCATTCAACCTAAGACGAAATGGGTTATTAAATTGACTATTAGGATAGCGAAAAGTGAGTCCTGTACCTAAGAAGTGTGGTTCATTTTTGGATACGATTTAGTTCACAGTACTCATTTTTGTCTTTAGTAGATACTTAAGTCTAGATTTGTGACCAAATGAGAGCAAATAGCAGTTTATCTGATATTTTGACAATTAAATATGAATTTCAAATTTTTTCTTGTAAAACTGCGTTTAACTTTCGGGGGAAACACAGGATGATGTGTTAACGTGACGGTAAAAACTTTGCACACAGTGTGACTAAAGATTCACAGTACAGGTCACGGCAGGTTAAAGGAAAAATATATTTATAGGTGAGTGAAATTATTCCCCCATTTACACTAAGTACAAAAAACGTTAAGTTTATAACTTAACAATATAAATTCTTAGAAGTAACTTGGAGTATAATTTAATTTGAATATTAACTCATTTTGTGTTCTTAATTCATAATTCGTTTCTTAGAAATATGTGATGATAAATCTCTCATAAACAATTATGATGAACATTTTTTTAGGGTTTATCCTCATTTTGTTACCTAAGAAAATGGAAATTTATTTCTGTATTTTTTATTTTTATACACATTTAAATCTGCTTATAATGTTTTTCTTTATAATTAAACTGTCAAACACCAAGCGGTCACCGGTGACCGCAACCTATTGTTCTATAATTGTGTCTACAAAACCGGTACTCGACGAGTTAACCTAGCGTGTTAGATTCTGGTTTTTCTTTGAAGAGGAAAAATTGTGAAGTATTTACTTATTAGTTATAAAATAGTCACACTAGGTAAAGCTACTAAAGTTTTAGAGAGAACGACATGCTGAATCCGTTTTTTAATTGGCTTTCAATAACCATTGAATCAGAATATATGTATGGAGGACCAAGAGTCCACATTTTTGCCAGTCCAGTCTATGTTTTAACAAGAAAAAGAACTATACTATTAGCTTTTATAATAAAATTACCCAGAACATCAATAACAGCGCTGCAAATATTAACGTCAACCCGTTTATGTGTCAAGGGTAGATAGAATCGCAGGTACACAATAAAGCTGTGGCCATTAGGACGAGCCACGCCTTCGGTATTGTGGACTAATGTGCATTATCTGTGGTTACTGACTAGTTGGCTTTGTAGTATCTGTTATTTACTACCTTCTGATCGACAGTCCAATCGTGAGTAACTACAAAATAATTTAGATTATTTTTTACTTCATTGTCTAATTTTCTATTTTATTCAAGGAGTGTTTGTAAATACAACTGCTATTAACTCTTTCAGTCACACTTTTAATTGGTTACGAATATATTTTATTCAATTATACTGAAATGCTTAAAGACCAATACAAAGCAATTTGGAGCATACTTAAAAAAATAAATTTCTAGGAAAAGGTGGTTAGTTACAGTGACCATCAAGACTGAAAGAGTTAAAGGTTCTTGATTGTGTGATATTTCCAAATTGGGTAATAAGCTCAATAGAACTCTTAAGGAAAAATGTGTATTCAAAATTCAGTTATTATTTATTTATTTATTTATTTTACACTTTAATGCACACAAAATAAGGTACATAAGGCGGACTTAATGCCATATGGCATTTTCTACCAGTCAACCTTTGGGTTAAATGTAAGCTCAGCGAAAATGGGCCTGTGTAATATCCAAAAAAAAAAAAAAACAAAATAAATAACTAATAGTAATAATAAATACTGTGTATAAAAATATATAATAAACACAAAATATCTACATACATAAATAACTTCATATATATAATTATAATATAATATAAATTGACGAAGATATAAATTAAAGAAGACACGAACTCAGCGTTGTAGCGCCTTTAAATAGGCCTCACGAACACTACGTTTAAAAGCCATTTTGTTTGGAGCCATTTTTATACTATGGGGTAGTGCATTCCATAATTTAATTACACTAACTCTGAAGGAGTTAGAAACGAAGGAAGTGTGGTGAGACGGGATCTCTAGAAGCAAACTTTCAGCTGAACGGAGATTTCGGCTGTGAGAGCTGCCCAAAATCTGAAAGCCAGATTTTAGGTATTCGGGAGCACAAGGATCATTTAGAATAGAGAAGAGCATGCAGAGGGATCTAAGGGATCGCCTCTCACGGATAGGAAGCCATTTAAGCTGAGCGCGAAAGGAAGAGACATAGTCGTATTTACGTAGTCCGAAGATAAAGCGGATACAATTGTTGAGCATTCGATCCAATTTGTTAAGAAGGTCTTGGGATAGGTCAGAGTAACAAACATCAGCATAATCAATCACAGGAAGCACAAGAGACCGAACAAGCAGCGCTTTTGTATTTGGTGGAAGAAAGTTTTTAAATCTGTAGAGAGATCGCAGCGTGGTAGTGACTCTTTTACTTACCTGAGTGACATGGTGGTTCCAACTGAGCCCTCTATCCAGGTACAGACCCAAGTCCTTTACATGAGGAGACAACGGTATGGCCACTTTACCGAATATGATTGGCTCAAGGTGAACAGTATTTAAACAATTCAGATAGTAGGAACTACCTAACACTATGGCCTGACACTTACCAACATTTACTGTGACACCATACTTTTTAGACCAATCTTCCACAATGAGTAAGTTGGCGTTGAGTTGTTGGATACAACTCCCCATATCCGCAATCCTAGCTTGAGCATATAGTTGCAAGTCATCGGCATACAGATGATAAGAGCATGTGAGAAGACTAGTAATAGAATTTATAAATAAAGAAAACAATAGAGGAGAGAGTATACCGCCCTGCGGTACACCAGCCGTCAGTCCGCCCCAGTCAGAGAGTTCCTGACCAACGCGAACAGACTGCTGGCGACCACGAAGATATGTTGAGAACCACTCCCGCGACGACGACGAGACCCCAGATTGAGTTAATATGGCCAAGAGAATATCGTGGTCAACTGCATTGAAAGCGTTGGAGAAGTCGATTAAGATCAACACAGTTAACCTCGAATCCTCCATACCACACCTCACATCCTCAGTGACTTTGAGCAAGGCAGTAGAAGTGCTATGGCCGGGTCGGAAACCAGATTGGAAGGAAGACAGTAGTTTGTGTTTTAAGATATATGAGGAGATTTGTCTATGGACAACTGCTTCAAGGATCTTAGATTGATAAGGAAGGATAGAAATGGGTCTATAATCTTTGGCCCGGCAGGGATTAGGAATTATTATCGTATTATCATTTTGTTATATTGTGATGTTTTGATATATTGTCTGTTCTGATCTCTATTCTTGTAAGTTTATTATTAGTATTTTGTTTATATATATGTATTTTTATTTTTTTATATTCCTTGTTTTCTGTGCGTGTAATTGCCAAATAAATGTTTTTTCTTTCTTTCTTTCTTTCTTTCTTTCTTTCTTTCTATTACAACATTAACCTGTCTGAATGGACCTCTAATGAAAATATGTGTACCTTTACAATATTATTATCTCTTACCTTTCAAATTTAGTTCTTAAAGTAAACTTAAAGATCAATGTTATATTACATAGAGCTGTAGTTCCCAAGTACAGTGCAGTATCTGCACATCTTTCCTCCATTCCCTTTCCAAGAAACTACGTCTTGCTCCATTTAGTGAGCGCCGCAATTAACTAACGTTCAAACTGAACTACCAACACACGTTAAACTTTAACTGCACATGTCTCATAAACTGCTTTAACAGAACTACAGATACGATTGTTTAACTAATTACTTAACTATACGTTTATCGACATTTACGAACTGTTGTTTGAGATTAGCAGCAGTGTAAAGAGTTGTACTGTAGTTACTCAGATAAAGGAAATGGTAATTAGATTTCTTATCGGAGAGTCCTTATGATAGTTTTCACCGACCACCTATTACTAAAACTTACGTACGACGTATCACCTAAAGTAATCCCTTACTTCCTGTTAGGTGTCACTTAAAGATTAATGAAAACCAGATGTCGTTAAATGCGACCTTGCTTTTGCTTCTTTAAAATTTAGACCTTCATTAATTCAATAAACAATTATTCTAAGTAATTTTACTCATAAGTTACTTTCATTGCTATTCTATTTCTTACAATGTTTTCTGCTACGTAGTATGAAATTATACTTTGAACTTCACATAGCACTACTAAAGTATTAATTAACGCCGATCAGACACGTGCTTACCGCCAGTTAGTTAAGAGCACATAATTATGATAATGATATCAGTAGGAATTTAACACATACTTCACATGAAACAAGGGAGTGTTTATGAATATAATCTTGTAAATATTTTGCCTTATTTTAGAAAAATCGAAAGATTACTGAGTACTAGGATATTCGTTTCCTAAATTAGATTCAAACTTTATTGATTTGTTACTGAAAAAAATGAATAAAAACAAAATTAGTGTCTATTGGTAGATGATGAATAAAGCTGTGTTGATTTAATTTTTTTGTCTTAAATCATGGTGGACGTAGTTAAATTCAATTATTCAGTATTTTCTTCATTACAAATAGATATTGAGATGATAGTATTAATAACCACATTTACCTATACCTAATATGAAACAATACCAAACACAAGTCATAAATAAGTAGGTAATGAAGTGCAACTGCGCCCGCGCCGCATCCAGTGCGTTCTCCCGCCATTTTCAGCCGCCATATTTATTTACTCGCGCGGTTCGTCGGCCGGGCGACGCACCAATGGCCTTCACCTCGGTCCCAAGGTCCCTTCCCGGAACAGACACCGATGATTAATCATCGTCATGATCTGCATCGAAACGGTTTTGTAATGTTTCAGCTTTCCCGAAATTGTGTTTCATAGAATATTGTGGGTTTGTGAGTAACTGTTTTAAAAATCGTTGAAGGAAAATATAATTCTTGTGTTATGGTTTTGTTTGAAATTGTTTGTAGACTTGTATTAAATTGTGTTCTATATATACTAATGACTTGTATTGTTATACTTAGTAATTGTTTACACAGCATTGTGGAAGTAGGTATACCTTTATATTGCAGCAAATCATTTATCATTTGCCTATAATGAAAGTATGCAGGCTAGCATTATTGTTGGGCATATCAAATATGACAATTGAATCCTTTTAAACTGGTTCTATACTTATTGTCTACTATATTTCGAAATAAGTTAATCTTGTTGCATTTACTATGTTTCGTCTTTTCTATCAAATACCTGTGCGATGAGCATGACCTCACTTATCCTTATGGTAGCAACACACTCAAACTATCCAATAACATAAAAAAATAAGTAAATAATAAATATTGATATCTTTTCGTAAATATGCATTAATTTTTTTAAACATCTTAAAAATCACTCAATAACAAAATTCTAATTTGAGGAATACGAACAATGTTATAACATACCTACAACCTCTACGAATAGCCAACCAAACCTCTATAGATTTTGCTTATCATTATGCCATGGCTGGCAACAGTTGGCACAGCGAATGACCTTGGCAGGTCCCTATAAACCACTCAACTTGACCTGATCGGTGATTGTAAGGTCATTGTCACTTGGCAACCACTACAAACTAGGAAGCTAGGAAATATACTTTGAACCTAAACGACATTAGATAATTTAACTTTAGCTACAGTATCGTGGATAGTGTCGGTAGCTATGCTAATACCAGCCTAACTTACTGCTCATGTTAATGGCTTAGATTCTGTGGAAAATCTAGGAAAAAGATTTTTCTAGTTGGTTCACATTCAGGTAGATGAATATTTAAAAAGGAATTTTCTGATATGGCTTTAGAAAATTCTTAAAATACGGACATAACATTCAATGTTCTTTGCAAATAATCTTTATGAGTTTAGTGTAATATTCTCAAGTATATATTGTTAGGTATATTTTTTTTATGGCATAAGCCGGTAAACTAGCAGCTGGATCACCTGTAACACCAGAGGCGTTACAAGTGCGTCACCGGCTTTTGGGGATTAGGAGTTTGAGGATCGTTGGGGATTCAGGGATTGGGGAGATTGGGGAAGGGGAAGGTAATTGGGCCTCCGGTAACCTCAATCACACGACGAAACACAACGCAAGCGTTGCTACACGTCGGTTTTCTGTGAGGCCGTGGTATCACTCCGGTCGAGCCGGCCGATTCCATAAATGTGAAAGTTTGTGAGTTTGTATGTTTATTGTTAATCCATTCATACATCCATTAATCCATTAATCCATCCATCCATCCGGCTGAAGGTATCGAAATTAAATTCGGAATAAGAACAGATAATGGTCTGAAATTATACATAGGCTACTTTTTATCCCACGGGAACTCGGGCGAAGCCGCGGGCAGAAACTAGCATTTCATATTGCTTTCACATTAATACTTCTTGTTTGAATACGCCCATTAAATCGATTCCCCATAAACAAATCAAATATGTAGGTAGATACAAGGTAAATTGGTAGGATTTATTTCTGAAATAAATCATTTTATTTATCCTCTACGAGGCTAATAATCTAATTAGCGTTAATTTATTCATACAATCAGTAAATATATATTTGACTGATAAGCTTCTCCGAAACCCTGTAATCTTCAAAGAAGGTTATTGACTCTACGACATTAGTTTCATTGAGTTACCAACTGCTAAATAATAATTTGTAGGTAGTATATTAGAGGTATAATAAATGTTGCCTTGTTCGAACACAGGAAAATACAATAAAGTACCACCTTCGAGTATCTGAACTTTCTCTTTGTCTATAGATCTATGCATTGGTGGCAACAAAACAGAAAATACCACCAACCCGACTGTACAGCATCTTCCTATCTGCGACTGCGTAGAACGACCTGCACCTGGTCCGATATTCTTTCGGGCCGAGATGTTGACGGATGGCTCAAGCACCTGGACATACACAGCTTCTTATTACAATACGCAGTATGAACAATTTCTTGTCTTCTACTACTATAATATGCGTTAATGACGTTCTCAATTTAATTGTTTGTTTGAGTCCATTTCAATTTCTGCACACATCTATCAGGTTCAGTAGCAGTAACTCGCTCTGGAGTGTCCTGCTCCTGGATCTAAGTCTTTCTGGGACCAGCCTTTCTCTTCCCAGATGTTCCGATTTCGGTGAAGTTATGTCGCTCAAACTCGATGCAGCTACAATCACTGGCGATCCTATTGAGCTGGGTTCTGATGGCGGTGAGGTCCATCTGAGCAATGAGTTCGCAGATGGTGTAAGTGCATGTTGTGTTCGTGATCTGGTCAGAATTTCTTATGTAATGCTATAAATATTTAATAACCATAGCAATGGTAATTTGTATTTTTTTTTTTATTAATAATTTACAAAGATATATATAATATTAGTGTCTAGTTATAAGTATATAGCTATAATAATATTTCTTCACTTTAGTGTGCAAAGAAATTATCGTGAAGGACGAATAATTGTCATTCTTTACGTACTTTCTAAATAAAACCCACACGCCATATTCTTGGAAGTATTATCAACGGCTTGCATGCGGTCCAAGCTTGTTGACAAATTGCTTCAGTAATTCTCTTTGATGTAGCTTTTGATGTTACAATTTGTACTAAAATCAATTTTTGAAGTACATGGTAATCTTTCTGTATTTACACACCTGTGAATTTATTCTTTAATTGGCCCAGTGTTTTAATAAACGGAATTATTTTGTTATTTCCATTGATGTTATTTGTTTATTTCACACTTGATTTATGATGACTACGAACACTAATTTTTAATGACATCTGTTAAAGTAATGAGGGAGTATCGAAAGATGACCTGCATTGCTACGATGAATGGCAATGCTCATCTTTTGCCTAACGTAGTACCATCTTTTTAATCATATGACGTCACAACCATTTTTTTTTTATAAACTATACGTAGGTATAATAAAACTCTGTCTTCTTGTAACAATACAAAATGTTTAACCATTAGCAAGTGATGTAATATCTAAAACTGTACGTTTTTTCAGAATAGTTCTAGTGCTAATGTTGCGCAGATTAAAAACAATGGAAATTGATTGCATTAGTTGCGCTTTTTTATTTAACTCCTCCATTTTTTATAGTCGTTGACTGAGTAGAGTTTTATGTTGTTCGATTCGTAATATTTCCTGGCATAAAATGCCAAGAAATACAGCCATAGAGGTTTTGTTTAGAGAAGGCAGATCTTAACTTTAAGCCAATGTTCTCAAATTTTCTCCATGTGAGGCGAAGCCTTTGGTCAACATTGGTTACTTATAGGCTTTTGATGTTGATCTTAACGAATGGTACCTTAGTTTGACACAGCGTGTATCTTCCTAAGTTAATTGTATTATAGTTCTTTATTCTCAGACATGTTTGTAGGTAATTACTGTTGTTACCATGGCAAATAGCGTAAGATATGCCTCCTTATTGGTAATTATAACAAGATTGGTATTCTTTTTCCAGAAAGTGCAGATCTCAAAAGAAACTAATCTGAAATACAATACCTTTTTGTCTGTGAATTAGTCTATTCTTCAGATAATTTGAATCAACTGTAACATATCGAGAGATTGAATTTGATCCGTTGTCTCATTGCATTGTATAGTCAGCGTAAAATTTAGACTTTTTCTCAATTACCAGAAGCTAGGTAAATAATGATTTTAGTGGTAGATAATGGTTCAGCATTTTTTTCTTTTATTCTAATGCTATGTTTATAGAAATTAAAGAAAGTTTTTTTTATAAAGACTTAGAATCCACGCCAGACAATCTGTAATAGTTTTTTTTTTTTTCAATATTACCTGTTGATTACTCGGTCTGCTGGGTTTTATATCTAACGTGAATAAATGAAGATTGACGAGTTGATAAGACTGTTTAGAACTTTAGGAGAATCAACAGTGTGGGTCATTTAACCGACCCTGAAATATTCAGCAATTTTTATTTTGATTCACATATCTTTCTTTATCTATAGGTGCAATGCAATGTTGCATTTTTTTAAATAAAATAAACACAGAAAAACTTCGTTTTTTAAAAAAAATAATCACAAAATATTGAACATAATATTTCAGCAAAAATATTCTTACAATTTTGATACCTATTTCAAATGATTAAATTGTACTTTGAACTTAATTTCATAGAACTAATACTAAATTATGTCACTACATAGTATAAAACAAAGTCGCTATCCGCCGTCTGTCTGTCCCTATGTATGCTTAGATCTTTAAAACTACGCAACGGATTTTGATGCGTTTTTTTTAATAGATATAGTGATTCTTAAAGAAGGTTTATATGTATATAAGACCAATTATTGGTAATCCACCAAAATAACCACAATGTGTTGCTTCTGTAACCAAAAGATTTATTTAAACTAAAATTTTACATTAATATCTAACTAAACTAAACTATACACACAATAAAACATACAAACATACCTGTAACCAAAAGAAACGACATTTAAAGATAATTACTAGGTATGTCGATTCCCATATTATATTTAAATATTATTTATTAATATTTTGTATATTTTTTCTTATGACATAAATGTCCATTTGATAACCTTTATTTTACCGTCTCTACCGATAAAAGCAACAATGGAGGTGATAGCTCCATCTATCATCGTTCTAAATAAACTTCTTCTTTACCGGCAGAGACGTGTAGAAAATAAATAAAGAAAGCTTATTTCTTTATATGTACCTCTATAATACATGTATTTTTTATTTATTTTTTTTATTTAACACTTTATGTACAACTGTATACAATGGCGGACTTAATGCCGAATGGCATTCTCTACCAGCCAACCATAAGGTGATGCAGAGAAGTGTTACAGTAGGCTTTGAAAGAAGTTTGCATCTATCGAAAAAAATAAAATAAATAAAAACGAGGGTGATAAATGTACGTACATATGTATAAAGGTATCCTAGTACATAAACTACATACCAATACTACATACTAATATGAAACATAAATATAATATGTAAATAATTAAATATATATATAAATATATATATGTAATATAAAATATAATATAATATAAAAATAAATATATAATTGGTTTATATATTTTATATAATACATATAAAGTTTCTGAGGAGGGTGTTAATTGAGACTTGATTGTGTCAGTTTGTTCCGAAGATATTCATTGACTTTAAATTTAAAGGATAGCCGACTGGAGGCCGTCCTGATATCCGTGGGCAGCGCATTCCACAGTAAGACTGACTGAATGAAAAATGACGAGTGGAGAAAGTCGGTTCGGTGTGTACATGTATATTGCACCCGTGCGAGGATGAGTCGCTAGTTCTACTATACCTCTAATTTATTCCTCTTTGTCTAAAATGACTTTTTTAACTATCTTATAATATAATATGTTTTTCTAAACAAGTTTTAATTTAATTTCAAATTAATTAACCATCATTTGTAGGTTAACTAAAACAGTCTGAAATCTGACCTGATCAAATTATTTCACATTTGCCTGACCTCTCTACCTCTATGATGTTGAATCTAAAAATAATCCTGATCTCGGAATAGTCAGTTATATTTTTAACCGTAGTAAACAAATCTAGAAAAATATACAAGATTGACGTGTGTTGTTACGAGTTAAAGGAAACATCTGTTCTTGTGTCCATCAGACATCAGAGACTTAATAATTCTTTGAAAGCTGTTTTTTTAAAAGCTTTTTCATCATCTTCTTTAGTCATCATCAGCCCTGTTGAATCCACAGCTGGGCGTACCACAAGTTTACACTCAATGCGGTAATGTTGTTGCTAGAAAGCAAATACTTAGTCATTGTTTCGCGTTTTCTTGTTTTTTTAGTTAGTCGTTAGTATACCATATTTTTCTCCAAAGGTTGATAGGCACTTTCTAACTCTATGATAGTATCACTTGGATGCACGTAAGTCAACAACACTTAAATGAGGTTAAAAAAGAGGTAAAATTAAATAAAATCAAAGTGACAATCACTTGAAGTTCAGAATCACTTAAGTGAGAGGCAGTTTCTTACTTAAGTGATTTGTGTAAGTGAAGCCTTCTTGCTATGCAATATATTTTTTTAAAGACGTTGAAATTTATTTATTTATTTATTACCTCTCCATATATTCGATATTCACCATAGTGATATCGGTAGTGAGCGACCGCCCTGCAGTCCATTCTGGTTTTCAGCCTTGACGAGTTGATATGGAAGGACTGTTAACTTTAGAAGAATAACCAGGGTGAATTTTTACTGTTATTCCCGCAATTTTTTTTATTTACTAAAGATGTTCGAAGATTGTAAAAAAATACACACCGTAAAACTTCTTGTTTTAGGAAAACAAAAAAATCCTAACTATAAAATATTTTGACAAAATATTCTTACAATTTTGACATTTCAAATAAATGTTTTTAGTTAATACTTTGAACTTTATTTTCGAAGAATTAACACTAAATATTCTCGCTAATAATTTTTGATTGCAAAAATTTCTTTAATATTTATAGGTATATCAATACAGCCCACCGTTACTGGATAATGAGAAGGTGCCAACGCAGGTTGGTCTCTTACCATTGTCGCGCGCCAAGCCCTTTGGTTCCAAAACAGCTGGCCTACCGGCGATGACAAGAGCTCGACGAATAATGTCGTTAATGCTGGCGCGTCAGGCTATCCGGCCCGCGCTTCTGCTGCACAATAGGTCGTGGTAACCGAGGTGGTCTACCATCTCACCGCATTGAAAGCGATGTGAAGTAACATCGAGTGCACCTAGACGCCAACAAGCAGCAAGTCGAAAAGTTGTGTCATTCAACATCGTGCCGATATTGAGTGACGGAAATGCCTGAAGCCTGATTCCCACTCACCCACAGCTAATAGGCGAGTTAGCTCCGCAATATAGGTCCTCGTATAAATGAGATTATTATGCACTAACCTGTAAAACGGCACGACCCATTGTCTCTGGGAGGATGGGTTGACAGGCAAGGTAGTATTGGGACATGTTTCTATCCAGACGTTCATCGCGTTGGTCAGACATGGCACCTCGGGTTCAGGGATAACACCGACTAAGATTTTTTTGTTAAAGTTCTGGTGCTGTGGACAGAAGAGATCAACGCCGGTAAACTTACACTGAATATTTCGCTGATAAAATGTAATAATTACTTTTTCAACTATTCATGTGATAATATGTTTTTCCAAACAAGTTTTGATTCAAACACAAATGTTTATACTTGAAGCTAAAATAATATAAATCAAAACCATAAAATCAAAGTGATAGTCACTTGCATTATATCACTAGTTATTATACTTAAGTGATAAACTGCGCCTCCTTACTACTTATACAGTTTTTATTAAAAAGCATCTTCTTCAGTATATTCGATATTCACCATAGCAATATTGGCAGTAGGCAACCGCCCTTGCAGTCCATTCTGGTTTTCAATCTATAATTTACTGAAAGTTTTATTTTCTTCATTCGAATTTATCGTCTACAATTTTCTAAAGTCAAATGTAGAATTTTATTCAACATATCCTATTTTATTTTGAGATGGACCTTTGAGCTATCAAACGCTATAGTATACTCCTGATCAATAGCCTTATCAAATTGGATAGAATCATAATATTTTATAGCTTACGTACTGGAATCGGTTACGCCCGCAAAACAAATGTTAGGATATTCGTTCCGACTTTTTTAATACCCTGCTTTTATTGGTTTCAATTATTTTTACCTAATTGTGGGGCTGGGACGAGAAGATTATGCCATAATAGCGGGTTTGCGCAAAAAGGGGTCCATGACTGAAGTATAATTTTAATTCTTTGGCCACGGTTCAGTTCACTTAATTTAAATGCTTTATACCTATACTTTTAGGTACCTTACGGGTTTTTTAAAATAAAGATTTGACTTTCGAATTTTCGAAATACTTGGAAAAGTTATGTTGGTCAATTGTTAGTTCCACTAACTTTAGGTAAATTTTAGTCAACTCCCTCTTGAAATCGAATCCTTACAAAAACGTTTTGTTTAACCCTAGGTCTATATTAATAAAATGCGAGTCTTATATGAAATTTAGAGAAGCTTTTTGATTTCATCGTCATGTCTGTTAATCTACCTAATTGTATTTTTCCATAATATGTTTTCATTCTCTATAAACAAGAGTTTGCAATATTTTTCCCCATTGCACCAATGTTTACGTAGTCCCGAGCTAAACGGTTGAATGTCAGAGTTCGATGTTCATGCGTGGTCAATGCAATCTTTTACCTTAATGAGATTACTAGTTTGTAGTGATCGAAGGTTTTAATGTTTTTTTTTGTCATTTTTTACACTAAAAGGTGTACAAGAAAATATAGTTAAAAATATTACTATTAAAGTAGTAATGTTTCTCGAAGAAACAGAACAGTTATCAATCCTTTATTAGAAAATATATGCTTCTGCTACCAATAGTAACAAAATGGTATTCGACATCAGGTTTCTCTAACTGTAGGTTGGCCATGTACATCCGTCGTGATATTCCTATGTCGATATTTTCTGATAGCAAGTTCCTACATTGTAGTGGGGCTTTATTTTCACAAGTTGAGATACTGTTTCGACATCAGCACTTATAACTTTCTTCTTTTCCCTGTATTCAAAGATAAAGGAATTAAACAAATGGTTTCTGGAACGTCTACTAAAACAAGGAACTGTTGCTACTTGATTGTATACTCCTGAGAGAAGACCTGTTTGATATGTTTGAAGTATCGGAATTTTCCATTTAGTTTCTGCTGCCTAAAACTTCATTAATGAATCGTCGTTGACCTATATGAGATAAAATACCTAAATTTTCTCAAGTCTTCTTTATAATATGTTCCAAAAATGCTGTGAAACATGACAAATCAAATCAAAATCAAATCAAAATCATTTATTCATTACATTTTGGGTAAATAATTATGATTACAGTATTAAGTTAGTACCACCAAAATCTGCCCTCACAGGTGTATGAAATATTGTTAGCTTAAGTCAATAAAGTTATTATTACAAAAAAATAAAATCAAAATGTCATAGTATAATACATTAAAATGTCAGTGCTTAAATAAATAAAAGTTAAACTTATAAATGTCCTACAAATTACCGTCATTAAAGAAGTCATTTACATTATAATAACATTTCTTGGATAATACGGATTTTAATTTATTTTTGAATATACTAATATTGAATTGTTTTATGTCGTTTGGGATTTTATTGTATATTTTTGGCGCCATACATAAAAGACTCTTTCCCATAAGACTCGTTACTGCTGTGTGAAGTCACAGCTTATTATTGTTCCGCCGATTTCGCGGCACAATATCACGCAGCCGTTCGAAAAGGTGAGGATTTCTATGCACAAACATTGCTACCTCAAGTATATACAGAGACGGAAGTGTAAGGATGCCATGCCTGATAAAGTGCGGTTTACAGCTGTCTGTTGGTTGAAGACCAAACATAGCTCGTACGCATCGTTTTTGTGCCTTAAAAGCAATATCATTATCTGTAGAGTTTCCCCAAAAAACTATTCCATATCGCAATCTAGACGCTGCAAGTCCATGATAGGCGGTAAGCACAGCGTCAGTATTAACTATCGAGGCTATTTTGTAGAGACTTGCGACACTTTTTGTCCTTGTTCAATAATGTCAATTTATTCTTTTGTGTATTTCTATTCTTCCGTGCACATTTATATGTGTACCGCCCACCTGCTTCTGTGGAACTGAAGAAATCACAAAATATATAATAGAGTAGATGCCTAATTTTTATTTTAACGTCCGTCTGGTAGATTATTTTAAATCATTAGACACATATTTTTTATTTTCTTACAGAAACGAATAGTTACTTTCGACGATATTATATTCATTTGAAATGTCGTGTGACGTCACTTCTATGTACATTTTATACGTAGAAATGACGTTTTAGCCCCTACTCCTAAACTTTGATTCGTTTTATCTAAGTATTGTTTTATTATACGATAAAATAAATACCTTTCAAGTATATTTTCATTACCTAACTTACGGACTATTTAGATTTTTAATTTTCATACCCTGGCATCATCCCAATTGTCTGTCTCCTGACTTCAAACCCTCATAAATTTATATTAATTAGGAAATATATTGTAGTGACTTGTTTAGCAGTTGTTATCAACAATATTTCTGTAATCAGCGTGGTAAAACTAGATATTTTAGATGCATGAATTGTGATTTTTTGTAAACTCTGTTATATCATCTATGCAGGGAATATGTGACATTGCTCTCTATACTGCTGCTGCATACTTCTTTCTGTAAAAGTCTTTACTTCTCTAATGTTTGTAACTACATTTGAGGATCTAGGCTCTTGAGGAAGTGTCGTCTAGCAGTTACCTCCATGTTGAGTACCAGATAGACCGTATTTGGAAACTGGAAAGCGTTACCACACCATCTGACTTAGAAATGGGTAATGGATACATTGTTGTATCCTAAACATGTTTCTTTGTAGGTTAAAGCGTATGCAGAGAACATGTCCAAGTAAGGTTCCATCGTCCAATACGAATTTAGAGATCATCATCATCATTATCAACCTATAAGTGGCCACTGCTGACCAAAGGCCCCGTCTCAAATGGAGAAGGTTTGAGCATTAATCACCACACCACGCTTGCGCAATGCGGGTTGGCAATTTCTGACCTATAATAATCGGAAATTATAAGCCCAGAATTCCTCACGCTGTTTTCCTTCACCGTTTGTCAGTTTTGTCAAAATGATCTCAGAAATTAGATATACATATGTATAACTCGGGAAAACTCACAATGATACTTGCCGTCGGCAGGTTTCAAACCCTTAAAGATACCAAATTTTCTCAAGTTGTTGTATTTACTTTTAGTTTAATTTAATGATGCAATTAGGTATTACAGCTGTAAGTAGATTTATGACAAGTAGGGCCTATAGCTTATCTATGAAAGCAATAAACATTTCTCGCAGACGACTTTAATGTCTCCTGCGGCGATAAGCTGACGATAGACCGTGTTTTTACTTCATCGTGTCAACGTACAACTTTTACGAGCATTATTATCACCTAATTTGTTATTACTAATGATACGTTATCGTAATTATGAAAACATTTAGATAATTACTACTCTTAGAACTGTTTAACTCGTTTATTTGGTCTTAGTGCGATTCTCGTATCTATAGTTGGTTCTGGTTATTATAAGTTGTAATTTCTACTCATATTTCATCTCTCTAGTCCCACCTACATCTACTATATTCTACTTAGGGTATTATTCTTGTTGCATTAACGGGACGGTATACGTTCTCAGCCTCAACTAATAACTGATCAATTCACATTGACGAACACAAACATATTAATAAGTATGTGGTTAAAAAGAAGCATTGCTGTAAATGTATTTACGTGACGTCTTATAAGTTCCGCAGTATGACAGCCACTCGATGTTTTCCTTTACTTAAAAAATACGTTTTTTTCCGTATACATAAAAATTCAGTCAATTAACCTGTCGATGGTAACATGCTGAAAGACCTGAAACTGACGGAGTACAGTAAAACCGCGATGTTTACGGCGCATCTACGGCAACCGTCATTTTTGAACCCCATGTCACTACATCAAGCAACCTTCCCACGAAAAACGGGAAATTGAGATTTTTATGTGAAGATATTTATAAAAAATTGTGTATTCGTTTGACGAACGCATTCGCCTTTCGCGGTTGAGTTGGGTAAAAATGTACACATATTTTGGGGTGAAATCTTGATAAGACATCACTAATATTTCTTTACTGAATCGGGAATGTACGATTGAAGACGGCAAGGAAGGTAAATATCTCGATTTTTGTGATTACACAACTGATAGATACATTTGGTATTCGTATACAGTTTCATATCAACATAATGACATCATTTCTACTGAACCAAACAATACAAATATGTAGATCACGCGTCTATACAACCACAACCTTAATAAATATGATTTTCCATAACTTATTCCAATTTACTTGTAGTTAGAAGATTAAGAAGTTTAAGTCCTCATATTACATCTCTAGCGGGACGATTAAGCTCTGCAGCTTATGCTGTCTGGAAAATCCGTCAGTTAACCGATATAGACACGGCAAGACTGGTGTACTTCAGTTACTTCCATAGCATCATGTCGTATGGCATTCTGCTGTGGGGACACGCTGCTGACATTGAGTCTATCTTTGTCTTGCAGAAGCGCGCCGTCAGAGCTATATACAACCTAGGTCGTCGTGAATCTCTCAGAGAAAGGTTTAGGGAGATCAATATTATGACCGTTCCATGTCAATTTATTTATGAAAATATTATGTATGTTAGGAAAAACCTACATTTATTTAGTAAAGTGTCTGACAGACACAATTATGAAACTAGACATAAGAATAGATTAAGTCCGCCGTTTTTTAGATTGTCAAAAGTACATAAGTCGTTCATGGGAATCGGTGTTAAATGTTATAACAAAATCCCCCAAGAAATACTGAATCTAAATGGAAGAAAATTTAAACTATGTATTAAAAAAACGTTATGTACACAAGCATACTACAAACTAAATGATTATATAGAGGATAAAAGTGCTTGGAGGCAGGCTGGTCCGGCTCCGCAGGATAATACATGAAACACAGTGATGTTCAATAAATTCTATTTGTGTAATAATATAATCATGCTGCTTAAATATTTGTATAGTTTAAAACATTGCACAATTTATTGTAAATGTGAGAGCCCTGTAATTAATTAAATCAAATTAGACTAGTAGATTGCATTTAAGTCAGCTTGGAGTTGTCATGCTCACTCAAAGATCTCGTTGGCGGTGGCACGTGCATTGGATCGCTCGATTCCCTACAAAATGGTTGAGTTGGGCGGTGCTAGGTTTCGCCAAATGTTCGTGAACGGGCACCGTCGATTGGAACTGGTCAGCTCCAGACTGTATCATTTTATTTTATTATCGTCAAGGTTATTTTCTTTTTCAGTCTTTCTGACTGGATTTGGGTGTTGCATTGTTCTCACATAATCGAACCAATAAAACTATGTAACTAGAGAATTGTATTGAAAACCTGATTGAAAAAGAGTAACCTATGGAGTTTCTTGCTCGTTCTTCTCCATAGGAATCTACGCCTTGGAATGAGCAACTAGCTTCACTTATAAATTTTTGTTGTTTGACGTTCAAAAGTGCCATCCTGGTCTAATTGAAATAAATGATTTTGACTTTGACTTTGACTTAAGTCATCATCATGCAGCTTTAAGACATCTATTGCTGAATGGCCTATGACCCTCAATGACTTTTAGTCGGCTAATAAATAAATTAATTTTAATTCTACTTAAACTCGAAAACAGCTGCAGTTATTACAAGCCTGTAAGTCTTACCTAACTTTGGACTTTCCCAAATTACAAGCGTTTAAAATTCAGGAGTTTTGCTCACTAATCTCTTACTAGTTCGCACCAACCGCGTCCGATGTACAAATATTTACAGGGACGACCCAGCTGAGGTCAATTTTCCAACAAACCAGTAGCCAAAATATCCTAAAAACCACTAGAATACCGAACCAACACCACCACTAACACCTAAACTTAAAGTTGAAATTATATTGACACAGTAACAGTCGTAAAATTGAAGATGGGTGCTATATAAACTACGAAATCGAATTTTAAATTTAGATTGCTAAAGTTCATTTTGGGTTGAAAGATCGTAAAAATCTTTGCTAATCCAAAATGATACATGTACAGTGAGTTTGCTAAGTGATTTAAAATCATGTGGGGCTGTGTTAAAGTGTGTTTTAGAACAATTTCGTTGAGATACAAGTGCAGTGCACTTTGCCTGCGGTTCAGTGATGCACCTCAGAGCACAGACTGATTTATGGTTATAATAAATATATGGGTGTTTAATGTTCAAGATTATCTATAGTGAGTAATAAAAGACGATGTTTGTGGGTAAAATCTGTATGCTAATGTGAATTTTATGTCTAAGATTGTATTGCTCGGAAGTTGGAAAAAATATTTGGTCCTGTCACGGTGTGGACTTTAAGGATCGATTTAAAAAAACTTAAAGTTGTTGTAAAATGTCGGATTATAAATTTAGTTATTTCGCGTATTTTAACTTGTTTACAAAACGGCTTAGTGAAAATATTTTATAAAATGTTATTGTGTCAGTTCATTGTACATGTTTGCACTAGTAGGTATAACACCCGTTTCTTACATCTGGTCAAAAGTACGTAAATTGATTGGTACAAAAAAATACTTGGTGCTCCTTGAAGGGGGTGATAATTAAGAATGGTATAATAATATGCCAACTACATCTTAATTATTTTTCACCGATAACCGACTAACAAGATCAATGGAGCCGATCTTAAAATATCAATTCGTTTGTAGTAGGTAAACATTAAAACGCAGATTCCTTCCAGAAAATTCTCCAAGAAGAAAATCTGTTTTCAATACCCAATGTTGTTTCGAAATCCGTCTATGTTTGTATACCGTGGTTGTATACATACGTAGGTATTATGTAGCAGTAATTTATATTGGTTGATGTACGTAAACAGAGTGTGTTTATTTTCTTTAGCAATGGTTTACATTAGCGGTGCATGTGATTTCCAAATCACCTTGAATGCAACGAGATGTGAGCATGAACCGCTCTGAACAACATTTTGTTTGCTTTTACTGAGATCCAGATAATTATTTACTTTCTGTATAAAGCGATATTTTTTGTTGTTACGGTAAACGATTCCTATATTATGCTTTTTAGGTCCTCGCATGAGTGGAAGCGTAAATTAACAATATTTGGTTTGAATCTCGGACTGACTTAATATTATCATTCGAACACTTACGTGGCGAGAAGTTTGTGGATGGTTTTTTGTATAGGTTAAGGTAACCTCAATAAATTAATTAGAATGCAAGTCGTTAGACCAATACTTATTTTAGAAATTAAAAGATATTTTTTTTGTTTATGTACCTTTAGATAGTAGGTAACGAAGTTTTCTGTATGTTTTTTACTTATTTGAACATTTTTATTGAAATCATGGTTTAACATTATGAAACATAAGCATAAACATAACATCATGTACGTATATGCTTCCAAAGGGTATTTTTACATCATGAAAATGACTGCCTCGTTGGCCGAGTGGTCGCAAATGCGACTGCCGGGCAAGGGGTCTCAGGTTCGATTCCCCGGGTCGGCCAAAGTATTATTAGGTTTTAAAAAAATCTCAGTAGTAGCCGGAGTCTGGAATTGTGCCCGGTATATGGCAATAGGCTCACCCTCTATTACATGGGACTCATAACATAAATAGTGAAAAGTGAGAGTTACATTGTACAGTGGCATACTGTGCACCTCTGCTTACCCCTTCGGGGATAAAAGGCGTGATGTTATGTTATGTGAAAATACCCCAGTAATCAAACAGTATCAGCAGGAATCGCTATAAAAGTTATTTTCGTTGAAGATTTGCGTGGATATGTGTTGTTTGTGTGTAAGGACGTCCGGGTCAAAACCCGTACTGTTTTACACCACGTTGTATTGAATTATGTCCAAATTTACGAACGGAAAAATACTTACATCCTTACAGGCACTCCAAGAATGTTGAGAGGAATGCACTGTGCGTTGTTGTAAATCAGAATCGTTTGCACAATACTAAATACTGGTACTTTATTTACAGCTGGGATGTTGCTCAGATCCAGTCCATACTGTTATACAGATTTTTTTCGATAATAAACTATCTATTATTTGGGTGGAGTGGATCATAGTTTTGCAGAAAATACGAAGTGGTCATCAATTTTATTATAAAATTTCTAGTAAGGAAATCTGTTTTTATATACAGTATATGTTTTAATAATCATTAATAGTCATCATCATCATCAACAGCCTATGTACTAAGAAAAATGTAACATCTTGAAGGGTTGTAGCTAGGTACCCAGTATATTGAATGTAACATCACTTTTCCAGTTAAGTGTGTTATGAGTTGAGCTTGATAATTTTTGTTTTCAAAATCTCTTCATTTGTCCCAGTACATCTTTTTCTATCTTAGTTTTTTCTCAGATACGTTTGTTAGTAGTGTCTAAATAATCCTAGAAGTTCATAATTATAACTTGTATGGTGTAGTGTCATTGGTACTTGCCGTTGGGACGTTTTGAACCTGCCTGCACCCTCATGCATGAGAAGCGGGCGTCTTAACAAAAGTTCAGTGACTGTTAATGATCATGTTTACATTTTCTCTAAACTGAACTTCTTTTGCTACTATAGCCCTTATTTATTCTGATGATAAACCGTTTAACAAGTAACTCTTGTAAGCGCCTGTAAGCGAATATTTCCGAAAATATGATGCACTGTTTTTCCTCGTAATCTGACATCTAGAATCGTTTGAATTAATTCTACAAAAAATATAAAAATGGCGAGTTTATCATTTCCAGCGAGCCGAAATGTTCGTCTGAGCGGAAGTTCGTCATTATCGGTCGAATTCTTGCTCTCTGGTCCGAAGCCAAGTTCACGGCTGTCCACGTAATGCCTAAAAAAACTGCACTTCACTGTTTTTTGGCAAAGTTTCGAGAAAATAGTCTAGCGTGTGTGTTAAGACGTCTGACAAATATGACTATTATTTTAAACTAAAATGATAATTAATATGTCTTGTATTTGCACAAGACCTGACACACAAATGTTAATCTATAAATTAGGTCATCAATCAGTTAATGAATATGATATGTTGGTGTAGGTGTTATACCTATTGAACTGTGAAAACAATTCATTTTAACCAAGGAAACATCCCAATTTCCTTATTTCAGTTATGCCTAATTTAAATGAATACATTACTTGGTAATAACGAACTCGTTTGATCTGCATGCTTCAATACTCAACTGTGATAGTTGGATAGGTGCCCGGGAATGAGGAAAATACCTGCAAACAATATCATACTCGTGTTACTTTGTACATCACATGCATGCATACAGACATTATGTTATTATAATCACGCCCTCTTATTTGGGGAAGACCGAGAAAAGGGAATATCAAATGATAGCATTCTGGTATACATTTATTTCTACATCATCTACATTCGTCAATTTCTGCTTGCTTGGTCGACGACTGAAGGAATTACGTTTAACTTTTTTTAGAAAATGTTGCTAATTTCTGATTAATTAAATTCAAATTCAAATATCTTTATCGCTGAACACATCAGATGCATTGCAAGACGTTAGATGAATACACAGCTGATGTTCCACCAATCAAGGCATAATCAACGTTATTTAACAGTTCTCGTAGGTATAGCCATCAGAGGTTCATATATCCAGTTCGATCCCCAAGCCACCGCCGCCGGCGCAACGTAAGGTTTTTCCTGCGTCGTGGTTGCGTTTACCATGGACGTCATATATTACGTCCATGGCGTTTACAAATAGGTATACAATTTCACATACATATGACACCCAGACCCGGGACAATAATTTGTGGATCACAAAGAGTTGTTCCGTGCGGGAATCCACCCGCTATACGTTACATGGGTCGTGGAGAACCTAACAGGTAACCGGGGCTCCGACTCGACGTGCAGGAGAAGGAACGGGGTGGATTTTAGTCAGTAAGAGTCTGACACTCCCTCCCGCCTAACCCAGGCGGGAGCAGTCATTCGATGATTGTCCCCCCTTATGAAGTATATTTTGCCTTTTAAAGTGCAGCCTTCATTCTGCAGTTTGTGTCTTCTGGCTGAATAATCAGCATCACCTTATGGTGATAATGATGATGAGAGGTCTACCGACTACTTCGTTAGTTGAGTCAGCGGTCGTTGCAATCGCTTGTCATACACGGTTGCCGAATACAAAGGCTTTTAATTTAGAAATTCGATTTTAAATAATTTATTTAAAATTTCCTACATTGCGGCTAATGAGTAAGTAAACCTCTATCGCAGCCTATCGTTTCGGGGAATAACTGGCGAGCTGTGACGCTACACACATTTGCAAATAAAATGTATCACTCGATATTATTTTTATTCAGTGTATCAGTTTCCAATACATTTAACATTCACGTTTACAACAAAAATACAATGTATTCTTTCATACAATGTAGACTAATCTATCGGTCCGAGCCTGATAAATCTGTTCTCAGTCGTAAAATAAATGGGAATACTAAACAGGACACCGGAATTGAATGTCATAAAGTTTATATAGTATTGTGAGAGTGTTTAGTAATGTCTGTCTGTCAGAAAATATGTAGAAGACCTAACGCCCGAATATTGAAAGGCTAACTTATAAGTCGCGCTTAAGTACGGTTCCTTCGCTATATAAATTATTTGTATAATGACAAAGATGGCACGATATTTAACTGCAAGTTAAATATGAGTAGTCTTTCAGTATTTCGGCGTATGTTCTTAGAACTCTCGATACATTGGTGTTTTTTATTTATAAAATGTGCTACCGATATGGGGAGGTTGGTTTTTTTGAAAAGTAGTTAACCTGTGTAGGTTACCCTTGTTTAAACTAAACTTATTCGGTTTTTAACACTAGATAATTTTATGATATGCTCTATCTTGCTCTAAAATAAAGGATTAAGTCACGTGAGAAAAAATAATTTCCAATATGTTATGCTTTTTATTCCCTTTCAGAATAAAGTTTGTCGTTTTGTTTCAGGAAATATATTTATTTACTATGAAAATGTGATAGCTACCACAATATTATAACAGTGCCATCTACCGATTTCGCCCGATATTACGGCGAACCTTGACCGAGTAGTGGGGGTCGTTAACCTCGCGTGACGCAATAATCTGAAAAGTGCGCAGGAGTCTACTATTTAATGTTTAGGCTATAAAAAATAATGGCCTGCAGGCGTGTTACTAATAATTTGTAATATTTACTAGGTAGCCAGTTTATTATGAGGATAACATTAGAATTTATGTATTAAACTAAATAAATGAAAGATTTAAAAAAATTATGTTCATGTTCAAGTTGACCACCGTTGTTCACCGTTCAAGGTGATTTAAAGTATGGTTTCGTTTATTAAATTTTGTTCCACAATTTGTATTCTTTCTGTTATCTATATGCCTGCATACCTAATTGCATTTATAATAACGTCAGGACATTGTGATTGTGTATATTGAGACTGTTTCAATATCATAGCTGGTGTTAAATGTGTATTATTATCTTAGTCTATATCTGTCCAATGAAAGTGAGTTTGATCCCTTCCTAAACCTAGTGTAAAAGTTATTTTATTCTTATTTAACCGACTTTATATTTATAGAAGAAGCAGAACAGAAACAGAAGCAAATGCTTTATATAGCATTTGCTTCTGTTTCCACATTATTAATAGTTTCTGGAATTAATGGAATTATTGAATCGGTGCACGAGTAAATTCGTTTGTGTCGTATCGAGAAAAGTACATGCGGTCGGATAGGCCTACGGTAATTACTTAAAATTATTCTTAGGCCACTTGTTGGTACAGTTGCGTGCGCAAGACTTATTGGAATATTATGTTTTTCTTGTGTTTTGTAGGAGATGATTTATAAAAAACCATGTGATGAATAAATAACATTAGAAGGAGGAAAGAACTTAATAAAAGCAAGCAGTTTACAATTTGTAGGTAATGTTTGATACTAGACCCTCCCCTTATTGAGTACGGTGGCCAACAGAGCACCTATCCTTTCCGTCAAATTTCTTTATTTCATCGTCAACTTTATTGTATTCACATAAAGTCGAACATCTAAAAAATAATTTACCAGATTAGAGTAGGTTCATCTGCTGATATCACTGTAATGGGACTCATAACATAAGTGGTTAAAAATGGGTCTTGTAGTATAATGTAACAGTTAAAAGAATCATAGTTTTATTTTGATAAACTTAACAATAATACTAAAATTAGTAATTAATTGCAACCATCCGGATATTCTAAGCCTAACATGTCCTTGTATTTTAGATTTACGTACATACATACACACATACATACATACATGTGTTCCGTGCGGAAACTAGTTCTAATTAGTTTTAAGGAAGAACTAGTTCAATGCTGACTGGATGCGGAAGACAGGTACCGTATACTTGTAACAGACTTGTGTGCACGGTATAGAGTTCATTTTCCTCTGTATATTTGAATTGGGGATGTGTAATTTGCGTTTGTTCAAAGTTTTTGTTTCGTCATCAACAGCCAGTGTAGAGGTAGAATGTAGATCTCGTCCAAAGACTTCTTTATATATACCTACTAACCAGCTACTGCCACCCGGTTTCACCCGCTCTGCTCGGTTCCTATTGCTATCAATTTGCTATAAATCACGTTACTATTAGCGTGATGTTTTATAGCCTATAGCCTTCCTCGGTAAATGGAATACACAACGCAATATATTTAATTAATACTTTAATTTAATTTAATTTAATTTAATAATATATTTTATAACTGCCTCGTTGGCTGAGTGGTCGCAAGTGCGACTGCCGGGCAAGGGATCTCGGGTTCGAATCCCGGGTCGGGCAAAGTATTATTAGGTTTTTAAAAAATTTTCAGTAGTAGCACGGAGTCTGGAAATGTGCTCGGTATATGGCAATAGGCTCACCCCCTATTACATGGGACTCGTAACATAAATAGTGAAAAGTGGGTGTTACATTGTACAGTGGCATTAAGTGCCGTAATGTGCACCTCTGCCTACCCCTTCGGGGATAAAAAGGCGTGATGTTATGTTATGTTATATTTTATAACTTTATTTTCAGGCAGCTATGGCCCATTGATACATACCTTATAGACTAAAACATATATATTTTAATATACAATTGATGTACATAAATAAACTTAAGCCTAACATAGGCTTCACAATAAAATATACGATTTTAGAATTCAGTGTTTTTTAAAATTCATGCGCATCAATTTTCTTCTTTTTCAATTGAAACCACTTTTGTGACCACGTCTCCCACGAATCATCCGTTCCTCTGACAGAATATATAAATAAGCCGTAATGATAGTCATCAGCCTCTCGTTCCTCGTTTACATCATTCGACAATCACATTACATCAATTTGTATGAAACCACTTTGAATAGTTAAATGACGAAATAAATTGTTCTCGTATTATATTGAAAGAGTTGCGTATCTTAGATTGTTGTAAGTGGAATTGGAAGGCTTGAGTCACAATCTACTGACTGTTGACGGATTGATTGATTTAGGTACTAAGCACCTAAATCAGTGACTGTTACAGGTTCAGGATACACAACGATATAGACGCCATTGGAACACTAATACAACAGTAAACACACTCACTCAGTCACTCAAAGCATTCTAAATAAGTGTTCAATAATGTCGAACTCAATCACCTTTCAACCACTGACTTATAATTGGTATCATGTAGAATTTTACACTACAGTCTACAGAAGTACAGAGTCTATAAAAACGTTAACAACATGATCAATCAATATCGACACACAAACACATACATACATACACCCTTCATGTTATGGAGCAAACATTAAAAGTTGTCTAATTCAAAGCGAATCAATATGCGGGCTCCGTATATCATATGCTGTAAAGACACACGAAATAAAGGAATGGTAAATATTTGCTAAGAAACAATATTATTTTCTTTCGCTACTGCTTTGGAGTTCACCCAATTTGTAGTCGATATGGGTGCGATGCTCATAGATTAATAATCATAATTTAGACAGAACAGGCACTGAATTACTGAATTATTTACTTTATACTACAATTTGTTTTAAGTTGTATTAACAAGTTCTCTTTTTCTTTATTTCCAGTCATCTGCATCATATACGTGCAATTTTAGTGTGTACTATATAATCATTACATAATTTAGTAATTGATTGATTCCTGTATTTAAAATATTTTCACTAATTTCGTAATTCATATAAAAAATGAATTTCTTTTCAAGTCTCGCTAAAACTTGAGACCGACTGAACCAGTTTGGCTAATATTGCTCTTAAAATGTTTGTTAAAGTCCGGAGAAGGTTTAAAATCTGAGTAAATATAATTTAGGCAATACCAAGTTTGCCGGGTCAGCTAGTCTTAAATACTATTCTTAAATTACCAATAACGTTTAGTGCTCCTATTTAATTTTAATAAGAATACTGAGAAAGAATTTCAATAAATATATCACGCCAGAACAACTATTAATAAACTGGGCGGATTATATGAATGTTATAGTTGTCCCGAGTATAACATACGCACCTAATCGTCGGTTCTGTGGGCTTGTCACATAATCTTTGGCAATTTGTCAACAAGTCAGATCACGTAGGCTGCCGACCGACCACGGTAAGCTCAGTTAGAGCGGTGCATAAAAACTAAGCTTTGCTTTGAACTTTGAAATTCAAATGTATTTCGATACGCCAATACGTCTGCCTCGTGTATTTTGATCGCGTTTTTACGACAACATGTTATATTATTCGAGTAGAACCTCAGTGCCTTATTTTAAAGAGTGTTTGTAATTAGGTCTAATGTGGAAATTATAGGATATTGAAAAAATATTGTAATATTTTTTTAATTTAATTCAATCGCTAATAATTTTATTTACAAGTAGGTGCGCTAGAAGATCGGTGGTCTAAATTTTCAGAATAGTGAAACGTAACCTAAGTTAGGCCATCAACGTTTATTCATACAATTCCTAGGTCTTCTTTTATGGCAGCTATATTCTGGCACGGAGAAGAATTTACGTCGAGATCGTAAAAAGGCATGAAATGAGTGGATTTTGCACGTACTTTGCGTCGCTCGTGAAATGCCAACGATTATTCTGATCACGCTCCGAATATGGATAGTTTGCTGTGACATTGACTGCGCCAAATGTAAGATTTGAATCAATCTTGATTTTGAGATTTATGTAAGTGCTGCTTTCTGTACAAAAACACATTTAGTCCACAAGCTTCAATGTATTTTGTATTGATTTGTTAGATGCGTTATTGTGAATGCGAAAACTAAATCAGTTTTTATTGTAAGCTTTCGAGGATATAGTTGTTTGTGAAACGACACTAATAAAATGAAATCTACCTTTTACTATATATTTTTTTATGGAATAGGAGGCAAACGAGCAGACGGGTCACCTGATGGTAAGCGATTAGCGCCGCCCATGGACACCTGCAATACCAAAGGAGTCACATGCGTTGCCGGCCTTTTAAAAAGGAATATGCTCTTTTCTTAAAGGTTTCAAGTATTTGTGATACATCATAATAATTATATTATTTTTCGACAGTTAAAAAACTAAACGCACATACCTATATGCATGTGCGTCAAACCCAATTTCTCAGACATACAATATAAATATAAAAAGCAATTCAATAATTTTGGCAAGAAAAAACAATTCACAGCTAACGAGGTTTTTGCTTCAATTTCTCGAACGACAAACATTTTGTCATCGCTGCGTCAAAATTGCATCAATAAAGACAAAAAATTATACACGTGAACATAAAAGTCAGAAGCCATTTTCATACTAAAATGTTAAGTAAACATTCTTTGGCAGCACTGGGTTCATCAGATAAGTACCTATGTTTTTAGCAGACATGGCAAAATTCCCAAGTTTCCTTCGCGGTCTCGTAAATTTTCATTACTATACTAAAATGAGAGAAAAAAGCATTTTTGGAGCGCACCACGGCCTTATAAATGTATCATTGTAATGCATAATTGAGATTAAAAAATCTTAATGGATATAAGGTTGGGAGTTTTGTAATAATGTTGTTTTCATGCTCGTTTACGTTATATAAACGGATTAGTTAATTGCTTGTGTAATGTCTACGTAGCATCATAGTGGACTAATACCACAGAAGCTATTTTTAACCCTTTGATATTTGATGATGATTTGATTATTAACCGACTTAAAAAAAGGAGGAGGTTATCTGTTTGAGCTGTATGTATGTTTGTGCGCAATTATTTCACGATTGGCTGAACCAATTTTGATGCGGTATTCAGAAAAAAGTGTTACACTTAAGAGAAGATTTTAGTATCTTAATTAACCGACTGCAAAGAAAGACCCGGGTTCATGTCAGATTTTTAACCGTAGTTTATAACAAAATAATTTTGATAAAGGACTTTGTTCTCTGTAATAGCATCCATTAGATCACTGTCAAACCAACACCGTAATTAACGCACTCATTACATACATATCTACTGTAATTAAAATTGTTGCGTATACGAATGTTAAAAATCGTACAGTGTTCGCACTAATTATGTTTAGTTTTACTTTAGAACATAGAACTCTTTAGAACATATACCTATCTAATTATGAATTATTGTTAAGGTTAGTCTTATCATCCTATAATTTCATTGAGCTTTTAAAATCTTTAAACTTTGAAGGATGGTACCCTTTTCAAGTATATTACAAATGTATCATTGTGTATATTTATTTATTTATTTATTAACACTTCTGTATAACAAGCATACGATGGCGGACTTAATGCCGGGTGGCATTCTCTAACAGTCAACCATGGGGTGATGCAGAGATGTGCAACAGTAGGTGTAATAGGTATAATGGTTTATGTGATGCATAACTGTAAATACATACATATATCCGTATATATAGGTATAATGTAAATTACATAAGATACATTATCAATATTACTAAATAACAATACTATAAAAATGAATAAATAAATTGGGAATAAAAATACATATAATATATATATATTTATACATATATATTAAATACAATCGCCAAAATGATAAATTAAGTACGTGATGCGTCTGTCTGTTCCCTCTGCAATAGTTCACGAACCTTAACTTTAAAACTAAGCCGGCTGGTTGCCGTCCTGACATCCGTGGGCAGCGCATTCCACAGCAGAATGGATTGGACAAAGAATGAAGAGTGAAGGAAGTCGGTCCGGTGCGTGGGACATTGTAGAAGAAGATTATTAGTGGAACGAAGATACTTGCTGTGATTTGCACTTATGAACTGAAAATAGGAGGATAGATAGCTAGGAGAAGTGGGGGAATTAAGAAGAGAGAATAAAGTGGTTAACGCCCGTTGTTTCCTGCGTTGACGTATGGGCAACCACTTTAGTTGCAACCGATATGCAGAGACATGGTCGTATTTACGCAGATTAAAGACGAATCGTATATATATGTATACTTCACCTGATCTTGAACCTCCTTGAGTCCTCAGTAGTATGTTACAATTACTACAATAAATCTAAAAATGACTATGTTACGAAATTACTACTCTTGATCAGTTTCTATGAATTCAGTCAAATAACTCCGCCGCAACTCGAATAATAATTTATAACTTTATCAATGTATAATTAATTTCATCATAGTACTCTGTAATTCCCTGAAATTACTCCTGGTTATTGCTCTGGTTTCTCCGAACGCATCAACAATAAATGTACCATTGGAACAATTTCAGTGACCCAGTTCATATTGACATTGACACAATGGTCCCAATTTGGCTCCCTGTGGCACTCCAAGTGCGTAAAACTTTTACAGTAAATAAACTAAATTTGTTCGCGAGCTATTTATAAAGAATGTGAACCATTTAAAACAACTATTCTTAATGTGTCAATAAGAAAAGTTTAAGTGGTAATGTAATTTGTAAAAATAACTCGGCTTTTTAATGTTAGGGTACAATTATAAAACTATTTTAATACAATTTTGTTAAGAAATATAAATTAAATTATTGTTATTTGACTGTGGGAAGGTATCCTCCATTATATTTAAAAATCTCAGTAGCATTTAGAATGCAATGTGAAGTACAACAATAAGTACACCCTCCTATAAATGCAACAGATTAGACCATCTTAAAATGTTATAATATTGCTATATAAATTTACTCTTTTTCTTCATAATTGCGAAACAAAAGACCCGTTCCTTATCTTTAGCAATTTTGTCCGTATTCATGGTCATTACCTAATTTACCAAGTTTATTTTGAATACAAATTTAGTCGTGCGCTAGTATTTTTAACCTTGAGCGTAGAATAACGTATGTACATAGGAGATTAAACTGTCTCAGTATATCGTGGCTGGCCGTAGCGGACACGTGATATGAATTCGGAGCAATTCGTCTGAGGTCAATGCTGCACGATTGCTTCCTATAAGAATTCTCGCAATGGACTGGAAAATGCACACGGTTCACCCGTGTTCCCTTATATTGATATGTTTTGTGGTATTCTTTATGATATTATCGGAATAAATGGCATTTAAATTCATTGAAATATTAGGCAATAACATCAATCTACTTATCAATTTGTCGTCAATCTCCTTTACAAAGCAAATCGTAATTATTCCACTTAACAATAATTCACTCTGCAATTTTCGTTTCAATTACAATCCTCGCGATCCTGTCCACCACAACACAGCTAACGATGCCACAATAATAGTGTTATTTAATCTATCGTGTCATATAACTTATTCATCACCATTTCGCTTCAAACCCCTTTATTTACCCCTTCTTTAAAACATTTGCGAACGTAGCATCACTAAGCATCTAAGTCGATGACATAGTGTTCAATTTCGAATTTCCCTTCGTTGAGTCTCTAATAACCGTCTATTTCTGATAATTGCATCGGAGGCACATCAAGTGTACGTTTTCCCTCGCCTGCTCCAAGACATGTATTTATGGAGCTCGTTGTAATGGATAAAATTTTCGTCCTTGCATATTTCATTTTGTGTCTCTCGATTTCAGTTTTGTTAACTTTTGAGTTAGTATTGATATTTTGGTTGGGTTCGTTTAGTTCTTTTGACTAAGATGGATGTTAGATTTCACATTTATTAAAGTATAATGTAATATTATTCGATTAATGACTCTCTTACTGAGAAATAAGAGTACATAGATGGATAAAATACGTAAATGTTGATTGATTTAGAATTTTTCAGAAATACATACTTTTTGTAGTGCATTTTTTGTGTTCAGTTTTAGTTATTTCGATTCCTTGTTTGTTTGCATACATTTTAAATATCTGAATTCACGAACTAATTTGCTTACTGGAAAAATTCTTTACTTTCCTTTCATTCCTTACCTTTTAACCATTGGAAATAAATTGGGGACGAAAAGTGAATATTTAATGCTTACTAGCCAGTTCGAACGGTTCTTTATTAGAGCTGAACGTTTTTGATGAACCTAACAACTTAATTGTGATCATAGGGTGCAGCTTAAGTTATAGGCTTTTAGCAGTACTACCACATAACAAGTATAGGCGGCACCATGACTTTCAGACGTATATGTCTGTTATTAATGTAGTTATTTGGAAAACATTAAAGAAAGTGATTACCGTAACTATCGTGAGACATACTAAATTAAGTAAAATCGCGGGTTACTCACATGAATATACTGAGAAAAGCTCTACTAGTTTTGAACCACAGAGGGGTTCTTCCTCATGAGCTGCGCGACCTCGCCGCGACGGCGCACGCTAATATTCACGTGAGTAACCCGCGATTTTACTTAAAAGTGATTACGATTATTTTTCATTATTATTAATAGATAATGAGAAGAAGACACTAAAATAATAGTGCAATGTAGGTTACTTGTATGATTTTGAGCTAAATTAACCTATAGAAAGAGGATACAATAATGTGTGCCCTTAAAAGTAGCTATAAAAATAAATACAGTAATTTATATTATTTACAACTTAAACCACACTAAAACGCAGCGATTAATGATAAGTAATTTCCAACGCTGGCAATGCAGTTTCGAACTTATTTATTGATAGGGGCCTCTGATTGGCCCATTTAATTGATTATTATGTTTAAAACAGTAAATAAATAATACATTTTATTATGGCACGTGGAGAATCGAGTTTTGAAATATGTGATTGTTGAACTGAAGCCAATTAATTAATGTAAAAGGCTATTACGATTTGCTATAGTGTATAGTAAAATGTATAATGAAATAGTAGTTTATTGCTGTACTTAAGGTCAGTAATCAGATTAACAATATCTTATAACTTTTAAAGCTTTATGTTTTGATAGGATTCTTGTTTCAATTCGTGATTGGGAAATTCAGTTGTATTTAAAAAAAAATCAATTGTATTTTGACGATTAGTTTTATTTTAAGACTGCTATTCTATATCTTGAATGTTGTGATTTCAAAACTAATTTTAGTTGCATAAGTGACCATACTATAAGAAATCTATCATAATTATTATATTTTATATTTCCACAGTTCTGTCGCTGCGTATTTTTATCGAGTTTCTCGACTGAGTCGACATTTGACTGGTGACGCACTTTCGTTCGTCGTTTAGTCCTTCCTCACTTCGTGAATGTACAATGTCATAATATATCTTCATCCTCATCCTAGTGTACTCTTGGCCCTTTGCCAGGGTCCGTTTTACTGAACATTGGGGAAGTCATATTTCTGGAACATGTTGCCATCAGTATTTTAGGTAAATGTTACTCTTTTAATAATTTCTTGAGGAACGTTTATTTGCTCTGAAGAATATTCTTAAATTAACTATAGATGGAAGTAAGTCGTTATAGAATTAATACTATTATCCATCTTACCATTCATACGTCATCGTCATTCATTTTTCATTCTTATAATATGTTTAAGTGAAATAAAGACGTAATTACGTTGTCTAAAATAACAATTCTCTTTTGTTGACATCGTCGTTAGGTCACTTAAGTTTTAGTACAATTAACATAGTAAACAGAACACTTTACCTTTTCAGGTAAGCTATTCTTTTATGTCTGGTATTTCTACCAAAAACAACATTTAAAGCATTTATTTCTAGTGTAGTCAATATTATATACTTCTCTATTATTCTATATTATTCAGGAGATATATTAATGGGGTAGATGCCTAATTTTCATTTTAATGTCCGTCTGGTAGACTATTTTAAATCATTAGAGACACGTATTTTTTATTTTCTTACAGAAATGAATACTTTCGACGATATATTTATATGATTTTTTAATTATTAAGCAGTGATTTGAGTTATATTTATTCTCTATGGCTGAAAAAAAATATTAGCCATTTGAAGATAAAAGAATAGGGATAATTTATAATAATAATTAAATTACGGATAATAGATTACAAAAAGAACAGATTGAAAGATATAGACAATAAATTATTTTACATAGACAACATCCGAGGTGTGTTGCTAGATTAGTGTAGCGTCCTTTTATCATTGTCCCTCAAGAAAATAAAAGCGTTACATTTAATGCCCTATAGTATGATATCACGACAACTCCTTAAATGATTCCAGGTCAGCAGTTCAATGGACAGACAATAATTTATTTGCCACTAAAACCAAGAATCCTTTTGAAGAACAATGGTTCAATAAAACTCGTGTTATCGTAGTATCGGATACCAAGTTTATGGTTGCAACGATAATATTATCTACTGCATCCCAATTTGTTTATTCATTTAATTATTTATTTAGAAGAGTTATAGGTTGTTTGTTGTTGTTTAGACAGGAGAGAAGAATGTTGTTAGGTCTGACAGGCCAACGATGCTTGTTTTTTTTTCTTTGATTGTTGTGTCAACTACACCTTCAATTCTTTACTTTCTTTTGAGTAATGTGGGGCACCATATTCGGATTTTTCCTGTGTCATGAGTGCATTTACTAACATACAATACCACATACACATGACATCCAGATCCGGAACAACAATTTTTGGATCACACAAAAAGTTGCTCCGTGCGGGAATCGAAACCGTAACCCGTTACACTGCAGCCGGTTGCTCAGCCACCACACCAACCGTGTCGTCATCGTCGTAATAGAACATATTTCCGTCTTCTTTTGTAGTGACTCAGGCTTTTGAACTTGGGATCAGCGTATAGAAAATAAAAGTCGTATTACTATTTAGTATTACGTTATAGGTACTGTCATTGTTGAGCAAATGAAATCAGTCAGTAGTTAGCTCTGATGGCTTTTTATGAAACTGAAATGAAAACATTTTTGATTAAGGGTTTATACTGATTTTAGCAGCCTTTTTAATTTATTATGTGGGATAATAGCTGATAATGACACGTTTCTAGTCCAAGATCACCAGCTACCATGACGTACGGACAGGTGCTATGTCTCACAGTCACACATACCCTCACTGTGGCATAATTATGCACATACTAAGTCCATGGCGTGACAAATAGTCACATTGTTCGTTTCTGAATATTATATCATACTATGGGTTTGCCTGGTGTTTTTTTATTGGTTAAGATAGTGATTCTTTTTATTCATTTTTATTTTAGTCTGTTACTTATTTGGTTATTTTTCATTAAGTGTTTCATTTGAGAGTTCATAATAATATTATAAACTATAAAAATATAATTATTAGACTGAAAACCGAATCAAGCATTGTTTTATTCAACTGTTGTACTTGTGACCACTAGTCGTAGCAAACTAGGAACAATTAGTGGTTCTAGATTTTAGTATCTTCATTTTGACATTTTATTAATGTATTTTGTTGCATAATAAAACTGACACACACAACTTTATGAGTAGATACAAAACATTGGCAATGAACGTTCAATGTCATGCGGGCTGGAATTCCGTTTGTGGTGTAACGTTGAAAAAATCCGGAAGAGCGTGGCCTGAGTGCGCAGGCGCATGTTTTATGCTAATCAACACATAACTATGACAGAAAGCATTTCTATGTAGCATCCTTGTGACGCTGGCAGGTTGCCGCGTTCCGGGTGCGGCTTTAAGGATTTACACGATTATCTTGTCGTGGAAATGTAATAAATTGTGAAAAATAGGAATTAGAGTGCTATGTAGGGTAGTTGGAAATGTTGCTTTTTTATTTGAATATTTTAATCTTTGTGTGACTCCAAATCCAATTTAATAGCAATAAGTTCTGAAGTGTTGCTTCTGCGGACAAGTGGCATAAATCGCAATTTATAGTACTGCAACGTGGAGTCGTTACGCAAATCCTTAGTCCTAGGTAGTCCAAAAAGGATCAGCCTCTCGGTTACACTTACACGTACCCGGTGATGTCAATAATTTATGCACTTTCTCTTTTTGAATTCATGAGCAATGAAAACTTTATACCTATGGTTATGGAGCACAGTTTTATTGGTATAGTGAAGACATGGAAACAGTGATATTATCACATAAAACCTTTACAACGCACGTTGGCAAGATGCCTCCTTCCGTGTTTTGGAATGATTGTTTGCACCACGGAATGACGTTAAACGGTAGAAGAGATTAAGATAAATGATCATAAACTATAAAAAGTATGCAGTTCTGAGTACGTTCTAGAAGCAAGACAAACGAGAAATAAAAATAATCGCACGCTACTTCTCAGCCATCGTAATAATATTCGTCATTCGGTCAATCACTCTCAAGAAAATATCAACTCATACATATAAATAACACGAATTCATCTCCAACCGCATCGCCAGCAAAATGACGATTGCTAATTTGACAAACGTCAAAAAGGAGGAGTGCACACAACCTTGGAGAGCGCAGTTTACATTATGATCCAGAAATAAACGGGCGCACTTCCTTTTGATCTCAGTGAGACATGCACTGGATATATGTGTCCGTAGCTCTGGACAGACAGTTTAGTGCTCTCGCAAGCATTCCGAAATATACCCGATATTGCTCTCAATATTCTGTGCCTAGTTCCTGGATGTTTAGAAGCCAACACCACCAGTGTGATGCCGGCGAAACAAATATTCTAAGTACATACTATATTTCGTTCTGATGCAAGTCCTAAACATTTAAGTTTAGTAAGTATTACGAAACTGCATATAAGGCTTGGCAATGCTGCCAGTCTTTTGAGCACTCTACCTAGCGACAACGTTAAGGATAATTGTTCTCGATGCTATTCTTAGTTAGATTTTTCATTTTCTTATGATCGATTTTCAGGTTGTTAATATCTTAGTTATATTTAATTTAGTGTTAGTATTATTATCGAGTTTCACTGAGAACATGATATTTTTATTGTAAAATTTTGTTTAATGAAAAGAGATAGTTAATAGAATAAGGTACATATTTGTAATATCTTGAAGCTAACATGACTCACTAAAATCTACCGAGTCAAACGTAGAAAGTATAAAATGATACTTTATTTCATTGCAAGTATCTTTTTAAACTGTCAAACACCAAGCGGTCACCGGTGACCGCAACCTATTGTTCTATATTTGTGTCTACAAAACCGGTACTCGACGAGTTAAACTGCAATAATAATACCAAAAAATGTCAGAGTCATCTACAGTCAGTCAAGTTACTGGGTCATGTCAATGACATTATCATACAGTTTAGCGGAGTTAATTGTGTGTGCACTATTATTGTACAGTCATTAACTAAATAACTTTACGACGTATAAATCTTGCAACTCGGAGTAGTAGACAGTGAAGATGACAATTGACTGGAGAAAGAATTGTAGGCCTTATTAACAGAAGATTGTATTTCGATAAGAATTAAGGCCTCTAGGATAGACAGAATAGACTTCAACCCTTAATAGACTTCAACCTAGGGATAAAGGAGTAGCTCTGGGTGCATTCCTTGTTGACGTCGATGCGCACGGTTTTTTTGATGCCCTGTATATAGAGGTAATTGTTTCATTTTTATTTTATGTTTTTTGTTAGTACATAATTATTGAGATTTAGATGTTCATGTAATTAAATAAATGTAATAAACTAGACTAATATTCAATGAAATAAAATTATGTTTTAAATTTGATACGTAATGAGTATAATGATATCTATGCACTTTATAGTCAGTAAAACTGTTAAAGGTTTTTGACCTCTTGCATTCATTAGTTTAGTAATGTGCCATTTTTTGTAAACAAAATGTCTAATACGTGTATTATATGCTTGTTTAAGCCTCACAACTTAACCCTGAGGGGTCACCCACCCTTATCCAATAATAATCCCACCGAGGACGTTTCACTTGCGATCATTTACGTTGCAAACGTTAATAAGCTAAAGTTTTTTTGTTTCGTCTGCCATGTATCCTGTGCAAGCTATCCGTCAATTTGCAACTCTGTTTATTCATTTAGGTGCTCACGATTCTGGGTGCTAAGAGACACATAGTGAATGTATTCGATGAAGATTAATTATTATGCTAATATACTGTGGTTTTTTGTGTGACATCTCTTGACAAAAACTCAAGGAAATTGTTCAAAATATTGCGACTACCAAGAAATGCATGCTACATGACAGGTGATAGACTTCTGAGAAATAAAATATAATGATAAGAGAAGGTGCATTTTATAATATTATTCAGTGTTAAGGAAATTATTTTTGTGTTTAGGAAATTAAGTACCTCCTACGTATACTTTATTGGATTAGTCCATATTATTTTACCATATTATACCACCTAAAATGTATATACATATCTTTAACGTTCTGGGCATATTGTTTGAAATAAAACTTCTGTGGTTGTATCCACATTGTTAGCGATTATCGCAGTCTGTCACATTGGTCATGAACTCGGTAGAAACCCAAGTGCCAAGTTCTGTTACACGCGATTTACTACTTCTGCTAACTGTACAGGGAAAACGTATTCAAAGTCGTGTTGATTTTGAGATTTTTGTATCTTACACATTACTCTACTTATCCTTAGGGGAAAATGATTTTCCCGAAACCGCATTTCTTTTAAATAGAAGTCACAGAACTTTCATACTACAAATGCTGATGGTCAATAGGTACTGGCTCCCCATCGCCACCTCAATATCTCAGTACCTCTATACGATTGTAAATTTGCTGAAAAATCTAAAGCATGTCCAGCAACCGTGCCCGCAGCAATTTGGCGAAACTATTTGATCACCCTAAACATACCTTAAAGGGTCAATCCCAACATACTGAAGACAGTTAACTGTGTAAATGCAGAAAATTAATTTGGTGTAATACTAAAGGGGTCCGGTGGGGCCGGAATCCAGCACTGGCTAATGCGACGTCGAGTTGTTCACGCGACGTTTTTGGCAAACTCTCAACTGTCACACGCATCGCACATGCCGACTGCGACCGCACTTGTAATATACTACAAGATAGCTATTCCAAGATATACTTACTCACATTATTTTTGATACGTGTACATTGTTTTGCAGGTCCTAGTAAAATAGACACGTAGGTAACTAAAAAAGACTTCGATAAAGAATCATGAGACCAACCAAGACGCTAGATAGCTACGAGTTCGATTCCTGGTTGACTAAAAGGCTATTGAGATGCTTCAGATTTATTTATAATGTAGATTTAATAATTTTTCTTGGGTATTACAAATTCTTCTCTTCGAAGAGATAAAGGCACGACGTTCATGTTACGTCGTCAATATTTTTAATTTTTATTATTGAAAATACCTTAATTTTTAATTAAATTTTAATCTTAGGTACTTACTATTTTTATTTAGTTTATATTTTCCTTTTGTATGTATGCTATGTAAAGTTATAACATTACTTTAATTATAGTATTAATTTTCATATAGGTAGAGGTACATAATGAATCATGTAGTCAATATAAAATAATGACATAAGACAACTATTTAAATATTTACTTCTAGCATTTCTAACTGGTAATAAGTAAGTCTCAGAGCATGCATGGGTTATATTGATATTTTCGTTCTTAAAAATCGTGTAGCATCGCTTTATACACTCCAGTGCATGGTGGCCCTTAGACGCGTTGCAAAGGAATTCGTATTCCGTGTGGGTCATATTAATCTCTTTCACATTTCGTGCTAGACTCCGCGTTATTGCCAAACGTAGCAACTAATAGTTGAAATTGTTCATTTTTAATTAATACATCATAGGAACAGATTTTGGCTTGATGCAGTCGTTTTAAGCGTAATGAGACTTTTGGGTAGATTTGCATTGATTAGTTAAGTTGGTAGTTATTGCTTCTTAATCTCTCACAGTAATTGTCACTAAATGCAACAACATTTTAGTCAACTGATAATCAAGAAGTTTTTCATAGAACTGTACACTTTCAAATTTTAAACAAAATACAACTATCATCATTATGATCTTATCTTTCACAAGATCCCCCACTATTAAACATAAATCGTTCGTATCATATATCGACAAAGGGTGAAGGAAAACACCGTGAGGAAACCTAGGCTTATAATTTCTAAGTATGAGTTGGAAATCCCCAACCTACACTGAGCAAGCGTGGTGGTTAATTCTCAAATTTTCTCCGTTCGCGAAGAGGCGTTTTGTCAGCATTGTTCAACTTATAAGCTATGATGATGATGATGATGTTGATGAAACATATATCGGCACATTAGAATTCATCACCTAATTGCATTCTTAGATAGAATAGCCAACTCCAAGTACAATTTCCGTTTTAGCTACAATCTCTTTGAATTAAACTAGTCCCCAAAAGTCACGTAAAATTATTAATATTCTACTAAAAACCATAATTGACACCATTCTCTTCCCTTACTCAAATGGAAATTTGTTTTTTCTAACCGCAATTGCTTCGACCTTTTGCATTTAATTTTGGTTTCTGCTACCCACATTCAAACTCGGAAGGTTTGCCCACAAACCATGGGTACAATGAGTGACAGGCTAGCGTGCCCAATAGTTTCACTCACACACGCACGTCAATTTCAATCGCTTTCCTCGTGATACTCATTTTGGTTTTAATCTTACAAACATGCTATCCTGCGATGCGATTTGTTGATTCGATATTTTATTCCATTATTGCATTATTTTATTTAGGTCTGAGAAATTTTAAATTATAATTGGAATCGTCATTTACCCTGAATTCACAGTTCTTTAACTGTATGGTATTTCAAACCTATATTGTACAATGTCTAGATTAAAGCTAAATGTCATACTGTCAAAAATTGTGATAAACATTCGGTCTTCATCAAGAGAGAACAGCCAGTTATTTTCCAGTAATGTACCATACAATATAATTTATTAGAAAAGCCACAAGCATAATTTACTACAAACTTATCATATTACCTCGATGGCGGTTCTGGGAAATAATAACATTGCGATGATAAGCAGAATTCAGTGTAAAGTGAATCATGGAGCCGATACCAAGTGACAGGGGTCAAGCAACGATTTAATGACTAAATTGTAGGGTTTTGGTATTGGTTCGGTGAAGATTTCGAGGTTGCATAAGCAACTACTACCTAATAAGGTAGTGCAAACAATTTGATTCGACTGCACGGTCGGTGCGGTGCCTGGGCAACCGACTGCCGCGTAAAGAATAGCGGGTTAGATTCCCGCCCGGGGCAGCTTTTTGTGAAATCCACAAACTATTGTTTTGGGTCTGGGTGTCATATGTATGTTTGAAACTTGTATGTTTGTAAACGGACCTACGATACAGGAGAAATCCTAGTGTGGGGTGATTAAAAAAAACAGATTATCTCGCAGTAAGGGCCTCATCTCCGAATAATAAACAACCTAAATTGTAATGTAACCTAAAGTCAAACGATGATAACCAATAAACCCAATAAAAAGAAACAGAGGCATAGATATTTTTCAGGATTGATTCTAGTATAATAGTTATAAAATATAGAAAAAAATTTGAATGCGTCATTCGTTTAGAACAATTGAAAAAATGTGTCTATATTTTGTTTTACCATGATTAATAATTACGTAAAAAACCCTAGACAATAAAATTAAATAATAAGATTCTTTTGGATTTAATCGATTTTTGTGTTAACCTATGCCTATGTTTTTTTATTGTTTATTTATATTTATCCCATCTATTTCTAACTACGACGACATCTTTAAACGAAATAGACGTGACTTAAAGTAAATCAACAAACTCGAATAGTAAGCAAAGAACTAGACTATACAAGGTGTTGTCAACTGTTGACAGAGACACCCCCTGTTTACTTTACCATGTAGCAGGCAATTACAGGCCCAATTACTTATAGCATTGTCTCAACGTAGTTTGTTGTTTGCTTACAGAGGAATTAATTCTCTGCATTGAGCGATAGGGATTTACTTAACACACGTTGAATGTATTTATAGCTAAAGATATATTAATAATTTATTATTAATTTATTTGAAATAAAACAACGTGCTTTCTTCTAAAACAAGACAGAAGGAATGAATGAATTTTATTATAACGTCACTGATGTACATTGCTGTTAACAGGTGGCGCTGATAGTTGTGTTTTGAGGAAATTATAACACCCCCACTCTCAAAATACTATATTATTCTAATACATTTACAATGCCTAACATATTTATAAATTTATAATGTTTAGTTGAACACAAACTTTTAGTCAACATATCAGCTGGCATATTGCTGGTGGGCAAATAATTAACTTTAATAAACTTTTTAGAAATTACTTCTCTACAATAGTGATACTGAACATCTATATGTTTAGTTCTGTTATGAAACATAGGATTCTCAGACAATTTTTGTGAGCTTTGATTATCATTGTATAAGTTAATTGTATACATTTGTTCAGTAATCTCACATTGCAAATTTAAGAGATACACAGCTTCTCTACAACCTTCGGTAATAGCCATGTACTCGGCTTCTGTGCTCGAAAGCGCTACAGTTCTTTGTTTTTTACAGCTCCATGAAATGACTGAACCTGACAACATAAAACAGAAACCAGTATATGATCTTCTGTCTGTAGGATCATTTGCCCAATCGGCATCAACATAACCTTGAATATTAACATTACCTATTTTACAATACTTTAGACCTAAATTTCTGGTTTTCTTTAAATATCTTAATATTCGTTTTGCATACGTCCAATGTTTATCACTATGACATTTATTAAATTGACTTAAGTATCCTACTGCATAGGCAATATCTGGCCTTGTAAGTACTGCTAAGTACATCAGGCTCCCTATGAGCTGCTGGTAAGGATTATCACTATTTGTACCTTCATATTTCTCAATATTTAACTTAACTTCCAGTGGAGTATCTACAGCTTTACTCTCACACATATTAAATTTAAATAATAACTGATCAATATAGTTTTCTTGGCTCAAAGTAATAAAATTATTCTCTTTATCAATATTAACATTTATACCAAGACATTGTTTTATCTGGCCTAAATCTTTAATTTTAAATTGGCTACTCAAAGTCTCTTTTAACAACTTAGTTTCTTCACTATCATTAGAAAATATGAAAAAATCATCAACATATAAAGTAACTATTGTCCTGAGACCATTTACAATTTTTGTATACAAACATGGTTCTAATTTGGAATTTTTATAACCACTAGTTAACATAACATTATCAACCTTTTTATGCCATGCTCTGGAGGATTGTTTTAAACCATATATAGCCCTGTTTAACTTTAGAACTTTACATTTGTCATCATTAGAACATTCTAAACAGTCTGGCCTTTGCATATATATGACTTCTTCCAATTCTCCGTTAAGAAACGCAGTCTTAACATCCAGATGGCTAGTATTTAAATCTAATTGTACAGCTAAAGCAAACAACAATCGCAAACTAGTATGCCTAACTACAGGGGAAAATGTCTCTTTGTAATCAATACCACTTTTCTGACTGCACCCTTTAGCAACTAGTCTAGCACGATAACAAATGTTATTTTTACTATCACACTTTTTTTTAAAAACCCACTTACACTTCACAATTGTCTTATCTAATGGTGCATCCGCAAGTTCCCATGCATTATTATCTTCGAAGCACTGTAGTTCTTCCTGAACAGCACGTAACCAATGTTCCTTCTCTGGACCATTTAGAGCTTCCTCCAAAGATAACTCACTGTCATTGACAGTGGTACTCGTTGTACTCATACATGTATAACCATACCTCTTTGGTGGATTTCGTTCTCTAGCAGATAATCTCTTTACCATACTGCTAGTACTTGCAGTAGAACTGTCTGAGTTTACACTTTCATCTAGCACAAATGTAGAATCATCAGCATTATCTGCAGAGATGAATGACTCATCTGACTGACTATTGTCCCCCACTGAATCTGAACTCTTCTGCTCTTCTAAATTAGTTTCCAAATTCTCCCCAATGATAATGGCGTCCGTTGTAATATGCATCCCCGAATGTTCGATTGCCATTATCATTGGGGAGAATTTTTCAGTTAATCCAGCCAATAATAATGAACCTATCCATTCGTCACTGATGTTAAATCCTGTTCCCGCTAATTTTTGTCCCGTTTCCACTAACTGAGTAACATAGGAATTCATTGAAGGAGAATTTTCCAGACGAATTGATATGAGACTTCTCAATAGGCTTATTCTTCTAGTAAATCCCGAATCGTCATATAAAGATTTAAGTTTATCCCATAATTCCTTTGTAGATGTAACTGCTTTGATGTGCACATAGATAGAAGGATCTATTGTTAAAATCAATTTAGCACGGGTTTTAGCATCTTCGGCTGCAGAAATTGCTGGTTGACCTGCTTCTGGTTTGATAATTCCAAGCGTGCCTTCCAACACAAGAAAATTTTCTGCCGCGAAACACCACTCCAAGTAATTTTCGCGTCCTTTGAGCTTGGGAACGTTTATTAGATAATTTGAATGCGACGCCATTTTTTACTGAACTACACGAGCACTTATTTCACAACTATACTGTTCCTTTACTACAACTATTGTAAAAAATATAATACACTGTCGCGAGAAACTAATCAGATTATGCCAGATCTATACGTTCTGGGCCCATAACCTATTAATAATTTATTATTAATTTATTTGAAATAAAACAACGTGCTTTCTTCTAAAACAAGACAGAAGGAATGAATGAATTTTATTATAACGTCACTGATGTACATTGCTGTTAACAGGTGGCGCTGATAGTTGTGTTTTGAGGAAATTATAACAAGATATATGGTGAGAATCGTGGTTACACTGTTGTAAATAGTTTCTTTAGTATCATTTAGTGCGGTTATATGCACAAAAATGGTAAATAGATAGGATTATTTTTTAGTAGGGAAAATCGTCCAATGCCTTCTTCCGCCAGGGTGAGGCGAGTTGATAGATATAGAACCCATTATATCCTTGGGTTAGATTGCGTTTTACCTCGCTACTGTTATAAAAACTTGATTTTGGTTTTGAACACAAAAGAAAGTAGTTCCAGAAGGAAAACCTACCCAGTGCCTCGAGAAGGTCACAGGTTAACAACACAAATCCATAGCCAGCGTATCGCATCCTAATTCTCGGAAACATTTATCGCACGCACAGTGCGCCAACTCTTTTGTGTGGACAAAAACAAGTGCGAGCGAGACGAAAAAATATTCGCAATCATTTTTCCATCAGGTACAATGGTCCACCGTTACCCGTTATAATGCAGGATGCTAAATAATTACACATTCATACACAAATGAACGGTACTGTATTGATAATGGCACACTTAAAGCCGTTTTGAAGAGCGTTGCACTGTGATCCGACCGTTTGTTAAACTGTGGAAATTTTTCTGTATCTTTTTTTATTGTTGCCCCACTGTGCAGCAGTTTCAGATGTAGGTTATGAATTTACGATACAATGACATCTTGACACTTGATTGATATTGTACTTTTCTTGGAGTTTCGGAATTTGAGAAAAACATCTTATAATTCTTTTATTAGTCAGAAGTACCTATAAACAAATGACTAAGGTTTTACAATGTTAATAAATTTCCAATGAAGTTATTACGAGTAACTCTCAAATACTGGTACCATCACGGTGTCAAAACAATAGTAGCGTCTGGAAATTGTATTAAGTGTAGTTAGTACCAACCTAATTGCCCAATAACTATTTATTAAACTAAAATTACTTTCCAAAATGCAGCGATCGAACTTTAATTAAGCCTCATATTCAACTTATTCTAATAACCCAATTATGCGATACTAAAACATATTTCCACAACAAAATCTTCTAAACACGTTCATGAGACAATACCTATCGCAAAAAGTGCTCGTAGCAAAAATTTTTGCACAATAGCTATGCATAAAATCCAAGAGAATATCGTCTGTTCGTGGCGAGTAAACGTCCGCTTCGCCGAGTCGACGTCAAACGATAATTTGACAAGCAACACCGTAGTATGGTATTATCTTATATACACGCTCTGAGCTAGACGTGGCCTGTCGACTATGAATATCGTTTATATTTGTCACATGCGTTTGAACAACTTTGTTTTTATTGAACTAGCAGGACTATTGAATTATCAAACGAAAATGGAAAATGAAATTGATAAAATATGACGGCCCTTGCACTATTCTGTGGCAAAATATCACTATGAGTCGATTGAAAAATAAAGTTGTTATAATTTTCCTTCGACTTTGATATTTTTTATCTGTAAAGTAACATAATAAAACATAACATCACCATCACCATTTATCCCCGAAGGCGTAGGCAGAGGTGCACATTATACCACTGTACAATGTAACATCCACTTTTCAATATTTATGTTATGAGTCCCATGTAATAGGGGCTATTGCCATATACCGGACACAATTTACACAGTAACACTTTGTCCAACCCAGGATGCTGGGCACCCTTGCCCGGCAGTCGCACTTGCGTCCACTCAGCCAACGAGACAGTCGACAAAATATTTACCTAAATGAAAACCTCATGAAAATAGTGGGTGTTACATTGTTTAGTGTCGTAATGTGAACCTCTGCCTTCCCGTTCGGAGATAAAAAGGCGTGATATTATGTAAATTTTTTAAGTTATTCTACAAGACATGATATAGAACAAAAGCTGTCCTTGAGCTGGACCCACAATAATTATGAAATTAGTCTTAGTATCAAATTACAACTGCGTAGGTACCTCAACGTGGCTTATAATGGACGTAATTGTTAGTTGCTCAGTTAAAAAGTCATATCAGTAATTTTCCTGGCTTTAGCTCTATTTAACATTATATGACTCATATTGTACTTTGTAAACATTATTGTTTTAATAACAATGGCTGTGTTTACTAGATTTATTAAGTCTGAAATGTCTTATAATGGTGGTTTTTCATCATCATCGACAGCCTGTGGCAGTTTATTAGTCACGGTTCGGGAACTATACCAGCCATTGATTTGGATTTTTGGGGAATCAACCTACAAACTCCGATATCAAAGTGAAAAGATTAAAATGGTTAGAATACAAATGTGTTCTACCTGTTGTTACCTTGCAGTAAATAACAATGCTAGATAGTGGATCAACGCTGACCAATCCTACTCCTTGTAACGACCAAACAAGTATGTTCGTTACAAGGAGTCACACATCAAGACGGCTGAAAGGATCGAGATTTAGAACAGATTATGGTCCGAAAATGACACAGATACCATTTTCAGCGGCGGCGAAATCGCTGAGAGAAACTAGTATTATATATAATGTTCCAATATTTGACGAGAGAGTTCAGTTTAAGATTATGATTATAACCACTACGCACTGCATCGTCACTCATGTAAAGTTTCCACGCAGTGTTTTTGTTGGACAATAAATTCAGTAAATCAATTTAAAACGGCTTTGGAAAATATACCCTATGTTAAAGACTGATTGTTACTTCACCCATCAAGAAGGTAAGAAAATCCATCAGATCGCCACAGTTGGGTCCCAGTAGGACTGATACTCGATGCGGAGCCGCTGAGGAATCAACGGGTTGCCGGGGCTCTGACTCGAAGAGCAGGAGCAGGAACGGAGTGGCTTCATAGTTAGTATGAGTTTGAAACTCACTCACGCCTCATCCAAGAAGGGAGGAGTCATTAGATAATATTCTCCCCTTAAAAAGGGGTTGATATTCTATACTTATTTTCTAAAATATTGGAGTTATAAAAATTCACAATTAAAAGAGTTAAAGATGTGAAGCAATGGGATAAAAAGATGAAATGAAATGTTACATTGAATAAGTGCACTTCTGAATATTTCTTTGGAGAAAAGATATGTATGTTTATTTACTTGTTCACAATACATGGAGTTCTTCCTCTTCAAATAACCCTGACATAAAATAATATTTATTTTTTTTTCGATTTTAACTAATGGGCACACTTGTCCTTCTATCTTACCTGTATGGTGAGGAGAGTGCAATGCGCGGGCGGTGCCTCGTTGCACTCATTATTAGATAATTCGAGTTAATCTGCGCCTGCGCACCAATAGGTGTGGAGTTCGCTGAACTGCTAATAAATTGGACAAGTTGTTAGTTTAATGGCTTTATGTTTGTAGCCAGTTAATATTGTTGACTGCTTATTCTTACCCACGTAACTAATTTCGTGTTTCGTGGAAAACTGTAAATTGTTTTGCTTAATGTTACGCAAAGGTGGTCAAACTTCATTTTTGAAAAAATATTGTAACCTAACATTTGTGTACACGTGGTACGTGCACGCGGAGGTATATAAATGTCAGGTTTTTTAACAAATGGTTTATTGATTTAATTTAGTTGTTTAGTCTATAATAATGACTGCCTCGTTAGCCGAGTGGTTGCAAGTGCGATTGCCGGGCAAGGGGTCTCGGCTTCGATTCCCGAGTCGGGCAAAGTATTACTGGGTTTTTTTTAAAATTCTCAGTAGTACGGAGTCTGGAATTGTGCCCGGTAGGTATATGGCAATAGACTCACCCCCTATTACATGGGACTCATAACATAAATAGTGAAAAGTGGGTGTTACATTGTACAGTGGCATAGTGTACACCTCTGTCTACCCTTTCGGGGATAAAAGGCGTGATGTTATGTTATATTACTATAATAATTTAGAGTGATTTTAATTTAGGTGATATTTAAATATCGTAATGTTCCTACTCAAGAAAAATGAACAATATTTAATTTTATGAAACATTGTGAGCTGAAAAATATCATGAACCATAATCTCAAAAATTTCCTAAAACAATGACACTTAACATAAAACGTATACCATTGTACTCACTACTGCAATTCGCGCACAAGTTTACGTTTACGTTTGACGGCCGTACAAATCCGCTTACATTTCACGTGTTTACGTTACTGGTTACGCACCGTTTGTTCAGGCTATTCGCGATTATTTATTACGGATTTTTAAATGAGAACTCATTTCTTCAATCTCGTTGTTTTGTTCGGGTATATAGGAATGACTTTATGTAGTTTGTGATTCATAGGATTGAATTTCATTTAGTTAACAACTTAATTTTATTCGGGTTAAAAAATGTGACTGCCTCGTTGGCCGAGAGGTCGTAAGTGCGACTGCCGAACATGTGTTTGTAAATTTGCTCAGTATTTGGCAATAGACTCACCTCCTATTAAATGGGACTCGTAACATAAATAGTGAAAAGTGTTATATTGTATAGTGGCATTAAGTGCCGTAATGTGCACCTCTGCCTTCCTCTTCGGGGATAAAAGGCGTGATGTTATGTTATATTAAAAAATATGCTGAATATAACGATCGCAAATATATAATTATGTAGCTGCATTGATGGGAACATTTGTAGTAACTAACTCGCCTACACTTATGTAGCTATCACAGTTATGGCAATAAGTACCTCTATATTATGTAATTTATACATATAATACTAGCTTTTACCCGCGGCTTCGCTCGCGTCGCAAAAGGATTAAAAGCCAATGTGACATACCAATACACACAGCGCCATCTATACCAATACTTTTGTTTTCCCTCGGGAATATCAAACTTTTCCGGGATAAAAATACTCCGTTATTTAATCCAGACTTCTAACTATACATCTGCAAAAATTCAAAGCAATCGGTTTAGTAGTTATGGCGGGAAAGCGGAACAAACAAACAAACTCACTTTCAGATTTTTATATACTTTAATTTACACAACACAGTCACATTATAGGACAATATCAAGGCAAGGCAATTTCTTACAGACAACCTTTGTATGGAGCAGTAATAGAAATCTTATATGGGTCGTCAAATGTACGATATTTAATAACTGTAAAAAATACTATCATCTCAAGACAAAAATTATTCTCTCCTCCATTCAATCTTCTATACATTTGAGTCCTGTAACATGACAATGAAGTATTAGGTACTTAGTAAACAATTTACCGCATAACTTGTATACGTGTGCAAATAAAACGCAAAATGTTCACTGATCGCAGATGCTGTGACTGAGATCGACACAAATAAACCGCCGCGCAAAATTTACGACGCACAGCGCACGTGGCGTTCACTGAGTTTTTTTATTGGCGCAATAAGTAATGGTATTGTTTCGAATTTATGCAATTAAATGTATTTATGGATAACCCTGTTTCTTTATTTGGAGAGAATGAAAATGATTTTTTTTTGGTTTATTGAAATGTATTGCTAGAGTTCTCTTTACCTACTAACTCTACTTACCCCTAGCCAAGAATTGTAGGCCTGCATTATGCAATATTTCTATTTGTTACCGTGTATTTTCCACTTATTACCTTATTTTTTTAATAGCAAAATGTATAATATGTATAAACCTAACCTTTGCTTACAATTTCTTATACATACAATAGTTACTTAATACCTACATTACTTAGGCATAAAAATAAAAATACCTATACTTATAGAGTCCTATCTTGTCCTCCCTCAAGCTCTATTTTATATCTGTACCAAAATTAATTAAAATTAAAAGTGAATGCACACACAGATCCATACGTGACATGATACAGATGTATAGATGTATTATAAGGTAGGCGATAATTACTATCATAAAATATAGGTATATTCATATATATTCATATCAATATAAGTACCCAGTTGAAACTGAGAATTCCTGAATCATAAAATTGAAAGTAAAATACTTCTATATTTACAATTTCCCTCAATAGACTGACAAGATAGATTTTCTCATTACTAAGAAGCGATAGAGGAAAATGAGTTAACGCAACAACGTCTAAGTGCCAAAAAAAATCTTCAACATGTATTGTGTCACGTATGTATCTAATAAGAAAACACGTATGCAAGTCACCTGTTTCATACCCCGTCATCAAACACGCATCACTCACACTAAAAACAAATTAAATGCATATAAACGATCGTTAAATGAAATCATCGCAAGTCATCAAAAATACCGAAAAGAAATTCACAAAAATAATTCACGTAATAATATATTTGACAGTGTCGGATGTAAACCCACCCTGTACACATAATAAGTGTCTGTCTGTCAGTCATCAAACGATTTCTCAGAAACGTAACACGACAAAGGGATTGTCACTTTGTGCCGAATTCGGTTTTATGGACGATAAATTATATGAGAGCCGAAATTGCCAAGTTGTGAAAGAATTAAAAATAATCGTTGGCTTTAACTTATTGTGTAGCTTAAAACAAATTGGACTAACTGTACTTTTACGTCACGATAATTACGTTATAAAAAGAAATTATGTTTTTATACCTTTTTAGGTAGGAACGCAACGCAAGGGAATCCTGGCGTTTTAAGATAATGTTAAGTTAACATTACATGCAAACGTTTCATGTAACATAATATTAAAATAATGATTATTTAACAATATCGCTTATTTTATAGTCATCATCATCTAAAGGAATGGGTTAATCACAAGACGTCTACTGCTGAACATTTTCTATAACGAAATAAAATAAAAACGCTTCTATAGAAAGCAACCGCTCCTTCTACGACCAATTAACACATACAGAAATGTTGTCAATACGTAAAGAACCCGCTGCAAAGTAAACTGAGAATCGTGACGAATCGCAAAATATTAAATAATTATAACTAAACGCGGCGCTTTTGATGTTTAAACTATATTTTGGTTTATTGCCCGTAAACGGTTGTTTCTTGTTGGTTTCCTGCACTGTTATCAGTAATTTGACTAACTGTTTCGACTCCTGCAGTAGTCGGCAATAAAATGATGCGTTTTCGCTAAATAAATGAATGTAAGGAAATGACTGGCTATTTCCAAGGTTTTTTGGGAATGATAAACGTTAATAACACACTAATTAGTGAATGTTTAGGTAATAGACGTATGTGATGTTTTTAGATGTGTCTTATGGGACTCATTACGCAAACTATGCGGTGAAAATTAATACTTAATGCATAGATGCTTACTTAATCTCTATGGGCGATGAACTTACGTTATTTTTACTTTCTTCTCATTGAAAATAAATTCTCAATGTTCATGAAATAAGATTTTATGAACTGAAGCGTGATGTTATACGCTTTTTTATCCCCAAAAGGGTAGGCAGAGGTGCACATTACGACACTCAATGCCACTGTACAATGTAATACCCACTTTTCACTGGTGAGCCTATTGCCATATATCGGGCACAACTCCAAACTCCGTGCTACTACTTAGAGTTTTTTTAAGAAACCCAGTAATACTTTACCCGACTCGGGAATCGAACTCGAGACCCCTTGCCCGGCAGTCGCACTTGAGACCACTCGGCCAACGAAGCAGTGAAATATGATTTTATGGCTTGAAAGTAAAACTCTTAGTACCCAATAGTACCACTACTGGACCATGGGCCTCCTTAAGAAGATTATCAAAATCTTCACGGCGTTGTTCTGTGTCGCAGGTTAGGGATAGAGGTCAGAGGTAGTTTAAAAAGTTTAGTTTTATCAGAAAGCGCTACCCAGTCTGTCATATGAATAACACTATCACATATTTATCTAACCCTAATCAATGTTTATTTACGGCACAAAAATACTTTCTTATGAACAAAAAAAAATAAAGAAAAAAAATGTTTTTATAAAAAGTTGGGTTTTTGGGGTGTACTAAGTTTAGTACAATGGGCGCCTAAGAGTGATATTTAGCAAAGCATCCTCTATCCAGACAAAGTGTTTTCAGGCACTTTCCACAAGCGGTTTTGACTCTATTGGAGCACACAGTACATCTAAGTTGGTTTGGTATTTTTTCCGGATTATGGCCATTGTTTGTTCTTTCTTCTCCATCAATCCTAGAGGAAGACGGTCTATTCTTATAGGGCTTTTTATTACTCAGATATGTACGTGCAATATGTCTGCGGAATGCTAGCTGATCCATTCAACTATCTGAGTTTGCAATGCAATGTAGTCTCCATGCATTGGAAATTGCCATATCCACCATATAAGTGAACAAGACCCACCACCACTTTTTTCCTCTCACCCCAATTCGGTAAAGTCCGATGGACTGATCCATCTGATCAACCCCGCCCATCCCCTTGTTATAATTTTGGAATACATGCGGTATGTCTACGTCTACTTTTTGTTTCCTTATGGGACACCACCTTTTGACTTTTCCAAGTGGTTCTAAGTAATCGAAATTTGTTCCAATAGTACAAACATTATTGTCTTTCCACCTAACTAATAAAATTTCGTTAGACTTATCAAATCTGTGGTCGTATTCCGCTCTAGGCCTTTTCCGCATCTCCTTAGATGTAATCAAAGGACACCGATTGGTTCTGTTCTCTCGTAAGGTACCAGTAGCCCTGTAACCGAGCTTCTTCAAATCAACAAGCAAATCGTAATTGGTAAAAAAATTGTCAAAATAGACGACGTGTTCTTCAGGTTTTGTTGGCGCTTTGTTCAGCAAAGTCTTCACAACGCTAGAGCCAAGGGGATCAGTAGTAGCTTCTAACGATTTACCGCAATACACATCAAATGTATAACAATAGCCATCGTAACTAGTCAACGCCCAATTACGATATCCATATCGCACAGGCTTACCCATAATAAAACACTTTCTCCAAGTTGGCACTCCATCAACTTTTCTTCTCTTTGTCGCACTTTGCGAAGACGATGATGCCATTGTTGTGAGAGGTTCATCATCGTCGGTGCTCCATTCATCCTCGACAACACAAGAACGTCTGTGAGTAACCACTTCTACGTTACCTGGAACATCCTGAGGTAATTCGTTATGATATAAGTTATCCTCACCACCTTCCTCTTCATCAGTGACAACGTCTGGATCAGGTGGCAACATAATCACATCATAAGTAGCATCGTCGTCACTATCCTGGTTGATTATATCGTGTAAAGCTTCTTGTAAACCAAAATAGCTATTTACTTGTGTGAAAGTATGTCTATAAGCCATTTTATAAATGTATAGTGGTTTCCTATTGTCTCCTGAAAACCCAGAAAAAGGGTAATACGTTATTGAAAATTAAAACAAATGCCACAAGTAAATATAATGAGCAAATGACTGAAAATTCTAATAAATCATGTTCATATTGTAATGTCTTATATTACGTTGTCAAGCGCCCAATGTACTAAAGTTAGTACAGCAGCAGTTTGGGAGTTATATTATCAAAGTCTATAAATGAAATTAACTTTTTGATATTTATTATGTTAGGTTATAATGTTATAAAGTAAAAAAGGACCTTTTCTGACTTTTTGAATAACTTAAACCATGTAAATAAAATAAAGAAGTACTCACCGAAGAACACGAAAAAATCACTGATACAAAATCTCAAATTACCCTCATACAATTTAATCATTACGTTTCGATTTATGTATACACCTACTGCAAGGTCTGCTAGGGACCCTTTCAAATTATTGCCAGAGCAAAAATATTAACTTTGTAAGTTTTATCGTAGTTTAAAGTGGTGTACTATGTATAGTACGGCAGGCGCTAATGGGCTAAAGAGGAGTGTCCTAAATCGTACTTCTTAGTACAAATTAGGTACATTTTAAATTAACATTAACACGCTATGTCTTATGTTATCTGGCCTAAATCACAGGAAAATTTCCCTTAGTTTGATTCACATCATAACTGAATCATATGGTTTCTCTACCTTCACTGTAGTTGGAAGTTGAAGCGGAACTAAACAGTATTTACTGGCCGTAGCTGATGTTATGACGCAGCATATCAACGTGCGAGCATGTGCAATGTGCGTATAATCAGTTTTTAGAATAATGTGAATTTATTTCTTTTTTAAACTGTCAAACACCAAGCGGTCACCGGTGACCGCAACCTATTGTTCTATAATTGTGTCTATAATGACAGTACTCGACGAGTTAAAAAACATATTGCCTCACAAGGATTTTCTCCTGTGTCGTGGATGATACATACAAGTTCACATACACATGACACTCAGACCCGGAACAACAATTTGTGGATCACACAAAGTGTTGCTCCGTGCAGAAATCGAGCCTGTGACACTTTGTGCGGCACCCAGTTACCCAGTGACCGCCCCAATCATGCTCCTAGTTAAAATAGGTTTACGGATTTTTAAAACTATACCAAGTCATTCTATTGATCCTGTACAGGTGACAGTAGTTTATCGCCATATCGACTATGATTGATGATTATTTATCTAACAACAGTTACTTTCCTCCTAAGTATTATTATAGTGTTTCAGATATCGATAAACAGTGTATCGTGCAACAACTGCGAGATGACGAATCGATCTGAAAGAGGAAAAAGATCAATAAAAACTGTGAGAATATAAAATTAAATGTTATTATCAGTGAGTATGTAATGACATGGTACAGTGCCTCCGTTTAGTCACTACACATACGGTTAGAATTCCCCAGTTTTCAGAATGAGGAAAACTGAAGTTTAAATTTCTGAGAAAAATATCGCATGTTGTAGGGTACAATCTGTTTGTCTGTAATCTTATTAAGATGAGACTCGTTTAGTTAGGAACTCATTCCGTGTTCTTTGAATTTTTAATGATAAATTAACTAAGTTTCCTGGATTCTCATTATTAGTCTGAATGTGATTTGTAGATCTGATAGTTTAAATTAGGTTATATAGTTAGGTACGTAATAGTCTAGGGTTGTCTAGGATGTCAAGCTGATGTAAGAAGCTGAAACTGTATTTTAGTAATGGTAAAATATTTTGTACTGAATACTAATAGGGGTACAACACGGAATCTAGTATCTTTTCTTTACATAACAATAACACATCACATAACAAATAACATCACGCCTTTTCTCCCCGAAGAGGTAGGCAGAGGTGCACATTACGGCGCTTAATGTCACAATGTTACACACACTATTTATGTTATGAGTCCCATGTAATAGGGGGTGAGCCTATTGCCATATACCGGGCACATTTCCAGACTCCGTGCTACTATTGAGATTTTTTTTATTAATTACCGAGTAATTAAGTATTGCCCGACTAGGGAATCGAACTCGAGTTCCTGTGGCCAGCAGTCCCACTTGCGACCAGTCGGCCAACGCAGCAGTCATTACAATAACATTAATGATTTATTTGAATTTAATACAGTAATGGAATCGAAAATTCACGTTACATTGTTACGTTACATTGAAAAATGACTAATCGGCTTTATGATAGATACATCTTGAGTACTTCTTTCAAACCGGGGTTTTTATGAACTGCAATCTTATTTCTTTTAAAACAACCCATGATAAAATGCAAGTCTTTAGTAATTAAAGCGATAATTTTATCATTTAACCTCTAGACATTAACAGAGATCGTAAAAACTGGTAACAAGACGATAACAGTGCTAAATACTGTATTATGAACACTTTATTTAATTACTTCATAATAATAATAATAATAAATATATAGATTGTTTACAATTCAATTATTAAATCCTCTATTATAACTACACGCTGTGGTAGTTACTATTGTTTCATATAAATAGGTAATTGTTCGAAGTGCGTATAAGTTTTGTTAAAATGTCAACCGATATTACATGGCTATGGCAATATCTACTGCGTAAAAAATGAGTCATTTTGTGGTTGATACAATAACAACATCACACCTCTTATCTCCGAAGGGGTAGGCAGAGGTGCTCATTATGACACTACAATGTCACACCCACTTTTCACTATTTATGTTATGAGTCCCATGTAATAGGGAGTGAGTCTATTGCCATATACTTTTTAGAGATTTTTTAAGAACCTAGTAATACTTTGCCCGACCCGGGAATCGAATCCGAGACATTCGGCCAACGAGGCAGTTTGTGGTTGATGTTATAGGTATTCGTTTTGTTAGTAAACAATAAATGTTGAGAAAATTAATGTGATTATCATTCTCATCATTTTACTTGTAGAGGGTTTCAGCAGAGCCATGCGAAGTTCTTTGCCCAACGTTAGGTGTTTCCCAATGACTTCCAAATCGGTCGATTGGAACCCACCTGCATTTAACAGCTTTGTAAGACTTTCAGTTACCTTAAAACACTGATTTTTATAGTAATGCAAGGATATAAGATACGCCGTGTAACACCATCTATCGGCCGTCTCAGACAACAGCATTTTATGTAAATAATTGCGATTTAAACATAATAACGAGCACGGTAAGTAAACACCAGTCGACCTCGGGTTATCGAACCCGTAGTACTACGGACACCTACCGCGCATACACACTAATACATATAAATATTGTTATACTTTAGTAGATTTGTATATTTTTATATTTTATATTTTTATATTTTTAAATAGTAAGTAGATTACGGTCGCCGAGGGACTTGTATATATTGGCGTAGTCGTAGTTTAAATTGTTACGATAAGGTGCGACTAGTTCCCTTCCCGCGGCTTCCCTCGGTAAAAGTCAGTCTCTAGATATAAAAAACTACACCATAAAACGGTCCACTGTAACGTGAAGTAAGGACAAATAAACACATATTCGAATTTTTAATATTAGTAATATACATGTACTTAGGTATACATGGACGTCACAGATGGGGCCCAATAGGGCTGATGCCGATACGGAGCCGCGGAAGACTTAATGGGATGCTGGAGCTCCGGCTCGAAGTACAGGAGTAGGAACGGGGTGGTTTTTAGTTAGTAAGAGTCTGACACTCCCTCTCGCCTCACCCGGGCGGGAGAAGTCATTGGATGAGTTCCCCCCACAAAAAAAAGTATACATACATGAACGTAGACTCTCGTAGGTTGAGTGTTAGTTGAGGCTCTAATGCGATTCCTGTGTAGGGTAAACTAGTATGTATAATTGAAAACAATTAATTTTAAATTTCTGTTTAAAAAATTACAAGCAGGACAAAATAATATGAATACGTTTTTATAATAAATATCGTAAAATTACTCACGTAGGTAAATATTACTATCATTAGGCTGCGTGACATCGCTGCCTGTTTACGCGGAAGAGTCCTTCTATGACTGGATACTAGCAGAGCTTTTCTCACTATACCTACTTATGTGAATAACTCGTAATTTTCATACGTATGAGGGGAAAAAGTTACATCTAATAACATAATATAACATAACATCACGCCTTTAATTCCCGAAGGGATAGGCACAGGTGCACATTACGGCAATTATCGCCAATCTAACACCCACTTTCCACTATTTATGTTATGAGTCCCATGTAATAGAGGGTGAGCCTATTGCCATATACCGGGCACAATTCCAGACTCCGTGGTACTACTGAGATTTTTTTAAAAACCCAGTCATACTTAAACGTCTAATAAATGCCATATATTTACCTGTTATTACTCGTTAATCAATAAATAAGAAATATAATAAGTTTATTTTTTAAACTGATAACGAAGTAAACAACACGTGTGCACTTACATATATGTACCTAATATTATTGAACCCATAACTGGTGTTATACCTATAGCAGATAACACGAGGATGCGTCATTATTAACTGCGAAAAATTGAGATTTACACGCATTTTGTTATATTGTGGAAATGTTTGATTGGGTTCAAGGTTTAAAGTAAAGGTGAATCGTTAATTGCAGTTCAAAATAAACAAGCTAATGTCTTATATCCTTTATTGTTTATTTGGTAAGCAAACGTATACTTAATATTGATGTATTTTGACAAGGATGTTGTAAATAGCGGTCAATCGTCATCATCACCACCAGGTCGATTCGTTGGAATTGACTTACATGCAGTGTTTCTAGGTTAACCTGGCTCCTTATCTCTGGAGCATCTAAAACTGTTGGTCGCCAACAAATGGATGATTAAGCTGCGCCGTGGGCCCGGTAGACGTTAATCTTGTTCTAAGAAGAACTTTGATCTAAAATTGTACATCTTTCTATAAACTAACAAATACCTAACTAGAAATTCGAATCAGTCGAGTAATTTGAGAATAACGTAACAATTTGTCGCGAACAAATCAATTCAATACATTATACATTATTTACTTTCACGACTAATAAATAAATAGAATTTTCCTTCCATTTGACCTTCCATGTGGTGATCACCTGACAATCATACGAGTTGTGCACGCGCCTGTTACGTTGATACGCTAAACAGTGGGTGCGAACAACTAAAGATTAGGTATAATTACAATATTTCCAGCCAACCAGGTGACATAAAATTAATATTTTTAATAATTATTTGTTTTTCATTTTTGCGTGTAATTTATTAACATTGGATTTATAATTTTGTGGTTAAACCTATCAACGTAAACATTGTGAATCATGAAATAATAAAATGATGTTATTATTCATCACTAAAACTTTGTTTGTTCCTGTGTTTTGATCTACGTTTTAATGGAAACACTAGGGTGTATTGACTAAGGAAGCAATTTAGGTTCTATATTTATTTTTAATATGAAACACGTGTACTAAAGAGCTTGTTTTTAGGATAATGCTTCTCGTTTATAGGTATGAGCTGGCTTCGAAGATAGAACAAGGATTCTAATAACTATGAAGTTGCAATAACATAAAAGTTTGTAGCTTGGCTTTACATTAGAAACACATCACATATTCCGAATTACGATACTGACTCAACGCTACGCACAACAGACGTAAAACTTTTTAACTCTGACGTATTAACCCACGAACTCTGAGAAAATTCACTCTCATTCTGGTATATCGTGGCAAATTATAACGAACACGAGTCAAACTCTCAAGTTAACGAGTTCGTAGTGTCAAACTCTCGTAAGTGTAGAGGTAGACACAGTGACATAGGCGACACACGCGACACTGAGCTATCTCAGGCTGTACTGTGTGCCGTGTAATAATACTTGCAATTAGAGCAAATAGCAGTTGCAAGTGTCATCGCTCGCAGACGCTCTACACGCGTAACGTGACACTTGCGAGTGTCAGGGGCCTTGCATTGTGAGCTGAACTGTCGATAGTAAAGGCAAAATGGAGGTTTGTTGTTTACTCTTTAAATTGTTTTGGATATAGAAACTTGAATGGGAGTTTTGTTGAATAAGCACTAATGAGTTTCTATACAAAAGTGATGAAATATTATAAATAAAAGAAACTGAATATTAGGTACATACGGATACACATCGAGCTTTACATAACCAGTATAAACTGAACGTTAAATGTGCGGAAAGATGATGCTATGCGACACCAGGATAAACCGGTTTGGTATAGATTGATGTGTGGCCGTGTGTGTTCAAAGTACTTATTTATTAACATTGTTATAATTAACAAAACTGTCATAGGTTATGCAAAATTTCCATATTTAAAAATACGTACATTATTATCCAACAAATTGTAGTTCCATTTTCACTTTACAACTTCATATTTACAACTATACGTCACATAATAGAAGAAAGTGAAATAAATACAAACGATATCTTTTTCCAAACACATGTAGCGTGGCCCACTGTGCGCTCGGTCTCCAGCGACGACTTACGCCATAATCTGTCTTGCTATTCAGCTCAAAGCTGGCGTTTTCAGGTACATTCTTGAAATTCAGCCGCTGAAAGTAGAATTTCAGAGGACATTTCTAGTACTGGTTTTACACGGTCGTTTGTTTTTTTAGGTGACTCCTTGTAACTTGACTTTTTTGGTTTTAAGGCTGAAAATAAAAGGGGACTAGTCAGCAGTATAGCACGTAGTTATGCAAGTATATCGCATGTTTATTAGATTTGACATATGGAGTTAGAAAATCTGACGTTTTATGTTCTAGAAACGTTTTGTAGTCATACAGAAGATAGATTCGGATTCTTTAACCGATTTAAAAAAGAAGGAGGTTTTTGTACACGATTATCACGCGATTGGCTAAACCGATTTTGATCCGGGTTTCAGAAAAGTGTTTGTTACACTTATGAAAAGTATTTAGAGTATATTAATAAATAAATCGACTTTAAAAACCAACTTCACGCCCCTCTTTTTGTAAACGTACTTTTAAAAGAATTGATCACCACTGTTTAGGTTTTATATTTATAGAGATCTTGATGAATTCATCCTGGATGGATGATCTACAATTATATTTCATACAGGCTGTTAGTAGCTATCTATCTCACATAAGAATTGCACTTAGCTCATTAATTTCGCTCTTGCCGTTTGGTTTCAATAACACGATAATCCAGTAATGACCATTGGCCGACCTCTAGATAAAGGCAATGAGGGCAGTCTCTACTAATTATAATCCAAAGTGGACTTTGACCATTCACATACATACCTACTTATATTACGTTCCATAATAATTATATTTTTACAATAATAATGTAATCTACCTCTCAACACAGTGGATACAAGTACCATAGCGTTTGACATAAACAAGTTGTTTTTAATTAATTTAAATTATAGAATTATTTTGTTTAAAACTTATCAATTGTGGTTAGCATTCTTACTGAAATAGGTATTATATGGAGTAGCGGCAACATCAAAGCACGCCGACACAGAATACGTAACGAAACAGACTTTATCAATTATTTATATTTCTGGTATGTTTCTAACATTTACATTTTAAAAGCGTTCGGAATTTGAAGAAAATTAATTTAAAAAATGTCTATAAATTATTTTTTACGAAACTGCGGCGACATCTATTGGTAAATGATTCTTTTTTCTTAGAATATCTTTTAATTAGCCTTGCTTGTTTTGGGACTGTTTTGTCATTAGAAAAAATCTTTTTTGGCTATAATTTTTAATACTGGTTTAGTGTTAGGCATAAAAATAATATAGATTGCGCCGTCACGTCTATGATTCAATATGCTTGCTCAACTGGCCACTCGATAGCTGAGTCACACGCACAGCTGCGGTCGTACCACAGTAACAGATAATAATTTTAATTTAAATCTCTACACGCAGTTGTTGGAAAACTGCGGTGTCTGTAATTGTTTACATTATACCGTCATTGACTTATCTCTCTGACCTTATTATCTCCTGGTACTATTTATTACTAATAGACCAGCCCTCTGCCTATATTTTATCTTTGCTCCCATAAAAAGTACATGTGTTAAACTAATTAAAATAAATAAACTAATAACTATGTTTATGGCTGCAACTGCAATATCGGTTCACTGGTTCTTATATACTCTTCGTATTTAATACCTGGCGTAATATGAAACGCTGTCCAGAATAGATTTGGACGAATTTGACTTTCCATGAATACCATTAGTTGGGTTTTTGAAGGTAGATGCAGTTTCCAATTTCGTGGTCTACATATGTGTTACCCATACATCCATGCATGCACGCATAGCTTAATTAGGATTCTAAATATTTCTACTGTTTCTAAATATTCGATACCTATCCTAAGTGCATAAAGGACCATCAGACAGTAAACAACTATCGAAAAAAATACCCTTGATTCCTACAGCCGTGAAAATATATCATAACTTTTGAAATATAGAATTTTAACAAAAACGAATCAATTACAAAATCTCTTAATCAGCTTCTTTACTTCCTTGCCTCGAGTAAAACTACGTACTCAAGACGCGGTGCTAATTTAGCAAATGAAATCTAAACTCGGTCAGTGCGCAGGAGTGCGGATTACTCACGAACATTACAGTTTTGTGCAAAAGGACCAAATAGGATGGCAGGACCAAATGGGAACGTAGGACCAAAAGACCGTTTGGGTATTAATGGCATGCAAGGAAGTGTGCAAGAGTATAACTGTAGATTCTAATTGATTGCGAACAAAATATTGTATAGGTAATGCAATTACACTGTTCAGTAAATAGTTTAGGTTTTAATAAACCTATACATAGATTGTTGATGTAATTTTTATGTATGTACATCCGTTAGACATTTATTAACTTACGTTGCATGTGGTGATAATGATGGTGGCCAAACTTCACGTATTCAAGTATATGATCAGTGACGACGTCCAGGACCATGGAGGTGTCCATGGACACCCGTAATGACAGTGGAGTTACAAGTGCGTTGCCAGCCTTTTAGGAATCAGGGATTACCATATCTAATAAAAAAATATATTTACTTTATAAAGGAGATGGCGGGACGATTTGGACATCTATGACAAAAAGCTTTACATAGAGAGGAGTGGAAGGAGGGTATGGAGGCATTTGCCCTACAGTGGGACGACCATAGCTGAAAATATATATATAACATTTTTACTTTGTAGTTACTTTTCATTTTAGGAAAGATTCACTAAGATATATTAATTAGGAGCTTTGGTCGGGGCATCACATTACCTAATCTGTTAAAGTGCACCTTAAGAAGATAGTGAGCTGCATACCTAGCACCAGGTGTTAAGGTTTCTTAGAATTTGTAATTTTATTACTTATTTACTGTATCTAAGTTGTTATTTTCCACAACGAGAATGGGAGAAATACATTATTTATGATTGTCGTCTTAATGACTGTTACTGTGTGCAATGTTATTGCGAAATAAGTTTGTGTGAAGGTTTAGGAGACGAGTAATTGTAATTGAAATGCTAACGTCAATATTATTTAAAATTATTAAACTGTCAAACACCATGCGGTCACCGGTGACCGCAACCTATTGTTCTATAATTGTGTCTATAATGACGGTATTTGACGAGTTAAATCCCTAATCCATCCAACTATAATGGCTGAAAAAAAGTAATTTTCAATACCAAAAACTATTTTACCATTTGGCAAGTTTCCTTTATCCAAAGAATAGTTAAAAAGATGAGTATGGTAGACTTTTTACTCCTATGCAAGATCGGGAGCTTATGAAGAGACATTTTCTAAGCAAGGAAAGCTACATGGGGAATACTAGTGTAAAAGATATTGTTAGATCCCTATAGGAATTAAACAAATGATCAATTATTGCACCGACTTTAGTTGCCGACTCTACAAAGGCACAAATTGCGCAGTTTGATAAATTCAACCAAACGAGGTCTGTTTTCCGTCCCTGGGATCATTGTGGAAACAATCGAGAATCAAACCGAAACATGTTAATGTCATAAAGAAGCATTAAGTCCATAAATAAATTGGCAACATTCTAAAGAATTACTCACACATACGCAACATTAATGTGTGCCGTGCTTTATGTGAGAAGAACCATTTTGATTTTATTTGCAATCCCTTTTGAAATAATTATTGCGTTTTGGATCTTCGTTTTGAAATATGGGATGTGTTTTGGATATGATGTGTTGTTTTAGATTTAAAATAGTAAATAATAAATACAATTTAAATGATGTGTTGCCTTGTTTTCTACCTATTTGGTTGGTACAAATACTTTTATAGTATGTAGGTATATACCTCTAAATTATGTCACATAATTTTCGATTTATGATCAACAGAGCTTGTGATATTATTATAGGTATGGTGTAAGTATTACTTAAAATGAGTCTATGAGACTTGACACAAAACTGAAAATGCGCACTTGAACATACCGAAGTATGAAAATCGTGATATATTTTCTTAATTCTTTACTAAAAATTTAAACAAATATGTTTTTGTTCGAAAATGACAAGCCTGTAAAATGTAATATTCAAACATAAAATATACCACAATGGTGCTTGACATGAATATTTTCGTCTCTCTCTTTCTGTATTAACTCAACTCTTGATTAATTCAGGAAGTGTCATAATCGTATGACACATCGGGACCTACATTACGATAATTAAATCAGAGTGTGACCCTAAGCGGTCCTAAATGCAAGAAGCGGGCAAAGACTCTACCAAACAAATATAGTGCGCAAGAGTTGAATACTCGAGAATATTTTATTATCTGTAAACATTCACACACACGCGCATTTATAGTTTGATGGTGTGATTTTGGTCCTTTGTTTATATTTTTATGCTGGTTTTAGATCATTCAACTAAGTGCAAATCTAATCTAAAAACAGACGAAATTTTTGTTCAAAAATGTAAGTGCAATGACAAAATTAGTCTTCACACTTCATGTTTCCGCACAGTGATAGAACTTCCTGCGAAGATTAATATGCTAAAGTTAAAATTAGAATGCATAAAACATTAAGTAAAAAATTAAAATATAATCTGTATAACGAATACTGTCATGATTATATCGTCAATAACAAATTTAAAATAAGACAGACAACTATAATGATAATTTTTATTCTATAAAAAGATGTGGGAAAAGCATCCAATGTGCTAACAGTAGGTATTATTAATTTATAAAAAAAAATGGCTTCCTATTCTTGCATAGTGTCATAAAATCAAGAAATTATAGCTTATTGAGTAACGGTAAATTCATTATTTTTATCTATTGTATAACGTAACAAGAAGTACGTTATTGCAAGATTTTTATGCCCTTTTTAATTATTGTCGGAAAGACAAAGTGTAAACTGTCGATATAAAGTTGTAATTGACTGTAATTTATCACTTGAATTCTAATAATTAGGTAACTAATCCAGATCAATGTGAATAACAATTTTCAGGTAAAGGAAATATTAGTAATAAATAAAAACCACAAACTACTACGTAGGTAAGTAAGTACCGGTTACATTTTCAACCAGTATCATAGATAACATTGTTTTACTTCTAATTAATAACGATGAATCAACAATTCGTATTTCCATAAACTAGCCTTTATTATAACAACACCAAGTTTTCTAATAATTTTCATCCTAAATTGAAGTTAAATATTGAAAATGGAAAAAGTTTTGTAATGAAAATAGTAATTTCAGTTCGCTGAAGGTTTCACAAGAAAAGTATTTAGACAATATTGTTTTTTTTGTGTTTAACTTAAATTAATGATAAGAGCAATTTTAATAGTTGGAAGTAAATGTGAAATTTTAACATGATTAGCTAAATTAGTCAGTTCCATTCGAATACAAATAAAAACAACTAATGTTTTTTTTTCTTTTGCATGCCTTCGATTTTGCTAAGTATGTCATTGGTCCATTTTCCATACAGAAGGTTATCTTACTCCACGATAAAGCCTTCTTCTTTGACTTCTAATGACGGGTTCTAAAGTTCAGTAAGTAGTAAAATCAATTTTGAAAAATAAAAAGATAGAACTTGTATATGAAGTGCAAATCGATCAAAATTGAAAATCGCACTACAACTACATTTGTGTTGATGTAAACAAGCCGTCGACACGCGCTCACTCACACACTCACCATTGCATGTGTGCACCTCACATGTACACGTAGCATTGAGCCAGGTCGTGGCACCCGCGCGTGCGCGGGGTTTATTTGTACGTTTATGCGCGCGTATCTACGTAACTAGTATATAACAACAGATTGGCTCTGTGATTGAACTTATTACGATGTAATGGAATACTGGATTTTGTGATTTGATTAAGGGCGCTTTGATATTATTATTATTATCTAGGGTAATTGCGACAGTAACTGTTGCTCGGTAATCTCGGTAGAGGTGTGTTGAGCAAACTGGTTTGATGCCTTGTTTTCACTGGATCTTAAAATGTTGATACTAGCGACATCTAGTTTGATGAGAAGAAAAGAAATGTAGTAAACGTTTTGAAAAAATAATTAATGTGTAGGTAAATATACTGAATTCGTTGCATAACATAACCACAGCATTAGTATGCATCATCCGATGCGCATTTTATACTGAATAAAATCATAAACATTTTATGCTTCATGTTATTATAGTAATATGTAGGTATATCTCAATAGGTGCTGAGAAAATTCTAGTTTCCTAGTGATGACCTTTTAATTACCTCTAGAGATTGTTAAATCTTTTATTAATAAACATAGGTGATTTAGTAATTGGTTCACCGCGAAGTCTTGGGTTTGATCCCGAAAAGTGCATATTTCATGATTTTTACGAGCTCTGTCGAAAATATTCCCCACTTCTGTGTAAAGTGAAAGTCTCGGGTAAAAAGCTATTTAAAAAACGCAAAAGATATACTAAATATAGGGATGCGACTCCAGTCTCTAGTTTCATTCTACTCCTATGGGAAAATAGCGTGAGTTTACATACGTATCACATACTCACATATTTACCTACTTCCTTCAAATTGAGGAGGAAGGAAATCCTCTTTCCGCACTCATATTTCCTCGAGAGGGAAGAGGAACTTTGTATTAAATTATTGTTGAAAACATTAATGCTAGTAGTCACAGTTTCCTCTTCAAATGGAAGTAATATTTATAATTACTGTCAACTTGTAAATAAATTTGTAATGAAATGTTTACTGTTGTAGGTGTGTCAAGCTGTGTTGTGGTTTAAATATTTTTATTTAATTAAATTTTATTTACTTATTTAAAATTATAATTTAAACTCTTATGAATAAAAAAGCAACATATATAGTTTATCTTGTTCTTACTGTCCTTTTGCGCCGCAAATTCTACTTTTTTCTAAATTGTAGCTTCGATAATAGGTATATTAAGTTTTATAGAGGATGTGTGTGTCTCTACCATTTACTAGACACAACTCCAGACTCAGCAATTACAAAGTCTTTTAACGTTTTGAACCCGTGACTTTACGGTTGGTGCGGAGGCTGGGCATCCGGCTGCTGCGTAACATGTAGCGCGTTCGATTCCGGCACGGAGCAACTCTTTGTGTGATCCACAAATTGTTGTTCCGGGTCTGGGTGTCATGTGTATGTGATATTGTATGTTTGTAAACGCACCCACGACACAGGAGAAAATTTGAGTTAGAGGAAATTTTTAATGTTTCATTCAGTGGCGTAGCAGGGTTGTTTGGGGGTCCTTATGAAAGGCAAATATTTCTCAGAAGACATTTTTTTATATAGTACCTATTATAACATTTTTTACATAATATTGTAACTCTCTGCCCAAATTATCGGATAATGATTACTTTAGTTTTTCCAAAGTTTCTACCATAGAATAGATTTCTCTATTATATAGTTTTCTCTATATCATGGTTTCTGCCAACCCTTGAACGCATGTATTTTGTGATTGAAATAAAATACAAATTGAGAAGTTTTTATATTCTTGCTTACACACGTTACATAAATGAAAATTCCAAAGCGTTTACAGGTTTTGTATGACCTAAATAAAAATGGTACATAATAAACTAATAAATAATATAAAAACCCTTCACAACTCAAACAAACTACGCATAAACTTGAACGCTTGCATTTACAACAAAAATCAGGTCATTGTGAACAATAGGTTGCGGTCACCGGTCTCCTCGCGGTATTTGACTGTTTAAACATACAAACAGACGAACAGACAAGCAATTACTTCATGCTTAACGCCATGCGGAAGACCACGGTGTATTAAGATTCTGCACACGAGGAAACAATTGAAAAGGTCATGCATCGTACGTTGTATGGTAGGAATAGTCACGGAAAAGTTGAAGCCATGAATATCCACGCCTTCATTAAAAATGGGTAGGGCAGTAGGGAAATGGTTGAAGCTATCGACGCTTGACACTCACCAAAGAGATATTTTCTTTGGAAAATAGACAATGTCTTCCTTCCTTGACAAGGATTTAATGGTAGGTACGAGTATGTGTTGAAAACCGTACAATATTTTACGCGGCAATATGTGGATCAACGCTAATACCTGCAAGTTTTATTACAAGACACAATATATAAAAGAAATTGTTTAATGAGCGTATCTCGCCATCAAACGTCAAAGTTTGGCGAGTTTAGATTTAAGGCCACTACTCTGTAAAAACCTTGTGACCACTCGACCGATGGAAGATTTGTAATTGATGTCGTTCGTTCGTTTCGTTTTTTAAAGATGTTGCCCCACATTAGGATTTTCTCCTGTGTCGTGGGTGCGTTTACAAACATACAAGTTCACATACACAATGACACCCAGACCCAAAACAACAATTTGTGGATCACACAAAGTGTTGTTCCGTGCGGGAATCGAACCCGCGACACGTTGCATGGCAGCCGATTGCCCAGCCACCGCACCAACTGTGCAGTCGATAGGGATAAAATACATACATAGACATATATGTATGTAATTTATCAATGTATGTACCCTATGTGTGCACACGATGGCTTTTAATATAGACAATACTCGGTTGTTAGTTTAAAAACTGCAAATGCAGGAAACAATTGCAAAGGTCAGACACACCACATTAGTTATATAGTACGGGTACCTAAAATGGTATGTTTTGACATTTTGTTCCGCGTTGCTCCAATATGGCGCTGACGGAAAACTAAGGCATAACTTATCTTATTTGTTTATGGAAGTGAAACACCAAGATCGGGTGCTATTTGTCTTAGCTATGGCTTTAAAGACCATTTTCAGGTTTCAAGAGACAACACATATCATGTAAAACAAATATAAAACAATTTTTCCATTGTAATTTTAATTATATAGTCCATATCTGAGAGAGAGCCCATAGCTCATCAGCCCATCCTAGTTTGGGTTCCTGACGTCCATCATTGCATAATTAGTTAAACTGCGCAAAACCCTATGTAGAACCGAAGTCTCTCACAAGCTTATTTAAATATTACCTCTATAAGATTAGTATTAAGTATCACTATAAAAAATACAGTGGGTATAAGGGCATCGTAGAAATCAATGACTGTATAGTGTAATTTTGCAATTGGAGCTAATTAGAGGCACAATTATATAGGTACATTATAAGATAAAAAATACATTATCTTGTTAACACTTGCAGTTTAATATATGTATTTTAAAGTTCGCTTACATAAGATAAATACGAGGTTGTGCTGATGAAGTTTAATAGAATTTTTCCATAGGCGGCACTGATTGCTTACGAACTCATCCGTTTGCTCGTTTGCGCCTATTCCATTTTATAACTTGGAGAAGAAAATCCTCAGCTTAACAATAGCTTCATTTTCGCGCTCAATCGGATGGGTGACCTAGCGAATACTTTACTTGACCTCCATTTTACATTTAGATGCAAATATCTCTTTAACAATGCAATGGCCAGGCAGTTATGATAATACAAATATGTATAAATTCCTTTGGAATGATCTCATAATTTTATGCAAAAGTTTTCATTATAACCCAACGATGAGTAGAGAAAGGTCTAGGTGAAAATACCGTGGGTGGGCATCGATATTAAAATATTAATACACGTAGAATTAAGGATAATCTTATGTAGTTTTTTCTATGGAATAGGTGAGCGATTAGCGCCACTCATGAAGACCCAAAACACCAGAGGAGAGTTTAATTTCACATAACATAACACAACATCACTTTATCCCCGTAGTGGTAGGCGGAGGTGTACATTACGGCACTTAATGCCACTGTACAACGTAATACCAACATTTCACTATTTAGAGGTATGTTGTCAGTCCCATATAATAGGGGGTGAGCTTATTGCCATATACCATATACACAATTTCAGGCTCCGTGCTACTAATGAGATTTTTTTAAAAACCTGGTAATACATCGCCCGACCTGGGAATCGAACCCGAGACTCCTTGCCCGGCAGTCGCACTTGCGACCACTCGGTAAACGAGGCAGTCTAATTTCACTTGTAGTTATTATGTGAAGCTATAAGTATAACAACATCAATCCTGACATAATAACTTTCGTCAGATATACTAAATTAAATATTATGTTTTTCGTCTTACTCACGTAATTATTATTTGACGACGAGTACTACGACTAGAATCACGGCAGAGGGTGCGGTGGGCCCGTACCGCAAGACTCGAATAGCCAGTAGCAGCGTGATAATCACTGAGTCGCGGGTCGCGGAATGCTGCTCATTAATATGAGCCTCTAGCATGGCTTGAAACTAGTCGAGTTCTTCGTCAAACAATTACGTGAGTACGCCGACAACATAATAATTAACATCAATACTGTGAACGTCGACTATAGATGATGCGCCCTCTCCTTCATAAGAACATAGTTTAAAAGGTTCAGGAGTATCATTGAGTCCTACTGACCGGCCTGTCAAATTTCTTTCCATCGGTTCTAACAACACCAGTGTCAAGGACTGGAGACAAAATCTATTCTAATCTGTCGTCACCTGATCCTCGATATCATCAAGTTTGTAAAAAATCAACGGAAGAATTATAATCAACAATTTCCGTAATTATAGAGATCATAGTACATTATGTGGAGATTTTTTAAAACCAGTCTGTACACGCTACTTTCAAAGAACAGGCAATATAATGTCTAATTCCAATTGTGTTTTACCTAGAAAAGTGATACCTGTTCTGTTTGTCATAAAACAAATGGTGGAAATAGAAATACCCATCTGTATTATATTCAAATTCTGCAACACTGGCCACGGGTACCACGTAACCACAGTATACGTAACGTTTACACATAATTCAGTTACATTATGTTCCTACTTTTGTTTACCTACATAATAATTCACCCAGAATTATCACCTGAATTATAAGTAAATTGACAGTTGCAAGAAAAATAAGTCTAATTCTATAACTTGTTCTTGAAACTTAAAACACACATTTTAAGCTTCATATGGTGTACACCATGTGGTGTTGACAACAATAATGAATAGCCGGTAATCTTTTATAAATAGTAATTTACAAGTTATTTTGCAACAAGAAGTTAACAACAACTATTAATTGATATTTAACTGAAGATCAATAATAATTGCTTTCTGAACAGCTGAAATTACAAAAACACTCATAAACACAATCTTATTATCAATTAACATATCATAACAATCCAAATGACGTCTATAAATTGATTTAATAGTCATTGTTCTTTTATGTGCAAACCGCGCATATACTACGCGATGTTTTTTTCCATTGTTTACGTCTGCTTCGGGAGATGTCGTGACTGTTCGTGTTTTTCCGGTCAAGCGAGCTCTTTTCTAATTGGCTATTGAGTTATTCCTGTTTTATGAAGAAAATTGGCGGAATCAGATTAATTGGTAGGTACTTGTAGAATAAAGGTGTTTTTCTTCCCTAGTAAGGAAATAATTGGAGGTTATGTTAATACACGTGTAACTTTGTAAATATTACATATATGTAAGTTTATCTTTATGTCTCATAAGTACATGCGGGTCTTGGCTTCCGTATAGTCTTAAATAGACCGGTTAGACTATCGTGCCTAGTTTTATCCATATTTATTTATTATATGAGCCATTTAGATATAATATCTGAGATCATTGTTGATTTTCTTAATTAGCTATGTTATACAAGTTTGCAGTTGAATATTAAATAAGTACCTTCGTAGGGATATATATTATTCTATACGCATCATTTCATCTATTGGTACATTTTTTTGTTTTATATATTGTAGGTATGGGCCGACGTGTGACCACTATCTCACCGGTAAGCGATGATGCAGTATACGATGGAGCACGTCGTCCCTAAGCAACCTATTCACTCGAGCCTTAAAGACACCCAGGAAAACACCATTTTTGTATTTTATGAATTCTCTCAACCTGTGTAAATGCACCCAGGATATATACATACATAGATAAATTAACCCTGAGGAAATCCCAGGGTTAATTCCAGGTCGTTTTATCTAACTGATAGTCCGACTAAAAGGTGAGTAGGTGCAAATGAAAAGTGTCTATAGTTTTTATATGTTAGCTTTTGAGGTGGATGGCTTTCCTCCCAATATGCGTTTTTATTACTCGTAAAATTTGTAATCGCAAGTTCAACAGCTGGACAAGGTCAAAAAGACATACTTTTATGAATTTTATTGCCTTCGTGACGAACATTAAACATATTCGCTAAAGGAGTGATGGGCTTTGTGGAAATGTATAGATTATGCAAGGGACAGATATTACAATATTTTCAACTAATGTTTGAATGCTAAATGTAATTATTGAAGCACATTTTTGAACTTTGAACATTACCGTCATCATCAGCAACAGATAGGCACAGACCTATCTACTACTGAACTCATCGTCTCTGGAGGGACTGTCATATTAGGCAAGGCAAGAGGATTAGACATGTCACTTTTAACCGTTCACATTTATCAGAGAGTGTAACTGCGTGGTCGCTGTCAATATGTAATCCATTAATCGGCATCCACGAAACGAAAAGAGTTAAAGTGGTGACAAAATGTATTCTATCGTCGTTACTATAAGGGTCAAAATAATTGGAAACTCAAATGTAACTCAACTTGTATTTACTTTAGCTATCAGCAGCTAACTTTTATTCTTAGAATAAAATGTACAACTAACAGATTTTGTAGTTAAAATTATTTCTCCGATATAGTAAAAAATAGCCTTTACTCAAATAAAGATATTATTAGAGGTATAATGGTATGTAGAGGTATATATATGAAATCCATACAGTGTTCGAGCCGCCATTACTAAGCCCATTCTTCTGCGATAACATGTGGTTTGAATTGAATATGTTACACCGTTTCCTTTCAATGTTTTCCTTGATCAATTGATACTAATGTTAATGCTTTAAACAATTCGTTTTATAATATTACAATAATAATAGAATAGGTATTCTATGCCAATAATGACTTACACAACTTATTGAAATATCTATTTAAAGTTTATGTTAAGTCGTAGGTAATTATCAATTTATATTGTTCAATTAAATAGATATATAATAGCTAATATATAAAAGGTCACCAAAAACTAATAAAAAACAATGTGTTTTTTTAAACGTTGCCCCACATTAGTATTTTCTCCAGTGTCGTGGGTGCGTTTACAAACATACAAGTTCACATATATATGACACCCAGACCCGAAACAACAATTTGTGGATCACACAAAGTGTTGTTCAGCAGTTTTTATTATAATATCTCCGGAATAATATTGATTTATTCCCAATTCCAATATTTTGCTTTCTCAGGTTAACAACCTGTTTGTCCCCTTTTGGTGATCCGGGTGTTAATGGGCGGCAACGAATGCTTACCATCAGGTGATCCTCCTGCTCGTTAATTACACCATTCCATAAAAAATAGTATCTACCTAATGTAACCTCTGTTTCATACAACTTCTCTATGCCAGCAAAATGCAGTCAGCAACAAAGTTCACTGCATTTATAAACCGCTGCACAATTATTGATTTAGTGATTTAAGCGCCATGATTAATTACCTGTTAGGTGTATTGTCTTACTGTCAGGTGTCGGGTGTCGGGTGTGAGACAGAATATTAGTAGGCACTGTGTAATTTACTACCGAACGATGACATCTACAGTAAAAGATAAAGTTTTAAAATGTTGTTTGCTATTTTTGTGACTCTTATTGTGAGTTATTGAATATTAATTACAATTATAAGTTTCTCTTTGAAAAGTAATTTATTGGATGTTTATCACTATGCCAAATAATCTGATATAAAGCCAAGAGTTTGTTTTCTTGTTTGAACGCGCTAATCTCCGTAACTACAAGTCTGATTTGAATAATTCGTGCTTGTGTTGGATAGCGCATTTATCGAGGATAGCTATAGGCTATAAAACATCACGGTACGACCAATAGGAGCGGAGCAGAGCACAGCATGTGAAACCGCACGGAAGTAGCTAGTCTCTAATAAAATTTTTAATAGACAAATCAGAGATCTTTGCTAAAGTGCAACATTACTTTGTATAGTTCCACATAGTTAAGTGGACTTGTGTATACTCATGCATTCATTTAGAACGACACATGTCAACAGACTTAGTTCTAAGGACTTGTAAATTATATGATTACAAGTGGGACTCCACCTAAATGTGTCATCTGCTTAATAATAACAATTTATTTCAACAGTATTATGACGTACAAGTATAGACTTGAAATTACATAATATTGCTTCACATGTCAATAGTATTAGTACCTATATACAACATAGTACATATATACTTATGTACGTTAGTGACTGCCTCGTTGCCCGAGTGGTTGCAAGGTCGACTGCCAGGCAAGGGGTCTCGGGTTCGATTACCGGGTCGGGCAAAGTATTACTGGGTTTTTTAAGAAAAAAACTCAGTAGTAGCATGGAGTCTGGAAATGTGCCCAATATATGACAATAGGCTCACTCCCTATTACATGGGATTCATAACATTAATAGTGAAAAGTGGATGTTAACTCTGTGTGCACCTCTGCCTACCCCTTCGGGGATAAAAGGCGTGGTGTTTTGTATTTATGTAAGTATGTACGTATCACGTAACACTACACGCGGCGATGGTGAATAGATTCCAACTGAAATTAGAACGTAGCACGAAATCTCCAAGAATTTAATTGTATAGAAAACCTGCATATTAATTTAAATTAATAATGATTCACGCCGGTATTCCGTGGAGGTTGCACAACATGGTGCTATTAATTTTATGTTAATCTTAATATTAAATTAGATATATTATCAATTAGAGAATAAATTGTTATTATTAATTAAATCTTAATATTAAATTAGATTAGTAGAATTCATTTGTGTCAGCTTGGAGTTGTCATGCTCTCTCAAAGGTCTCATTGGCGGTGGCGCGTGCAGTGGATCGCTCGATTCCCTACAATATGGTTGAGTTGGGCGGTGCTGGTGTACGTGTCATGTTCGTGAACGGGCGCCGTCAACTGGGACTGGTCAGCTCCAGACTGTATTATTGTTCTTAAGGTTATTTTCTTTCTTGATCACTTTGACTGGATTTTGGTGTTACATTGTTCTCGCACAATCCAAACAGCAAAACTATGTAACTAGTAAATTGTATTGTGAACCTGATTGAAAAAGAGTAACCTATGGAGTTTCTTGCTCGTTCTTCTCCATAGGAATCTACACCTTGGAATGAGCAAATAGCTTCACTTTTAATATTAATTTTATTTTGACGTTCAAAAGTGCCATTCTGGCCTAATTGAAATAAATGATTTTGACTTTGACTTTGACTTTGACTTATGGAATGGAGTCACCTGATGGTCAGCGATCAGCACTGCCCACTCCCACAACTCGAAGTCATAAGTACCTACGTACATTACTGGTTTTTACACTACAACGATCCTTATAGTTACTCTTATTCTTGCATGACCATAATTTCATAAAACATGAAATGCTTAAGATTCTCTTATTCACTTTAAATAGTATTTGAAATGCCTCCACAATGGCTGCCGTACCAATTACAGTGCCACGCGGAAACCTCAAGTATCACTCACTTCTTGAGTAATTGCTGACACTTGTAATTATCCATAAAACGTTTCTAATTGATATCATTGTGATTGTGATAATTAAATAAGTAGATGCTAGATTTTATAACTCGATCGTTTAGGAATATAAGTGTTCTGGGTCGCCAGTACGATCCTCGTGTGGCGCACCTACCTACTGAGTTTTAAAATTACCTACGCAATAAAGTTATCTAACTATTAGTTGTCGTTTCTATAGTAGTAGGCATATTTTAAAAATACATTTTCATATTCATATTCATATTCATTTAATCATTTGCAAACATGGGTACATAATATAAAGGTGTTAACAAAGTTTATAGTTTCTCCATATTTTGCCTTAACAGGGCATGCAAAGATATGTTATAAAAATAATTATATAATAGAATTAGGTCCATTGAATTGAATTATTTGTAATGTTGTTAGAATACAATAATGTCAAAGATAGTAACATTATTCATACCACTGAAGTCAAAAAATTAATGTCAAATTAGATATATAGTGTAAAAAAGTAATTGTCAATTATATTATAGAATGTCACACAAGCAATGTCAAATAAATTAAATTAATTATTGACCATAAGGATTCCCCTCAAGATAATCTTTTACAGTATAATACACTTTGTCATTGAGAAATTCTTTTAATTTCAGTTTAAACAAGTTGAGGTTCCCAATTTCTGAAATACAACATGGCAGCTTGTTGTATATCTTGGATAACATGCAAAAAACACTCTTACTCATTAAGGCAGACTTACTAGGAATACTTCTAATTTTGCCTCTATATCTGGTACTAGTAAGCTTATCAAACATCTGCATATTACTTTTAACAAAAACAGCAATTTCGAATATATATAGACATGGCAGGGTTAAAATTTTCAGCTTCCGAAAGTATGGCTGACAACTATCCGTTACCTTTAGTTTGCATATTGCTCGTATACACTTTTTTTGACACTTAAATGCGGCCTCACATTCGGTTGAGTTGCCCCAAAAAATTATGCCATATCTTAACGTAGATGATACGTAAGCATGATAGGCAGTCACAGCGGTTGGCACAGCCACAGTTTTACGAAGCATGTATAGCATGTATGAGAACGTATTCAACCTGGCACACACATTTTCTACATGCGCTTTCCAATTTAAATTGTGATCGACCATTAATCCCAAAAACTTTGCTACTTTAACTTCACTAATTGTCTTTGTTAAGTATTTGATATGTAAATCTGAAGATGGTACAGCTGTATTTCTGAATATCATTAGGTTAGTTTTTTCCAAATTTAAAGGTGCTGTCGTCTGCGAAAAGAATCATTGGAAAAGTCATAGCGTTTGGAAAGTCATTTATATATAAAAGAAATAAGAGCGGCCCTAAGACACTTCCCTGGGGTACACCATACGTCAATTCTCTATAGCCCGAAATAAATTCAACTTCTTTTTTTGTAATCCAATCGAATTTTCTTATCACAGTGGCTTGTTTCCTATTACTTAGATACGACGTTATAAGACTTAGAGCATTACCCCTAATCCCATAGGCATAGAGTTTATGTTTTAATATGTCCTGATCAACATAGTCAAAGGCTTTGGTTAAGTCCATAAATAAGGCACAAACAGGTGTTTTATTATCAACACTGACAGTTACCATTTTTAGGAATTCGTAAATTGCTCTGTTAATATTTTTGCTTTTCCTGAATCCCATTTGTTCGTTCGCTAAAAGATTATATTTTTCAAAAAAGTTGTTAAAATTATTGTAAATAATTTTTTCTAAGACCTTTGAGAATATTGGAATAAGTGCAATTGGTCTGTAACATGACATATTTTCTTTGTCGTTTTTTTTAAATAGTGGCTTAACAATAGTTTTTTTAGTAATTTCGGAAAATAACCGTGATACAAACAAAGATTTTAAACATGACATAGAACCGGACTTATGACATCATTAACCTCCTTTAATATCTTTGTTGAGATTCCATCATAACCTGTGCTATTTGTATTCTTCAGTGATTTGATTGTTTTGAGTATGTCAGAGGGAGTAACAGGATTAATAAATATTGAATTATTATTGTTATTGTATTTATGTGTCATTTTACATTTAAAACTATTATTAGCATTAACTGTTAAAGGTTTTACTTGGTCAACGTAGAAGTCATTGAATTTATGAGCTATGTCAATAGGGTTTGTTATAATTTTTCCGTCAATATTAATTTGAGTAATGTAATCTCGTGGTATGGTCATCTTACTTCTATTTATGACGTCCCATGTAGCTTTGGATTTATTCAACGCAGTATTAATATAATAAGTGTTTTGTGCCTTTTGTGTCTGTTTAATGATTCGATTTAATCGTTGTGAGTATAATTTTAAAGTAACCTTGTCATTTTGACTCTTTGTTTTCCTGTATATCCATAGCAAATCACGTTTTCTTTTAGAACAGTTTTTTATCCCTTTACTGATCCATTTTGGTCGAGAGTTCAGTGATCGTTTGGTTCTCACTATGGGAAAGCATAAGTTATAAAGAAGACTGAAAATATCATGAAACTTGCTGAAAGCATTATCTGGGTCCAGTTCTTCGTAAACATCATTAAATGTTAGAGAGCGTAGGTAATTTTTAAATTTTATAATACTTTCTTGACAATAGTCTCTTCTTTCGACATACCAGTACATCATTTTAAGGTTATATTTAACGGGGCAAATCAATAATTGAGCTGAATGATCTGACAGGCCTAAATCAAATACATCAGAATTGCATCCATTAACATTATGTATGAAATGATCAATACACGTATCACTAATTAATCGAGTGGGAGTCGTTACAGCTAGTTTCAAGTTAAATTCTGCAAGTATGTGCTTATAAGTAGCCGAGATTCTATTATTTTTGAGAATATCTATATTGAAATCCCCACAAACTATAAGTTTTCTAGATTTATATGAAAAACAACGCAATATATCATTCAGTTTCTTAAAAAATAAATCTGTATCCTCTCGATTCGTTTTAGGTGGTCTATATATACATATTATAACTAGATTTTATAAATAGTGACTTATTTAAGAGATAGCAATCTCATCAACTTTGGTGTTAGGTTTATCTCAAGTTATCGAAGGTTTAGATAATGTAGATAACCTAAACCAGAAAATTCAAGAAGAAAAGTTCAAGAAAATTACTGAAATAGAGTAAACCATAGAGTTTTCCACTGTACAATAGTTTCTCTACGCAATAGAGGGACAGCCAGGATCTAATTGATTGTTTTAATTTCTAAAGAAATTTCTTAGTAAATGATTTGACTTTGAATACAACAATGTTATATTCTATTTCCCTCTGTATTATCCATTTAAAGTCATAATGAATTCAAAGTACCTATGTATCGAGATTGTTCATACAAGTAACTTTCCCGGCGTGATGTGAGTACGTTCATACGTTCAAAGTCGTTCGATGAGGGGTGACGTAAGAGTGTCATACAATAATTATCGGCATGTGTATCGATTGTGAGGCGCCTTGCTGTCTGCTGTCACGTATGCAAGCGTAAGGCTGGACACTCGTGTCACCACTTTGTGTGAATTGACGCTAAAATTATTAACTACGTCTCTATAATATATTTTTAAAGTATTACTTCCAGAAATGAGGTATCAAGACGCCTCCAATAGATGACATGGGTATCCGGAGCTGCTTCAGCTCAAAATAGGAGTTTGAACGGGATGGTTTTTAGTCAGTAAGAGTTTGACATCCTGTCTCGCCTCATCCAAGGCGGGAGAATTCATTGGATGATTTTCTCCCCACAAAAAAAACTACATGTAAGTTACATATTCGTAAGTCACATATTATTAAGATTCTTCTATTAGTTTAGTGTAGCCTGATGGTAAACGGATACCGTAGTCTATGTAGCATCAGAAGCATCAGGAATGCGTTGCCTACCACAGATTAAGGACGCTTTTTTTAAAGCGCCTTGTGAAATTGTCAATTGTGGTTTATACAGCACCTGTCTAGTATGCAATGTTTATTTAAATATTGCCTCATAGGTGTTTTCACTGCAGATAAGACTGCCAAGCCCAGATTAATAGGTAAGGAACTACAAATATGCCATACATGTCATAGGAAATTTTATACTGCTCACTCAATGAAACAAACAGTTTGATGCATCGACACTCATAAACCTTGATTCGTTTAATCATTATAAAGTAAAACTTGACGTCGAATCGATTAATCTGATTGTAAACGATTCTCGATTGGTATTCGTTTCTCGTGTTGAGGTCGATCGTGTTAAAGGTTCATTGGCCATGGCAAGGGTGCAAGGAAGATGGTGGTAATTGATCCAATAACACACATGAGCACTGTTTGATATTCAAACTAATTATCGTGGTGTTACTTCACGCCTGTATTGGTGGAAGGTTAAGCAGATGTGCTTGTGGAAAATAGTGGATCCTAATTTATAACAGTTTAAACTGTCAAACACCAAGCGGTCACCAGTGACCGCAACCTATTGTTCTATAATTGTGTCTATAATGACGGTACTCGACGAGTTAAAGAATGAGTCTTTTATTACTGAATGCTAGATAGATTAGATACATGTCCAATTGTCCAGACTATTCAACAGTTTTGTAAGGATAATCATAATATCTATGCATAGAACTTGCATCTAAGTTCGTTTCGTCAGCCTTGCAGCCACTGAACCAACAGACAGCACGTTTGATGCAGTTTGGCACCCGGCTGCTATGCAACGTGTCGTGAGTTCGATTTCCACACGTAGCTGATCTTTCTTAATTACACAAATTGTTGTTTTAATTCTAAGTATACATGATATAATAGAAACTATACAGCCATATTTTTTAACACCCAGAGTACTAGAAGAGTTAAAAGTGCGTTACCGACCTCAAAAGGCAGGGGATATCATTCACTAAAACACAGCAGGCGCTGTAATAGTTCCACTTTCTTAGATCTTAAAAGAAAATATAACGTAATAAGCAACTGCTATCAATAAATCTGTGTACTTTGTTAGACAGTACAACTGGTGATGTTTAGTCATATTATATTCTCTGTACATTTGCCCAGAAGTGACATCGATTAGCTCCTGTATGTGACTGTGTCGGCTATGACAAGGTGATGAGGAAGAGCACCGAGGTAATTGGTGCAACAACCGAACCCGCACACACCTACACTATTAGCATACATGAATAAGACATTAAACTTCGACTTATTATATTAATGAGCACACAATAAGTGACCATTAATATTTATTTGTAAGTTTATAACATAACATCACGCTTTTTATCTCCGATGGGGTAGGCAGAGGTGCACATTACGGCACTTAATGCCACTGTATAATGTAACGAGAGTGAGCCTATTTTTATTATATTTTCTTTATATTTGCTGGGTAGACGTTTGGCGACCATCTCCTGGAGTATGCCTATTGGCATATTCCGGGCACAATTCCAGACTTCGTTCTACTACTGTAAATTTTACTCTGTAGTTAATAATAAAATCTATTAGATTTTGCAAACAAATCTTAAATACGTATATTGTTTATGTGTTTACATAGGACGACTGACATAGAAACATTGCAATTATCTTATAAATAGTGGAACAATAGTTATTGTTATGTTATGCAACCTTAAGATGACACACACACGTAACCAGCACGGCTCCAGCACGGCTCCGGTACTGCGTTGTTTCGAATTTACTTAACCGCTAGCCGCCACTTCTCCACTCTTCCCATCCATTTATTGAGATACTTTGTCTCTAGTCACTCTTAGATACTCCTTTTGAAGTGCGCGGGGCAACCTTTGTGATGAAATCACATGTCATGAATGAGATTTAATTGTACCTCTATATTATCGAGCAAATCAGATACCTAGTTTGTTGTTCGTTCAGGCATCTTTGTCTCAAGTTTTTCCGAGAATCCTTGTAATACCCTAGCATGGTATACCTTATTAGAAAGCTGAGGAGATATCGGAGATTTTTCGTCAGCAGAACAGCCCTCATAGACATTTTAAAAATATGTTACTGAGAATCACAAACTTATTTCAGTTTTAGTAATCCTTCGTGTCCTACGCCTCTGATGGTATAAGTACTTGCAGTTTTATGATTTAAAGTAATAAAGCAACTAAAGTTCTACATAAAAATAGCAAAAACAAGACTAAATAAAGAGACAACACACAAAAAAGGGGCAATTGGTGGACTATGGTAAAAGTTCTGCTGCTGAAGTTCTTGTATGTCAGCCTCGCACCATCGGCTTTTGTATTGACGTTATGAAATGTACCATAAGACATACGAATTAAAGTTTATATTTAAATAACAAATTAATTGCTGGGCTGGGTTGGAGCCGTGTCATATCCGTGTTAGTTAAGTGTGCGAAGTTCTTTCCACACCTGGCAACAACGTGACTTGCCATCGAAAACAACCAAAAAACCTTACGATAGTAATGGGTTTGTTAAATGCAACTTTTTAATTAATATATTTACTAGACTAGTTAAGAGACTGCCTCGTTAGCCGAGTAGTCGGAAGTGCAACTGCCGGCCAATGGGTCTCGGGTTAGATTCCACGGAGTCTGGACATGTGCTCTGTATATGGCAATAGGCTTACCTCTACATGGGACTAATAACATAAATAGTGAAAAGTAGGTGTTACATTGTACAGTGGAATTAGGTGCCGTAATGTGCACTACCCCTTCTGGGATAAAAAGGCGTGATGTTATGTTATTAGAGTAGATCAATGGTGCCATAGACATAATCTGAATTTAGCAAAGATGATTTTTTAAAGATGCAAAAACACTTATCGATCACTTTATCTACTTACAGGTTTTGTATGAAAGTTTGCTATAATTATATTTTAAGTAAGCCAAGATGTAAAATCCTCAGACTGCAAAAATTACTCCTAGTCACTAATAAGGTCTCGGAGAACCTAACGGGTTACTGGGGCTCCGGCTCGACATGCAGGAGAAAGAACGGGGTGGTTTTTAGTCAGTAAGAGTCTGACACTCCCTCCCACCTCACCCAGGCGGGAGCAGTCGTTCGATGATATTACCCCCTTAAAAAAAGCCACTAATAAGTCTTTTATAACCTATTTTCAAACCTATAAAGCTCTTTAATAGTCATCAAGCTATTTAGATGTCATAAATCACTCGAGAGACGCAGTCCCCATTAAATACACGTCTTTTGATGTATGTTCTATTTGTACACCGTCGCTCATACATATAAATAAGTTCCTGATTAACAATATAATATTTGTAATTAAGTACCCATCAGGTACTCTCTGATACTTGCGTAGCCTTCACATCATCACACATGAACAGCCTATAAATGCCCACTGCTCAGCAAAGACCTCTTCTCAGACGGAGAAGGTGTAGCATTATATTAAGCACCACGCTTCCCCAATGCAGGTTGGTGATTTCAAAATAAGCCCAGGTTTCCTCACGATGTTTTCCTTCGCTCGCGATGTTTGTAAATTAAAATTCACATCAGGCTGCATCGACACCCGGCAGCCAGCAAAAATATCCAGATTTTGTTTTTTTTAGGGCACAATGCACTTTTTTAGTCCACACTTAAATTACTTAATTATTTTTAACAAATGCAAATATCTAACATTGTACTCGTGCGCAGCGCTGCCCGCGTGGCAGCACTGGCAGGGTCGCCATGCAATGTGGAGCAATGAGGGAGACGTGTTGTTCTTATGAATATCTTTAATTGAGTGCCTTAATAACTAACTTACACTACTTACTTATAGGGCGAGGTGTCACACACACTACATTTGTCAGTTGTGTCTAAATAATCTTAGAAAGTAGATACGTTCACATAACTCGGAAAAAGTCACATTGGTACTTGCCGTTGGTAGGTTTCGAATTCGTACTCTCATGCATGAGAAGCAGGCGTCTTAAACCTCCGGGCCACCACGACATGTTGCTGTGTGGCCTTAGGCACAATTAAAGCCAAGAACACCGCCCCAGGACCCGACGGCTTGCACGGCAAAGCATGGGTCCTGGCCTCAGAGGCTCTTGGGCCTCGATTGATCGGTCTCTACAGCGCATGCTTGGAGAGAGGCCAGTTCCCGCTGCTCTGGAAAGCGGGAAAACTGGTCCTCGTGCGGAAGACGGGGCGCCCTGCGGACTCTCCGTCCGCATACCGGCCCATAGTGCTGCTCGATGAGGTGGCGAAAGTGTTCGAAAGAATAATTTCGAACCGCCTCGTCGCGCACCTGACGGACATTGGGCCGGACCTATCGGACGGCCAGTTCGGCTTCCGCAGAGGGCGCTCCACGGTGGACGCCATCATGCGCGTTAGGGACCGGACGACGGGGACTGCAGTGTCCAGGGGTAAGGTCGTAGTGGCGGTGTCTCTGGACATCGCCAACGCCTTCAACTCCCTGCCCTGGAGCTGCATCTTGGAGGCACTCCGATATCATCGGGTGCCTACCTACCTCCGTCGTGTAATCGAGGCATACCTGACGGACAGGTCCGTCATCTACCCCGGTCACCGGGGCGAGTGGAACCGGCGAGAGATGTCACGCGGTGTTCCACAGGGTTCGGTTCTGGGGCCGCTCCTGTGGAACATCGGTTATGACTGGGTGCTGCGCACCGACCTCCCGAACGGCGTTAGCACAATATGCTACGCCGACGACACGCTGGTGCTAGCGCACGGGAGGTCGCACCAGGCGGCGGCCGACTTAATGGCGACAGCGGTTGCGACAGTCGTTGAGAGAATCCGGCAGTTGGGACTCGAGGTGGCGCTCCACAAGTCCGAGGCCATGTGTTTTCATGGCCGCGGGAACGCGCCACCTCCGGGTGGGTCCCAAATAACGGCGGGAGGAGTTACCATCGGCGTCGAGACGACGATGAAGTACCTAGGACTCGTCCTCGACAGTCGGTGGAACTTCATAGAACATTTCCGACGTTTGGCTCCAAAGTTGGAGAGGACGGGGGCTGCGTTTAAACGCATCCTCCCCAACCTCGGGGGGCCAAACGCCTCCTGCCGGAGGTTATACGCCGGGGTCGTGCGGTCCATGGCCCTCTACGGCGCCCCTGTTTGGGCGCCAAACCTGTTGCGGCGTCCCGCTCGGACGCTGCTCATGGCACAGAGGGTCATGGCGATCCGAATGATCCGCGGATACCGCACGATCTCTGGGGAGTCGGCGAACCTTCTTGCCGGATTACCGCCGTGGGATCTGGAGGCGAAGGTGCTCGCGCGCGTGTACAGCATGCGCGCGGAGGCACGTCGCCGGGGCGAAACTCCGCTGCCGCGCCAGATAAGTGCGTGGCGGGATGAGCTCCGGCGCGATCTCATGGCGGAGTGGCAGCAACGACTGTCGCAACCGAGGGCTGGGCTCGCTGCCATCGCAGCGGTAAGTCCCCTCTTTGAGGAGTGGCTTGAGAGACGCTACGGCGTCCTCACCTACCGCCTGACGCAGGTCCTCACCGGACATGGAAGTTTCGGGAGGTACCTGTGTCTGATGGGGCGGGAGGAAACGCCCGGGTGTCATCACTGCGAGGACCGCCCTGAGGACACGGTGGAACACACGGTGGGAGAATGCCCTTCGTGGGCTGAGCACCGCCGTGTCCTCAGGGAAGTGATCGGCGATGGCGACCTCTCGCGTCCGGGCCTAGTGCAGGCCATGATGCGGAGCGAGGGGGATTGGGATGCCGTCTCCTCCTTTTGCGAAGCAGTCATGCTAGCTAAGGAGGAGGCGGGACGCGTGAGGCAGCGAAGCGCTGCCTCCTCGCAACCCAGCCATCGCGAAGGACACACCGGGCGTCGGGGATCGCGGGACGATCTCCGGCCACCGTAAGCGCGGGCCTGCGGACGGCGAGCATGGGTGGCTCCCCGTCCGACCAGAAACAGACCCGAGTGTACGGCGCGTCGCGTTCCGCGCGCGCCTCAAAGAGCCATCAGACCACCACAGATGGGGCCCAATAGGGCCGATGCCGATTCGGAGTCGCGGAGAACCTAACGGGTAACCGGGGCTCCGGCTCGACGTGCAGGAGAAGGAACGGGGTGGTTTTTAGTCAGTAAGAGTCTGACACTCCCTCCCGCCTCACCCAGGCGGGGGCAGTCATTCGATGATTTTCCCCCCTTAAAAAAAAAAAAAAAAAAAAAGGCACAATTAAATGTTATCCTCAGGCAAAAACGAATTATTTTAAGTTTTTAATTAGGTATTACCATAAACTTAAAATACCTATAATAATTTTGTCAATTATTAGCTTGATATATTGTCGAAATAAACTCACCAATTTACATGGTAATTAACATAAGGCTAAAATAAGTAGAAAAAATTAACACAACATAACATCACGCCTTTTTATCACTGAAGGGGTAGGCAGAGGTACACGTTACGGCAGTTAATGCCGCTGTAAAATGTAACACCCACTCTTCACTATTTAGGTTACGAATCCCGTGTAATAGGGGGTGAGCTTATTGCCATATACCGGGCACAATTCCAAACTCCGTGCTACTACTGAAAAACCCTGTAATACTTTGCCCGACCCGGGAATGGAACCCGAGACCCCTTCCCCGGCCAGTCGCACTTGCGACCACTCAGCCAACAACCTTTGAAACGGGGTAGTTTTTAGTCAATAAGTGTCTGACACTCCCTATCGCCCTCACCCAAGGCGGGCGAAGTCATTTGATGATTTTAGCCCTTAAAAAAGGGGGATTGAAATACATGGCGGCAGTCATGGGTGCTCTCTTGGGCGGGGAGTGTTGCTTGTAATGGAACGAATGCAACATGAGGAAATGTGTATGCAGAAACATGTAGAAATAGAATATAACCAATTGACTTTGGACTATTGTACGCTTTATTGGAATCGACCCACGTGGCAAGGGTTGAGGCGTCATGCACACATAAATGTCCTACAGTCGGTGGCGCTGTGTGTTGGGTTGTTCCGTTCCCAATAAAAAGGTTGACCGGACCAATTGCTGACACACACGTCATACTCGTGAACAGCCTTCTGCTGGGTCAGGTCGGCTCTCCCATCTTGTTGGTGGGCTGGTTTCATAAAGCCTTTGAAATAGAAATAAATAAATAGTGCCTAATTATTATGTAACCTATACTTTTGGTAATAATTATAGATGTAGTTAATTGTAGTGTGTAACTAGGTTCCCTCTTTACTTTATAAAAATTGACTAGATTTATTATAATTAAAAAATAATCTATAATATTAAAAAAAAAAAATACATGGCGAAACGTTTATTCAAATAAAGTATTAAATAACAATCATCAGCGTATAAAAGTGTTATTCTTTAAACATACACTTAGGACGTTTTCTCCTCGGCTCATGTTATTACAACAGTAAATTATCAAAGGACTGGATCTGAGTGAAATCCTCTGCATGCAATTAGCAGAACAGCCGCTAAAAGCATCGGTTTATATCGTTACAATGCATACGTGAAGGATTTTATCTGCCCTGCAATCTGAAGCTCTAAAATGTACACATACGTCTGTCAGGCGTGTTTGAATGATTTAGTGATTCTTTGTTTATTTATTTACAATTGTGTGTGATTTTGTTCTTACCCCGAAAAGAAAAAAAAAATCATGAAACTCTGAATTTCATAGACTAAAAACCAATTCGGTATCCTGTTTCAAAAGACGGGAAGGTGCGAGAACCACATCCTTCCACAGATTCTAAGTACTACCTAATTCGAATTGTCTTTATCTAATAATATTGTATTTTCGTTTTAATATTTATCATTTCGCAGAAACCAATATTAAAAAGGATTTCCTACCAGCACTCCTAAAGAAATAGCATTAAGATAAGTCGAATTAAAGTGAATATACGTCAGTTAATTGGTTAAATCAATTAAGTGAAACTATTGGTAATAGCTGTGACATTTTTTGTATCTATCGTATTTAAACAGCGTAGCGTCATCTTAGCGCTGGCTACCGCGCGCATGCGCTTGCGCCACGGGTGGCAGTGCGCACTCAAACGTGGTGTTTTTATTAAATTACCTTAATTACACCACTGTTTACTGCTTAATAGCTAGGAAATGGCACTATTGTCCAGTAACTTTACTAAATTAACCTTTCACTGGCTTTCTTTGCTATTTCTTTAGTTAAAAGCTTTTATAAAAGTGGTCTGACATTGTAAGTTTATTTTGATCTGTGTTATGAGTCAAAAATTCGACTCATGCGCCAGTCAACTGAGAGAATAGCAAACTTGATGAATGGGAGCAACACTACCATTAGCTATATCATGTATTAAAAAAAACTACTAACTTTGAGTTTTCCCTTCCTTGATCGACTATCTATCTTTAAATACCGTTGAGCTCATAGCAATGAAGTTTAGTGCAGAAATTAAAAAAAAAACAAGAGCGATATGTATTTCAAGTATTTGACATGCAAACTGACTAATAATTCATTCTCAAAAACATTAACCACAGTGAAGCTTGCGATCTTTGTTAAAACAATCACCATTTTAACCTGTTTCCGGCAGATAATTAAAAACTAATTCGCAGTTACTGGCAACAAAAGGCCATTAATAATGCTTGATTGTAACACCAATGTAATGCTTTTACAGACAAAGGATGAAACATTACCCACTTTTATCGCAGTCGGGTAAATGAACTTGTAAATAGTCTTTGTGGATGCCATTACATTTTCATTGCTTTACTTGCATCAATTATGCATTGACATTATTGCTAATTGCAAGTCGTCAAATGATTTATGATTTTTTGGTTGATTAGTAAAATCATCTGCAAACACAACTGCGCAGTTGATGCGGTGGCTGCACAACCGGCTGCCGTGTAACGTGTCGCGGATTCGATTTCCATACGGAACAATTCTTTGTGTGATCCATAGATAGTTGTTCCAAGTGTATCAAGTGTTTGTGCACTAGTATGTTGGACGACACAGGAAAGAATACTAGCGTGGGGCTGAAATGAATAAATAATAGTTATAATAAAACACTCATTTTCTCTTAATTGTGAAATAAGTTTCATCTACCTCTAATATAGAAGTCAAATAAAGAAGGTCAGCCTATCATCAAACACGAGTTTATTACTGAGAAATATTCAGAACACTCAAAATATAGCCAATACAGCTTTACCCAATCAGCAGTTTACTAAAGACGCAGTCAACTACACACAAAACTTTCTATAAACTACAAACTTAAGTTCCTACGTATTACGGATTAGAATATTTCCAATCCAATCTTGAGAAAGGAAAAGAAAAAATATTTGATTCCCCGATTGACTCGGAAATCGAGTACAGTTTCCAAGATTGATGAGGTCTTTCATTTAATCTGACTTATTTTAATATTCTCATGCATTCGAAAACGGGGGCGAAAGAATTGGAAACAGATTAAAATCAGGTTTTCATAATAGATGATTATATTTAAGACTGGTCTCTAATTTTAGATATATTTGCTTATCCAATTGAATACATCCTGTCCATTATACCTCTACATAAATACACATATTTTTATCATCATATCCAGACTAAATAACCGTTCAACCAGGGTGTTATTACGGCCTCATAGAAAATCGACGTAAAACAACGCTTGTAGAGGTTGTGTGAGTGACGTCACTGGACGCCCAATTATCCCCCCCCTCTCCCATTCCCTAATCTCCCCAATCTCTGAATACCCAACAATCCTCAAATTCCTAATCCCCAAAAGATCGGTAACGCACTTGTAACGGTTCTGTGGTTCAAGGTTTCCATGCACGACGACGATTGCTTGCCGTCAAGTCTGCTCGTTTACCGGTTTATCCTTATAAAAAATAAATAAAAACCCTACGCATACTGAAATTAAAGTAAACAAACAACAACAAAACGTTAACCAAAATTGTAATTTCTAAGTACATAAGTTAGCTGTTAAAGCTCTGTTTCTAGCAGGTAACCACTAAAGGTATTACAGATTAAAGCAGAAATCTCTATATTCTAAAGCCACTTCACTAGAACAGCGCCCCAACCAAGCGGATAATACTTTAAAAGCGTAGACTATAAAAAAACATGGAGAGGCAAACAGAGATATAAACGGTCGGGCCACATTTACATACAAATGAGCTCGATGCGAAATTATTTCAGTCAACGGAGGCGGTGCAATGGCGGACTGGAAAAAATACGGGCAAGCGTGAGCCCGATAGCATTACTCGGGGTTTTTAATAGTTCCATGATTGTATCTTAGTTCGTAAGTTAAATTTTACGAAATATCTGTTTTTAAGAATAGTTGTATGTAAATATAGAAAATAGTAAAAATTCACTGAACTTCATAGTCACAAAAATTTGGTATTTTGGGCAGAAAAAATTTAGTGCTCATTATAATTTAGTCCTAATCTATTTAAACTGTCAAACACCAAGCGGTCACCGGTGACCGCAACCTATTGTTCTATAATTGTGTCTATAATGACGGTACGCGACGAGTTGAGATGCATTTGATTTTAAAGATTAAGTACTTGTCCAATATTTATAATTTACTACTAAGAGCAATGACTAAGAGTTTTATAACGACTGATAGGGTTTATGTTTATATGACAGATGCGACATATTTTGCGTATGCAATGTATCAACTAAGCTATTGGCAACTTAATCGGACATTGTGAAAAGCTGACCTCATCATCATCATCATCAACCTAGTTTCATCTACTGCTGGACATAAACCTCCCGAAGCTAACTTACAAGACTGATAGCTTATAATTTCAAAAAGCCAACCCCAACTAGCTCTTTTTTGAAGTTTTTTAATTAATTTCTATATTAAAATATTCTCCTAAGGGCAACAAACACTTTTCTGAAAACAGCATCAAAATCGATTCACTTGATCGCGAGATAATCGCGCACACACATACATACAAACATACATACATACCCAAACTGAGTACCTTCTTTTGTTTAAAGTCTGTCTGTGATGCATCTTCATTGTAATGAAAACTTAGTCCTAACCAGTGTCCTATTGGACCCAAAAACCGTATGCTCCTTTTTCACAGACCATTTGGTGTGAAAACGGTCACTCTTCTATTTACTATGCTCCTTTTTGGGACTACTTTATGTTTTATCGATCTTTATTGCTTCCAATTCAATTTGAAACGTTTAATTGTGTAAGTGTATTGGGCGAGTCGAAATGGGCGTGGTTCTGTGCACTGTTACATGGTATTGGAGCGGGCGAAGGGGATCAGATGTAGAGGATTATAAAGTACTTGGAATGCGCTCTGGTTTTCTGGATCCAGGAATCAGGTTCAATTTTAAGAATGAAGTGTATTTTATCCAGGTAAAATTTAAGGATAAGTTTGTTTGATATTGTAAACCTCTGTGATAGTGGAAAATTATTGTTTACAAAATATTTTTAGATCTGTCAAACAGAACAGTTTAATCAAAAATAGTTGTTGTTAGGAAAAATATTTGTTACTAGCTGTTACCCGCGACTTCGACTTCGTAAAATATGAATTTTAGGACAACTTGTTTTTTGTTAATTCTTAGTACATCAGCTAACTGCCAATTAAAGCCCTGTCAAAATCGGTTCAGCCATTCCAGAGATTAGCTAGTACAAACAGACAGACAGACAGTCAGACAAAAAAATTAAAAATGATATTTTGGTACGTGTATCGTGTGTACCTCTACATACGATATATATTCATATACATGAAATAAAAAGCGGTTATCTTAATATTACAAACAGACACTTTATTTATCTGTAGTCTTTATTTATCTGTAGAGATATAAACTATGCATTCCCGAATACATACTTTACCTAACCTAACCTAACCTAAAGACATCTCATATCCAACAGTTACCACTAAATCAATTGAACAATTTGACTTAAGATGAATAAATTAAAACAGTATTAGTTCAATGAAAAACTTTATTAACATTGTTGCCAGTTATTTTATTAAGATTGTAACAATGAATTTAGAGTGATTTCAAACTTTTATAAATTAGTACTCGAAAGGGATTTAACTTTGAATTCAATTAAAATAGACTCCAGCCGCGAAGTTTGGAAGGACGATATAATAAATTAGAATTGTATAGCAAAGAGTTTACCGATGATCAAAGAGGCCCTTTCAGAAATCCGACGTGATATACACGGTAACAGTTGGTTCTTAATTTTACCAGTAGCTTACTATTTATTTAATATAGAACTAAAGTGCCGTTCAATGAGCATCAAATCACTAGATAATAATATATTAACAGAGGCCTCTTTTCGTACAGAGAAGGTTTTCACCACGCTTGCTTAATAACCTCAGGTTTCCCCGTACTGAGGCCTTACGAGTTCCTTTTACTTTAAAAGTATTCGTAACGAGTACGCGTTCGGCGCTCCGATGGGTTGGTTCATTGGTACCGGCCAATCAGAGTGCCGAACGCGTACTCGTTACGAATACTTTAAACGTAAATGAAACTCGTACTACGGCCTCTGTTTTGATGTTATCATTAGTTTTTTATAGAATAGGAGGCAAACGAGCAGACGATTCATCTGATGATATGTAATTAGCGTCGCCTACAGTGGAGGAGTCACAGGCCGGTGTGTTGGTGTCTAAATAATTTTATGAAGTACATAATAACTCAGATAAAACACATTGGTAGATTCCAGGCCTCAAACATGCACACTCACATATGAAAAGCAGGCGTTTTATACCTCCAGGCTACCACGACACTTGCCGTTTAATGTGCATCAAGTCACTAGATAATAAACACAAATTCAGACAGTAATGTTCATGAATACATAATACATTTCTCCCTATCCATAACCCTTTACAGCTTCATCGCCTTCCGCCATTTTAATATATGGCCACAACTGCCCCTTAAACGCAGCCTCCAAATGGATTAAGCAATGATACGAACCACAAAGTACCTTTCATCTCAGTTCTCATGCAAATAAATTCATTCAGGGCTTTTAGTGTAATGTTTAAAAGTAATAAGATTAAGATCGTAAGTATTTGTTTGTTTTATTATGACATAGCTGTAAATAGGACCCTAGTCGTAGATTAACGATTCCCTCAGGATTTTTTTTTTAAAAAACGTGATCACATCTCATCCAGGTATAGTTTAAATAACAACGTGTTGTAATTTACTGACTGACGGACTGCCTCGTTGGCCGAGTGGTCCCAAGTGTGACTGCCGGGCAAGAGGTCTCGGGTTCGATTCCAGGGTCGTGCAAAGTATTACCGAGTTTAAAAAAATTCTCATTTGTAGCACGGAGTCTGGAATTGTGCCCAGAATATGGCAATAGGCTTACCCACTATTACATGGGACTCATAACATAAATAGTAAAAAGTGGGTATTACACTGTATAGTGGTATAATGTGCATCTCTGCCTGCCCCTTCGGGAATAAAAGGCGTGATGGTATGATGTTATGTTGTAATTTACATTAAAAACTATAACTATGTTACCTACTAGCTTTTACCTGCGGCCCGCGTATTCCTATTTTATCCCATGGGAGCATTTAATCGAGATAAAATATCCTATCACATGCCTATATACCAAACTGCATCAAAATCCGTTCAGTAGTTTCAGCGTGATTAACGGACAAACATCCGAACGAAGAAACATTTATAATATTAGGTTGATTTATTTTGCGTGTTTTGTGTTTATAAAGAACATTATCTTTTATGTAGAAATCGTAGTAATTGGCGTTCCATACTCTCTGCCTAACCCCATGGAAGACAGGCGTGAAGTTAGATAACTGTATGTTATCTTTTTAAAACTCAAGGTTATATTTTCATGGCAAAGCACAATTTATGACTAGAAAATTAATCATTGACCACAGAGTAACACTTGGTGGAGCTGTGCGGTTAATCTACCTATACCATAGAGCTATACTTATGAAGGTAGATATGCCCTAATCTATATAGTACATTTAAAATGTACCATTTCAAAAATACCCACTAAATATGACAATTTACTTTATGAATTTCGACCTTTTGGTTTTATAAAAGTCGCAACATTTGTAATTTTATTTTAAATAAAAACTTTTTTATATTTTTTTTTTGTTTTTTGCTTCTAATCATCATCATCATCATCGACAGCTTATAAGCGTCCACTGCTGAGCAAAGCCTCTTCTCACACGGAGAAGGTTTGAGCATTAATCACTACGCTTGCTCAATGCGAGTTGGCGATTTCAGCCTTATAATTAGAAATTATAAGTCCAGGTTCCTTCACCTTTGGAATCAATCTTAGAAGGTCTAAGATTATCTAGACACCACTGACAAACGGTGTACCTACAAAATTATGTACCTACATATAACTCGGAAAAAGTCACATTGATACTTGCCGTTGGTAGGTTTCGAACCCGCACCATCATGCATGAGAAGCGCCCGGCTTTAACCTCCGGGCCACCATGACATAGGGCTTTTTGCTTCTAATGGGTGCTTACAAATATTTTGTTTTGCCAGTATGTTATGTACAAGAAGATGGATCACCACACAAATTTTCCGAGATCTGTTAATGATACTTCTGGCTCAGAAAACCTACTAGCATTTTTTCCTTACCTGAGGATCAAAACAGAAACCTTGTAAGTCAATTTCATTTACAAACACATACATTGTCTATAATAGGCAGTAACTTAATAATGATGAGAGAAACTTGACATCTTAACTCTCGAAATACTTTTCTATAAATTATTATAATGTGTATCGAGCTTAGACTTTTTTTATTGCAAGCAAAGTTTTTTTTAACTGGCATAAGCCGGTAAACGAGCAGACGGGCGTTACAAGTGCGTTACCGGCCTTTTGGAGATTAGGAGTTTGAGGATCGTTAGGATTCAGGAATTGGGGAGATTAGGGGAGGGGAAAGTAATTGGGCCTCCAGTAACCCCACTCACACAACGCAACCGTTGCTTCACGTCGGTTTTCTGTGAGGCCGTGGTATCACTCCGGTCGAGTCGGCCCATTCGTGCCGAAGCATGGCTCTCCCACACTTTTTATTTCTTCTTAGTTAGTACCATAATCACATGTATTAAGATGCTTATTCTCAGTCCTTTAAGAATCTCAACAGATTTTAATAACTTTGATACCCCAAAATCATACCCATCATCAACATTTTCATACTTCATACAAAAGAGTGCATTGCGTCCGATCCTACCGACCGACGCGTCCGACGCGACCGATAAATCAATTTATATCACGGACGTCGGGACTCGGATTAGCATACGCAAATGACTTGCACATGCTCTGCACCGCCATGATAGCATCACGCATCGTTTTGTTGCATCTTTTTATATTATGCTGTGATTATATCTGTACTAAACAGCTAGTGTCGTTGAAATGTCGATTACTGTGTGGTTTACGAGTAAGTTTGGAAGAGTTATGTTTCAGCACGAATGGGCCGGGTCGACCGGAGTGATAGTAACGCTTTTTGCGTTGTGTTTCGTCGTGTGAGAGAAGTTTCCGGAGGCCCAATTACCCTCCCCTTCCCCAATCTCCCCAATTCCTGAATCCCAAACGATCCTCAAACTCCTAATCCCCAGCCTCTGATGTTCCAGGTGTCCATGGGCGACGCCGATTGCTTACCATCAGGTGATTCGTCTGCTAGATTATCGGCTTATGCCACAAAAAAAACCGGAAAAAATAGCATTTAAAATTAACGGTTACATTACAAATATCGTATATTTCATTAAATGAATATACGTGCTCTTACTGTTAACGCACAACTACTATACAATAAAACTTTTCCTTTATTAAAATGTCCGCCATGAAAAACCATTATTATAACAGAAAACATGAAAGCCATCGAAGTTAAACTTTCCAATTCAAATTCAAACTATAAAAGTTAAGTATAAGTCACGTTTAGGTGTTACATCTATTGTGGCAGTAGCCAAGCGTAATAAAAATAAACGTTTTTCTCTCAATGTGCACGGGACATTACCAGATAAAGGCGAAATTCACTGCACGGGAATTTCGTACGCGCTACCATAGTAGGTGCACCCACTACTTGTGCACCTCACGCACACAACATTACACGCGTACTCGTCACAGATAGGTACAGTCGGCACAGTTATTTGGTACAGGTAAATATGTAGTGGCCCGGAGGTTTAAGATGTCCGCTTCTTATATACACGGTTTCGAAACCTACCAACGGCAAGTACCAATGTGACTTTTTCCGAGTTATATGTACTTTCTAAGATTATTTAGACACCACTGACAAACGGTGAAGGAAAACATCGTGAGGAAACCTGGGTTTATAATTTCTAATTATAAGTTTGTAATTACAAACCAGCATTGAGCAAGCGTGGTGATTAATGCTCAAACCTTCTCCGTGTGAGAAGAGGCTTTGCTCAGCAAAGAGCATTTATACGCTGTTGATGATGATGACAAAATTAGAGATTGATGATTGATTGAACACTAGAGGAATATATACAAAAGATATGGCTATATTTAAAATCATGTAATTTAGAGTTACAATAGTTAGTGAGTCAATCTTAATTTTCTGACCACCATTCCTAATAATTGTGCAGACTATACATGTTGTATCTGTGTGCGTCAAACTGCAGATACGGACAGATTTTTTTCTATGTGTGCCTGTCTCCAGCGTACTTTTTCGTGAATGTATTGTGTTTTTAAGTGAGCCAGTTGTACTTTTCAGGCATTACAATGGACAAGGCGAAACTGGTGTCATATTTTCTTGAATATGAGTACCGTACAATACCGGCTTCCGAGACTGAACTTCCGTCTTTTTGTTGTCATTTTTATTGTTCTTGTTCTATTTTATTTATTTATTTTATTATGCTTGTGATGTTTGTCTGGTGTAAAGAGGGGTTGTTTGAGTGAATTAATAAAAGTGCTTATTAATATAACTTGGAGGAGCATTAAGATAACTATATTTATCTGTAGTCTGAAACTGCATCCAATGATTTATTTATTGTTTTTATTTTTCTACAGATACATCTTCATGAAAAGATAACATTACATCACAGCTTTTATCCCCGAAGGGGTAGGCCGAGGAGCACATTAAGAGCACTTAATGCCACTGTACAATCTAACTACTTTTCACTATTTACAGAGTTCCATGTAATAGGGGGTGACCCTATTGCCATATACGTAGCAAAATTCCAGACTCCATGCGAATGTTTAAAAAACTCAGTAACACTTTGCCCGACCCGGGATTTGAACCCGAGACCCCTTGCCCAGTAGACGTAATTATGATAAGCAGGCCGTAATTGTTATGATTTATTAATAAGTTATATTATTGAATATAATCAGTATAATCAATAATATATGTTAATAATTTTAATTTGTCCTAGACATATAGTGACCAGATTAGCGATATATTAAAAAAGGACCAAATTGAAAGTACCCTTAACCGACGAGCATGCACGAAAAGATTGATGACTTTTGATGAAGCGAAAGAAGTATGTAAGAATCGTAGTAATTGGCGTTTCATAGTCTCTGCCTACCCCCATGGCAGACAGGTGTGAAGTTATGTATGTATGTACGTACCTATGAATGTAATTTTTTCTTCCCTTCACCCTTAAAAATATCTAGAGCTCAATCCAATCTAGAAATAGAACTCAAAAATAAAAAGATTTTAAGATTCTCAAACAGTCAGTTTTATATGTACACATACGTACGAACAAACAATTCCCGAGAGGCGAGGAAACAACGCGAACTAAGCTCCAAAGCTGACTTGCTTCGGTCAGGAATCGAACCCGGAACTCTTACCTCCCGTGGGTATTACTCGTTCTTAGTTTTGTTCGTCCATTTTATTTTGTTTTAAACGGAAAAGAAACGAAATAAAGGCTATTGTCTGGTGTTTTCATATCGAACGAGAAATTTAAAAGCACTTCGGCTGATTTCAGACTCTTTGTATTGAAAGGACGTCAATTTATTTGAAAATATATTTTTTTAAGTTCTGTTTTACATGAATGCTCTCTGAAATATTCATTGTTATGAAATGAAGCTTTAACTTCACTTCAGGTTTTCCTTGACATTAAGTTGAACATTTTTTAAAAATATACAGCGTCTCATTGAATTCATTCATGTTTTTATTATAATGCTAATTTAATTTAATTCACATCAGGAGAGAGCAAAGGTACACATCTCAAATGTAACACTTATTTTTCTCGAATAACACTAATATCATAAATGTAGAAGTATCTTTGTTTGGGTGTTTGTCCTTCATCACGCTGAAACTACTGAACGGATTTTGATGAAATTTTGTATACAAGCAGGGTATGGTCTCGCGCGGAGACACGTTGCTGGGGTGAATCCCCGCTGCCGCGCCAGATTAGTGCGTGGCGGTATGAGCTCCGACGCCATCTCATGGCGGAATGGTAGCAACGACTGTCGCAACCGAGGGCTGAGCTCGCTATCATTGTAGCGGTAAGTCCCCTCGTTGAGGAGTGGCTTGAGAGACGCTACGACGTCCTCACCTACCGCCTAACGCAGGTGCTTACTGAACACGGAAGTTTCGGCAGGTTTATCTCGATTAACTGCTCCCATGGGATAAAATAGGAATTATATTGTACGCGGCCGAAGTCGCAGGCAACAGCTAGTTTGAAATGAGTATCATAAGCAATTGTTTTTAGAACGAAATTGTTACTAAGGTATAGTATAAGCAATCATTTAAGGTCTCTTTCCGAGCCCAATTTCATTTACTTTTTATTTTTGAAAGTCAAAGTCAAAGGCAAAATATTTAATTAAATTAATTAACCATAATTTGGTACTTTTGAAACGTCAACAAATACAAAATAAATAATAGTCTGTCAATCTGTCCATCAGTGAAGCTAGGTGCTCGTTCCAAAATGTAGATTCGAATGACGAAGTACGAGCAAGAAACTTCATTCGTTACACTTTTACAAAATATATGTTTTACATTACAAACGACCATAAATTAATCAAAATTAATACAAAATCAATTCAAAATTCATATTAACTCGAATTCCGAGATACATGAGCCTCTTCTACGTGACGCCGCGCCGTACATTGCAAATTTTTTCGAACGTCCGAAGTTTCTTTCTCAGAAGCACTTCGTTTTACTTAAGCCGGGGTTAACTTCAACTTTAGCTATCTACTATTAGCATAAAGTTTACAAAGACGCTGGAAAGCATTAAACTTTCCATGAAATTGATAAGGTCTGCTCCCAGATTTTAACGTGATTCTTTATAAATTTATTACCCTTAGATGAATCGCTTTTGCATAATTTGTAAGTTTTTTGGCAAAGATATACTGAATGGAAGGTTGTAAGTTGAGTGTTATAGCTGGTTTATTAAGAAAATGCGAGTTTATTATCCAGCAGTTTTTGTAGACTTTACTATGCATGAACAGAACTACAGTCATGCTAACTGAACATGATAATCACTGCAACAATTGAATAGTTATGCAGAATTATAATTATTTATATTACTTATCATTTGAGAAGTATAAATTCAATATTTTTCAAAATAAACACTCAGTATAATGTTACTCTGATACTTACAACAGAGCATGTAGCCACGCATGTAAACAGAGCCATCAATTTCACACAAACACACAATATATTTGTTATCTTAGCCATAAACTGTGAAGGGGCAGGTTTATACCCTTTCCTGGCTAATCCACCGTTACCATGGCAACAGCCCTTAAGGTTATAATGACCAATTAATTAAATCTCCCTCTTTAAGCCAGAGCTCCAAAAAATATGAAGGGATAATTAGATATCAAAGAAATGTTTAAAAAGTTTCGTCAGAATTAATTTAATATTTCTTGGATATTAAATAGAGGGAATCACTTTGGAAAGTCCTAATGAGTTTGGTAGTATGTATATTTAACACTTTATTATGTAATGAAGTTCATCAAAAGGGTGCTAATAGGTTCATCTTTTATAATTATCGTTATAACATTGACGACCTCTTTGTAAGACAGTTTATAGTCGTCATTAGAAATTGTAATTTTCTTTTCCATTCGATTTTTGCAATGGCATTGGGTCTGAGCTGGTAAGTGAACCTTTGAAAAGTAGTTGTAGATAATTTCTTGGCAAAAAAATATCTGACACTTATTCTTGTCTAGCATAATCATGTCATGTCCACATATTTATTTCAAAACATAACATGACGCCTTTTTTCCCCGAAGGGGTAGGCAGAGGTGCACGTTATGCCACTGTACACGTAACACCCTTATCTTTCACTACTTTTCACCCCCTAACTTTTCACTATTTATGTTTTGAGACCTACATATGTAATAGGGGGTGAGCCTATTGCCATATACCAGGCACAATTCCAGACTCCGTGCTACTCCTGAGATTTTTTTAAAACCCAGTAATTCTTTACCCGACCCGGGAATCGAACCCAAGACCCCTTGCCCGGCAGTCGCACTAGCGACCACTCGGCCAACGAGGCAGAATATTTTTTTTCCTTGTGTCTAAAAGTTACCTACTAAGTTCTTATAAGAAAATAAAACTTTTAATATAGCAAAAAGACAGTTTGTCATAAAATGGTAGTTTAAAAAGATTGTGGAGGCACCCCTTCTTTCACTGAACTTGTAAGTCTGTCTACCCTCTTGTTAGTATATTAGAATGTAACATTATCTATATAAAACATGTTACTAACACATGAGCAGTCATGTATAACTAATGCTCTCCAAAGTGCATGATATTCCTTTGAACGCGTCTCAACCTGCAGCCACTGTGCTTTCTAGCAAATAATATTTGATGTACATACCAGCTTATGAAACTATCCATAACTAACAAAATATGTAAATATATATCTTATTACGAAGTGATGAGGTTCAAAACAGTTTTAAAAATTTTTGGCTGTCTGGATATCTTGATGTGCTGCTGTTAAGTACTAGTGAGTACCGTCATTATAGACACATTAGAATAGGTTGCGGTCACCAGGTGTTGACGTTTAAGGATAAAGTAGTAGTCTAGTGACTGGTGAATTGTCTGATTGGTTGTAAACGGGACTGCTGAGTATTTAGGTCTTTGGCTCGATTACCGACCAGTATCGGAAACAACGTTACATTTTTATGGTATAAGCCGGTCAACGAGCAGACGGATCACCTGCTGATGGTAAGCAATCGGCGTCGCCAATGGACACCTAAAACACCAAGGCGTTACAAGTACGTTGCCGATCTTTTGGCAATTGGGAATTTGGGATAGTGGAGGATTTGGGGATTGGGAAGACTGGATAGGGGTAATTGGGCCTCTGGTAACCTCACTTACACGACGAAACACAACGCAAGCGTTACTTCACGTCGGTTTTCTGTGAGGCCGTGGTATAAGTCCGGTCGAGCCGGCCCATTCGTGCCGAAGCATGGCTCTCCCACACTTAGATTTACATTTCTGTTTCGTCAAAGCTTTTTAATATATCAAAGTTGTCATTAATTAGCCACTCCGTAAGTATTAACAAATATAAGTCTTTAAGCTTATACGAGTGTGTGTGTAATCTTTCATTACTTATACGAGTGTGTGTGTAATCTTTCATTACTTCACATTTGAGCGACAAAGTCTAATTAACGGCAGCACATATTAATACTTGAGCACCAATCATCGTTCGCAAAAACTCATTATAACAGTGATTCGAGGAAAATGAAATTAAATTTTCATTCTGTGGCGAGTAAAAATCAGAAAAAGTGTTTTTTTTTTTCATGTGACATCGTTACGTCAAGCGCAGTCGAAACAGAGAGCCATTATTTTTTATGGCAACATTATGGTTCGGCACACGAACCTGCTCCTGAAATCTTTTGAATTGTTAAATTTTTTGTTTCTTTACTTGTACAATGTTGCCAGGAAATAATTATTTATTTATGAAAAAACGTTAATTATAAGCTTTTGAAATGAAGTTTCGAATTTTGAACAGGAACAATGTTCTAATGATTGTTGGTTTATAGAGAATAGCCTGATGACATTTTTCTTAATTAATTAATAGGGCATTTTTGTTATTTTTATACGTACCTATAGAAAATATTGAACGGTCATTGAAATGTAAGAAAACTAGTAATGTAGAAATGTAAGCTTTACCAATATTATTAATATTATTAATGAATAAATAAATACTTATTTCTCTAAGCTGTAGATGCAAAAGAGTGTTTTGAAAAATAAAAACATGATACAATGCGTGATGTCGTCTTTTAACCCCTAAGGGGTAGGCAGGGGTGTTGCACATTATGGCATTAATGCCACTGTACATGTGCAATGTAATACCCAATTTTCACTATTTATGTTATGAGTCCCTTGCCCCTAGTAGGAGTGAGCCTATTGCTATAGACCGGGCACAATTCTAGACTTCGTGCTATTAGGTACTGAGATTGTTTTAAAACCCAATAATATTTAGTCCTACCCGGGAATCGGACCCTGGACCCCTTGCGACAGTCGTACTCGCAAATATTCGGCCAACGAGGCAGTTCAATAAAAAATAATAAAAAAATACATATTCCTATATTAGTCCTTCACGTTTAATATGAACACATCTTTAAGTCATAAAAATACAACACATTTAAAAATAAAATACAAATCGGCAAGAATAATTAAAACGGCATTTGTGAGTAATTTACTAATTTTTATTACCTTTATCCAAATGAGAACATGTCTGAGGAAGTCCGGCCCACCTGCGATGCGATGACTGTACTTATGTTTATTTAAAAAGAGTATTGTTACATTATAACAATTTCCCACTGGTTTTGTTCATTATTATATAATAACTAGCTATTGTCCGCGACTTCGTCCGCGTAGAATATGATTCCTGTTTTATCCCATGGGAGCATTTAATCGGGATAAGAAGTATCCTATCACCTTAGTCAGGTCTTGCCCGGCCTACCTTTATACCAAATATCATTAAATCTGTTTAGTAGTTACAGTGTGATTGACGGACAAACATCCAATAAACAAAGAAATTTTCACGTTTATAATATTAGTTTGATTAAATTATAATTAATATAATGTATGTCACTATAATAGTCATGATTAGAAAATTGTGATTGATTGTGCTCGAAAGTTTAACTATAATAAACGTTGAAATTATTTTAACCGGGCAATTATTTATCTTAGATAGATTAGATAAAATTTTGGATTCGTTTGAGTTAACCTGTAGCATAGGCCTACAGCTACAGGTTAAGGAAAGTTAACGAAAAAAAGTAACTATCAAACATTACTTTCACTTACAGTGACTTCAAGGACTGATCTTAGGTAAGGCAAAATCTAAGGATCGTTCTCATTTTATGCCAAAAACTCTATATAACTATCACATCAATCAAATCGATGACTATCTTGGATTGAAATGAATTATTGAAATCGGCAGTGACAAATAAACATGCGTAGATTTTTGAGAATTAAACAAAAACAAAGCCCTTTGTGTATCTCGGTTACTAAGTTAAGTTTCCGTTACTTTTTTGATGATATTTTAACAATAATGCTTTGTACAAGTTGTTAAAACTGAATTATTACGTATTTACCGTTGCTCAACACGTCTAATTGGCGAGGCGTCGTGTTTTTCTTGCGAATTATGTGTGTAAGCCGGCCCGAACAAAGAGAGAACTAATTTTAATGCTCTTTTACATTTAAATGCAAAGTTAAAATCGTGTTTATTTATTTCCTTACCCTTTTTCACTTTGGTTTTTGTTCTGAAGCGAGGTAAGGGGTTCTAGGTTGATTTATTTTGCTTAGCAACATATATCTATTGGCGTTTCAAACCGTGTTTTACTTTTTGAAAAACGATTACATATTGCGGGTCTGTTCTATTCTACCATAGGATACCTATATTCTACCTTAGGACTGCAATCAATTAGATTCTTAGGTATGTTTATTGACGTATAAACGTAAAAATTGAAGAAATTTTCAGAAACCTAGATATGTAGAAACAGATTTCCTGAAAGATAACACCATTATTGTTTTTCCATATTAATGGAATATTGGAATATAATATTATGTAGAATAGATTTTAACGTACAATGCAGTGGAATGTCGTATACCGCCCGTACACGTCCCGTATACCTGTCGTATCCGTCTCGTTCGCCCTGTGCATTAGTGGTATGATGATCGAACTGTATTCCGTGAATGTATTACGTTTCATCGTAATATCGATGTTAACTACCATAATATGTACCTATTTCACTGCACATCCCTATGCTTAGGTTTTTGTAACTGTATATTTACAACTCTATTATAAACTATTTAAATAATATCCGGGGCAGTTGAAAAGCCGTCGGAGTTATCATGGCTCGAAGCAGAGGCCTACACTACCTCTACAATGGCCGTTTAAAACATCCAATTTAACAGTATAATAAAAATTTATATAGACTGCTTCGTTGGCCGAGTGGTCGTAAGTGCGAATGGCCGGGCAAGGGGTCTCGGGTTCGGGAGCATAAGTTTTATGAATTTTTATACTACGTGTATATTTATTTATGAAATACAGACAAATTACAATCATTGCCAGGTTTAAAGTGTACGGGTAACTTCTCTACTGAATGCAGTTCTAGTAATGTGTTAAGTTTGAGAGACGCGGTGATACGCGAGTGATGGGGCATTGTCGATAGTTTTATATCTATAGTTATAACAATAATCGTCAATTCAATGACACTCTTCCGATGAATGCAGTTCTATAATGCGTTAAGTTTGGGAGTTGATTAAAGGGGTTGGAAATTTTCGATACATTTAAATATCGATCTTAGCGATACATACATATCAACTTTAACATTTATAATTTATTTTATTGTAATTGCAGATAGAGATATAGAGAGGTATTCGTTTTTGCCGATCCTTATATACATAATTTTACTCATTTGAATTCAATTTGTAATATTATTAAACCTTACATTAAATAAACACACTACTTAGACTACTTCAATGTAATATCGCCATCACTTAATCACTTTTAACACCTACTTCACATATTTACATTGTAGGTATATGGAATTATGGATGAGCAGTGTAAAAATCGAATATTGTAATAAGCTTAAGTGGCGAACAGTGAGCACATCACTAGTAGTTAATAGAAGCTCGTCGTCTAACAGGCAACGTCTTTGCTCTCTTAAGACAATTTCCAGGAGTACGCGCCATTGCATACAGTTAAACTACCACGTTTGGACCTATTCTGAAGCTTACACCACGATATAGAAACCAAATAAAGATATCATCTATCTTTTATGTACAAATTAGTTTTATAATCGCTAGTTGAAAGTTGGTCACTACAATAGCCTCCTTAGTCCTCCGCCCCGATGGACAAGTCACCACTAGCATGCACAACCATGAATGGTTTTCCGTGACTCTAATCTGCAGAGAACCGATTTTTTTAATTAACAGTTAATTTAACTGTAGAAAAAATATTTGACAGTTTTTAGTATGAAAGAATTGCCAAATATTTAAGTTATTCCTTTAATAAAATTTAACTGAAATTGGAAAAATCGTAATTAGTCCTTAATCGTATGAATAAATACCGAAATCATACTACGGCTTCCTCTTAAACTAGCGTGATATAACGCTGGCGTTATGGTAAGCATCTGGATGCATAATCCCGTAAATAAACCAGTACAATTATGTAAGTTTATTTGTAGTTCATTACATATACCTACATATTTAAGGGTGGGAGAGCCATGCTTCGGCACGAATGGGCCGGCATTAACGGGAGTGATACCACGGCCTCACAGAAAACAGACGTGAAACAACGCTTGCGTTGTGTTTCGTCGTATGAGTGAGGTTACCGGAGGCCCAATTACCCCCTTCCCCAGTCTCCCCAATCCCCGAATCCCCCACAACCCCCAAACTCCTAATTCCCAAAAAACCGGTAATGCACTTGTAACGCCTGTGGTGTTTCGGGTGTCCATGGGCGATGCCGATTGCTTACCATCAGATGATCCATCTGCCCGTTTACCGGCTTATATCATAAAAAAATAAGCGTATGTTTCCAAATCTTCATTCAGAATAAGTCAGCGTCGCATCTCAACGACGCAATACCTACGCTGGTTTTATCTTCTCCACAAATACAGTATTATAGAGAAGCTAGCTGTTCCCACGCCGTAGTGGCCATTGATTCTTTATTGAAAATACTTTGTTATCTCACATCTTACTTGATATTGTTTTCCAGTACCCAGACGTGGGGATTATCGATAGTGTTGAGACGTCTTGTTATGCTATGAAAGGAGAGGTTGTTTAAATTGCTATCTTAATCTTAACTGTGATTTTATATACGTTATAATATCATCCTGTAGCATTACACATTTGAAGATTGCCAATTTCATTTTGTTACGTTTAGGAATGATTTACCTACTGCTTATTTTTTTTAAACATGAATTAGTATCTTTTTTTGATGAGATAAGCCCGTAGACGAGCATACGGATCACCTGATGGTAAGCAATCGGCGCCGCCCATGGACACTTGGAACAGAAGCGCTTCAAGTGCGTTACCGGCCTTTTGGGGATAAGGAATTTAAGATTCTTGGAGATTCAGGGACAAAATAGATTGGGGAAAGGGAGGGGCATGATTGGGCGTCCGGTAACCTCACTTACACGACGAAACACAACGCAAGCGATGTTTCACGTCGATTTTCTGTGAGGCCGTGGTATCAGTCCGGTCGAGCTAGCCCATTTGTGCAGAAGCGTGGCTCTCCCACAGTCATGTTACATAATCAATTAGCTATAGTCCAAAGAACTACTATTTAAAATATTACCTAGTTTCAATTACTAGGTAATATTGAACAATGAATCCCAGTCATAACAAACTCTAGCTAATGAAACCGAATAGTTTCGATAAAGCCTAAAATTTTAATTAAAACAAACGCCCGATAACCATGAAGAGTATTTCGTGTTCACATTTAGTCGCATATTTTTCGTCCAATAGTGAAATTAGAGCCGGTGCGCCGTTGCGATTTTTGAGCCGATAAAATACCTATCTGGAAAATGCACTGCGAGTTTCAAATTAGTGATGTGATATGAGGAATATTATTTTATTTAATGTCTATTATTGTTCAATAGGTAATCATTTAAATATTTTTCATTATAATTATTCTTATTTTATAGAAACTGAGAATAGCGGTCCACAAGAGCTGTTCAAGACATAATAATATGGTTATTTACCACTGTGATTTAGCTATACCCACAAACTCCTTACATCCTCCTGAGTCGTGCAAACTAATGCACTTAATTTTAAATCGTAGCATTAACGTTTCTACGCTGACTCAGCTAAATTAAAAGCATAAATTTAATCGTCGTAGCAGCGAGCTTGCAATCGCACAAGACTGCGATGTGCGCCCGCCCTTAACAATTTAAAATATTTACACCGCGGTTTTGTTTACCCGTCTGCGCTCCGGCTGCCTGTTACGTATTATTGGAATTATATTTCCATGTCAAACACGATTCAATCAAGTCTTGGAATGCTTAAATCTGTAATTTTGTGGTCTGTGGAGCTGCTGGTCGCTATAGATTTCGAGACCGGGTCTAACCAAGAATGTCATATCACTACTAGCGGGTTATGGAAGGCAGCTGAGAGATTTTGCTGAGTAAAATATTGTATTTTAGTTGCATCTAGTTGAGGATTAGCTGTAAGGTATATCTAACACTCGATACCTCGATATATCGACTGCACGATTGGCACGGTGGCTGGGCAACCGGCTGCCGTGTAACGTGTAGCCGGCTCGATTTCTTCACCGAGCAACTGTGTGTGTTACACAAATTGTTGTTTCGTGTCTGGGTGTGATGTGTGTGTGAACTTGTATGTTTGTAAACGCACCCACGATACAGGACAAAATCTTAGTGTGGCAACGTTTTTTTTTAAATCACATTGTTATTCTTAATTACCAGGGTGAAATGAAAATAAGGAGCTACGCATATGTAATAAAGAACGAACATTTTTCCTGAAACAAGAATTACTGTTTGTTCCAGGCTACTTATAATAATTGCTACCCAAAGATCTAAATCTATAGAAACAGATTTCGTGTGACATATTTTTTATCTGGCTGAATGAATAGGCATTCAGCCAGATAAAAAATATGTGAATGAATTTTATTTAAGTGTACTGTAATGAAATCTACACTAGTCCTTAACTGAGTGAAAGTTGGTCGCACTTTCTACCCACACCTTGAAGGAACCACTGTGATGATACGTTGCGCTAAGTAAGTGCCACTCAGTAATATTAAAACAATTACTGTCAATTAACGTGTTTATCAAATGATGTGGTATCTCATTGCAAAAGTGCTGCATATAATTTTTCCCATGGCATTAAGGAGTGTCACACACGAGTGACTAACATGTATATTATTAACGTGCACAGTACTCCCGTATTAGTCACGGTGCACACTGTAATTAGAGGTAAAATTGCATTTTAAAAGAAGTGCATTTTATATTACACTTATTTTTGCCAATATTTTAATGGCAACAGTCAAAGTTGATGTACTTTTAAAGTTCTAAAAAATATAACTATGACTTTATACCTATTGATCCGATTGGATCTCTAGCCCCTTATTTTTGGAGAGCCTTCCTTCCAGAATTAAATTGATTGGGTATAAAGAACTCTCATCAAAAGAAATGGAACAAAATTACGTCACTATTTCAAACTCATATTCTATGAGGGAATGGTTTAAAGCAGGGCTGACTAAACTATAGAGGTATAACCTCGCTGGCTAATTAACTTCTAACGAAAGCTGGAGGACCAGAAAAATATTTTCAAGTTGTAGAGGTATAATGGCGTTTAACATTGTATTCTTTACTCACAGACAAAATTTGTAGACAAATCACACACTGAATTTTATTATTGTTATCATCATCATATCAGCCATAGGACGTCCACTGCTAAACATAGGCCATGCGCGCGCCTCAAACAGCCATCAGACCACCACAGATGGGGCCCAATACGGCCGATGCCAATTCGGAGTCGCGGAGAACCTAACGGGTAACCGGGGCTCCGACTCGACGTGCAGAAGAAGGAACGGGGTGGTTTTTGCTCAGTAAGAGTCTGACACTCCCTCCCACCTCACCCAGGCGGGAGCAGTCATTCGATGATTTTCCCCCTTAAAAAAAAAACATAGGCCATAACCATACCAATAGGTAGAAATATCTAAATAAACATGAAACCAGATATTTTTCTCACACGAGGTATTACAACGCCTCATAAGGCAGTCAGGGTCGCCAGAACGTCTGTCAAAGGCAGTCAGACCATATAAGAAACTTATATTATAGAAAAAAATGTGGACAGGCTTACAATGTACCTATTTTAGTGGAAGGAGTTCCGCATACTAACGTCAGTTGGTACATACGCCACCATGTACGTAGACACCTAATTATAAGATGGAATTCATTATGAAATGCCTACCATTCATTGAGAAAACACATCAATGACTTGTGTAGTCGGTAAGTAATGTATAAGTACTATGATATTAGTGATTCTACAATGATCTACTGAAGAAAGATCATGCCTTTCAGCCCCAGGTTAGTTGATAATAAGTTTAGTAGAAATGTAGATGATTCTGGTCTACGACCTCAAAGGGTAGTGCGTATTGTTTACGGCCCTACTCCATCTGAAAAGGTTGATAATACACTCCTTTGGTGTTGCGTGATACCATTAGGTGATCATTATACTCGTTTGCAACCTACCCCATAAAATAGATGGAGAATGTTAACGTTTTTAGAAACGTGTATAACTATATTAGCCCTCAATGTTACGGATTCATCTGTATACTTAGTTTTGGCTGAAATATATGCGTTTAAAGTTTAACTATTTGCAGTTTTCTTACAAAATTGACATTGTACTGTGACGTCATACCACAACGTCCTATTTGTATTTTTAACATAGTCATGTGTAGTAGATAGGTAATAGGTATTATTTATGAAGTTTTTTATAAGTAGAAATGTGTAATTAGTTACTTGCTTAATTTACGTCAGAGTAACATTCTCTATTGCATTTAACGCACTATTTGGCTCGCTGATATACCTCTTAGCTTCACTGTCAATTTAATTATAATTATTTTATACAACTCCCATTAACTTGCTATAAAAATTAAACCCAGGGTGGGTTCCTTCGCAAGCACTAAATTATTTGACAATATCGCCGACGGAACCATATTTCAGCTGATGTCAATTTGGTCCGGTCCACCATTATTAGCTTTAAAGAAAAGCTAACAGAATTTTAAAAGAATATTTTCAAAGATAACTCGAAAGATAAATTTGCAGACAACTTCTTAAAACTGAAACGTTTCCACTTATATTTTACTTGAACACTTATTCAAGTTTAGTTTTCTAAATTTAAGTTTACCTAAGGGTTGTGACCGGCAATTGCACTTCAAGATCTCCCCCTTACAGAGAGGATTTTCCAAATTTTCCATGTTTGACAGGCTATTTTATAATCACTACTATGTAACTAAAAATTTTAAAGAATACTGCTACTCATCTCCATGTAAGTTTCGTTGTACTAGATAAGTCTCTCCCTAATACAGGCCACTATTTCAGAGTGAGATCCAATGAGACATTTTTTACTTTAATCTCAAAGTTGTATTTACGGCCATGTCGGTATGTAATTTATATTATCGAACCTGAAGATCTCTCGTAGTTGTTCGTGAAACATAACAGTTCAGTTCAATTACAGGAAATATAACGTGAAAATAAACGAGCAGACAGATCACCTGATGGTAAGCAATCGGCGTCGCCCGTGGACACCTGGAACACCAGAGGCGTTACAAGTGCGTTACCGGCCTTTTGGGGATTCAGGAATTGGGGAGATTGGGGAAGCGGAGGGCAATTGGGCCTCCGGTAACCTCACTCACAGGACGAAACACAACACAACGTTGCTTCACGTCGATTTTCTGTGAGGCCGTGGTATCACTCCGGTCGAGCCGGCCCATTCGTGCCGAAGCATGGCTCTCCTACGCTTAGAGATCATTTAATTTGTGATCATCTTATTAAAATTAATAAATGCCTGTACACACCGCGAGTTTCTTAGGTACTAATGAAATTAGCAAACTAAGTAAATGTCACAGGATTGGCTAAATATTGTACCTATTTGAACTTCTAACCTTTCCCTAGCTAGCCTAGCCATTTCTCTATTGTCGCTTAAATACAATAACAAAAGTTTCATAATTTAATTACGGAACCCCGACTTGTAATTACCATTCGGCTAAGCCGCCATATTTGGTAGAATGCGGTAGAAATATATTATGGTGCTATTCGATAACCTGTTTGGCATTTATGATTTAATTAACTAAGGCATTGTGTGGCCTATTAGTGGAGACTGGAGCTGCTTAAGTTTTGTTATAAGCACACTCCTCCTTTAGGTTTAGCAACACTTCCCTTAGCAAAACTTGGGTAGCCAGGTAGGTACTCCATTGGAAAGTACTTATAACCTTCGAACTGATACAAAATATTAACGATAATAAGCACCCTGATTTAGAATTACATCTAAGAGACAATGGCAATACTGTAGCTTCATCACTCATGTACAACTTTAACTGTAAATAAATCCAAACAAATTGTCTTTAAACCAAAAGCATGACATCAATGTATGTAAGTACCTATGTCAGTGGAGTTTTTTAATGATGAATAATAAATAGGTTAAGTCGCTGCTTATCGCAACTGCGCAGTACCCTGCTATTATCAGCTGTCCGTTCTAACGGTGACAGATAACGTGGACGGTGGTCGACTAAAGGGCACCATTCATTTATGTTACTAATATTATACAGAAAACAATTATTTTATGAACTACGTTTAAGAAAACTGACTTCAATCCCCTCCTTTTTTGAAGTCGATTAATTAATATAATAAGTGGAGTCTCGAAAGACATCTTTCGCAAACCGACAATATTATATTAATAGTGCTTTATTGTATAATAGCCTGAATAAAAAACTAGCATCTTTTCCATTAGCAAATTTCAATGTAAAGCAGTGGTAAGAAAATTTCTGCTTGGCTTGGACTATCACAGCACTGAGGAGCTGATGGGGGGCCGTCTGTAGTGGTGAGGGACTGGAATCTGGGAAAAGTGCATTCTCTTTCGCATACACTCTTGCTCTGTCACGCGTTAGGTTTCAAACAAATTCATAATCTCACAGATACACCACACACACACACACTTTCACATTCTCTCACAAACACACACACATACACACCACACATAACTACCATTTGTTTTTCATCCCATTTTGTTTATTTAATTTAATTACATTCTTTGTCTTCTCTGTTTGCTTTTTGTTAATCTTAATTTAAATTAATTTATTATGTAAAGTCTATTCTAGGCTCACAATGATACCATCCATGAAGGCACTGATCTCTGTGATACAGGTATTTCCCTAGTACAGAGGTCAGAGTTTTAATTTTGTACTACGACACTATGACTTGTATCAAATTAATGTATACTTGTGTACTTTTTTACGTAATAAAGATTATTATTATTATTTCCATATATTTATTTAAAATTCTCTATAAATTACATTTTTAAATACTACTTACAAAATAAAAAAAAATAATATTTAAAAATATAAAAAATAGGCGCCGACCAGTAGCGGGAACATGGTCCAAGCTACCGGTGGTTAGGGCTCCAGAGATAGAAACCTCCTCACGATACGTGCCGTTTCTAGGAGAACTGCCTTCTGTATCAGGCCCTTGATCCATCCACCTAACGCCAGCCTCCTAAGATGGATGTCGAGGCTTTTAGGGATTAACCCATTGGCCGACACGACTATCGGCACAATGATAGCCGAATCTACATTCCACATGTCGACAACCTCGTGAGCCAAATCAAGATATTTGATTTGTTTATCTTTTTCAGCTTTCACGAGGTTCTCATCATGAGGAATAGTGATATCGATTATCATCGTGCGGCGTACTTGTCGGTCTATCACCACTATATCAGGTTTATTGGCTATAATAGTCCTGTCAGTGATGATAGACCGGTCCCAGTACAATGTGATATGGTCATTTTCCAGAACTGGGTCGGGCACATACTTGTAGTACGGTACCTCAGACTCAACAAGTCGATAGTGTAAAGCAAGTTGCTGATGGATAATCTTGGCTACTTGATTATGCCTATGCAAATATTCACTGTTAGCCAAACGACCACAACCAGAAATAATATGTCTAATGGATTCACCAGGATTATGACATGCCCGACATATGTCAACCGTCCCATCCTTAATTATATATTTCCGGTAGTTATTCGTAAGGATAACTTCGTCCATAATTGCACAGACAAATCCTTCAGTTTCTCCAAAGATATTACTGAATCGTAGCCAAGACACGGACGCTAGAAAATCTACACTGGGCCCATGAAGGGTCCGGAAGAAGCGTCCGTGGAGCTCCTTGCTATGCCATACCTCCTTGCGATCATTGACGCTCAGTACCACAGGTTTGCACCAGTTCTCTTTTGCCAAGGATAGCGGAGTGAATCCATTGTCCACCGCTGCTACTTCTCGATGCATACCCTCGTTGACTTTCAGGAAATATTCCCTGAGGCTGCACACCTCACGGTTGTGAAGGGTCTTAGCATTTTTATTATTATGTATGTCCTTACCATTCACGGGACCACAGGGTCCCGGTCATTTGGGAGGCGTACGAGGGGCCGAAGCCAACTGCGCAGAGGCCCTTTAGACAACTTTAATCTAAATGTAATGGAGACACAAACCGGCGACTATCCCTGTATGCACTATGGAAATGCACCCAAGGACAGTCCCCGGTTAGTGTAGGACTATTGTGAATAATGGAAAAAAAAGGTAGGGCTATGGATGGGTTGCTGTGGACTGGGAAATTGGGAACTATGGATGGCGCCAACTCACCGACCGGGCCCCGGGAATGGTTGCTAGATATAGCAACATAGGGGCAACGAGAATGTGAGTGGCTGAAGGGTTAAGAAACTACCACCGCTTTCTACTCAGATCATCTGCTCCAGCCGAAGCCTCCTGCATCCCTGGCCCACTCGCGACTTACGAATAGTTTCTTACCCTCCGAGCAGGATCACTGCTCTCGCGACTCCACTCTGGACGGCCAATGAAGGCAAGCCAGAGGTGGGAGACCTGTTCCTTGTCATCGTTCACTCCAGCCAGCCAATTAAGGCAAGCCGGAGAAGAAGGAACGGTGACTTCTCCCTGGAGTACTCGGGATGATGGTAGCCCGCGGGATCGCTAATGCCCGTCACCTCGCCTCAAGGTGCCCTGCGGGCTTTATTATTATTATTATTATAAAACCTTTTCTTAAGTGTAACAAACACTTTTCTCAAAACCGCATCAAAATCGGTTCAGCCAATCGCAAGATAATCGCGCTGGCTAACCCTCGGTATCGTGAGGGGCTGGGGGTTGATTTGAATAAAAGTACTTGGTAGTGGTTACGGAACACTACTGTACAATAATTCGGAATACATTACTTGTATGTATTCCGAATACATACAAGTAATGTTTACAATATAAATTACGATACAATAAAAAAATAAAAACAATAAAAATTACGATACAATAGCACGTGACAAATTGATACCAACATCAAATAAATTCTTTAGACACTTATACTATTGGCGGATCACTGCGAGGACCGCCCTGAGGACATGGTGTAACACACTGTAGCGAAATGCCCTGCGTGGGCTGAGCACCGCCGTGCCCTCAGGGAAGTGATCGGCGATGGCGACCTCTCGCGTCGGGTCCTAGTGCAGGCCATGATGCGGAGCGGGGGGGACTGGGATGCCGTCTCCTCCTTTTGCGAAGCAGTCATGCTAGCTAAGGAGGAGGCGGGACGCGTGAGGCAGCGAAGCGCTGTTTCCTCGCAACTCAGCCATCGCGAAGGACACACCGGGCATCGGGGATCGCGGGACGATCTACGGCCACCGTAAGCGCGGGCCTGCGGACGGTGAGCATGGGTGGCTCCCCGTCCGACCAGAAACAGACCCGAGCGGACGGCGCGTTGCGTTCCGCGCGCGCCTCAAAGAGCCATCAGACCACCACAGATGGGGTCCAATAGGGCCGATGCCGATTCGGAGTTTAGTCAGTAAGAGTCTGACACTCCCTCCCGCCTCGCCCAGGCGGGAGCAGTCATTCGATGATTTTCCCCCTTTGAAAAAAAAAAGTACTATTGGCGGAGAATCTTAACACCGCGATTCAGAAAACGATCTCAAATAAAAAGCGCCATCTATGAACGACTGTTGGAACACTTGTTCTCTGAATCGCGGGTTTCTTACATGTCTCATGTACAATCGCTTGGCGGTTAGACACGCGCACTAACAAACATACATGCATCCGTGCCGGCGTGCCCCAGGGAAGTTGCATCTCACCCTTGTGCTACTGCGTGTACACGGACGACATCCCCGTCGTGCGCGGCGTCAAACTAGCGCTATACGCCGACGACGCCGCCTACTACACGACGTCACTGAACCCGAGGCACGCAGGAGTTAAACTACAGCGCGCCCTAGATGCACTCCCTGAATGGCTGGAGAAGTGGAGACTGGCTGTGAACGTGGCCAAGACTCAAGCGCTCGCCGTGGGGATCATGAAGCCGACACCCATGACACTCATGGGAGAGCAGGGCGGCGGGCGCCGAGCGTTAAATACCTCGGCGTGACCATCGACCGCTCGCTCTCAATGACGCCCCACGTGCAGCAGGCTGCTGCTCAGGCGCGCGCAGCGCGTCACCTCCTGCGCCCGGTGATCGACTCGGCGCTACCTCTCCGTGCGAAGCTCGGCATCTACAAGGCCTACATTCGGACACGGCTCACCTATGCCGCCCCGGCATGGTATGCGCTCGTGTCCGAAACCAACAAGAAACGCCTTCGTGCGCAGCAGTCACTGTCGCTGCGCACCATCGTACAGGCCCCGCGCTTCGTACGGAACGCGACAATCGCCCGAGACCTCGGCGTAGAGAGCGTCGACGCATTCGTGCAGCGCCTGAGCACCACACTCTTCGAGCGCTCCGATCGGTCGCGGCACGACCACCTCCGGGAGCTGGCGCCCTACCACCGGCGCCCCCCCGACGGCTTCGGCCTCCCACGAGACCTGGTCGCGCCGACCGACCCATCGGACGCCGCGTGATACTCCCGCCCGCCCACCGGCGGGTCGGTAGAGTCTCCGCCCCCACCAGACACGACCGCGCCGCTCGCCGAGCTCCCCCTGGCTCGAGCGCGGCCCCTAGCGGCGCCTCCACTGGACACGAGCATGCCCCGCCAACAGCTTGCTGCTCGCTGGGCTTGTCCGGCTAGAGCGCGGCCCATGGCGGGGCAAACCACCGGACACCGCATCGGGCCCCACAAGGAGCCCGACTAATAACCAACCCCTCGCCTGCTGTAGCAGGCAGCGAGCGCATCCGCCGAGACAGATCGCGCGACCTCGCGCCCCCTGCCGGGGACGCAGAGAAGACTCGACGGCAACATACATGCAAACATACAAACAGGTGAAACTGTGAACCTCCTTTTTTAAGTCAGTTTAAAATTATTAGTCAATTATATCTTATAGTATTATAACTAGGCAATTCATATTAATATTTGAAGAAAAGTAGGTGTTACTTGTCTATGGTTTTTGAATAATTTATAATTAAAAAGAAATATCGGATTATACCATAATGTACAATGTTACGTATGTACGAGTATGTTCTGCAATTTGCCATGACAAAGATAGTTGTAGAGATGCACAAAAAACAACGAATCTACAACGAATAAAAAAATTTACTTCCATAAAAGTAGATCGTCTTTTATATTTACTTAATGATTCTACTTCACCATTGTGCAAAATTTATTTATTTATTTATTACACCCTGGAGGACTTACAGCTAAAATTACATAAAAATAGAAGTCAACATAAACTACTGAAAGCCAATTACAAGTCCTCACGTATAGTGACAGACTTAAATTTGATAGGTGAGCATATCAAAATTTTCGCAGTGGTTACAGCTTATTAAAATTGTACAGTTTATTATACCAGTTAATTGCAAGGATCAACTAGAAACTAGTATTAACTAGAAACCTTTAGTTACAAGAATAAGTGAAAGATAGAAATAATATAAACGAAAAAGTCAAAATAATGCTGAAAAACGGCATTTTTCGTGAAACGAGGTTTGCTGAAATTCACAATCTTCGTGTCGCAGCTTTGGCAGCTTAGAAGATAGCATAGACAAAGTACATCATTTTATTTTTTCATTTTTGGATATATAGGTACTTGGTTTTGAATAAGTATCATAACTTCAGCTGTAATGGATACCTCCTCATTAAACCCCTCCGTTACTGTAGCAAACGGTACATACTTATCAACGTTTCACTTTTAATAAATATTTAAACTAATTAATAATATCGCAATTATGTTTATGTATTATTATAATAATGTCGATTATTATTTTGTTTATAATTTCTTATAATATGCAACAGGAAGTGTTCTGGCAAAGGTTATTTTTTGTGGCTTAAGTAAGATCCTTAAAGTGTGACTCATAGACTGTAGTTAATGTAAGAATATTATTATCTAAATATAAGTTAGATCAGTTTTTTTGTAATCATTAATAGACAGGTCTGGGCCTTTAGCCAAACGCCACTTTAGCGCTTGTCTATAGAGAGAGTAGAAAACTAAATGTATCCCGGATGACACTGACAAGTGTCAAAATTTACGTCAATTCCATTTAATTTGGTTTTCTATTTTACATGTAGACAAGCGCTAAATGGCATTTGGCTACAGCTGCTGGTTACGCCTTCACTCTACTCGGCTCTCGCGTGGCGCTAAGAGATGATGTTGATGATGATGATTAAGGACATATTCACGCAAGACTTGGAAGACACTCTGAAGGCTTAGTACGAGTTCTAGTAGTACGATCGAAACGAGATCGCGTTCAGCTCTCTGATTGGTTCATTGGAGCCGACCAATCAGAGATCTGGTTGTATTGTCAAAAAAGATAATTTGGATACATAACGTTTAGTCCCCGAAGAGTTAGACAAAGGTACACATAGGTGCAAGCCCTTTTTCTAACAGCTATGTTAAGTGTCCCATGTAATAGGAGGTGAACTCGTTGCCATATACCGATCATAAAACCAAACGCCGTGCTATATCACTCATACATTATCTGAAAACTGAAAAAGCCGCAATATAATTAGCTACATGAACAGTCTTCATTGAAATAAATAACGTTAAATACAGCAGAAATTGCATCATCTCCCGAACTTACCGTTGTTCAGCCAAGCTCATGTCAAAACATGTCAAAATTATTATTATTTTATTATTATTAAAAGTGCTATTAATATGCAGCTGTAAGGTCAAAGTTGAGTCATAAACACTAACAAATTGGCTCGGTTGTAGTAAAAACGATAATTAGTTAGAAATCAATCAATCATGGCCGATAACCCTAAGATATTAGTTCACACGGGTTGGTCGCAGCTGCGCTACTCTCATAAAAATACATTTTATCTATCAACTCGTTTTCATTTGTAAAATGCGCAGAAAATATCGTAAGAACACACTTGCTGACACCCGCGTGTCGTAGGGTTAAGTGACCTCTTGTAATTGAAAACATACCCAAATACGTCATAGTTTTCTTTCCAAGTTTATTTAGACATCATTGACACACATCAGACGTTGATGGAAATATGGACTTTATGATTTAAATTATAAGTTTGTAATCGCCTCGAACTGATTAATACTCATTCGTTTTCCGTGTGATCGGAGATCTTTCTTAGCGACATGCTGACGATTATGATGACACATCATAAGTAGGAAAACTGAACCATTTAAGTTTAAGTCTGGGAGAGCTGTGCTTCGGAGTGATATCACAGCCTCACAGAAAACCGAGGTAAAACAACGCTTGCGTTGTGGTTCGTCGTGTGAGTGAGGAAACCAGAGGATCAGTAACCCCCTCCTCTATCTCCATAATCCCCGAATCCCCAACAATCCTTAAATTCCTAATCCCCATAATGCCAGTGACACACTTATCACACCTCCGGTGTTTCGGGTGTCCATGGGCGGCTGCGATTGCTTACCATCAGTTGATCCGTCTGTTCGTATACCAGTATATTCCATAGAAAAATATCTAAAAAAAAAAACAATTTCAACAACAGAAAAATACATTAAAGAGCTTTTTCAGAAATAAGGATGGCATTCATTATCTTTGGCATTTCCACGCTGTTAATAGCTGTGCAATAGAGGGCGTGTCTATTGCCATACACTGAACATAATTCGTGGCTCCGTGCTAATATTGAGCATTTCGTAACCAAATGCCCCAATAATAGTTCATCCAAATGTTAGCTCTTTATGCAGACCAATCCATACTTTATAACAATAACATTTAGGTTCAGGAGAGAAGATGGGATTAACAATACTATAGTTGGGATTTTGCAAATTCGGGAACGTGTAAAAATATTTGCATTGTGTATGCTACAGTGCGAAACTCACATTTAAGAATTAGTTATTTGCTGCTTACATTTGGACTGCACGGTTGGTGCGATGGCTGGACAAGCAGCTACCGCGCAACGTGGAGCGGGTGCGATTCCCGCACGCAACAACTCTTTGTGTGATCCACAAATCGTTGTTTAAAGTCTGGGTGTCATGTGTATGTGAACTTGTACGTTTGTAAATGCGTGGGGCAAAGTTCCTTAGAAATAATCATGCTATATTTAATTTGGTGCGGTTGTATTTGAAGCTTAAACTGACCACTGTTAAGCATTAAAACGCTTTTGACGGACTCTTAGGGAACATCCACGTATAATAACTTAACAAATTTCCTGAATTCCTCTCTACAAATTACCATAAAGCGGTTAGTAATCTAAATTTCACACGTTCATCCAAACTTTACGATTTTGGTTGAACAACAAATTTATCGCGAGAGCCCCTTAACACTACGTCAAATCGCGATGTTTTTATTTGCCTGTTGATCCCCTAACTGCCCCGCGTTATAGCCCATTATGATGTATTCGAACACATTTAAACATTTTGAATGCTTTCCAACTTGCATTAAATGTTTTATTGTCAGGTTTTTGAACTCGCATTTCATATTTTTCTGAGTAATGGTGGAAGGTGACATTTTAAACCTGTATTTTTTTGTAAATGCACCGAGATGAAATCTGGAGTGTTATCGTTTCATCTGCGCTGTACCGTTAACTTCTCACTTTGATGGACGAGTCTACGTTCTGCGTGCGCCAGACGATTTAAATTAATATAATGTCATAACGCTCGTATTAATATTTTAAGTTAAAATATGACAAACTTATAAGAAACACGACTACAACATTGAAAACTTTATATTTAAATCGTCACAAAATAAGGGTGTACATTGAAAAGGAAGTACCTACTAGAGGTAAGTAACCAATACTTTTGCGTCTACACATGATAAGTATCTGTGTTTAAATTATCAAATCAAGTCATGTAATATATTAAGTTTTCCAAATTATCAAAATACAATAAACATAAACATAAATGGTGAAAAGTGGGTGTCACATTGTACAGTGGCATTAAGTGCTGTAATGTGCACCTACCCCTTCGGGGATAAAAAAGCGCGATGTTATTTAATTGGATTTTCTACTGTAAATTCAAAACGAAATAGTCAATACTGACTGCAGTATGTGTACTACAACTGACTGGAATAAGAAGGTTAGTAAAATTTCTAATTAAAGAGGCCAGTGACGTCACAGTGTCCAGGGTCATGTATCCCCTGGTCCTTCTACCGGCCAGCCTCACTCACCCCTATAGTTTTTCCATTCACCCCACAGCTCCACTAAGCGTTTCGCCATATTTTAATGCCGGGATAGTTGGGCCATAAACTCGTTTGATTTATTTTATGATCGCTATACGTGTATGATCGTAGTGTAAGCGAGTTGTTACTTAATTTTATGAATATTGTCTATTGTAAAAACTAAAATGCCACTCATTTTTAATTCACTCTCAAAATGTTTCAGTCACCACAAATCCTTGAAACGCGCGTATTTTGAGTACAACTTAAAATAGAGTTGCATTTCAATACTGTTTTTTTATGGAATAGGAGGCAAACGAGCAGATGGATCACCTGATGGTAAGCGATCATCGCCACCCATTAACACACGAAACACTAGAGCAGGTGCTTCGCCGGCCTTTTAAACAGCAACACTTTTCTTTTTCTAAAGGTTTGAAGGTCGGACGATACTGTTGCGTATTCGTTCCTAATTATTGTTACATTAGACTTTTTGTAAAAATAATACTACAGGTTATGAAGATAATTAATAAGAAAATTAGTAAATTAAATATCTATAACACTATCTCCCCTAAAATTAAGATTTCCCAGTTAACTATTTACAGTTAAAAGACTAACGCCCAAATATTGAAAGGCTACTCAATTTTAAGTGGTACTTAAACATCGTGCTATCTCTGTCATTGTACAAAGAATTTGTTGAGACAGAACTATATAAGCGAAAGATCAAATTGAGTATTTCAGTGTAACAATTTGTTTTACCGCTGACATAGGAACCCGACCCGCTAAGCTAGTATGAGCTTGGTTGGGATTAATGGCGCTACCCTAAAGAAAGCGTTCTTATTAGATAATGGACGCGATCGGTTAATGCGCTATTTTAATATTATGTTTTCAAGTGAAAAACTTGAGAAGGAGGCGGTAATTACAAGTCTTTACTTAACTAACACGCTTGGTGCAGTAGTTGCGAGGTGGTCATGCAATGTGTTATGGCTTCGATTCCTGTACGAAAGAATAGAATTATTTTTTGTTAGCAGTTTCTAACCCTCATTTATTCTAAAACATACTGTAACACATCTCATTTCAATATTGAGCAATAAGCAAACTAAACAGTTAATACTTATATAGTTCGTTTTTTATGGCATAAGCCAATAAACGAGCAGACGGATTAGGTACCTGATGGTAAGCAATCGGCATGAATACCAGAAACGCCAAATGCGGTACAAGTGCATTACCGACCTTTTGGGAATTAGAAATTTGAAGATTGTTGGGGATCCAAGGATGTGGGAGGCCCAATTACCCCCGTAATTGGGCCTCCGGTAACCTCACTCACATGAAGAAACACAACGCAAACGTTGTTTCACGTCTGTTTTCTGTAAAGCCGAGGTATCACTCCGGACGAGGTGATCCATTCGTGCCGAAGCATGAGTCCCACACTTAAACGCAGTGTTAGTAGCAGATAATAGCATTTGAGATATTTCAACAAAAATAGGTCTAAACAGGTTAAAATGTAAACTCATACAAGCATGGTTTAAATAAACAGTTTTGTTAAGATTAGTCCGAATCTACTAAAGTGGATCATCCGTGATATTAAAATTACATTTTCAATTAAAACATTTTCGTTTTCAATTCTAATATCCGTTTAATTGGGTTGAATTATTTCTGGAGTAGGTGGCTCGTTAGCTAGTTTTAATTGGATTATTTTGAAGGTTCCCTCTATTTACTTTAAAAGGAATATATTTTGATCCCTACTTTACATAAAAGGAAGAGTCTGTCGACTGAAAGGGCTTCGACCTCGTAAATGATTTCGTCAACTTTAATATAAATGTAATGGACACACAAACCGGCGACTATCCCTGTATTGAGTCAAGTTTTCTTTCAAATTAGGAAAACGATTATTATATATGCCTCGTTGGCCGAGTGGTCGCAAGTACGACTGCCGGGCAAGGGGTTTCGGGTTCGATTCTCGGGTCGGGCAAAGTATTACAGGATTAAAAAAAAATCTCAGTTGTAACACGGACGCCACATCAACATTAACAACATCACGCCTTTTTATCCCCGAAGGGGTAGGCAGAGGTGCACATTTCGGCACTTAAACTGTCAAACACCAAGCGGTCACCCGTGACCGCAACCTATTGTTCTATATTTGTGTCTATAATGACGGTACTCGACGAGTTAATGCCACTGTACAATGTAACATCCACTTCTCACTATTTATGTTATGAGTCTCATTTAATAGAGGGTGAGCCTATTGCCATATACCGGGCTCAATTCCAGACTCCGTGCTATTACTGAGATTTTTAAAAACCCAGTAATACTTTCCCGACCCGCGCGAATGGAACCCGAGACCCCTTGCCGAGGCAGTCGGATTCTGAGATTCTGAGCTCCACGCTGAAACTACTGAACGGATTTTGATGAAATTTGTTATACAAATATTGTATGGCTGACTTGATTGATAGCATTTTGATTTTGATTTGTCCCGATTTTGCTTCCATAGGATAAAACAGGACTACGCGGGCAAAGCCGCGGGTAAAGGTTGTAAATAGTAACCTTTAACCTTTTATAACTGGAACATTAAAGCTGTCCTATCAGTTAAATCATAAAGTTGATAGTTGACTATCAAGTCACGAGCTTAATCTTAAGTTAACATAAATTCATTATTGTACTAAGTGAGCCATAAAGCATAGACTGCATTAAGTAGTAATAGACCAATTATCTAAGTAATAACTTCCTGCACTCATATTAAGTTTACGACTTTGTGGGAATATGCAACACCTTCTAATCTCATTGAATGACAGCTAGCTAACTGCCAGCCCCGCAGGGACGCTAGCTTGATGATACTCAACCAATATTCATAATTCACAAGTCTTTAAGTTTATGGTATGTTCATGTCTTAGAAATAATTGCGTCTTCCTCTTTAGTAATTTATATTTAAATAGGTAAGAAAATATTGCTGGGAGTGTGGGAATCGAGTTCAGTTGAGGAATAGCACATAACAACACGCCTGTTATCCCCGAAGGGGTAGGCAGAGGTGCACATTACGGCATTTAATGCCACTGTACAATGTAACACCTACTTTTCACTATTTATGTTATGAGTCCCATGCAATGTTGAGTGAGCTTATTGCCATATACCGGGCAAATTTCCAGACTCCGTGCTACTACTGAGAATTTAAAAAAACCCGGTAATACTTTGCCCGACCCGGGAATCGAACCCGAAACCCCTTGCCCAGCAGTCGCACTTACGACCAGTCGGCCAACGAGGCAGTCATGTTAAGGAATAGATTGGAACCGATTACTTAGGTATTGGGTAACTACAATAAGACTAATATAAAAAGAATAATACTTACTACCTTTGTTTACTATTTCCGGAACTATTATGAATAATACTGATGATGTGTTATTAAATTATACAGAAATTTCATAAAATGATCTGTTTATCCGAAACTTTTGACAACAATAATAAATAATTTACATTTTGTTTACCTACTGACGCAACCCAATAGCGGGCGCCATTATTCACGCAATCACAAACGAACCTCACGCATAATTACAATTTATGACAGAAATAAAATTCTAAATCATTTCCATCGAACAAAACAAGGTAAAATTAAATAATCTGTATTGAATTACGTCCGCGTCATAGACGAGTATTTTATTATCTGTCAAAGCATTGTTTACGGGCGTCCATTTTAATTTGGATTCCCGCCTTTTTGTCATTTTACACCGATACGGCGTTATTACGTGTCGCTGTGACGGATGAGAAGGATATTGATAGATAAGCAATAGCATTCTGCGGAACTCCTATTAATAAGTAGAAACAAATAGAACCTGACTATCTAAGTACATAATTATTTCTATACAATTTTCTGTGTATTATAAAAATGCTTGTAAACTGACAATTTTTTCTCAAATATAGTATGACTCCAACACAATAGGTGGCAGTAGTATTTAAACATTTTCAGCCGATTGTAAGCATTTTTGAGCCTATTTAAACATTTAGAAACTGGTTTATGAATGTTGTTACTTTTATTTCCGAAAAAAAATGTCGTGGAAATGAAACTACTACAATTGCCATCATTTGTTAGCAATAGAAAGTAAACACGTAATGCAAACCAAGGCACTGTTTCAATAAATGTTAAAATTAACAGTATAAGTATTGTCGATGTTTAATTAAACTCTCTGTTTGAATCGCTACACCTTCAGGTGTTTCAGGAATTTACTGAAAATTTCCTGCCGCCTCCAAAGAGACGGTTTTAACAGTCTGGCCATAGACATCAGCGATAGCGACTAACGGTAGAAATAAATTAATAGAAATGAATAATTGATGAATAGATGACCTTGATATCATAGTGGAAACGTCTCTATATATTCTGCGCCTCGTCAATTCGGCATAGCAATAAAGATCTTATTGTTTATAATTACCCTCATTATCATCCTTCGAATCAACACCTGGTTTGGTGGTAAATCGTGCAAAACCATCAAAATATCAATTATTTCCCTAAAAAATTCCCTTATCAAGTCATAATTCAAGTTAGTCGATTTTACTAACCACGCCGCTTGTCGCTATTGCTGGTTCCTATGTCCAGACCGTTACAATGGGTTGTTGGCAGAATTCAAATTAAGAATGCCCATCAAAAGTTCATTGGCTGTTTAGTAAAATGTCATAGCCCCCTTTAACTTTTTATTTGCAAAGGTAAGGTTATCTGTAAAGGTGAATTTCCAAAAGTCAAGTTAATGCAAAATGAGTAAGTAAAATGGGATGCGTGTTTTCTTTATAATACATACTAAAAAGGGGAAAATGTCGTATTAAAAATGTCTACCGAGTCGACGAATATTTAAATAAAGATGTGTGAATTCGATAATAGGGTAGATGACTAATTTTTTTTTTAATGTCCATCTGGTAGATTATTTTAAAACATTACACAAGTATTTTTTATGTTTTTACAGAAACGAATACTTTCGACTATGTCGATGATTTGAAATGTCGCGTGTCGTCACTTCTATGTACATTTTATACGTAGAAATGAAGTTTTAGCCCCCACCGTTGTATTTTGATTCGTTATATCTAAGTATAATTTTATAATACAACAAAATAAAAAAATACATCTTGTCTAAAATTTTTTCATTAGCTCGCTGACGGACTAATTAGATTTTTAATTTTCATACCCTGTCATCATCCCTATTATAGTAAAATATACAATAAGCAGCATTTATTTTAATGCTTAAATTTTTTAAAACAGAACAATAGCCAATGCGTAACTTTAGAAATTACGGCACAGTCATAGACAATCCATAAATTCAAAAAGGGTTTTAAGGTTTATAATTTACAATATAATTATATATCCGCAAAGTAGATGGCACTGATCGAATGCCAAAAACTGGAGATCGGACACAGTAGCGGGCGTTTAGATAGGAATATGTCCTGCACAGTAGTGGAAGGAAGAGCTGAAGAAATCCCTATTATCCTATCGCCAGCAGCAATCCCGAACCAATACGATCTTCAACTTTCAAGAAAAGAGCGTATTCCTGTTTAAAATGCCGGCAATGTACTTATGACCCTTCAGGTGTTGCGGATATTCATGGATGGCGCTGATCGCTTACCATCGCTTACCATCAGGTGACCCGTCTCTTATTTCATAAAAAAACACCATTAAATTAACTAAAATCGCGGGTTACTCACGTGAATATACTGAGAAAAGCTCTACTAGTTTCGAACCACAGAGGGGTTCTTCCTTATGAGCAGCGTGCGCGACGTCGCTGCGACCGCGACCGTTATTAAAAAACGATACTATTGCGATGATATATAAACGATAGTTATTAAACATACACCACTAAATGACTCGAGACATTCGAATCCCGGACCTCATGCATAGCAGTCACGCTTGCAACAACCAGCCATTTAAACATGACATAATATTAATTACTAATTTACTAAACATGATTCCATATAAAAAGTTGTCTTAATCGCATGGACATGATACAGCTTGCTTCTAGCAAAAACAAACACTACTTCATCCCTTTCACACTTAAACAAATTACATACATCTATCTTGCTCTTACTTGTGTCATTACCAATCACATCGAACATGAGTATCGACAGATCGGTAGCTTAGCATTTAAAGCGAACAAAAAATGATAGATTGACTTACATTACGTTATTAAAAGATAATATTTTATTAATTAATAGTCCAATAATAAAATGAGGTTTATAATTATAGAACTAGTTTGTTTTATGTAGATATATGTCTATCTTGATAGTTTGTTTTGGATATCGCTAGGTACATTACATCACCTTTTTTGTTTTAAAGGACTATGCGGGGACTACTATATACCACAGTCGCGGAAAAACTAACGGGTTACCGGGGATAAACAGGATATCCTAGTTTAAGAGGCAGGGTTACTATAATTCTGTACAGAAATCTTTGCAACAAACTGTAATGCCTAGAATTAGTCCACTCACTTGTTATGTCTACTTATGTACATTTCTGTAACTTTTTGCTAAATAAACTTATTATTATTATTATTATATAGTCTTACTACTAGTAATTTCATACATAATTTTAGACACTTTTATGCTTCATGTGTTCATGCAGTTCATGCGTTTGTCCCATGGGACAAGGACATAGGAAGAAACTACAGAACGGAACATTCCCAAGCATCACATCGGATGGACTAAGTAGTGAAGCTTTCTGAAGTATTAAATACCCCGATGTGGATCAGAAATAAAAGATTGTGTTACAACATAGCAACCAATATGAATTATTTTGTCCTAGTAACAGATTTTTTTCTTAACCTTGACAAGGATAAATATAAAAAATAACGTTACAATATAGCTATAATAATATTCGTGATAGGTATGAACTATATTTTTTGTTGATCGTCTGGCGGTCACTATATTCTTGTTATATATTACATCACTATTTTATATGTATGTCACAGTGTATAAAGATGTCGAAACACTGGATATGACATGGAAAATTTTGCGTTAACGGCCTTTTATGGATTAGGAATTTGAGGATTGTTGGGGATCCGCGGATTTTGGAAGAGGGGTAATTGGGCCTTCATTAACCTCACTCACAAGACGAAATACAACGCAAGTGGTGTTTCACGTCGGTTTTCTGCAAAGCCGTGATATCACTCCAGCCGAGCCGGCCCATTCGTGCCAAAGCATTGCTCTTCCAAATGAAATGTAATGACATCTTTGACCACGCCATTGGGAATTAAAGATCATTAACATAACATACATTGCTACGAACGAAACGCTTTTTAATGGCAGTCGATCCTTTAACGCAATGACTGCCTCGTTAGCTGAGTGGTCGCAAATGCGACTGACGAGCAAGGGGTCTCGGGTTCGATTTTCGGGCGAGCAAAGTATTATAGGGTTATTTAAAAATTCTCAGTAGTAGCACGGAGTCTAGAATTGTGCCCGGTATATGGCAATAGACTCACCCCTGTTACATCGGACTCATAACACAAATAGTGAAAAGTGGCTGTTACATTGTACAGTGGCATCAAGTCGCGTAAATGTGTACCTCTGCCTACCCCATCGGGGATAAAAGTGATGTTATGTGTGTATAAAATGGAGATTCCTTAGAGAAACGAGCCAGAAACATCCTTCCTCTTATTCCATCTCAATATTTCTTTGAACATATTAAATTATACATTATTAATTTACAATAATATTATTATTATAATGCCACATCCAGAGACTAAGCATCCACGACGCGGTTTGACGCGCCGTGATCAAAGGGCGGCGCCGTCAAAGCACATTGGAATCCACTAATTACTGTTGAACAACCATGGATGTTCACCCAACAGACTAACTACCACAGTATATAGAGGTATATCACACGACTCTAGAGGTATATTAACTCAGTGTGTACACAGATTCCATAAATTAATGCTGCAATATTAGTTCGTGTTATTCGTTTTAGAAAGGCAACCATTATGATCTGTTTGTAAATTTTCAATGTGATTTCGATATGAAATTGTTTTTGTTGCGTACTTGTCGTTATTCGTTATCTATTTTGGTAATAAATAAATTATATGGTCGTGAGTTGACGCATAAACTAACAAAACAAAACATCGCATTTATAAAATCTCATTTGATAGATACCTATGTATAAAATGACAGAAGAATAAAATATACAAACTATGAAATACTACTTAAACTGCTTAAACTTCGCTCCGAAATATTAAGTAGTAATTAATGCTACCTTTATAAGAAAATAATGATGACATTTCGTACTTATGTATATGGCAATAGATTCACCCCCTATTACATAGGATTCATACATAACATAACATCACGCCTTTTATCCCCGAAAGGGTAGGCAGAGGTGCACATTACGGCACTTAATGCTACTGTAATGTAACACCCACTTTTCACGATTTATGTTATGAGTCCCATGTAATAGGGGGTGAGCCTATTGCCATATACCGGGCACAGTTCCAGACTCCGTGCTACCACTGAGAAAAACCCAGTAATACTTTGCCCGACCCGGGAATCGAACCTGAGACCCCTTGCCCCGCAGTCGCACTTGTGACCACTCGGCCAATGAGGCAGGATTCATACCTACCATAAATAGTGAAAAGTGGGTGTAACATTGTACAGTGGCATTAAGTGCCGTAATGTACACCTCTGCCTACCCCTTCGGGGATAAAAGGCGTGAAGATATGTATGTAATAAAATATACAAACTATGAAATACTACTTAAACTTCGCTCCGAATCAAAAAGTAGTAATTAATGCTACCTTTATAACAAAATAATGATAGGTACATTTCGTTAACGCAGTTATGATATTTACCGAAACGGTATTTCGTTACTTACTTACGTATATGGAAAAAGGTTCACCCCCTATAGCATGGGACTCATAACATAAATAGTGAAAAGTGGGTGTTACATTGTAGAGGTACAGTGGCATTAAGTGCCGTAATGTGCACCACTGCTTACCCCTTCGGAGGTAAGCGTGATGTTATGTTATGTTATTTCGTTATTCACCGGATATGACTGATGAACGTATTTTATGATCAATCAATTTCCTAAAAACAATATGAAAAACAATATAAAATTAACAGTCAATAAAAGTTTATAGCAATACCTACAATCCTACACATGATATACAGATTTTAAATAAAATCGTTTCCAATGAAAGTCCAAAACGTCACTTCTGATACCCATAAACATAAATCAACAAAATAATATTTGATTTGCCAGCTTTTATTCAAATCCTTGTTTAAAAAACCATAAAAATACCTACTAATTAAGTTGAATCTTTGAACTAAGCCGGCTATTTTAATAACATAATTTTTTGAAAAGGCGGGAATATTACCTAAAATAGTTCATAAGTTATAAAAAATATTTATAGTTGAGCGTAGCACACACTTAATTTATGGAAATATGTATTATATGGCTTATTCTCATGAAGAGTTTGAAATAGGTTCGATTTATTTCAAACTAGCTTTTACCCGCGGCTTCGCTCGCACACAAAAGGATAAAACGTAGCCTATGTGACATATTTTTTTAGTTTAGAATATCTTTATTTCTCATAAAGAATCACATACATAATTCACTTACTGAGAAACAATATTTCATACAAAAGTAAACAATTTAGAGCGCACAGTAATACGTACATAATAATATAAACAAAAACAATACAAAAGAACAAATACAAATGTTCACTATTTAAAAATGTGAGTAAAGTGATAAATATACACAAATAACAGAACAAAGCAACACGGGCAGACCAGTAAACTATAACAAAAATATAAAGTAAATGTGGGTAAACCAATAAATTAATCAATCACTTGATACATGAACTATTTTTACTAGATGTGGCATTGATGGCATAGTTTATACGTCTTAATGTAATTGTTTTATTTTACTATTGTACACGGTATTTAATTTAAACTATTTAGAATTTGCCTTTTACGTTATTAGGAGTAAACACTAGTCAATATTTTAATTATACTTACAAGTATTCATAATTTGTAGTTATTAATTATATTAATTTTAAGTAATTTTTTGAACATATACCAAATATGAACATATACCAATACACACAGCGCCATTTATACCAATACTTTTGTTTTCCCTCGGGAATATAATTTTTTTCCCGGATAAAAAGTACCCTATTATTTAATCCAGACTTCTAACTTTACGTCTGCAAAAATTCAAAGCAATCGGTTTAGTAGTTACGGCGTGTAAGCGGAACAAGCAAAAAAACAAACAAACTCACTTTCCAATTTATAATATTAAAATAATAATAATACGGATTATACAACACTAAAACTACACACCAAAATTTCTTCGAACGACTACGAGAGTAGCCCGCATATTTCAATCGACTACATCTGTACCTGAAGAAAATAGCAAATGACTTGTTGTATTTTTTGAAAATAGTAAGAAAATCCTAATCAGAGTACCTACAATAAATAATAAACTAAAGACGAAGTCACAATTCATGTCCTTTACAATCTGAAGGACATGACACAACGCCCTCCAAAATCCAATAAAAAAATATCGATAAAAATTATCGATTCATTACTGAAAACACTCAAAAATCGATTACCGATGTAATTGGAATCGTTTCCTTATAGATATGTGTTGTGTGATATCTGAAACACATTTGCGTATTTTAAAGGATTCAGGCTTGGTTTAATTGTTAAGCGATAGCGTATTGTGTATTACTAAACTGCTTCGTTGGTCGAGTGGTCGCAAGTGCGACTGCCGTACAAGGAGTATCGGGTTCAGTTCCTTCCCGGGTCGGGCAAAGTATTATTGAGATTTTCTTTTAAATCTCAGAGCACGGAGTCTGGAATTGTGCCCGGTAAATTCACCCCCTATTACATGGGACACATAACATAAATAGTGAAACGTTGGTATTACATTGTAGAGGTAGAGTGACATTAAGTGTCATAATGTATACTGCTGTCTTTCCCTTCGGTGATAAAAGGCGTGACGTTATATTATGTTAGAATTCCATTAATAAAAATTAATAAATATATATATAAATAAATAAGACAACTCTTAAGTTCCGGTTTTGTAAAATGTGGAGACAAAAAAGCCTAAGTTACTCTCTGTAAAGATAACACCTACCAAGCAAGCCTAGTAAGGAAGTGTTCCGAAAAAAAAAATTATTCGCATCAGTAAAGTACTTTTTAGTTCAAAACTGCATCTGCAGTGTTCATCGACAATTTATTCAGTTGAATTTGCTCGCGTGGTATGTTTTTTACTATTTTGCTATTGATTATTGTTTTAGTTAAATTAGTTAAGTTTTCAAAGGAAGTGTAGAAGAAGAAGACATATTACGTGGACTCGAAAATTAATACCTGTGTTTTACAATCGCCATTTCCACCATCTTGACCCACTCTATAATACATAATTCATGTAATAAAATACAAGCAATCAATTACTTCGCATGCTAATCGCTTAAGCTTGTCGCTTACGGCGGAGCTTCTTCTTACTTTAATAAGTATGTGTAATGCTACTTGTACATGTTTTCAGTTACTTTATGTCATTAATTCTTTGTTTCCTTACTTCACTCTTTTAAAGGATGACTACTAAGCAACAGGGTGCGGACTTTGTTTCCCAACTCAGACAATTTATGGATAGATTGATAGAAGTACCAGTCTTAGACTAGAATTATCCTGTCGCGGAGAACCTAACGGGTAACCGGGGCTCCGGCTCGACGTGCAGGAGAAGGAACGGGGTGGTTTTTAGTCAGTAAGAGTCTGACACTCCCTCCCGCCTCACCCAAGCGGGAGCAGTCATTCGATGATTTTCCCCCCTTAAAAAAAAAGACTAGAATTATCCTTACTCTATAATATAGGCTCACTCCCGATTGCAAAAGGCCTATAACTAACACCATCAAAGTGCCAAAATAAGGAAGCTAAATTATTAACAAAACCTGAATTAAGTGTCAAATGCTAGAACGTTTCAATCGCTGACGTAGCCAAAAATATGTATGATACTAGTTTCTGCCCGCGACTTCGGATGAGCAATCCTGTTTTGTCCCGTTCCCGTACAATTTTTAGGATTTTTTTCTGTCTTAAGAACTTTATTCTAATAATAACAAATACAATTAGTGAAATCGGTCCAGCCATTCACGCGTATCGTCGTGACCAAGGGAAAAATGGATTCAATTTTGTATAATATAATTATATAGATAAAGTACGTATCTTTATGCAAACTTTTACCAACTGATCCTAGACTCTAATGCCTTACAAACAAAATGCTGTACAATATTTCCTCAAGCAAGAACTGCATCTACCCTAATCCACTCAACAGCGAGCGTACAAAGCGCTAGAAATCATAATCAAGTAAAGTACAACAAGTATTAAACCGCATACAAACTGTCGCGAATTGTCTCAAATTCTCTGAAACATTTTCTCTATACTATATACCTCTACATATAATATAACACGTAAATCCGCGTGCTCGCTCTCGACACGCTAATATCCCTTAATAAAGGTAATGCAACTTGAATTGCGACTCGGCTTCACTCTAGGGCTGCTGCAATAGCTTTTCTACTATATTTTTCTTTCATATTTCTTTGACTGGCTTTTGTCTATCTAATGATTAGATGCTATTAAGGTATTTAAAAGGTTAAGTTAGATAAAGCTTTTATCGGTTTTAATAATTTGGAAATGGAAATTGCAACTAATTTCATAATATAGACATTTATAACTCGCAACGTTTCAAAAGCAGTTTTATAACCTAACAATTAAAAAGTATTTTTATAATAACAGGGAATGTGAACAGCCCTAGGACACCTGGACACTCCCGAGTTTCATTCTAAGGTGCTCGCATTAGCATACCATAGTGTCTCAAGAATAAAATTATCCATATTTCCACTAGCAAACATAACTACAGTTTTAAATATCGCATTTGTTAGTTACAGTGAAATCTTTTAATGTTTTAGTGTGCATTATCTGTGTAGGGGCTGGAGTTTATGAAAGTAGATTGTGTGCGTGTGTGTGTGTGTGTTATAATGCTCTTTGCCTGGTAGAAGGTTGACGCTTCCCAGAATTGTACACAGGTGAATGTTCCGTGGCAACTCAGCAAATGTATCCCTAGTTTAGTCGTCACTAGATAAAGGGTGCATTGTTACACTTATGGCCGTTTTCACCAACCAACCACCCCTAAACCATGTCTTAACTAAGAGTTACTTAGTATGAGTGACCACTTAAACTGACCCTGAATCTGTACTGTTAGGAGTCTTTTATAGGTTGGTAAAACACCGTGAGTGAACGTGCGAAAGTGACAACTTTCTTACCTTAGGAGTTCCATAAAATTTTAGATTCTTCTTGGCTACTTAGTATCAGACTAATAATGTATTCTTTTCTCATTCTTCCCTACCAAACACCATCCTACCACAAACTCCTTTTTAACCGACTTCTTAAAAAGGAGAAGGTTATTTTATCTCATCATTCTTCAAGAACGTATCCTATTTCTTCTTACCGACAAATGGTGTAGTGTATATTTCACAACTCAATTTCAATTTCCTTCGCATAAAATGTCTTGTATGTCAACCTATCACTACATATTAAGAAACAAAGTCGCTCACCGCCGTCTGTCTGTCCCTATGTATGCTTTAATCTTTAAAACAAGGCAACGGATTTTGATGCGGTTTTCTTTAATAAATAGAGGGATTCTTAAGGAAGGTTTAATGTATAATACATGCATATTGCACCCGTCCGGAGCCAGGGCAGGCCGCTAGTTAAGTATAAAAAAGAGTATTCATTCAACTATTTCCTCAACGTAATATGACCAAGACCATAAATTTACTTTACGCTCACTTTTAATAGTTTCTATTCTAAACAACAAACGACTTATTAACATTGTAAATGTACAAACAATAAGTGCTTAGTACTGCTTTGTAATTGCGAGACATCATAAGAAAACTCAAACAACATTCTTAGGTACAAAGTTCACCTAGGGACTGAATAATTAACGTTACCTAATCTCTAGCAAAAACAAATAAAACCATTCAAATGCCAATGAACTTTTAGACGAAAACTTTCGCAGTAGAATTAATATAAATGACGTCATGAATCACGTCATAGTCAATTATAATTCCGAATAGAATCTTATCAAATATTAAGGGCTTAAATATGCCAGAAACTTGTCAGAAACGGTCAATTTTCATTACGAAACCGACAGTTTTTTCCACTTCAGTTGAAATATTCACTGTCAATCATGATTTTAGAGGCTCCGTAATTCATTTTGTGATTTATTAATGAGGAAAAATTATAAAATTGCCAATCGCGGTTTTCTAAAGTCGTGCTATGACGCTCAATTATTAATTACCCTAGAAATGTTTAATTGGATTGGTTTAATGACATTTTAATTCAAACTTGTCACAACTTCTTTTTCTCTTTTTGACACGTTAAATAGATTATATGGTTTAACGTTGTAATTTGTAAAGAAACTAACAACACGATGATAAAAGTAAGAATCAGAGAACAGATCAGTAATGATAACAGGAGATTTGGTGATTAGTGATATAGTAAAGGAGGAATTACTTGAGGCTTAGCAGGCACCTAAGGGATGGCAGTGAACTCACCAAAAATTCAGAGAATACAACTGCCCGATCCTCGGTAACAGGTCGTAGTATTAATACATACTCAAGTCTATAATAATACTAAAAATAACACCATATGTTTGGACACGTGTTCACGCATAGGCGTTACAGACTAAAATTGTGGTAGGTAATTAGCAGACAATATTACGTGTCTCATAGTCATCTGCTGGTGCCTGCAAGCCGCAGCGTGATGTTAACAAAGCTTGCTCATTAACTCCCCGCCGACTAAGGACGCCGCTATGAGGCAAAGACTAGGAAACAGACTCGACAGCTACTAATGGCCATTTTATTATACTTTCGTGAAAAATTTTAAATTCGTTATAACATAACATAACAACACGCCTTTTATGTCTGCAGGGGTAGGCAGAGGTGCACATTACGGCACTTAATGCCACTGTACAATGTAACACCCACTTTTCACTATTTATGTTATGAGTCCCATGTAATAGAGGGTGAGCCTATTGCCATATACCGGGCATATTTCCAGATTCCGTGCTATTACTAAGAATTTTTAAACTCCAAGTAATGCTTTGCCCGACGGGCAAACGGCAGTCGTACTTGCGACCGCTCGGCGAATGAGGCAGTCACTATGGCTTAAAAGAAATTTTCCCGAGTTAACTGACCTCTGACATTGCTTGGAAATAGTTAAACTATCTCCTTAAACAGTAACATGAGTGAGTGGTCTAAAAGTGATTAAATCACAATTGTACATAAACTTTGTAACAACAACTAATTTAACGGTAGGCTATGACTGTATTTATTCATGGTCGCCCGGCGTGTAAGACGTCCACTGCTCATGAGGGTGCGGGTTCGAAACCTACCAACGACAAATACCAATGTAACTTTTCCGAGTTATATGTACTTTCAAAGATTATTTAGTCAGTGGTATACTGAAAAAAGGTGAAGAAAAACATCGTGAGGCAACCTGGTCTTATAATTTCTAATTATAAGTTTGAAATCGCCAACCTGCATCTAAAAAACGTGACCGTTAATGCTCAAACTTTCTTCGTGTGAGAAGAGGCTTTGCATAGCAGTGGTGTTTTATAGGCTGCTCATGAATGACTGTATGTCATGTACATGTCATACTTGTTATATAATTTGGCAATTTCGGAAGAAATACTATCATTCTGTACCAGCTGGGCCAACCGAAATGCCTTAAATATTCTGCAACACTTTGCCTGTCCTGGAAATCTAACCCGAGATCCCAAGCTCTGCAGTCGCGCTTGGCAAAGCAGTTATATATAAAACCATGTGAATATTACTAAAGTAGTCTAGTCTCCCAAGTTACTCTATGACCACATTTGAACAGAACTAGGAAGATGGAAAATTTTAATAAAATATGTTTCCCGCGTAAACGTCTCGCGCGTCACGTCTCTAACAGATCCCTTAAACACTTGGAATATTACATACAACTGTTCTCCTTTTTATTACAACCGTCATAAAGTCTAGTTTCACTTGGCCGGAATGTAAAAGAAGTTGGTAAAGCCCCGCCATAAGGATGCACCCCCGATTATGAGAGATATTATTTCATAGTTGCAATTTAAATAATTTATTTTGATATGAAATGTAATTTGAAGACGTCTTTCGTTAACGACTTGATCTTTTGAGGTTGTTGTACTGATAGCTTTTGGATGCAGTTGTTAGCACCAAGTTTGTAGATTGATTCTGGATTGTAACATTGCGGAGTTTGACCACGTGTTCCATTTTCGTTTGCAATAATCAAAAATTTCAGAAAAATCTGGTCATTGAACCCTAGATCTCCTATTAAATTTGCGCTTGCGTTCTTTGAAGTTAAAAGTGTAATGTTTTTATACTCATATCACATAACATCAACAGCCTATAAGTGCCCACTATTGAATAAAAGCCTCACACGGAGAAGGTTCGAGTATTAACCTAATAAATCACCACGCTTGCTCAAGGTGATTTGGGGATTTCAAATATAATTGGTTCAGTAATCAAATTATAGAATATAACAATATAACCGAGTGCACGGTTGGTGCGGTTGCTGGGCAACTGACTGCCGCGCAACGCGTCGCGGGTTCGATTCCCGCACGGAACATCTTATTTGTGTAATCCACATATTGCTGTTCCAGGTTTGGGTGTAATGTGTATGTGAACTTGTATGGTTGTAAACGCACCCACGACACAGGAGAAAATCATAGTGTGGGCAGATCTAAACAAAATTAGAAATTATACGTACATACGTATAACTACAATATAACATCACGCCTTTTTATCCCCGAAGGGATACGCAGAGGTGCACATCGCGGCACTTAATGCCACTGTGCAATGTTGTTACATTCCCATTTCCACTTTTCACTATTTATGTTATGAGTCCCATGTAATAGGGGGTTAGCCTATTGCCATATACCGGGCTCAATTCCAGATTCCGTGCTACCAAGTATAATTATGTATTATTAAAATCCCAGTAGCACACAGTATCTAAGTGAAATCTACACGAATCTGGCAGTACAGTATTTTAGCTATATAGACGTCAGACCAGTGGGTCGGTACATCAGATAACTCAATGATTGTTTTATTATCAGACAAATGCACTCAAGTATTTAAAATTGCATTTTTCAGCTTAGTGAGTTTTATTGTGATTTGCCTTGGTTATGTTGTAAAACGTTTGAAATAAATAAATTATCGTATATAGTCTTTTTTTCTGCTTCGTTGGTCTGGTAAGTTATATTCATGCATATTATGAGCATAAGCAAATATAGAGGCTGGGTGGCTCCCCGTCCGACCAGAAACAGACCCGAGCATACGGCGCGTCGCGCTCCGCGCGCGCCTTAAAGAGCCATCAGACCACCACAGATGGGGCCCAATAGGGCCGATGCCGATTCGGAGTCGCGGAGAACCTAACAGGTAACCGGGGCTCCGGCTCTACGTGCAGGAGAAGGAACGGGGTGGTTTTTAGTCAGTAAGAGTCTGACACTCCCTCCCGCCTCACCCAGGCGGGAGCTGTCATTCGATGATTTTCCCCCCTTAAAAAAAAAGCAGATATAGAGGCATCGAGTTCGATTCCCAAAATCACACAAGATGTTTATACAACAGATTAGTTTTCCTTACTTAGTGTCTCTAGGTATATAAATAGCATACAAGTGACCAAAGGTCTCTTCTGGCGCGAAGAAGGTTTGAGCATAATCTAATACGCTTGCTCAATGCGTTTTGACGATTTCAAACTTATAATAAATTAGAAATTGTAGGCCTATTTTTCCTCGCGATGTTTTTCTTCACCATTTGTCAGTGGTGTCTAAATAATCTTAGAAAGTACATATAACTCGGAAAAAGTCACATTGGTACTTGCCGTTGGTAGGTTTCGAACTCGCACTCTCATGCATGAGAAGCGTATATCTCATGCATATGATCATAAAGTTCCTAGTTAGTGACTGAAAACTCTGAAGGTGCAAAAAGTGCGTTAGTGGCCTTTTGGAAGATTTCGGGGTTGCCTAATAGGGTAGTTTCCTAAATTTAATTTTAATGTCCGCCTGGTAGGTTATAATTTAAAACTTCAGAAACGTATTTTTTCTTTTCTCGCAAAATGAAATACTTTCGACGATATATTAATTTGAAATATCGTGTGACGTCACAGCGTGTCACATTTTGTAGCACGTTATGACGTAACGATCTCCCACTCCTAAACTTAGCGCCATTTTATGTAAGTATTGCCACTTAATACGAGAAAATAAAAAATACGTGTCTACTATTTTTTCATTATCTAACTGACGGAAATTACAGCATATCTACCTCTATTTGACGATAATTTGATGTATTAATTAATTACCCACTTGTAAAGGAATCACCATGATTATTTCAATAATCCGCGACTGAGACCTACTCCAACCTTTCCCTAAATGGGAGCGTGACCATTCAATGAACATGGGCGCATTTCATTGCATAATCTAATGTTGTTATCTAATCAAACAGTTGATACGTGAAAGTGGAATAATTTTGATTTAAATAACGTAATTGCAAGGTAGACATATATATTTTTTTACCGTATCTAGTTGGCGAACCCTTTTATGTAAAAAAGTTGTACAGCAGTCAATTTTTTACGGCTGGTGATGATGTTGATGATATAGCTAGGTGATGGAAATTATTTTGTGCAGGACCCTACATTTAGATTGTCTCATGTTCAAGAGGTTGCAAACGTAAGAACATGAAAGTATTATGATTTTTAATTTTCGAAAATATGTGTAGTACAGAGTCAGCAATATAAACGCCCTCCATCTCTATATCTAACTCCATTGTATGCCGCAACATCGCTCACCACCAGGCGAGATTATGGCCAAATGTCGATCCATCAGATATTAAAAATTACTCTAGCACAACGACGTCACATACAATATAATCTTATGTATACTACGAAGAAAAAAAGTGTGTAACATACCCTTATTTTAATATAATATATAAATCTCGTGTCACAATGTTTGTCCTCAATGGACTCCTAAACCACTTAACCGATTATAATAAAATTCGCACACCATGTGTAGTTCGATCCAACTTGAGAGATAGGATAGTTTTAATCTCAAATTATAGTCGCAATTTTAATTTATTGCTAATTATTTGTCTGTTATTATTTGACAGTCACAATTATCTGTTAACTACAGATAATTGTGACTGTCAAATGATTCTAACAGATGTCGATACCTTTCGACTGGGTTGAGTAATCAATAGATTATTATATTTTTTTTAATAGAAGGAGTGATTCTTATGGAAGGTTTATATGTATGTGTGTTTATATGTATAATGCATGCATATTGCACCCGTGCGAAGCCGGGGCGGGTCGCTAGTAATACCATAGAATAAAACTATTTAACAATCACGAACAAAGATTTCAACTCATAAAGGATTGCAATCTTGGAAAAGTCCCTGAAAGCTTGAGTATTGTGTGAGCTCTAAGGTTAGAAACATAACTATAAATTCCTGCGTCCTTATCTAGTTTTATCTATATTCCAAGGTCTTTGAGACCTTGGCCCAAGGTCTCTTTGTCAAGGTCCGATCTAAAATTGCACTGTATCTACTTTTACTCAGATTTTATACTAAGAATACGAGATACGTAGAACTATGCTTTACGGTTATTAATACCAGTTCACATAACATAACATCACGCCTTTTATCCCCGTAGTGGTAGGCAGTGATGCACATTATACCACTGTGTACAATGTAACACTCAATTATCACTATTTATGTTATAAGTCCCATGTAATAGGGGGTGAGCCTATTGCCATATACCAGACTCCGACCCGAGACCCCTTGCCCGGCAGTCGCTCTTGCGACCACTCGGCCAACGAGGCAGTCCAGTACCGGTTCGTGTAGCAATTTCCTCTTTTAATAATTTAGGTTTTAATGGCGATTACAGCAGCTGTGTTAATATTAAGTACCGTCATTATAGACACAATTATAGAACAATAGATTGCGGTCACCGGTGACCGCTTGGTGTTTGACAGTTTAAATAGATTATTCATATGAATTTCGTTAGCCATTAACATTCAACGCCCGTCTGACTAGTGATAACTTTGAGCAAAAGCATATTAACATTTATTGAAAATGACGTAATACAAAACCCTTGGATGCACTTACAAAGATGGACATCTCTAACGTATTCTTTTCACTGTGTACGTTTATGGGCAGTCCAACATGTGAGGTGTTTCACTAATGTGCCTCCCCAGATACACATCTAAATGGCTCTCACATAATTAAATCACAATCATTAAGAAAAAGCCTCACAATGTCTTTTTTATTGTCCGTCGTTCGCCATATTTAATTAATGTACTTTTTAACTCGAGTACACAATTAAACTTTATCGCTTTGTGTCCGAAAATTTGGCAGAAATTATCATTCGTTCTGGCGATAACTTTGAACCTACTTAATTCGAAAGTCGTCCTAATTTCGTTTTAAATAAGGTTGGAAGTTGCAAATGATTGTTGACTAATGTCTTCCGCTAAATTATAATCAAGTTGTAATAAAAAATACAAATAAATCATTTCCCTTTGTCCGGGGGGGCGTGGCCAGTCTGCCAAGTCCTGCTCGCAATAATTAATATTTAATTCGGATGAAAATTTTTACTTTGTTAGAATTTTTTGTGGGACACGTTGGACGATGATTAATTCCCTGTTTTCTGGTAATTTTTCTTTGGTACGATTTAATAAAGTTTGGGATGTGTTCTCTATATTTGTGCGTGTGGTACTTTTAGATTGTTTTTTGTTTCACGCAATTTATAGGCGTGGATCGGAATAAATCTTTCAGTGGAGCTGAAATATATTGTACTGAAAAAAGTATTTTTAAAATTAATGTAGACTGTTTTTCATTTTACACGAAAACTGTGTCAGTGCTTTTTTGTGTAACAAATGAAACTGTGTGCCTAAAATACAGATACAAAAGTGAGCATTGTCTCTTTTCATGTTAAGTACGTTCAATATTTTTACATGGCGTCGTACCTACATGTGGAAATTCTCGTTTGAAGTAAAAACGTCTGTATTTTGTCATAAAATGAATTGTATTATGAGAATACCATAGGCATACGCTATCATTGTGACTGGAAGAGGCAACTTAGATATGACATCAGGAAAATGGCGTGTAATACTATTTATGTAGCTATCGATACGTTGTGTACTAACAGCCTATAACTATTTTTTATTTTTACACTGCACTACAAAATGTCGTCGTGGTGGCCCAGAAGTTCTATACGTCCGCTTCTCATGCACGAGGTTGCGGCAAAGGCAAAGTATCTGTTGAGAATAGTAAATAATTATAATCTTGATAGATGTTTCTTAAGCATGTGTGGTGCGATCTAGTGGCTCCAGTGTTAAATTGTACACATTATGATTGTTGGCAATTTTTACTTATCTATGACAAAGCGCTGGTCTATGAAAAAAAAACTTTTCTCTCTCTTGAATAATGGCTGCGAGTGTGAACGGTGTACGTATTAAATAAAAGTTTATAAAAGTGTAATAAAAGTAAAGAAGAACAATAAAAGTCAAGTTAAAATATTCAAGCTTTTTATTTAACAGTATCAATGTGACTTATTTAGATACCATTGACAAACGGTGAAGGAAAACATCGCGAGGAAACCTGGGTTTATAATTTATAATTATAAGTTTGAAATCACCAACCCACATTGAGCAAGCGTGGTGATAAATGCTCAAACTTTCTCCGTGTGAGAAGGTCTTTGGTCAGCAGTGGCCACTTATAAGTGGCCAGCCTATAGGCTGTTGATGATGATGGTGATGATTAAAAATTTAAAGCAGACCAAATAATCGTTAGTCGTTTAAGTATTAATAAACAAAAGCTCTCGAGACCACTTGCTCGACCACATGACCACCCCAGTAGCCCAATCTAATCTAATAAGTATTAACTATCATTCAAACATACTTAATACCTCCCAAGCGAGCGAAACATCCAAGAAAATAAACTTAAAACCCGCACTTACTGAAACAAAACCACATAACTGCACTGTTCATGTCAGTCGAGTCCATATTACTAATTTCCCTGTAGACTGGCCCCTCCGCGAATGAGTGGAGCCGAGTGGTAAGGTAATGCTTGTCAGTCGCGGCCATAAACAACATGGTGTTTTTATGGCGATCTTGGAATGTTTGATAGCTGTTGAATGTTCGGCGCGTTTTCTAAATTAGCTAGTTTTTTGGGCCTTTTTGCGTTTGTATTTTTAGCCTTGGGTTTTCTTTATAATAGGACAAGTTTAGGTTCATAATTAAAATTTAATATGTAATGTAATAATATTCTCGTATATGCCTGTTTAATATCTGCTTACCTCCACTGAACAAGAACGTAACTTTATGTATGTATAAATGATAAAAAAAATACCCTTAATACATCTGTATTAAGATGTATCTGTATACATGGGTATAAAGTTGGGAACACATCTCTATTTACTCTTTATGTGGAAAACGGATGCAATATAAAATATAACGGTACTAATATTGATGCACTTGCCTTTTTCATGTTCACGCTAATACTGATTGTTTAAGAATAATTAATAGCATGAACATTATAAAGCCAGTGAGTTGGATAGATAAAGATGAAATCTCTGATTATATCTGCACGCTACCTGAATTACTAGTATTCCCATAAATGTTCATTGGAGTTCGTACTTACGACCTAATATTCTTTAGATTCAACATGTAGTGGAGCTCGCTTAATGTTAATAGACGTCGCAGCAGGCCCAAAAGAAAATGGTGGGACGAACTGAACATCTATAAAAAGGATTGGCCGCATAAAGCTTTCAACAGAGAGGAGGGAAAGGTAGGTAGGTAGGCCTTTGCCCTGCAGTGGGAAATCATGGCTGAAAATAAATTAATAAATAGATTTAGTATGACTAATGCACTATACTCAAACGCTCAACCACTCAATTTTAAATCGCGCTTAGGGATAGTTCTGTCACTAAATTTTTTTGTAAAATGATAGAGATGGCACGATATTTAAGTAACTTAAAATTGAGTAGCCTTTCAGTTTTCAGGCGATAATTTTCTTACCAATTATTAAAAATATATAGTATATTTTCCCAATTTGAATATTGAAGCTGAGACCGACACACGCGAGCACTTGACCACTGCAAGTCACTACATTCATTTAACCAACTTCGAAAAGTAGAAAGTTCTTCATCACAAACTATCCACATACATCTCGACGGAGTAACTAACACAAATTAATTAATTTCCAAGACGAAACATACAAACTTACATACGTTTTGTGACTCAAAGTTCAGCTATAAACTTGAAGTCTGACCGATGAAGTTGTATTTCAACGGGACTCGAACCTGCATCAGTTAATTAGAAGGTCTCTAAGATAAAGTTATTTGGTTTCAAGTCGAACTTATTTAGTGAAATGGTTTTAGAAATAGACTTTTAATCTAAAGTGCAACTTCGGCTGTGACAACTATAAGAAACTCGGAGTGCATGACATTTAATTAGAATCGATTACTATTAAATAAAAAGCTTAAAATACTTCTACTTATAACTTACCTATAAGTGGGAATTTAAAAACAATCTCAGTAGTATCGCGGAGTCCGAATTATGCCCGGTATATGGCAATAGACTCACCCCCTATTACATAGGACTCATAACATAAATAGTGAAAAGTGAGTGTTACATTGTACAGTGCATTAAGTGCTGTAATGTACTCTGCCTACCCCGGAGATAAAAAGCACAATGTTATGTTATAAATTGCCTGGTAAATATTAGGCTGAACCTTAACACAGGACTTAAAATTAACTAACGAAAAGCCGGTACCACGTCATATGTTTATCATCACCAGTCAGTGTACTTTCTATTATAAACGACGCATAAAAAAAAATGACACCAACTCCCTCCTACGATGAAGGTTAACTGATATACTAAAACCTTCTCCTAACACTTTTCGGAAAACCGCATTAAAATTGCTTCAGCCAATCACGAGATAATTGCGCAATACATACATACATATTCCATACATTCGTACAGGTCATCATACATACAGGTCAGACTGACAAACTCACTCTATTTTGAAGCCTGTTAGAAAGACCAAAAAGGCCTCCCGTTTAAGAAAGGCCAAGCATAGGGATAATAGCAATATTATCCCTATGCTTGGCTGGCAATAACGCTCTAACGCCCAGGGACTATAGGTCAGAGTTATCTAGGTACACCTAAACTCCGGACAAAAAGCAAACGAAAAAGTCTCTACAATAACATATTCCAAGTTAAAAACAAAAGGAATTACAATGCAAAGCCAATAAAGATCAACTTCGTAAGCGCAACCAATAAAGATACAAAAGCAATTAAATTAAATAATTAGCTCAGATAACACAAAAGGCTTTACTCATTAAACAAAGTAAAATAAAAGAAAATCAACTTCAACGTTTTTACTACTTGAAGCGTAATAAAGTTTTTGGACTGGAAGGGTTCGTAAAACCGATTTAATTACACGTAAAAATCTCACCGAACTCCTGTACCGATAAGTATGAAGTTCGTGTATTTGCATAGTTATCTCGGAGATGGTATCTTGTGACCGGCATTGTTAGAATATCTTTATTTCGATGGTATATGTTTTACGGTCAATTTATTTAAGTGCGCGTTTTAAATTGCATTTGTTCCGACATTTTTGAGTTTTGTCTTTCGTTCTTTATTTATTGTTGATTTCATCGTTTTATTTGCGTCTATTCACTTTATTGGGAAGTTTTTAATCAATATTTTCTATTAATAAGAATCTCTTAATTCTATTAGATGTGTTCAGGGTGGCGCCAGTATCGCCGAGGTGAGTAGCAAACTATTTTAAAAATTAGAACTCTCACACACTCGAACGAAGACGTTCATTATGTAATTTTATGAAGATTTATAATTTCCTCGGTAACGAAACCATAACCTGAATTTAAAACAGCCAATGCCATCTATACTACACCTGAACAATATGTAGGAAGGAAGTATGCCTAACAACCAAGATATTAGATATCACATAAGGACCGAGATCCTTGTAAGAAAAACTAAACAGAAATTTTCAGATATTCTGAGAATCGAATGGAAGATTTAAATTATGTATATAGTTTTCACTTTATATATTACTAGCGACCAGCCCCGGCGTCGCACGGGTGCCATATACATGTATTATACACATAAAACTTCCTTAAGAATCACTCTGTCGATTCAAAAAAAACCGCATCAAAATCCGTTGCGTAGTTTTAAAGATCTAAGCAGACATAGGGACAGAAAGACGGCGGATAGCGACTCTGATTTATACTATGTAGTGATAGTGATTTTCAGTACGTGTACCTCGATATAAAATCAAAAATAGCTTTTAATTTACCTACGTTTCAAAAATTCTGCCTCATTGGCCGAGTGGTCGCAAGTGCGACTGCCGGGCAAGGGGTCTCGGGTTCGATTCCCGGGTCGGGCAAAGTATTACTGGGTTTGTAAAAACCTCAGTAGTAGCACGAAGTCTAGAAAAGTGCCCGGTATATGGCAATAGCCTCACCCCCTATAACATGGGACTCATAACATAAATAGTGAAAAGTGGGTGTTACAATGTACAGTGGCATTAAGTTCCGTAATGTGCACCTCTGCCTACCCCTTCGGGGATAAAAGGCGTGATGCTATGTTATGTTGTAAAAAAATTTAACATTAATTTATTTTTTGCTCGACCTATTCTAAAGAGGTTAAGCATACCTCTTCAGACATGAAACAGAGTACCATTAATACTATTTATAATGTAGAAAACTCTTTAAATTACGTCTGGCAATAATCTGCAATATTCATATTGACAGATATCGAAAAAATCGTCAGAATTAAACACCCACTCAGTCTGCGCAAATGAATGAAAATGTTTCATTTGAAGGTAACTTCTATATGACATTGCTGGTAGCTGTTATAATAGAAATAATGAATAGATCTCATTTTTACATTTTTAACATTATAGTCTCCGACCTTTAGTTGTTAAGTCAGGTGTAAAGTGAGCTTCATTTTATTTTGGTTGCTTTTTTAGTTTCACCTTCAGACTGCCTCGTTGGCCGAGTGGTCGCAAGTGCGACTGCCGGGCACTGGGTTTTTAAAATAAAATTCTCAGTAATACCACGGAGTCTAGAAATGTGCCAGTAATACTTTGCCTGACCCGGGAATCCAACCCGAGACCCCTTGCCCGGCAGTCGCACTTGCGACAACTCGGCCAACAAGGCAGTCCTGAAACATACATGTAAATTTAATGTAGAACTATTGATAAGTAAAAGGCAATAATTTTATAATAAGTTACAATACTTTAATTTTTTTATTAGTAATTATTTAAAATTCAACGTCCCTGAATGTTTCGGCACACTTTTGAACACTGCTATCAAAATGCTTTTGTGATTCGTTCGTCACGCACGATGCGCACGCGACGATGCGTAGGGATTTTTGTAAAACCTCGCTTTGAGTAAAGCTCTCTGTATATTGGTGACTTGTCACTTTGAAGTTTTGTGTTTGGATTGATTTGTATAAATATTTATTTATTGGGTTTTAAGCATGTTTTAATACGAATGCTAATACAACAATAACACCAGAACATGTCTTTTATATTCTTTGTGTTGAAATAAACTAAGCAATGTATAAAAATGGTGTCTATTTAATTACTTATTTACATTATTACTCATGCAATTGCACTTAAAAAAACATTATCATTAGGTTGATGTACCGTTAAGATTAAAAGACAATCATTAATCTGTGTGTGCAGACAATTGTTGTGGTATTGCAGCTTATGGGAAAGACCTATAGCATATATGGATGACCATTTTCATGGCAAGTCGCCAAAATGTCATTGACCTGTCAGCGTCACACCTATCATGGAACTGCAAAATAAAAAAGAGGTCTATTTACAAACAGATCGAAAAAACCAAATTCATTTTTCTTTACCAGCACTTTTACTGTGTCATATTTTGAGACTAATGGGCCAACTCGACCGGAGGAGTAACATCACGCGGTCTCATTGAAACTGGCGTGAAACAACGCTTGTATTCTATTTCGCCTTATATTACTGGAGTTGGGAGACTCTATGGTACCCCTCTTCCCCCAAAGTGCCGCTAATTGCTTGTTGGCGTCGATTGCTTATCTTCAGGTAACTGCTCTTTTGCTGTTCCATAAAAAACATAAAAATCCAATGTAAATTCACTCTAACACCATTTGTACAGAACAATGCAGGTTGCAATCAACAGACGTAAAAAAAGAAAAACGATATCTTTCAAAAATGCACGAAGGCTCCATACAATTTGTTCCGCCATGCGTGACCATGCGGACCTTAAATTATACATGTACAGACCAAAGTGGCTGTAACTGTCAAAAGAATTATGTTTGCATGGACGCTTTGTTGATCCTTTCTGTAGATCTTCAAGGTTAACTGAAGGGAAGATCTGGATTTTCCTGCCTTCTTTAAATCATCTTTATCCTATATTCTTGGCGAGGCGTGTGAATTCTTCTATAATATGGACCATTTACTATATTGCGTTTATTAAATATTTATGTAAGCACAATGGCTAAGCTATGAGTTGGTTTAGGTTCGATTTACAGGTGGGGTATAGTTTTTATTTAAATTTAACCTTTCATTATTTCTTAACACGTTAAACGCCATGGGGGTCACCGGTGACCGGCGTTAGGAGCGGAGGATTTACCTTCAACAGTTTTTTATTGGCAGTCAAAGTCAAAACTTGTACCAAATGTTGACGGTACTAAGTTTTGATATTCAAAGATCATAGATCAGCTGCGAACATCATTATTGTAATTTAATATACCGCAAATAAATTCATTATATTTTACTCACGTTGCTAACTTATAACCATTATAAGCCAAAAACCCAATCGATCAAAACCAAACACTTATATTATGTTCAGACATACGTGCAAGGAGCTGACAAACGAAGAACCTTGAAAATTCCCTCAAAGGCTGTTCATTTGAATTAAAAAAATACAGGCGGTCCATATTGGCACATGTTCCTGGGTACCCCAGACCGCACGCGAGAGACCTTGAGTGGCAGACAGACGGACAATAGGCGATAAGGGAAGCCTGCGGTTGAGCACGTGAAAACCAACGACTTTTGCATACAACATATCGACATGGAGACTCCAGCTTTTGGAGGCGACAATAAATTTATTTAGTCGTGTAGTGTTTCATCTTCTTAGGTAGTTTTGAAGTTTCCTTATGATAAAGGTAATAAGGTTCTTGTTTGAATGCTTGTTTTAAAGATCTCAAATTGTTTAGCAACTTCAAAATTTGTGATCGTCAAAAAATTGTGTAGGTATGTCTTCTCATGTTAGTTGTTCGTAAACAAACATGGTTTCGATTATGGAGTCTTAGGTCTATAGGTACAGCCTTATGAGTAATGCCTTTGCAATAGACCTACCTCCTTTTACATACAACTAAGAACTTAACAATCAAAAAACCAAATTGTTAAATTGCACTTACCTACTCATTCAAGGAGTAATTTACATGTTATGTTCTATTACCATTATCAACACATCGATAGAAATAATGACATTATCATCGGTACATCACAAGTTTCCTACATCCACGCTATTGGTTTCTTATTCGCATACATCTTTATGATGTGCTGTCAATTATTGCTAATCTTTAATGCTCTGGCATCGCGCCAAAGTGCGAAAAACAGCATTCACGAACATTATTAGCTATTTGTATGCACAGTCTGTTAATGCTGGCTGACTGTACGTGATCAGGACGGAAAGAGTAAAGCTAAGCGAGGAATGAAAGGGATTCAGATGAAATTGGAATGTCATTTTGATTTTCATGCTTTAAAGTTTGCTTGTCTGGGTGACCGAGAGCCTGCAAGTGCAATTAATGTGAAAAGAGATTTTTACAACTTAAACTTCTATGGTAGGTACTGTCTAGAGTACACACAGTTAAGTAGAAGTTTTAATAATTTTCCTCTAATTGACTGTGACATTTTATAGTAAAATTGACAAAATGTTAGTTCTCTTACTACTACATAGACCATTTTAAGTTTTCATCAAAAAAGGCTGGATAGATGCAGGAAATTCAATCCACAGACGACAAAATAGTAGTATTACAAACATACAAAAATGCATACAGGTGAATTCACAATCTCCTCATTTTATCAGGTCGCATAAAAAGACAACATAAATTCTTATATAACTGTAGTAATCAATAAAAGTAGGTAACGTATATGTGGAGTATTGTGAAGTAAGGAAAGCTGCATTAATTCTTTCAGTCATAATTCCTAGCACGTCACCCTTCCCGATACTGAATTTCAAAGCATTATATTTTTACGAGGGGCACACTCGCGGCCGCCATTATCGCGGCGTCGGCTTTGATGGCGCATAAACTGGACGCAGCTGTAGCACTAGTGCTGGAGCTAGCACTGCCTGCTAGTACTGGTACTCGGTAAATTGACGTAAGTTTGCTTGTCTATCAAAAGTTGGATAAAATATTTCAAGGTGTTGTAATGGTGAATAAAAGATTTTTGTTGAGTTCTGAATTCGTAAGAAATTATTTCTCTCTGAGATACTTACCATATTAGAGATACTAGCGCCTAGCTTCACTGACAGACATATGGACGGCTAATACAATTTTTGACGTTTCAAAAGTGCCTAATTAAGGATAATTGAAATATTTGCTTTGACTTTGATCGACAGGTACATTTCTGTCTAATAATACGACTAATATTATTAGAGATTTTATAGATTTGGAAGTAAGTAATCATCTCCAAAACTTCTTAACCAAATAATATAACGGTTTTCTAAAAATAACCTTCAGCAACTCGATGGTTACATTTTGTTATTTATCCCAAAAGAACTGGATCGAAATTCACACGGAAAAACTCAGTAAAATACTAACGAATCCAAAACAGCCAAACTTAAGAAAAAAATCTTAACCTTTCAAGACTTAGTTTTGACTTACCACATCACTACAAAACAAAATATAATTCCCGTCTCCTCCCACGTCCCTACCCTGTACCCGCATACATACTCGCACATATTTCTCCTTACAAGGCACAACTCTTATATTTCCCTCATTTTATAACCTCACAGTATCGAATAATGTTCGTCAAATATTCACATCGAACTTTAAAAAAGTTATGTTTTTCTAATTCACTTACAATCCACTTTATGGTTTACTCTTGGGATTTGTGGGGGTGTAAATTATGTAAATCTTGTTTATGGGGTGTTTGCCTATTTTTGTTTGGTCTGCCTGTATTTGTGTACGATTTTAGTGGTTTTATGAGTTTATCTAATATTTTTTATAGACCCTTTCGTGAGACATACTAAATTAAATAGAAATGCGCATGAACGCGGCTCATGAGGAAGAGTCCCTCTGTGATTCGAAACTAGTAGAGTTGTTCTCAGTATATTTACGAACATAAAACGATATTTTTGAGTTTGTCCAAACAAAAAGGATCAGGTATATTATTTGGATCGTGTGTAATTGAATCTTGCATATAAGTGCATATTATTCCTGTACTGCTATGGGTCTCCATGGGTGACACTAATTGCTCACAATCAGGCGATTGGTTTGGTCGTTTACCTTTCATCCCATAAAATTATTGTTACAATGATCCCCTCTATCCACTAAACATTTTGCATAAATAGATACTTTCGTCTTATTTCAGCTATGTATAGATTGTACAGATAGTAATTAAGCCATTAGTACATGTTTAACAATACATAATTAATTTGCCAAGACAATGGTAAACAATAAAGTTAAACATTAATACTAACATTCATAAAACAGGAAGCAGAAGCGAATCGGCGCATGCGCCGAATGCGACGAGTTTATTAATACCACACTCTCACCTTCGCTTCGTGGCCAAAATTATCACGCTGCTGCTATACGGGACACGGCAAGAGAGGTAGCGGGAGCGGACTGCGATTGTACTTTTGAGAACCTTTGGATTACTTAATATAACAATTCTAATAATAATTATAATGTAGGTATACAATATTAGAAGTATAATAATGTAATCAATTTTACTACCATGTTGGTTACACGTGAAATATGTTACGTTTTCGATTATATGCGTAACATTGCCCGACCCGGGAATTGAACCCGAGACCCCTTGTCCGACAGTCGCACTTGCGACCACTCGGCCAACGAGGCAGTCATATTTATCTCTATTTTAACCCAACAGTAATTAACATTAAATGATCGCATATGCACCCGCTTCAGCTTATGCCTCGTTCCAAGGCCAGAGTGCAACACACTGAAGCATGGCCATGACTCCGCCACTACAGCCAGTAGCCAGTACACATCTGCAAATGAATAACACTCGTTTTTATTGTATTTTGTTCAAAAACTTTCCAATGAGTTATGAAAAGTTAAAATATATGCTTTGTAACTGGAATGTTTCACGATATTCATACCTATTGTTATACAAATTGAGGTGGTTTTACGGGTAGATAAAGGGGATCTTATAACATACTCACTTTACATTAGGAATTAGGTGAGCCTATTGCCATACACCGTGTTTTATTCTTTCTTGAGTGGTGAGACGACAGATTCAAATATATCTATTTTACCATCTCTTCTCTTCTCATGGGTATCATAAGCGTCGACTAAATCTTCCTGCAAACTTCAACCCCTCTTATGAGACAACGCCCACAGTCTAGCTGACTATCCTGAACTGCTGATGATGTTGTGCTCGGTTCTGCAATAAGAATTATATTGAAATGAAATAAATTTCCCATTTCTATAGCACTAATAACCTACACTTTTAAGGTTAAAAATAAATCTTGTTTTGTTATATCTAGTTCAAACACCAGAGTACAATACACTAATGTTCTTGACCGTGTCTAGACTAAGGTCACCTACATTGCTAATATTTCTTCACTATTTCTGCTCTTTTACACGTAAAGCGAGTGACGTATCATAAGAGATTTTATTTGTCACTACCTTCTGCCCACGACTTCGTACGCGCAATCCCGTTTCTTCCCATTCCCGTTCGTGATTTTCGAAAAAGTAAAAAAAAACTGAACAGGTAGTACTTATCGTTTCCTGGTTCTAAGCTATGATACGCTTACAGTACGCTTACGGCGCGTACCCGGTACACTTACGGCACGTTACCATTACAATATATCGTGGATAGAAGTCTAAAGAACCTGGATATTATGATATTTTTGACAACCCAGGCTCCTTCGCTTCAGCTCAAGACTTGTTCCAAGGCCAAAGTGCAACATACTGGCGTTTGGCCCTGACTGGGTTGAGGCCACTGGCCCTACACTTATAATTTAAGAGACACACTTAGCAAGTACCCATACTCTTGTAGTTTCATTTTCACGCCTCTTTAAAGTATGAGATTAGCAGGATTTAAGGCCGACAGGACCTTTTAAGAATAATTTTCACAACCCAACATTGTATTCTTACCGTTAAATGGACTCATCCATATTGTGTACGATGCACATAATACGGAGTGTATTTATAACCTCATATAATTTTAATGTCCTAAATTAAATAATAATAATATAATTCTCCAAATGTCTTGACAACAAGAAGAAAGAAAAATAAGGTTCGAAAGCTCTATTCCTTAGTGAATATAATCATTAGAATATAAATAGCATTTAACTCGTCGAGTACCGTCATTATAGACACAAATATACAATAATAGGTTGCGGTCACCGGTGACCGCTTGGTGTTTGACAGTTGAAAAAATATATCAATTTAAACTGTCAAACACCAAGCGGTCACCGGTGACCGCAACCTATTGTTCTTTAATTGTGTCTATAATGACGGTACTCAACGAGTTAAACCGTAAGCCGTATAAGGAGTACGCAGCCACAATTGTCATACCGATATAATTCGTTTGTATTCACATGCTGCCTATCGTATTAGAAGCATAAGTAGTACTTAACTATTAAATATGCGATTCGAAACACGTCCGGCGGCTATTTAGAAGCTATTTCTTTGAACCCACTTCACGATTAGGTTGTTAGACCCATTCGAAGTCATTGGTACATATACTATTGTATAGCCTTCGCTATTTCCTGTTTCCTGAACATTTTCTATTATTATTTTTAGTCAACCTCTTAATTGAGGTCTTAGACCTACCATAAAGCCCGAGCGTACGGCGCTTCGCGATCCGCGCACGCCTCAAAGATCCATCAGACCACTACAGATGGGACCCAAAAGGGCTGATGCCGATTCGGAGTCGCGGAGAACCTAACGGGTTACCGGGGCTCCGGCTCGAAGTGGTTGGTACGGGGTGGTTTTTAGTCAGTAAGAGTCTGAAAATCCTCCCGCAGAAAATCGATGATTTTCCGCCCTAAAAAAAGGACCTACCATAAAACGGACTAAGGACCGAGTTTGTGGCAGATATTATGTATGATGATGATGATACAATAGTGGATTGAGTGTTAAGTGATTAATATAAAATAGCACCACAAAATTAAATGAAAAGCAAAGTTTAATCTTAACGAAGATCGTGATAAATGTTTCAATGTTTGCTCGAAACTCAGTGCCATATATAACAAGGTCGGTCCACATTTTACTGTGAAGGGCTTTGCTTTTAACTTGAGATAATGTATGTTAATTTGTTGATAGCGAGTATCCTTGAGAGCTGACGATGCCCTCGGACTGGCTCGACTGTAAACACTGACTCAGTGGAGGATTTTCGCATATGGCAGCGAATTTTCGTGCCTTGTTGCTTTTTTTCTCTGATTATTGAAGTTTGATTTATTTGCATGACTATTTATGAGACGACAGTCATGAACTGATGTTGTGATATGAAATTACTGTATTATATTCAGTCATTTACCATATATATGTATTTAAATGTTTTATGTTAATTGTCCGATTATTTGTAAGTTAAATTCTGTTCTCAATTTTTAATTCACAACAGAATTGTATTTTACTGCTACTTGGTTGCCAGACTCGTATTATCAACACAATCAAGTGCTGAAAAAATCACCTAATTTCATGATTTTTTCATCAATCTTTTGTAGATATAGATGGCTATATATGGCTGGCTAGCCATCATCGATATTCTAGTTTCTTTAGACAGATTGATGATATACGTAAAGGTACTATCATCAAACATTGTTGTGTGAGTTCTAACTATCAACTGAATAGACACGCTTAGTATCGTCCAATATCACTAAAAAGTACCAAATAAAACAATATTTACTCAAAATTCAAATTCAAATTCAAATTCATTTAATCGTTTGCAAACATGGGTACATAATACCTATAGGTATTAACAAAATATACAGTTTCTCCATATTTTGCCTTCACTTGGCATGCAAAGATATGTTATAAAAGAATTATTTAATAAAATTAGGTACATTCAGTTTAATTAATTGTAATGTTATTAAATTGATTACAGTATGTCAAATAAATTAAAATTATTAATACCATTGAAGTCAAAAATGTAATGTCAAATTAAATATATTATGTAAAAATGAAAAACAATGACTCATTACACAAAGATTTCCACATGTACCAATACATTTTCCTCCAATTTATACTTCGGACAGTATAATGGACATTTACCCAAGTTATTCTAATTACCTGGATAAGGAATGCTTCTCATCGTGAGCCAATTGTGACTCAGATGTCTTTTAACACTTAAATCTTATATGTTATGACCTTTCCAGTAACATTTAGGTAGGTATTAAGGTCACAACAGGAGCAATAGATGTCAGTTAGTTGATTTTAAAGGGTCCTTTTGTTTCAGTGAAGATGTGAGTAGATAATTAGATATATTGGTGTTTTGGTGGATTTAGACTGTATGGCAACTGTGGTGTTGTTTGTTTATTTTTAGTTGATGTTGCTGTCCTGTGTTTAAAGTAATAGTGCAGCGATAGGAGGAAAATATCGGGTTATTGCACCGACAGCACATAACTGTACCTACTAGAATATGGATCTTCTATACATACATATATAACTTCACGCCTGTCTCCCATGATGGTAGGCAGAGACTATGGAATGCCAATTACTACGATTCTTACATACCTCTTTCGCTTCTCTGCATAAGGGCCATAATGTCCACTAACATTAATAATGACTTTCTGAAGATGACGTTTGTTATCCAGCTATGAAGGTACTGTTACACATGCCAATTTTAAGCACGACAGCATTCGAGCGTACGGCGCGTCGGGTTCCGCGCGCGCCTCAAGGAGCCATCAGACCACCACAGATGGGGCCTAACAGGGCTGATGCCGATACGGAGCCGCGGAAGACTTAACGGGTTACCGGGGCTCCGGCTCGAAGTGCAGGAGTAGGAACGGGGTGGTTTTTAGTCAGTAAGAGTCTGACACTCCCTCTCGCCTCATCCGGGCGGGAGAAGTCATTGGATGATGTTCCCCCTCAAAAAAAAGCACGACAGCATGCTTCAATTGAGCACTTATCACTTAGCAGCATGTATGTCGAAGTGTTCTTCAAAATTAAAATGCTCATTTCAGGTACCTACGAGCTTCCAGGTAAATACTTGATTACTTATTTGATGGTAATAACATACTCAATAGAACGTCATTTAGCAAACTGTTTTAGAGCATGTATGACAGTGCCTTGACTCTTTCTATATAAAATACTTCAAGTCTTATTGAACACTTGTCAAATACTAATACATAGAAAAGTTACCTTCAATAGATATCTAGGACTTGAAAGTTTTGTAGTTTTCTTCCGCTGCTTCCACCGTTAGTAAGTTTCATTCAAAAGGCTTCTAAAGCAGTGTCACCCCAACGATACGGAGCTAATTTCCGTGGCGTCCACTTTAATTGTCCACCATTAAGTTCTATTGTCTCCCCGTCCCACCAAACGGTATAAGTAGCTTCACCTGGATTTACTTGACTTAAGAGTAGCTTACCTGCTTTTTGCTTTTTTTTTTTCTCTTTTCGTTTATTTCAGCACTGGGTTTGATAATCTTTTAGTCAGTATGAATTTACAATTAAAAACAGATGATTTAACGTTCCTTTTTTGCTAAATATAGAGTGTTGCGCACTCTTACTTGAAATTATTAACTACTTCTAAAACAACATTCAATTACATACATTAACACGAATTTTACTAACGAAAACACTTAATCGAGAATCGAACCAGAGATACTTCACCACATCCACTGCGCACAATCATAATAAAAATGTCAGATGATCACCGTCCTTTAAACGGAAATGACGTTTCCTCAATCTAGAAAGTAACGTCCCGGCCTGAATAGAATCCTTTCAACTTGAACCGTTTGTTTTTTTAATTAACACCTAAACTGGACGGTTAGAGAAAATGAAATCGTCCAGTTATGTTCGTAGAGAGATTTTTAAAAGAATTTTTAAACTTAAGCTTAGTTCTTCGTTTTAATCTGCAGTTCTGTGTGCTTACGTGGTACGGAAAATTGGCATGTCTATTTAGTTTACTGGATCGTTGATAGTGTTCGTAAGAGCAGGTACTGGATTTTATGTTTGACTAGCTACTTCCGCGCGGTTTCACACGCTCTGCTCAGCTCCTATTGGTCGTAGCGTGATGTTTTATAGCCAATAGCCATCCTCGATAAATGCGCTATCCAACACAAAAATAATTATTCAAATCAGACTTGTAGTTACGGAGATTAGCGCGTTCAAACAAACAAACAAAAAACATACTCTTCCGCTTTATTACCGACTTCAAAAAAAGGAGGAGGTACTATGTTCGGCTGATTGTTTTTTTTTTGTTTGTTCGCGTAGTACTCCGCCATTTGTGAACCGATTAACTACCTTGAGTTTGGGCTTGATTAATTTGGGTTTTTTTTTTTTTTTTTTGATGATGAAGAAGTGTAATTGTTAAAGGAACTCCTTAACGGTATACAGTAACTACCTTGTGTTTGGGCTTGATTAATGTGTATTGATTAGAACACCTATGTATGTTTGCACCTATGTAGATTATAAGTAACAAAACGGGTATATGTAGCTTTACACTGAAAATGATAAAATAAAAACTGCGTTTAAAAAACCGACTCCAAAAAAACCAAAAACTAATAACAAACAAAAAGTCAAAACTAAAAAGCAAAAAATAACTATGATTAGTGCTGATAGATTACCCACCCACTGATAGGTTAGAAGTCGGTGCCATAAGATCATATCATAACGATATAACTTAATGTCCACAAAATTGTTAATTAGGTACCTATTCAGGTTTTAATGAATAATTTTGTATGGAACTTATGGCACCGACTTCTTACCTATCAGTGGGTGGGTAATCTATCAGTACTAATCATAATTATTTTTTGCTTTTTAGTTTCGACTTTTTGTTTGTTATTAGTTTTTGGTTTTTTTGTATAATAGTATAAGATTCTGGGACCGGTAAAACTTATATTTAGTTTTTTCGGAATTTCTTTCGAATGTTTGCTTGTTCAATTTCCGTAGGATTAGCGTAGCGGTACAATACCATATACTAAGAAAAAAAATCAGAATATATACTCACGATAAATTATCAAAAAACTAAACTAAAAAATCAGTAGTCATGAGAGAAGTCACTGATTAAATATAATTTCGTTATGCTTTATTAAGTACCCTCAATAAAATCTTATTTAAGCAAACGGCGGTAAGCAAACGGTGTCGCCCGGACACCTGGAACACCAGAGGCGTAACAAGTGCATTACCAGCCTTTTGGGGATTAGGAGTTTGATGATCGTTGGGGATTCAGGGATTGGGGATATTGGGAAAGGGGAGGGTAATTGGGCCTACGGTAAACTCACTCACACGACGAAATACAACACAAACTTTGTTTCACATCGGTTTTCTGTGAGGCCGTGGTATCACTCCGGTGGAGCCGGCCCATTCGTGCCAAAGCATGGCTCTCCCATACTTAATTTATCCCACACTTAAAATATTAAGCGAATCCACATCACACTGATCCAATTCATAATTATCTAGACCACACCATCATAGTTTAACAGAACAATATTTCTCTTTAACGATAGCAATAAGTCCACAGTGCGCAGAAATATACAGTATTACAAAATAAGTCATAATTAATTCCCCACAGTGCTGCGAAGTTACAATATTGTGGCCAAAAACGAAAAAAAAATATAACCTTAGTGCTACCTAATAGCGTTCTAGCGTTTTCATACACAGAGTGTTTGAAAATTCAATTCTGATTAAAATGGTTTAATGTGCTTTCAATTACTACTTTTTAGTTAAAAGTAATGTTCTATTAATTTAATTATTTACTGCGATATACAATATTTGGTTTTATCTGATTTGGTAAGTACTGCAGAAATAGCATAGAATGGTAAATGGTTTAATATAGTGTAGCATAGAGCAATTGCAAGATAAAGGTCTTATAATCTTTAATAAACATCAATTAAAAAATCGAAGAACCATTAAACAATTTTTCATAATTATTATGAATCGGAACCCAAAGCATGTGAATGACCTAACAAAACAACCTAAAATACTCAGTAACACTCCACCCAACTCAGAAATCGAATCTGAAATCTTTGGTTTAGCAGTCAATCCTTTGACCAAGGAAACAACCACAGAGTGAACACTGAACATTGTTTCAGGATTAATTTTTTAAAAAAAACCTTTTTAAAAATTAATCCTGAAACAATGATTTAAGTTTAGTGAACATCCTGTACGAGTTGTCAACTCGTACTTGGGTAATAAATTAAATATAAAAACGGCAACATAAAACAGTCGCACCTCGCTGTACCCACGTTATGAGTACGCTCACACAGAATATTTAGTAACATTAAGATTTAGAAAAAGATGGTCATTTTTTGCTTAAAAATTGTAAAATAGGACTGACTTCTTAATCAATATTATCTAAAGTCAATTAAGATGTATGTACCTAAGCTTTAGAATAAGAATAAGAACGTTTATTTGCACGAAGTATGGTAATTACAGGTTAACAGTAATAATTATAAAAAATAGTCCCACATACATCGCCTACTGTTTTCGGCATGCAAAGTTAAGTTTTACAATATAATAAAGTTAAAATCTTATTCATCCAATAAAACCAATTACAAAAATGCTTACAACTAGGATAACATAGTTATTCCTCCTAACATATTATTATTACTTTTCTTTATTCACATATTTATCATTTTAGTGACTCACTAAATAACAACACACTTAATATTGCACACTTAGTATTTATTGCACACATTAAACTTTCATTGTAAGAAACTCATCTAAGGTGTAAAAGCAACTGTTGATTAGTAGTTTATTCAATGTAATCTTAAATTTATTTAAAGGTAATTCTCTTATATGTTTAGGTATTTTGTTATATATTTTGATTGATGTTATATATGATTTTTTTGGCATAGTGTGCTTCTACATCTTATTACAGCAAGTCGCGTTGGATCTCTGGACGAATATGGCAATAGGCTCACCCCCTATTACATGGCACTCATAACATAAATAGTGAAAAGTGGGTGTTACATAGTACAGTGGTATAATGTGCATCTCTGCCTACCCCTTCGGGGATAAAAGGCGTGATGTTGTGTTATATATGTATGTTTCTCATAAAACTTTTACTGACTCAGGAATCTAACTTAAGAATGCAACGGCACCTAAGCTAGGTATGATTAAATGGAGCAAATGAGCACCAGACACCCGCAACACCAGAGAAGTTACAAATACATTGCCGGTATGAAAATTACCTCACCAAATCCCCCCACATGTGGCAGGCAACTTGTAGATAGCATACTATAGAAAAAACTGCATATAACATGTCAAAATATCAGATTACTTTCTCATCAAATTTTTACTTGCTCATGAACCTAACTTAAGAATGCAAAGGCACTTAAGCTAGGTACCATGAAATGGAGACAACATACTATTTTGAATTTCACCAACTAAACCAAACACACAATTCTATAATAACTATCGTGAGACACACTAAATTAACTAAAATCGCGGGTTACTCACGTGAATATTTTTTTTATGGCATAAGCCGCTAAACGAACCGACGGATCACCTGATGGCAAGCAATCGGCATCGTCTGTGGACACCTGGAACACCAGAGGCGTTAAAAGTGCGTTACCGGCCTTTTGGGGATTAGGAGTTTGAGGATCGTTGGGGATTCAGGGATTGGGGAGATTAGGGAAGGGGAGGGTAATTGGGCCTCCGGTAACCTCACTCACACGACGAAACACAACGCAAGCATTGCTTCACGTCGGTCGTCTGTGAGGCCATGGTATCACTCCGGTCGAGCCGGCCCATTCGTGCCGAAGCATGGCTCTCTCACACTGAAAAACTGAGAAAAGCTCTACTAGTTTCGAACTACAGAGGGGTTCTTCCCCATGAGCAGCGTGCGCGGTCGCAGTGACGTTGCGCAGCTCTTGTCATTATATTCACTTTTACTAGTAGAGCTTTTCTCAGTATATTCACGTGAGTAACCCGCGATTATAGTTAACCCACAATTCCTTTATAAAACTCAACCTTCGCAAAATCCACGATACAAAATAAAATATTCTGCTAACTGAACACATGAGTTCACAAGTTGAACAGTAAACCAATGAACAGACAAATTAACAATTATTAGTGAAACAGTTTTACTTATATTTTATAATATCAAAGAAACTCGTAGCCCAATGAATGCATCGCGTGCAAACACCAGTAAAAAAGTATTATTGTCGATTTGTAGTGTTTCAGTAAACAGAGAAACGTTCGAAGGTTCAATCATTAAAAAAATATTATGACTACCACTTTGGTTACCTATTCTTATTATGAATATCATCAAAATCTGTACAACAATTATACCATTGTGCAAACAAATGCGTATCTATAGGAACGAACAAACTCATTTTTACTAACTTAAACTTAACTTAAACTTAGCGGGTCCGATTCCTTGGCAAAACAATTGTTTATCATCAATACATAGTATAAAACAAAGTCGCTTTCGCTGTATGTCCGCATGTATGCTTAGATCTTTAAAACTACGCAACGGATTTTGATGCGGTTTTTTTTAATAGATAGAGTGATTCTTAAGGAAGGTTTGTATGTATAATACATGCATATTGCACCCGTGCGAAGCCGGGGCGGGTTGCTAGTATGATATAAAAATTGTTGATACAAGAAACATCCTTACAAGAGATCCATACAAATACTAAGCACAAGATATGTCGCGGAGAACCTAACGGGTAACCGGGGCTCCGGCTCGACGTGCAGAAGGAATGGAGTGGTTTTTAGTCAGTAAGAGTGTGACACTCCCTCCCGCCTCACCCAGGCGGGAGCTGTCATTCGATGATTATCCCCCCTTAAAAAAAAAGCACAAGATGTAACCACGAAACATAAATAGAGCAATAATCCAAATACATTTTAGGAATAAGACAAGACACTTTTCTCTAATGAACCTAGTCCTTCAACTGTCAACTTCACTTACTTTTACAAAAACAACAAAATGATAAAAAATACCAAGTTTTCTCTTAGACATTGTTATAAAGTTCAGACTTGACAAAATGGTACAGTTTTAGCCGACAGTTAATAGTTTTAATTGGTTCTATTTTAAGGTCTCAATTACGACAGACTGGGGAAGAGAGAGCCAGATTATCAATTAGCGGGTATAAAGTAAATGAGGGAGTCTGACTGTTATCTAACTATACATTGACATTACGCTTCTCATTTTATGTATGCTTTTATATTCATCTCGACTTGTCTCCGATGAGATCAGAAAAGGTGAAATGTTATTAAACAACAATAATATACTCGTAACATCACACTTTCTACGCACTGTAAGGGTATGTAAAGATATAACACTATCTTTTCGCCACATGTATTATAAGGACTGCCTCATTGGCCGAGTGATCGCAAGTGCGACTGGCTGTAAAATGGGTCTCGAGTTTGATTCCCGGATCGAGCAAAAGTTACTGGATTTAAAAAAAAATCTCAGTAGTAGCACGGAGTTTGGAATTGTTACCGGTATATGGCAATAGGGGGTAACCCCTATTACATAATACTCATAACATAAATAGTGAAAAGTGGGTGTTACATTGAACAGTGGGATTGAGTGCTGGAATGTGCACCTCTGCCTATCCCTTCGGGGATAAAAAGGCGTGATGTTATGTATGTACTGATGTTATGTTTTATTATAAGGATAGATATAATAATATTTATATAATATAATAATATTTCTGTAATATAATAGAGAATTTCAGGTTTTGTATAATAAATCCTAACTCGCATGCGAGCTAGTTCCAACAGCATCTTGAGCGTATTGACGGACCGATGGGATTCCCCGATGCTTGAGCGTTGGATACGACTGCACGCAGTCAAATAGAATACAGTGATGCGTTCAGTCTATGTATTTTTAATTGTATTTTTATTTGGGTGTAATTTGTTTACTAACAATAGTTTTTAAGTATTTTCATGTTACTAACAATTTATGGAGAAATCTGAAATAAATTCATATTATTATTATTATTATAATCACTTGAAGTACATCTTACTTGATAATCCAACGGGATATCACAATTATATGATTGGAACAACTAATTATAGTTTACAATATAGTTGAATAATGTTGGTAGGTATGTACATTTTTATAAGAAGGTCAATATTCAGGACTCTTAACTCGGACTTCGAAGTCTTAAGTGAAAGTCAAAATCATTTATTTTAATTAGACCAGGAAGGCACTTTTGAACGTCAAAACAAAATATTTAAATATTAAATAATAATAAAAAAATATCAGTTTGTAGTCAGTTCTCTAGTGAAGCTATTTGCTCGTTCCAAAGTAGTTGTATTACGTCTTTCCAACTGTACAGTGACGGAATATAACCAGTAAACGACTACTATTTAACAAATACAGTCTTATAGTTTGTTAAGTCACACAATTCTACATAAACCCCGTACAAATGGCTCTGTAGGGTACCGTAACCTGAACTATGTATGATAGAACCTTTTTCGTTTATCTAATATTCGAAAATTTTGAAATTTGAAATCAAATTGATGAAAGATGTAGTTTTAGCTAAATTTTAGATAAAATCTTGTATAACGTGAAATTTTTTATATAATGTGTAATATTAATTATATGAATTTAGGTTTCCTCACTAAACAAGTATCTAGTAGTAACCTACATTTTGTTAATGACATAGTTGATAGATCAAGTAGGAACTCAATATTAAGTGTGGGAGAGCCATGCTTCGACACGAATGGGCCGGCTCGACCGGAGTGATACCACGGCCTTACAGAAACCAAACGTGAAGCAACGCTTGCGTTGTGTTTCGTCACGGTATTAATCACCCCGCTTGCTCAATGCGAATAGGCGATTACAAACTTATTATAGAAATTATAGGCCCAGGTTTCCTTACGCTGTTTTCCGTCCCCGTTTACCAGTGGTGTCTAGATAACCTTAGTATTTAGTTATTACATATAACTGGGAAAAGGTCACATTGGTAATTGCCGTTGGTAGGTTCGAACCCGCACTCCCATGCATGAGAAGCGGTCTTAAACCTCCGGGCCGCCACGACATTACAATTGTATTTATGTTCATATAACACACACCTGCGGAACCCACAACAAGTACACCCCACTGGTGGCATTTTTCTTTTTTTCTAGAAATGCACAAGCTTATGTGTTTGCATAGAAAAGGGTGGCATCAGACGTTTATACTGACGCTAATTTATTATTTAAACTACGGAGCGAACCGTCACGCGAGTGCTTTCAACCAGTTACTACATGTTCCTGTAAAACTGTGTTTTGTATTACAGAGAAACTTCGGGATAAACTTGTGTATTATTGTTATAGAAAGTAGTGGATGTAAACTACCTAATTTTTTGGGTACGCAAGCAAGGCAGGAAGTATTTCGGGGTTTCGGGAACATGATGCAAAGAAGGGATAGAAAATAGGTTTTTCCATGTAGAAAAATTCCATCTAATGACTCCGCAGGCCTTTTTTTTAAAGGGGGAAAATCATCGAATGACTGCTTCCGTCTGGGTGAGGCGAGAGGGAGCGTCATACTCTTACTAACAAAAACCCACCCCGTTTCCTTCACCTGCGCTTCGAGCCGGAGCCCCGGTAACCCGTTAGGTTCTCCGCAACACTCCTCAGGCCTTGAGTGAGTGAGTGCCTGACTCTTACTGACTAACAACCACCCCGTTCCTACTCCTGCTTAGAGCTGAAGCCGTGTTAACCTGTTAAGTCTTCCACGGCAAAATAGGCCTAATTTTGAATATGTACACCTCTGCCTACCCATTAGAAGATTCAGAGAAGTAACCTCTATTTATGTTATGGATACCGGATGCGTGTAACTGGAATTCGTAAAGACCAAAACAAATAAAATGCTCACAAAAAGAAATGAAACACCAACACAAGGTACCTACACTGAATTCAAACATTGTATTTCATCATTCTATTTTGCTTTCGAAATGAAAAGACTCACAAAAATATTTCAGAGTAATTCTTTCATTTCAATACAGGTGCATCACTATACCTCTTTTATTCATAAAAGATTACATTGCACGGAAGGCATAAAAGAATTTTATCCAAAAACACAGTGTATTTAACCACTGTGCAGTGCTCAAAGGGCTTTTACGAAATTCAGGGGAATGCAACAGTTATTAATCCTGGATTGCTTTTGAGGGATGTGAAATCAAAAATGGTTTCCAACAAACAGACTGCAGCTTTCAACGTGCTGTTAATAACATTGCCACAGCGCTTTTTTGGTTAAATATTGTGAACGACATGTACATTTTTATGTTTTGTTTGTTATTTACATGTTATGAAAACCTGGTTCTGTATCTGCAGATTTATAATGAGTGGATCAAACGAGAGAAGTAGTCCAGTGATAGTTTTTTTACAATCCGTTTTTTAATAACCGCTCTCAAACTATTTCATTGTACATAATGTAAAAAAAAATCCTCATTAAATGAAAATTTGTTCATACTTTATAGTTACTCTTACTCTTACTTATCATAACCCAAATAATACAAGAGATAATAATCTGAATACCCTTTTCAAAAACCAAATCTATCAAGAAAGGTAATCTCAAAGGTGCATTAGATTAACTTCAATAACTCTGTACATTTAGCTTCAAACTGAACGGATTCCCAATACGCTGCAGCGGTCAGAATTCGACCAAATTTCAAAACATCTGTTTACTTAACGTCCATAAATCATTGTTGACATCCCGTGCACTACGCAGCATTTTAGGAAACGTAGTTGCTGAAATCGATATTCAGCGCCGCGCTTTCAGCTGACGAAGCGGCTGCAGTTTGCTTGTTGTGCTTGCAGGATCTAGTAAACTGGTATAAGCACTTACGTAACATTAGGGTGATGTTTTTCGAAACAGCTTTGTGTATACTATATTTGTTTTTAACGAACTTACTCATTTAGTTATGTGAGTTAAGTCCGAATACTAACATAACATAACATCACGCCTTTTATCCTCGTAGGGACATAACATAACATTACGCCTTTTAACCTTAGGGGTAGGCAGAGGTGCATATTATGCCGCTGTACAATATAACACCCACTTTTCACTATTTAAGTATGTCATGAGTCCCATGTAATAGGGGGTGAGCCTATTGCCATATACCGGGCACAATTCCAGACTCCATGCTACTACTGAGATTTTTTTTAAAAAACGATTTAATACTTTGCCCGACCCGGGAATCGAACCCGAGACATCTTGCCCGGTAGTCGCACTCGCGACCACTCGGCCAATGAGGCAGTAGGCAAATTGTACTTAAATATCGTGCTATCTCTATCATTTTACAAAGAATTTTAGAGACAAAACTATTCTTGAGAGCATTTTAAAATTGAGTGGTTTTGGAGTATTTGAACATTAGATGATATTATTTGACGATGGTCTAATAATAATAATTTCAATTTATTTCAGATAGTAAAATCAATAAAATTACATTGAAGAACGAATTCAATGGTCAATTAATTGTGAATCGCAAGACTTCATGTTCGATCAAATTGGGTTGAGTAAATAATCATATTCTAGATTTCTCAGTATTCCGTGAGGTTGGGGTAAACCATACATTTCTCTTGAACTAATTTATTATGTTAACTATAAAGTAGCTAAACGTGAGTTCACATCGATTTATTATTATAATTACAAGGTGAGTATTTTTTCCTACCCTATTACATGAGACTCATAACATAAATAGTGAAAAGTGGGTGTTACATTGTACAGTGGCATAATGTGCACCTCTGCCTACCCCATTGGGGATAAAAGGCGTGATGTTATGTTATTTTTTTCCTATAGATTCATAGACATAATGTATTATTTTACCTAATAAAAAGAAAGCAAGATTAAGACAACTTTACTCCGAAGAATAAGGCACTGTTACTGCATAGTGCTGTTCATAACTTCCTCATCCTTACCATAGAATAGTGTTTGAAAGGTTAACGATTGTCTTCCACTGCTGAACCACACTTGTTTGTTCAAGTTTCTGTCGTCAAGTGTACTGTGTCTCACCGGACTATTAATTTTATATTGACATCTAAGTTTCTTAAGGTACATAATTACACACTGTTGACTATAAAGGAGATTTGTTTAATACATAATATATAGAGGTAGTAACATAACTTAAAATAAAAGAAACCTAATTTGAACACAACTGTTCAGTAATAGAATACTGTTTTATTCAATTACGAAAACAGTGGGCAGGTATACGCGCCAGTGGAAAAAAGCACTCGGTAATACATTGGGCACGCTATACTGATTGATTTTCCCGCGAGCGTTGTGGTTCCTGCATTCGAATTTTGTCTGCCACTTTTTGTGGTTTTGACCACTGTGCGGCTTTTGTGCTGCGCCTCTAATGGCTCGATGCTTTGTCTGATTGATTCGTCTAAAAACTGGTAACTATTTGGGATCTAGTTTTGAATACATTATTACGTTGTGGGATTGTTATGTGGTGATGAATTTTGAATTATTTGTTAGTTAAAATCTATTTTATAACTAGACTATAAAGCTATCACGGTATAAATATCAAACGGCGTCAAGTTTATTTATATTACTAACTGATTTATCAATCAAAAATATATTTATTAGCAAAATATTTGTACAAAAATGTTATTTCCCAGAAACATTGGCGCCGTTCGCCGTTCGCCACAGAAAAAAAAGTAAACAAAACAAATAAAATGGTGCACAAACCAAAAATGCCATAATAAAGCAATAATTCAATATCCACAATCCTCCAGTAAATCTTTTGCAAACTTTTGGCAATAGCGTTCAGGTTTTAAGCCAAAACATATGAAAAATCAAATGCAGCGGGCCGCCACCCTTGATATATGGGCCCGGGTTATTATTTCCACCCATTAATATTACGAATGGTCACGTTTTTTTACGCCGTAGACATTCCTGGCACACTGCCGATTTCGGTCGACGGTATATGATTTTATTTCGACCATCCCACCGTGCCGACGCTGTAAATCAATTTTTGCATTAACTAATTGAATTTATGAGCTGTTTATTGCTTTGGGAAATTGTCGTTAAACGACTATTATTTTTCGGTATTTTTTCTGTTTCCCTTTTTGACTAGGTTAGCTAGGATTTGGATTGGTTTGGATTGGTTTGTATTTGTTGCCGGGGTTGGTTTTTATTCATTGCTAGCTTGTAAGGTTAGGCTTCTGCAGTAAGAGTCTGACGCTCCCGCTCGCCTAACCCAAGGCGGCAGAAGTCATTGGATGATTTTTCCCCTCAAAAAAAGGCTTGTAAGTTTAATAGCCACTTTAAGTTATGTTATTATATTACTTATTAGACATCGATATAAGATATTTGTATACTATTAATACTAATATCGATTTTACTAAAAAATATATTTCCGCTTGCTATATGAAAAGAATGCAAGATGTCATAAACCGCTGTGCAGGTCAAAAATCGCTTAAGAAATGAGGAAAGAAAATACAGAAATAAAAGGTACTTAAAGATATGAAAATGACAAGAAAAAGAATAAGCAGCTAAATGTGTAACTTCAAAGAAACGATCCATCATTTCAGTGCATAGGACATTGGTCCTTGGGTTCGGAGTCAATAGCCGGTCTGCCCTAATTCCTAAAGAATGAGTTATACACATTTTGCAACGCATTGTTGCAAGCTCTTGTCATAAAGATCCGATGACGATGCTTTATCCTTATGACACACTTCGTCATTTTAATAACTTTTTGGTACATTAAACTGTGTTGGTATCCTAATGCTTCTTCGTTAACCCAGTATAAAGTGAATTATTTACGATTTTGTTAGGTTTGTCATAGTTTTGCTAAGTTGTTATAGTTAGATCATTGATGAACGGCCGTTTTTTCAATCGACAGATAAGTCAGTTGTTAGTATGGAAAAGTTGTCAAATATTCAAAGATATTCCTCTGGAAAAATAAATATGTGACGTTGAAACAACCGGCCCTAATTTAATAAACCAAAGATTTTTAAGATTCCGATAATAGAACCATTCAAAAGTGTACCGATCTTAAATCTGATCATAGCCTTTATTAACTTCCCTGAGGACATTGTGGAACACACATTTGGGAAAAGCCCTGCATGGGCTGAGCACCGCCGTGACCTCAGGGATCTGATTGGCGACGGCGACCTCTCGCGTCCGGCTCTAGTGTGGGTCGTGATGCGGAGCGAGGGGGACTGGGATGCCGTCTCCTCCCTTTTGCGAAGCAGTCATGCTAGCTAAGGAGGAAGTGGGGCGCATGAGGCAGCGAAGCGCTGCCTCCTCACAACCCAGCCGTCGCGAAGGACACTCCGGACGTCGGGGATCGCGGGACGATCTTCGGATACCGTAAGCGCGGGCCTGCGGACGGCGAGCATGGGTGGCTCCCCGTCCGACCAGAAACAGACCCGAGCGTACGGCGCGTCGCGCTCAAAGAGCCATCAGACCACCAGGAGATTTTCCCACCTTGAAAAAACCTTTATTAACTTGTAGGGTTATAGTAATTGTACTAGTTACATCTTTAGCCAAATAATAGGCATGTAAATAAAGTAGTGCTTATAAGTATCTTTGCCCCAATACCCAAGTTTGTAGCCAGTTACAAGGAAAACATATTATTATATTTCCACCAAGGATTTTTTTACAAAAAAGTGCTAATAATACCCAGTGCAACAATGCAAAGACCTCAGGTGTTACAGTTCTCTGAACTCAATACAAAGTATTCACACAAGACTCGCTGAAAACTGAAACGCATTTGTAACTTTCACGCATAATTAGTTTGTAAAGCAAAAATGCGAAAGTGAGATGCGTTTCAGTGATAATAGTTGCTGAAAAATGTTGAAATAAATCTTGTAATTATTCTTTATGTCATCAATAGTCATCATACTTGCAAATAGTAAATTATTTAACTACTCTATGTTGTATTATAACTGTCGTGAGACATACTTAATTAATTATAATGTCCTAAATTAATTATTATGTTAGAAGTAGCAGCGCGTCGCGAGTCGCGTAATGCTGCTCATGAATATGAACCTCTAGAATGGCTTGAAACTAGTCGAGTTCCTCGTCAAACAATTACGTGACACTACCTATAAACATAATAATTGCTATATGTAAAAGACTATTTTTTTTATGAAATTAAACACTTTATTTCTCTATACTTATAATAAATCTTAGGAGAGGTCTATTCTGTACCTACATTACGCGTGAATACTGATTCATGCTATAAGGATTATTTTTGTGTAACAGTTGCCGCGCCCGACATGGTCACGGCGGTAAGGCGTAAAAGGCGGGCTATAAATGTAAATTCTGTACATTGAAAATATTTAAAAAAATAGTAATAGTATAGTGGGCGGTGCTACTAGATGGACACCGACCAAAAATGTGATTAAAAAAAATGTTGACTGTCTTTCTGTATGTTCACGCATCACGCAAAATCTATTGGTCCAATTACAATGAAAATTGGTAGGACGATACTTTAATATCCCGGGCACATCATTGGGTACTTTTTATCCCAAAAAGTATATACACAAAAAAACAAACTTAATTGTGCGGCTCAATCCCTAAAAAAAGTTACTGTACTAAATGCAAATATAAGTTTGTCGAATGTTAGGTTGCAGGCAGTGGACTTTACGTTATAACTGTGGGGCTGATGGTTGAAATTAATGGAACCGATATTTTAAATGTGAAAATATGTGAGTTTGTTTATATGTTTGTCACTCAGTCACATCAATGGTCTGGAGCAACACATAGGTTACTCTATACCCCTAGGGACGCGGGCGAAACCGCTGGCAGAAGCTAGTACGTAATAATTTTATTATAGATTACTCATCTTTAACCCATTTGGGACCAAATGCAAACTACACATAATTTAATAAAAAAAACTTTATCAACTCAATGATATGACGCCCACAAACTAATATCAGCGAAAAAAAATCAAAAAATATATTTAGAAGTATTAAAAAAAATGCCGTCCTTGATTGGGGACAATGGGCTCATATGTAGTACTTTTCGAAGTAGTAACTGTTTGCGACACATAAGGTTCTAACGCATTATTTGCATTGATATCACAGTTTTTTATGACGAACTGCGTGTCGTAACAGATATTAACTAAATCTCTGCGTAAAATGTCTAAATCAATTTGCACATCAAATTGCGCCTATATTTTTTTTGAGGGTAAAAATCATGCATTGCGTTTTCCACCTGGGGGACTCTTACTGGCTAAAAACCAACACGTTCCTAATTCTGCTTCAAGCTGAAGCCCCGGTGACCCACTAGGTTATTCATAGTAGTCTGGCATCTGTCCCGCTGAGCCATCTCGATCTAAGGCGGTCTGATCTGCACTTTGAAGCACGCGCGTAACGCCACGCACCTTACAGGTACAGGTCTGGTTCTGGGCGGCGATCTGTTCTTGCTACTATGACTGCTTCGCAGAAAGAGATGTTTTCCAGTTCCCCTCGCTCCGCACCACAGCCAGAACCTAAGCTGGACGTGGAAGATTATCGTCGTCGATCACTTCCCTGAAGACACGGCGGTGGTCAACATATACAGGGCATAATGCTACTCTGTCCTCTGGGTGGACTTCGCTGTGACGACACCAGAATACAGCTGGAGGAAATGCCCCCTACTGCTGAATTCTGATATCGGATGCGACGCCTATTACTGTAGGTGTACTTTTGCATCTTCGGTCTTAATGCCCACCAGATTTTAGAATATGAACGCCTAAAGATATGGCGGAATTGGTGATGCTCTTCGTGAATTAGCGTCTGTTGTCACCAAGTATTAGCTATAACTAAGTTTAGCCTATAGGTGACCTTTATAAATTGGAAAACAAAATACAAATCAGGTATAAATGTTTTAAAAATATACTACAGATGTGCCCATTGTCCCCATACGGGGACACCATCATTTTTTCTAAGTTTCCCCTAAGCGGAATTGAAAGTATAAGGATATTCTTCAATATTGTTTTAATTGACACTATAAGCAAGCAATAATCACAAAAAAGTTTTATAAATCTCCATAATAACGAACTACAAAACGCCTCTGCTTTCGATAATAATTCCCATTTCACTTCCTCTTGATAAAATTGACAATATGACCCCTTTTTTGTAGCAATTTGTCAAAGGTTCTAATAATTTTAGTAAAGTACACTACTCCTCATTATAAATACCCATGAAATGTGAAGATAGCTAAAATAATTAATAACCAGCGGGTAAAAGAAAACCTGTCCCCATATGGGGACGGCGGATCCAAATGGGTAAATAAAATTGTATGCTATCTAGCAATACACTATGGCTCTTTAGGTATAAACCGTGATGAACTAACCAAGCATTTTACATAAAGATCGATGACCCATATAAATATCAAGGTACATAGCTACTATAAATGTTTATACTCATTTTACAACATCACACAAAATCGATCTTAAATCTATATACAATTTCTCGCTCGAGTAAGCAAAGGCTGCACGCATCTTTTTGATCGAACCTTTTTAAAGCAACCTCTACACACGACGTGCCAGATTAAAAAAATATATATATTGTTTTTTTAATTCGTTCTTCTTTGATCGTTGGTTGCAATGGAATTGAGACAAAGCAGTCTTATGTATAGTTATGGTAATTATTATGAGTCAAGTCTCGCTAATCGAGATGCAAGTATAATGCGTCCCTTTGACTTAGCCCCCTTTGTTAAACTGCATTTTTCCGCGAATAAAGTGACAAAGTAAGATGAAACGAACGCGCCTAATTAGTGCTGGGCGCATACGGACGTTTATTTTGTTTTGGCACGCCTCTTTTATGCATTGTTTCTTTTTTTCATTTCTTAGTTTAATGTTTTTTTTAAGGAATTATGGCCTAATACTTAAACGGCACTAATTTTTAAGAAGCGCTTAAGCATAGTTTCTGTCACTATAAATTCTTTATAAAATGACAGAGACGGCACGATATTTAAGCACGACTAGGGCGTATATTTCATTGCTAAGCAAAATCGATTTTTATCAGATTTAAGAGTTTGTCACTTTTACATTAAACTACATATTTTGCTATTTTTATAGAGAATACAATTCATCTCATAAGTCGGTCAAGGCATTGTTTTATTTTTAACCTGTTATCATACTGAATATCAAATTTATCGCAGAAACTACTTAATTCAGGTAAATATACAGGTAATATACACTTTCGTAAAAAATGCACTCTAGATAATGCTAGGAAATAGCTAGTCTTATCAAAAATAATAAGAAAATCTCATGAGATTGACATAAGCTTACGACAAATTTGTCGCACGTCAATGTAATTCATTTGTCTAGCGCTCCAGTCACTAGCGCGCTCCCGTGTCGCTCCCCGGCGCGACATACAGGATGTGACGCTGCACTTTCGAGAATGTCATGCGTTGCGTTTGACGTGCTCGTGAAATCCGCACGTTTCGTTATTGATATTGTTATTTTTTGGACACCCTGTATCATCGCACTGCGGAATTCACACAATGCCCCGTTGCCTGACATTTTGAGCGACGCATTTTTTGTTGTAATGTCACTTCGGTTGCATTTCGGGTTGAATCAGATTTTTCAATGAGAATTACAAAATAAGTGATTTAACTTATGCATTTTGAGTTGCGTAGCTTATACTCTTTTTCGGTTATTATCGTGTAATGACCACAAATATACAAAGTGGAGATTAACAAAATTATAGAGCACTGCCTAGTACTGTCCTTACAAATACTTTTCTATCTTCATCCACATTTATGCATGCGGTCACACAAGCATACTGGACACTTAGCTATAGGTATGATCGTACATATTCAAGTAATGCGTTGTTCACCTGCCATATCCCAGCGTCAACCCTGCACCTATCAGGACGTAAACAAACCCAGCGAGGGTACAATTGTCAGGTATATTGTCGTTTACACTTATCACTATGGCACCGACGGGGCGTCACTCGGCCCGCCCTACCGACGCACTTAACCCTTCAAACGCCGCTGTAAAAGTGCGATAACCAAGTAAATAATTGTACAGCAAACACTATATTACGCACTGTCGACTTCACTTTGATCTTTTCATGGTGATTATGCAGCGAATTATTCAACGTTCACCCGCTCACCAATAATGCGGTCGTATGTATTATTTATCGAACCTTTTATATTAAGGGCCGATGTTGATAAATAATAATGTTTATTTACTAGGAATTTGGTTTGATGATTGTACGAAAATATGATTTCTACGCCAAAAGAAAATATGAGGGTGTATATTTTATCTCGTGTTTGGATTGCTATTATTATCTATTGCTTAGACTTTTTCATAGTGCCTACTACACTTGATGCTCAAGATATTCCTTTCTAGACTTTCCCAGCAAATTGGGAAAGTGAATTGAATATAAATGGAATTTTATTCGAGATCAAATAACTTGGGGTATCCGTCAAAATTGTCTGATGACGAACGAATGAAGTGATCTACAAACTTTTATTGTTTACATTGGTTTTAAATTAGAAAAGAATGGCAGGTAGACAGGGATAGATAGAAGTATAGGAACGGCTAGATTTTTATGCCCACACAGATAAAATGATCTCGTATATTTCCATATTTGATGATGAACCATTCTATCAAACATCAACTGCACCCTTCACATCAAAATAAATTGATAAATAAACCCCACTGTTTGACAAGTCTGCCAAAAAAACACATTTGGAGCGGATCCCGCATTTATTTGTACCTTTGTCAACAAACATCAAATAAAACGGAGTCGCATGCTAGCAAATATTTGTTCAACGGTACTTAATTATGAAGGAAAATATACTTTATTTGAACACGTACAAAGATCACATCACATTAACAAATTAGCGGCACTCGAACATGAGGTCGCCAGTTTTTCCTCCATCTCACTTTCACCTCTCCTTTGATGGACAGTGTTGTAAGTAATTTATTTTCTTATAGTGTCAAAAGAATTTGTTTAGTACTTCGAACTGTTTTACTGTCATTACCATCTACGTCTGCGATAACAAATTTAACTTAGAATATTTATTATTATTTTATCAAAAACTGCCTCGTTGGCCGAGTGGTCGCAAGTGCGACTGCCGGGCAAGGGGTCTCGGGTTCGGTTCCCGGGTCGGGCAAAGTATTACTGGGTTTTTAAAAATTCTCAGTAGTAGCGCGGAGTCTGGAATTGTGCACGGTATATGGCAATAGGCTCACCCCCTATTACATGAGACTCATAACATAAATAATGAAAAGTAGGTGTTACATTGTACAGTGGCATTAAGTGCCCTAATGTGCACCACGGGGATAAAAGGCGTGATGTTATGTTATGTTATGTTTATCAAAAACTTATCAAATATCAAAGATGAACTAAAGCTACAAACTCCAAATAGTTAATGAAAAATATAACTTATTTTCCAAAGAACACATTTTTTTTTTATTTTTAGCATCAAGAGCCGCGGAGGACTTAACTGGTTGCCGGGGCTCCGGCTTTAAGCAGGAGTAGGAATGGGGTGGTTTTTAGTCAGTAAGAGTCTGACCCTCCCTCTCGCCTCACCCGGGCGGGAGAAGTCATTGAATGATTGAAATGATGAATTTTGGCTGAAGCTGGGGGAAACCCCAGCTTCAGCCAAAATTTAAAACTATTCAATATAAATTCAACAACAAAATCCTGAACATTATTTTTCCCGACGCAAAAAAGCATGACACACATTAGTGTGTCATGCTTGTCAAGGACTCGTTAGTCTATTAAGACTAACGAGTCCTTGACATCATAACAGTATTAGGTAGTAAATAATAAAATCGAAAGCAAAACAATCGAGCCACAATAGCCCACAAACACCTCATTTAGAATTCGTGAAACGCCTTCAGCTCAGCAGACATTTTGAAAACGAAAGTAGGCGACAGTTACAAGTCTGGTCATCTACATACATACATAAAGTCACACCTTTGTCCATTGGGAGTAGGTAGATACTTGTGTCGAAGGTAAACGTGCAGAACGTAGTTTTTGGAAAATAAAAATTATAGAGAATCACTGATTAGGGGAAACCAAGTGTGGGAGTATATGAGAGCCAAGCTTCGGCACGAATGGGCCGACTCGACTGGAGTGATACCACGGCCTTACAGAAAACCGACGTAAAACAACGCTTGTGTTGTGTTTCGTCGTGCGAGTGAGGTTACCGGAGCTGGAGGTCCAATTACCCCCTCCCTAGTCCCCGTCTCCCAAATCCCCAATTCCCAAAAGGCCGGTAAAGCACTTGTAACGCCTTGGTGTTTCGGGTGTCAATGGGCGGCGTCGATTGCTTACCACCAGGTGATCCGTCTGCTCGTTTACTGGATTATGCTAGAGGTATAAAAAAAAATGTCGAAACACATTGATTTTGTATAAAAAGAGGTTTTGTCAAAATCACCCCGGTATCAACACTTTTTAGAAAGTAAGCATTATAACTGAGTACTTTTCGAAAGACGACCATAATTGACCCTCACCCTGGAACCTAACGAAGAGTCCCCTATTCGCCCTTCGAACTTGCGACCACTCAAGCAACGAACCAAGCAACACTCTTCTATCACATAAAAGCTCTAAAATCCAGTCCAAAAAGCAAGTCTTTTGTCTGACATCGAAATCAAACTCAAAACCATTTAAATGAGAGTACCTGAAGCCTATCTGACTATACGTAGTCGTAAACAAAATATGCTATTCTAAACTGACTGCCTCGTTGGCCGAGTGGTCGCATATGCGACTACAGAGCAAGGGGTCTCGAGTTCGATTATCGGTTCGAGCAAAGTACAGTTTTTAAAAAAGTTCTCAGTAGTAGCACGGAGTCTGAAATTGTATCCGGTATATGACAATAACCTCACCCCCTATTACATGGGACTCGTAACATGAATAGTGAAAAGTCAATGTTACATTGTACAGTGGCATTAAGTGCCGTAATGCACCTCTGCCTACCCCTTTGGGGATAAAAGGCGTGATTGCAACCGCGCACGCTACTCATGAGGAAGAACCCCTCTGTGGTTCGAAACTAGTAGAGCTTTCTCAGTATATTCACGTGAGTAACCCGTGATTTTAATTAATTTAGTATGTCTCACGATAGTTATTATAAAAAGGCGTAATGTTATGTTATGTTATGTCTATTCTAAACTATACATTTTCAGTACTGAAATTAGAGGTTCGAAAGTATTCATGTGTTACATATTAACTACACACACCTACATATCAAGTTATGCAGAACCAATTTGTGATGGTCTGGCTATGCATAATCTTTTAGCACATTTAACAATCAGTTTATACTGGTAGGTCTGACTTCATGAGTAACATGTACTTACTAAGTTGATCTTAGAACACAACACAAAACATGTTATTAGGTATTCGCGCTTCGACGCCACTTGTGAATTATTTCGCAAATTGAAGCGACAGGGTTTGACAAGGGACCAAAAGGTCACGGGTTCGAATCGTTTTCAACTTCACTCAGATTTGAATGTTGAACACGCTTGTACTTAACACTAGTTTACTTATACGTTTAGTTCATTTGTAAGATGATTTTCAAGGGTTTGTATTAGGAGTGTTATTACCGTTCATCTGACATGGGGTGAAATATCGATGGTTGGATTGGTCGAACCCAAAAACTTTTAAGTAACTGCTTACTTAAATAACAAGCTCTAGTTACTAGTTTTGAGTCACACTGGGACTCTTACTAGCTGTCATTCCTATTATCTACCTCTATTTTTATATTTAGCATGTCTCACCACAGTGGTTACACAAATAGTACAATTTATTTATCAATTTATGTATTTATTAAGTTGTTAAATTTTTCAAAAATATAACTTTTTGACAATCTAGTTTTATAGCTTATTTAGTTCTTAGCTTATGCCCGAATACTGAAAGACAACAGCTCTTTTTTAAGTTGTAGGTACTTAAATATCGTGCCGTCTCTGTCATTTTACAAGCAATTTATAGAGACAGTACTATGCTAAAAGCGCGACTTATTTAATGGCGTTTGATTATTTCGACATTGGGCTCTTTAGCACTTTGACTTTCAATTTCCAATTTGTGTATATGTATTTACTACACACATTTTTAAACAATAATAAGTGTGGGAGAGCCATGCTTCGGCATGAATGGGCTCGACCGGAGTGATACCACGGCCTCACAGAAGACCGACGTGAAACAACGTTGTGTTGTGTTTCATCGTGTGAGTGAGGTTACCGGATGTCCAATTACCCTCCCCCCTTTCTCCATTCCCTGAATCCCCAACAATTCTCAAATTCCTAATCACAAAAGGCCGGTAACGCACTTGTAACGCCTCTGGTGTTCCAGGTGTCCATGGGCGACGCTGATTGCTTACCATCAGGTGATCCGTCTGCTCGTTTATCGGCTTATGCCATAAAAAAAGACTCAGGCCACATTAGCCATATGTGGTAATCACTTAACTGCTAAAAATACTCTATAAAAGTGCAGTTAAAAAGACCTCTAGTTTTAGCCTATAAAGAGCATACAATGGTCAGTTCAATGGGTCTCGGGTTCGATTCCTGGGTCGGGCAAAGTACTGGTGGGGAATTCAAAAAAATCTCAGTAGTAGCATCGAGTCCGGAATTGTGCCCGGTATATGGCAATAGGCTTACCCCCTATAACATGAGATTCATAACATAAATAGTGAAAAGTGGGTGTTACATTGTACAGTAGGATTAAGCGTTGTAATGTGCATTTCTGCCATATGAGGATAAAAGGCGTGATGTTATGTTGTTAAAAAAGATATTTTTGTCAACAAAAAAATATGCTCAGGAATGAAGAGAAGACGTAAGACGTAACTGTCTGTGCTCACTCTTGATAGTAGCGCTTTCAACCACAAGGCAAACGGGATAATTTGAATAATCACAAGAATACTTATTTTATGAACTACGTTTAATAAACCGACTACAATCCACTTTTATTTGACGTCAGTTTATAAATATACTTAATCCTTCTCCTAAGTGTAACAAACACTTTTCTGAAAACTGCATCAAAATCGATTCAGCCAATCACGAGATAATCGATCAAACATACAGACTACAGGTCAAATTGAGAATGTCCTATTTTTTTTTTAAGTCAGTTGATAAACATTGAAAACTTAAAGACAATACAAATTCCATTAGGTACAGCCCAGAAAAATAAAGGTACCTTCCCATACAGCCTACCGATAGTGTTTGGTTTGTTCCCAAACGTTCCCATGGAACAAGAAAAACCCGACCAACACTAAAAGGGAAAAAATATCGACACCAAACAAGATAGGTTCGGCCCAATTTTTCGCATATTGTTCCCCCATACAAAAAGACCGATTCACAACATTATTTTAGGATATCTGTATGCTAACGGGTCGAAGTTATTTCCAATACATTTGTCTGTATGTATGTATGCAGTCACCCATAATTTTGAAGCCGCAAAATACCTATAGGTTTTTAGGCTGTGACGGGTCGGCGGCCATATTTTTGTACCGTTTCGCCATCCTGCCTATTTATTTAGCCTGCTTGTGTTGTAATATTGATTTTGCATAATGTTTTGCATTGTTACATATGCAATGGAACGAATGTTTTGTTTGTAAATTTTAGAAACGTTGTGTTTTAGTTCGCTGTCGGTTGGGCTCGCTGATTTTTTGGTATCACCGGGAGGCAGGCTGAAAAATATTGTATGTTATTTTTAAATGGTTGGGATTGGTTTACTGACTGTGTTTGCTGCTTGCAGTGCCTTCATGTAATATTATGACATTTGGAAAAATATACTGAATTACAATAATTACACATAACATAACATAACATCACGCCTTTTATCCTCGAAAGGGTAGGCAGAGATGCACATCATACCACTGTGCAATGTAACACCCACTTTTCACTATTTATGTTATGAGTCCCATGTAATAGGGGGTGAGCCTATTGCCATATACCATCCGTGCTACTACTGAGAATATTTAAAAACCCAGTAATACTTTGCCCGACCCGGGAATCGAACCCGAGACCCCTTGCCCGGCAGTCGCACTTACGACCACTCGGCCAATGAGGCAGTCACACAATAATTACATCAAAAGATTAATCAACACTTGTACCTAATATTTTATTTCTTCGGATTTTCTTTCAGCCCTCAGTTATACTGAAGATGCAATACGGTATTTTACAACTAATCAAATTCAATACTTCTATCAAACGTCAAAAACGATATTGGTCTATGAATTTTGTACCAAAAAAACTAACTTATGACGTCATCATATTTTCGAGGCAAATAGCACACTTATTTCTGAAAACATTGCTAGAATAAATTGAAAATTAAGTATATCGTCAAATATATGAAGGAAATTGTAATTATTTATGAATATTTCATTGGATTGAAAAATCAAAATAATTCATTTTTGACCCAGGATAATAACCAATTGATTAATACATATTGCGTATCATTGTAGTCGGTTACATGTAAACACATCTTAACACATCAAACGCCATGGAGGCCATTGGTGACCAACGTCAGCGGAGAATTTGCCTTAACAGTTTTAAATTAGATCAGTCAAAACTTTAAGAGACTTGTAGAGATTACACATAACAGTACTACAACTGTTACTGTAACCCCACTATCCTTACTAGAGGTATAATATTATAAATCGGAAAGTGAGTTTGTTTGTTTGTTCCGCTTTCACGCAGTAACTACTAAACCGATTCCTTTCGGGATAAGCCATTCGATGATTTTCCCCCCTTAAAAAAAAAAACCGATTCCTTTGAATTTTTGCAGACGTAAAGTTCGAAGTCCGGATTAAATAATAGGGTACTTTTTATCCCGGAAAAATTTGATATTCCCGAGGGAAAACAAAAGTATTGGTATAGATGGCGCTGTGTGTATTGGTATATATCACATAGGCTACTTTTTATCCTTTTGTGACGCGAGCGAAGCCGCGGGTAAAAGCTAATACTTTATAAAGCAATACCTATCAAAATTGCAACTCTAAACAAGTAAACACATTTTGCAAACATTTTACTATATAGAGTTAACATATATTTATGTAAATAATATAAACAATAAGGCAAGAAAGTCATCGTTTATATAGCTTTTACGAGTGTTATTATAATAAGCGAAATAAGCGGAGTCATATGCGGAAGAGAGCGATGCGTTTGTATGCTGCCCACGCGCGTCTTTAGTGCTGCAATGCGAGGCGCGAGGACATTGTGCAGGGAAGATGTAGTAAGACCAGTTCGTTAACTTGTTTTGTTCTTATCTTTACCTTTTTAAGTTTATTTTATTATTTTCTATTATATATAAATATCTGTATATATTTTTTTATGGCATAAGCCGGTAAACGAGCATACGGATCACCTGATGGTAAGCAATCGGCGTCGCCCATTGACACCTGGAACACCAGAGGTGTTAAAAGTGCGTTACCGGCCTTTTGGGGATTAGGAGTTTGAGGATGGTTGGGGATTCAGGAATTGGGGAGATTGGGGAAAGGGGGGGTAATTGGGCTTACGGAAACCTCACTCCCACGACGAAACACAACGCAAGCGTTGCTTCATGTCGGTTTTCTGCTCGGCCGTGGTATCACTCCGGTCGAGCCGGCCCATTCGTGCCGAAGCATGGCTGGGACACTTAAAATATTCAATATTCATTTTATAACTTTTTAATTTTATATTATTTGTATTTGTGTGCTTGTTTGTCGAATAAATCTTTTTCCCTACTTTCTTTTCTTTCTTTAACTACATTATAATTGAAATACATTTAACGATTTCTTTCTTGGAAGCTATGGTAGGGTGTCATAATACATATAATAATATTGCGCATTAAAGGAAATAAAAACAAAATTGCGTTTTTCTGTAAAGACAAAATTTTTTTTATTTATTATAATTGCGTACAATGTACTTTAACTTTTTAACTTAGATAATTATCATAAACACTAATAAACAAAATAACTCACATGTAAAGACATAAAAACAACATTTTAAGCCTTTATTTCTTGGTATTAGGTATTATTCCTTTTATGGGAAAAATTAACTTTATAAACTAAAATACAAAATATAACCATATGACATTCATTCTTCTAAAAATACAGACGTCACAATGGCAGTGACATCTCTTTATATTAATCATTCTATATTTCTTATGATAAAGCGGCCAATTCAACAATGAGAATTAAGCACAGAGTATTTAATAATTAAGAAAATATAATATAGTGATTTTCTTTACATACATTACACATATTTGTGCACCTGTATTACAAATGATCATTAGTAAGGTAAATCTGAGATTAGTTTTATCCATCTTCATGTTATCTTAGCTCAAGTTTTTATCATCATTAGCTTGCTTCTGAGCTTGATTTTCAATAACAACAGATGATTAAAGCCTCTAAATTGTGTGAATAACTTAGGCAATATTTTATTAAAAACCACACATGACATTTGTCCCACGTCACATTTTATAATGTCGAGTTAAAGCCCTTCTCTGTAGAATAAACTTTGAAAAATGGATCTATAGCTAATTAAAAGTATTAATGTAATTTTGACAGCTAACGGTAATCACTACACCATAAAGCCTAAAAAAATATGTAAAATTAACTTCTGCAAGTTATCTTTGCATGAACATTGGATCATTGACTCGTTCGGCAAGCAAAGTAAATTTATATACAGGCTCCACGTTATAGTGATTGTATAAATATAATGACATATAAAAAATATTTAACATGCATACTGCCAGGACAACGACAGGTCATTATAAAGTAACTGCTGGTTTTTGCAATGAACCTCCATGTTGGTTTCTCTTTAGGTTAATGGAGCTATAAGATGGTAAGTGCGTGAGATTGAAGTTTTAGGAGATTTTAAGGAGATTCTGTTAACTTGTGCGAATTATACACAGTTTAGTTTAACTCGTTGAGTACCGTCATTATAGATACAATTATAGAACAATAGGTTGCGGTCACCGGTGACCGCTTGGTGTTTGACAGTTTAATTCCTGATTATTTGATTCTGTTTATGAAGGAAATTCATGAGTTGTATGGACTTACTTTTATACTATCGAATCGAAAAAAGTAATTAAAGTAATTAAAGTAGGTCGTTTCCTAGAACAGACAATCATCGGTGTTACTTGCCATTCGAAATCTCACCCTAAAAACAACATTAATAAGTATCAAAGTCCAGCAAACAGACACACTTTCTCCTTTAAAATATACAACTTAATTAATAAAGATGTCCACCAGAATTAATTTAAATAAAAACATATGAATAACTTTACACAGTTAAACAAAATTGTATATTTGTTACTCTGTTGTCGATTTGTCAATTGGCTTCGAGTATACACTCGAAGCCAATTGAAAATGTCACATAATTTAAACCGAAACACTTTAGCACAAGACTGTACGTATGTGTTGCATTTAATATCAAAACAAGCGCATCGGCGTGCGTCAGCGCAACCTTGAGATGTTCGCATTAAATACGGAAACTCGCGCGCTTGTTTATTCGACTCGTAAAATTAAATCTACACAGATGTGTGTAAAATAGATGAGACACTGGAATTGTATTTGATCTTAGCTATTGTAGCAACATATACATAACAATCGATGAAAATCAAATCAACAGATGACGTAACAAAATCCTACATAGCACATGTGAAATTTGCATGAAAGAACACAAATAAAAAATCGCAACGAAAAACTGTCGGGCAGAAAGCCTGCCAGGCTCGAACACCTCGCCTGGTCGGAGAACCCTCCCTTTCTGATCTTAAGGAACTGTACTCACTGTTCCCTAAACTATGAAATACTTTTGTTAACCTCTATGTCTAGTAACTCATTAGTGCTTCGTTGAAATTTACGTGACTTACTCTTCTTATGCTGCTACGGATAATGAATCAATTTTAAAGCCGAATAAACAACATCTTATCTTTAGATGCAAGAAGTATAGCATTTCTAATTATAAAATAACATTTGAAGTAATTACCACAATCTTTCTAACCCCTTCAAGGATTAGGTACGCCGCGCCGTTACTGTTTTCATTGGCACTTCCAGTAACTGTAAATATATGTAAAAAACGCCACATACTCGTGAGCTATTTGGTTTTATTACTTTCATATAATGTTATTATTGCACTTCACATGCCCCTATATAATTATATTTAGTATCGCTTGCTTTTACCACTTTATATGTCTATCTGTGGACTAACGAAGTGCACTGAATTTTCTTGGAAAATTCAACGTTTTCAGTCATGTTGTACATAAATACTATATATACATAAGCCTATGAAAAGTGCACGTATATAGTATATTGAATATTTGAAAAACTGCTTAGGGTTTTATTTATTTATTTATTTAACACTTTATGTACAACTGTATACAATGGCGGACTTAATGCCGAATGGCATTCTCTACCAGCCAACCATAGGGTGATGTAGAGAAGTGTTACAGTAGGCTTTGAAAGAAGTTTGCATCTATCGAAAAAAAATAAAAATAAAAACGAGGGTGATAAACGTACGTACATACGTTTTAATATCAGTTATAGAGGTAGAAATGTACTTTTCATATTCAAGCAATGAAAATAGTATACCTCTAGAATCTGTTACGTACTTTAAATAAAATACTTTATTCTGATGTATTGTAGTTTTTATTGATAATAATAAATCATAGAAGAAAAATATGTATCATTTTAGATGACATATGAATAATGTCTAGTCTATGTTAAGTCTTCATAATGGCGTTGCTTGTTTAATATATAATCAAGGCGGATACATACTAACAGAATCGTCCATCTATTTAAGTCTTAGTAAAATCGAAAGATAGGTACAAAGCAATATTCTAGCTACAATCTTAAAGTAACAAGGCAGTCACAATATTATACCGATTGCACATAGAAACATGTAACAGTAAGCTACTGAAAATCAAAAATAAAATATCTAACAGTACTTTGCTCGAGTAATGAATAGCAGACCTCACGCTCAGCCGTCGCGTCGGCAACGTCTAGACCGAGGCAATCTAGACCAGTTGCAAAATTGCAGGTACCTGTCCAGCTTTATAGATGTTGTTGTATAAAAAACATTAACATAACATCACGCCTTTTATCCCCGAAGGGGTAGGCAGAGGTGCACATTATGCCACTGTAAAAGTGACACCCACTTTTCACTATTTATGTTATGAGTCCCATGTAATAGGGGGTGAGCTTATTGCCATATACCGGATATAATTTTAGACTCCGTGCTACTACTGAGAACTTTTTTAAAAACCCAGCAGTATTTTGCCCGAATCGGGAATCGAACCCGAGACCCCTTGCCCGACAGTCGCACTTGCGACCACTCGGGCAATCCTGAGGCAGTTTCTTTTAATATACCAAAAAATAATAGCTAAAGTTAACAGGAATTGACACTTGAGCTCCTACTCCGTGTGAGAGCACACGAAGAGTTCCAAGTCTATCACCAGACTGCAAGTTACGGGAACTTGTGAATTCATTCGTCCGTCTGGCCGTTTCGGCGGGAGAATGAGATATACAGACAGAAAGAATGGCGAATTCAATATCCTGGTGCCATCAAAGTATTGTTGGGATAAACGCAATGTAATGTGGTATTACGTGTCTAACTGTAATGTATTAAATTTCAGCTGAATCTAACAAAACTTAGCCTGCAACAGCAAATCAATTTAATTAGTAGATTCGATTGCAAGATGGATTTCCAAGTAAAGAGTATCAGGTCCTTGTATCAGGCAAACTTTTACAATTTTCATTAGACAATTTGCTACATAATATTTCAAGAGCGACGACAAAGAATAAGCTTTTTATACCTATTACTTAATAGCTTTTGCCTAGAATACGAATTTAAGGACATTTTTTTCAATTTTCCAAAATGAAAGTACCCTCTACTCCATAGTACATCAGCTACCAGCCAATTAAAGTCCCGTCAAAATCGGTTCAGCCATTGCAGAGATTAGTCAACACAGACAGACAGACAGACAAAACTACTAAAAAATGTACTTTTGGTATGTGTATCGTATGTATATTCAAATGCATGTAATAAGACACGGTTATCTTAATATTACAAACATACACTCCATGTTTAACATTTGTTTAATGAGCTTGAAAAATAACTTTCAGAAATTACATTACGTTAGGTTAAAAATGTAAATTTTTGCTAATTCTCCAACACACTATTGCAAAAGTTGGCCATTCTACAAGGCTGTGAGTTTGGGCAGACGTGTGAGTGACCCGGCGGGCCCATACTAGCCATTCACCCCGGCTGTCCAGACGCCCTGACACACACTCCACTGGCCACATCATCATTATCAACACCATGCTGGGTTTATATCATTTGCATCCTAATATCAGGTTCATGGATGCCTTATAAAAATTATGAAAAGTCGTTTATGTTTTCTTTTATTAAGCTACTTTTATGACATAGGTATGTGACATCTCTGACCTTACTATTAAGTTTGATTTATCTTTCAAATCTAAGAGGTAGATTAGGATAAAGAATATTTGGAGCTAGTTCAACCGCTCTGTAACAAAATCGCCACCCCTTTTTAATTCAAACTCAAACTCAAAAGCATTTATTTCAATTAAACCATAATTTGGTGCTTTTGAAACGTCAACAAATATGAAATAAATAATAATATGTCAGTCTGTCCGTCAGTGAAGCTAAGCGCTCGTTCCAAAATGTCAATTCGAGTGGAGAAGAACGAGCAAGAAACTCCATTCGTTAATCTTTAAAAAAACATGCCGAATGAAATAAGTAGAGAGACCTACTTTTCTTTATTTATGACTTTCGTACATATGTCGAGCATAATTCCAGCATCCATGCTATTTTACAATTTAAAAATACCACTTGTCTTAACCCAACCCGAAATTCAAACATGAGATCTCGTGCCTTGCAGTTGCACTTAGGCTCGGGGCAACGAGAATCAAGAATATACCGAAAATAAAATAATATCAATATGAAATCAAATTCCAAAAAAAAATAATGATAGTAATTATTCTAAAAAGAAAATAACAAAAGAGAATCGTCACTCAAGTTTCAAATCGTCACCACAGCCATACAGGAACACAAAATGACTTCCTACTAATGCAACGAAGAAAGAAAACACTTATTCAAATAAGGGCTCAAGGCCCCGCATAATTGACTTCTACATTTCTAGAACTAAAAACCCTTTGTCACTTCCGTATCATCAACACTGCACATCAGACTAAAGAAACCAATATATCATGATCTCTTTTTGTATGACCGTTCCTCACAAACAACAGTCAGTTTATACTGGTCTTGTATAGCTTGATGTGTTGCATACAAGTAGGTATTAACAACAAAGACCTACCTCTATGAAAGTACACTGACTCATCGGTTAATTGCGGCGCAGCAATTACCGAGTTATTGTTCGCACAGACAGACAGACAAATTAGGGTTCGGTTAGGGAAATTTCGTTAATTGATTTCGTCTTTATGACGTTTACAGTTATTTCTGTTTCTTTGTTTGATTGATACGTAATGTGCCTGCATTTTAATTTATATGATGTTTACATATTGACGTTATGCACAAAATATCGAATGATTGACTAAAAGGACCCAATTTTGATGTTACATTATTCAGTGAAAATAATCGTCTTGTAAAAGTTACGTAAACTCACATAACATAACATAACATCACGCCTTTTATCCCCACAGGGGAAGGGGTAGGCAGAGGTGCACATTATGCCACTGTACAATGTAACACCCACTTTTCACTATTTATGTTATGAGTCCCATGTAATAGGGGGTGAGCCTATTGCCATATGCCGGGCACAATTGCAGACTCTGTGCTACAATTGGGAATTTTTTAAAAACCCAGTAATACTTTGCCCGACCCGGGAATCGAACCCAAGACCGCTTGCCGAGCAGTCTCACTTGCGAGCACTCGGCCAACGAGGCACGTAATCTCATTGTACAATAATCACAAATATTTACAACGCATTCATTTAAAGAATTTATAATCTAAAAACTCAATAAATATAATCGACCAATCCAATAAGACTCAACAATCAGTTACTAATTTGCAACAAAACAATCAGTTACTTTAAAAATATCTTTAAAACAATAACACACAGAACCCTTACTCCATAACTAATTAAGTATTCAAAATGCGACCCACTTTTATCACTTCAATACTGCGTAAAATTTTCAGTCACTCATATGTTACTCATAAAAATGATTCACGCACATTATAATTAAAACAAAATCATAATTAGTGCTAGTACATTTTAGATCCTGAAGCGTAATTACATGTGTAGCCTTTGTTACACATGTTGATTTACGCTATATGACAAATGAAATTTTCATGCTTTATTAAATTACTTTGAATAACATAATATTTACATTTATAACTTAATACTAACAAATGTATATAGGAATCGTTGTAATTGGCGTTCCATAGTCTCTGCCTAGCCCCATGGGAGACAGGTGTGAAGTTATATATGTATGTAAACTAAAAAAGAAAACTAAAAATCACTATTTACAAAGAGCATCAAAAAATGCGTTGGCATCGACGTCAATGGGAAAGTACATAGAAGGCTGGCAGCATTGCCACGTTGTATGGCAACCGGGCAACAGACCAGTCCCCTGGTCACCTGGCAATAAACAAACATAATACAAAAAGTTATACAAAAAGTTATACAACATTATACAAAAACAATAAACAAACATTATACAAAAAGTTGTCTATGTTATGATTGTAGAATGGTGATGACCAATTGATAACAGTAACAAGCTCATCCCCTACTATATGTAAGATAACATAAGTGGTGTTTGTATTCTCATAAACGAATTACATACTCCTGCAAATTTACTACAATCACCTTGATGAGAGAAGCCATGGAGAAGCTCGACGACCAACATTTCGTTCTATCCTTTCCTCAAGAAACAAAGGTACAACTAACCTGCAACCAGAAAGACTTCACATCGCTTCAGGGTAGTTATCTTGCTAAGATTCCTATTGGATGTTATCTGAAAACCGAAGAGTTCACCATTGCAAACATTAACGACGAAATTAATGGCCAACCCTTAAAGATAATGAAGATACCCTATGATGCTGAGCAACAAGCTATCACAGCTACCCACGTCAATCTGAACTCTATCAATCTCCAAGGACTACACAGTATCCAGGATCAACTCACGATCCAGAATCCTGTTCAACTTGAGAAAACACACACTGACACAATCTACCATACTACAATACCATTCTATGGAATACTATTGAGTGCAAGCGTACTCGTTATCATTGCAATGACACGGCGCTATCTACGCAGATGTCCTGACACTAAGAAACAGGATCAGCAACCACAAACTGCAATCTTGGAAAATAAGGAAAGTTCTGGCGAACATCCGACGACATTTTCACACAACGTGCTAAAATAGTCGTCCCTCTAAGGGGGGAGGAATTACATACAGCCACTATATGAAGATCGCTGATGTGGCATCCGCACCAATACTTATTATTTTAATAAATTGCTGATGCACCTTTGACGTAAAACGATCTCGCAAGTTGTTGTTTGTTCAATAAATTGTAAGAATGATCATTCTATTATCCTACTTCGAATTAGAATCATCATTCATAGGGTTAATTTTGTATTAATTATTCAATAATTAAATTCATTTAAAATCATTACGGTTTTTTTTCGATCCTCCGATTGCAGTAAACGTAATTAACGTCAGTCCACTGATGAACAAAACACTTCGGAAATACCTCCCTCCCTCTTTAGAGGAGAATTGCCACAATCCCCACACTTAGCAAGCAACCTGGGGATTGCAGTAAAGTCACTAAAATTTTTAATGTGGCTACTGCCCTGCATTGGTTAACACAGGACTTGCCCCGGATGTAATTGTCATTAATTTTTCGTCTGATACTTGGTATACACGTAATAAACGTATTACGATAGAAATAAGTAAATAATTTATGGATAAACAGTCAGTTTCAGACAAATATGTCTCGATAATTGCACTGAAGTTAGTCGAGGCTGTTTACTTCAAACCTTCTGTTAGGGTTGTTACTCGTATTATTTATATATATGTAGAGGTATATTTGATAAACTTACGTTCGAACACTATCTCACCTGGTGGTAAACTAACTTTCTTTCTTTTTTTCTTTCTAATCGTAACGGTCATATTGGCTGTTGGCGCATTAACCAATGTCGGCAGCTCCACACCTTGTTAGGAATACGGGATGTAAAACATATCTTATTATTAACTAAAATCGCGGGTTACTCATTTGAATATTCTGAGAAAAGCTCTACGAGTTTCGAACCACAGAGGGGTTCTTCCTTTTTCCTTAGTGAAATAAATAAATAAATATGTGTATTACCGACCATGAGTGTGTTGCAAATGTCCACGCAGTGGGTGACGGTGACCATCACGAGATCCGTCTGCTCATTTAGACCCTAATTCCATAACAAATCTTAGAAAAAAATACTGTAGATCTCAACCCTAGCATTTTAGTCTCCAGTCTTAAGTTTTAATCTCTCTTTATTTTCTGTTCGTACAAGTAAGTGTTGCGTATTTGTCTCTTTTGTGTAACGACTCCACCGGACTGGAAACACGAGATTGTGTCTTAATACAGACAGTTATACTCTTTTAATCTACCTCTATATCACTAACATACACACTTCTTTACTTAACTCCTACATTTTTCAAAAGCATTTTCTTTTAATCGTGTATTCAAGTTGTTCAATCGCTTAATTAGATTGTTATTGTGTAGGCTGAGGAGATTATTGTAACTCTCATGTTCATGTGCTTATGAGTCATGCTTGAAAACCAATTCAGTATATAAGGCTAATATACATGCTGTTCACCGAATCAAAAATCATAACTTGACATTTCTTATCTATCTCCTATACATGAATTTCTTTTTGTGTTCTTGTACTGTTGTCTGCACCTGTGTCGTTACGTAATAAACGGGTTTTCTCTCTAAATTGCACTTCAGAATACACGCTCATTGAAGCTGTCATAAAGATACCCTTCAAAAACTATGGCAGTTCATATTTGGTGGTGATACCTTATGGTCCTAACACTAGTCAGTTAAATAACTTGAACTAAATTTAAAATGTTCACAATCCATTAACGTACTTAGGCAAATTATGTTTATTACTAAAGAAACACGTGTTTAGAATAATTTGTCCCAAACGTTGACCGTTATATTAACGATTTTGTCGCTTAATCCATTTTTCTCGGTAACATTATCATACATAGTGCTACAAAAAGAAGATGCATTATCTATTTTCCCATAAAACCACACTTGCCAAGCAAAACTGAGCTTTAAACCACCGACAGAAGGATAACATGCTATATTCAGAACTGTAAGTAAGCGAAAATTTGGTAATGCACACGTTTTGGCTCAGTAATTTGGCCTTGAGGTTGGGAATACTGTTACTATCAATCAAAGTAAATTGGACTTTATTTCTTAAGTCGTAAAGAAGAGAGAGATGGTAAATGTAAGTTTGTATTGGCGACTTGACATTTGTTCAGTTTATGTTGACAGATTTAATGTTATGAGATACTGAATTAGTAATTTACTTCGCAAACTACCTACTGGGACCTAGACTGGTTTGGTTTGGATTAAACCAGTTACACTCACACAGAAAGCAAGCGAGAACTACGTTAGTATAGGAAATATATAGAGGTATATGAAGATGGATTCTAGTTAAAAAAAGACTAGGTATTTAAAGTTTAAGGGTGTTCCTGGTTTCGTGTCACACCTCGCCTTATTCGGACCTATACTTATATCAAACTGTCAAACACCGCGAGGACACCAGTTACCGCAACCTATTGATCTTTCATAACATAACATCACGCCTTTTATCCCCGGAGGGATAGGCAGAGATGCTTATTACGGCACTTAATCCCACTGTACAATGTAACACCCACTTTTCACTATTTATGTTATGAATCTCATGTAATAGTTTTTCTTTCCAAACTTTCCTTACTTAGTAATAGACTAGCACTAAAAATAAAGTAATATTCATTTTACATTTTTTAATAGTATTCAAAACCAGTATTTTAAATAAACTCAAATGACTCATTTCAATGAAGCCTACTAGGCTTCATTGAAATGAGTCATTTTATATTATAATAATTTAGTAATTAGTACAATTTTAATACCTGGAATTCTAATGGCTAATGTCATTATAATCAAGCGACGCGACAACTAATCCATAGGACATTACCCCTGACTAACCGGCGACACCCGCCACACCCGGGGATATACAAGTGCTTTGCTGGCCTTCGGGGGACTTGAAGATTGAGGATTTTTTTTAAGGGGGGAAATTCATCGACTGACTGCTCCCGCCTGGGTGAGGCGGGAGGGATTGTCAGACTCTTACTGACTACAAACCACCCAGTTCCTTCTCCTGCACGTCGAGCCGGAGCCCCGGCTACCCGTTAGGTTCTCCGCGACGAAGATTGAGAATGGGGCGTGGTTTGGCCACCGGTTACCCCATTCACCCAGCGAAACACGACACAAGTGTGATTTCACGCCAGTTATTATAGGTAAGACCGTGGTATCACTGCTGTCAAGCCCTGTTTATCATCATCATCAACAGCCTACCTCTATATGTGACCACTGCTGACTAAAGGCCTCTTCTCGCATGGAGAAGATTCAAGCATTAATCACCAAGCTTGCTCAATGCGGTTTGGCGATTTCAAACTTATAATTAGAAATTGTAAGCCCAGGTTTCCTCACAATGCACGGGCCTGCGCACGGCGAGCACGGGTGACTCGCCGCCCGACCAGAACCAGGCCCGAGCGTACGGCGCGTCCCGTTCCGCGCGCGCCTCAAGGAGCCATCAGACCACCACAGATGGGGCCCAACAGGGCTGACGATACGGAGCCGCGGAAGACTTAACGGGTTACCGGGGCTCCGGCTCGAAGTACAGGTGTAGGAACGGGGTGGTTTTTAGTCAGTAAGAGTCTGACACTCCCTCCCGCCTCACCCGGGCGGGAGAAGTCATTGGATGATTTTACCCCTCAAAAAAAAAAAACTCAGTCAATCATTTTTTTAGCGATAGATATCGTCCATTTATCGAGGAAGCTAAAGACATCACGTTAATATTAATAGAGGCAGAGCGGGTGAAACTGTAGCCAGTTACCATATAAACCTATCGATAAAACTATGTAACTAGAGAATTGTATTGTGAACCTGATTGAAAAAGAGTAACCTTTGGAGTTTTTTGCTCGTTCTTCTCCAAGAATACACCTTGGAATGAGCAAATCGATTCACTTTTTTTTCTTTTTTTTTAAACGTCGCCCCACACTATGATTTTCTCCTATGTCGTGGGGGCGTTTACGTTTGTAAACTTATATGTTTATACAAGTTCACATACCATGACACCCAGACCCGGGACAACAATTTATGGATCACACAAACAATTGCTCCGTGTAGGAATCGAACCCGCGATGCGTTGCGTGACAGCTGGTTGCCCGGCCACCGCACTAACCGTGTTGTCATATGTCTTTGTTGACGTTCAAAAGTGCCTTACTGGTCTAATGGAAATGAATGACTTTTGAAGCTGAAGAATTTGAAGCCGATAAATAGGACTTGAGCAAAGCGGTAAAATCGCTCAGGATTACCTAGTACCTTTTTAATATGCTAGTGAGTACTATATGTAGAGTGGTTAATATTCATATAAAGGTATAGATGTATATGCCTGTGTATGGCTAATATTCGTCGTATATTGCACATCACGGTCGCAGGTCAGTCACCGCGTCTCGACGTCTTACACCTAGACTGTGCTGGGGACCTCGGAGTAATACGCAGGTTAGATGTGGTAAAATAAAACTTCTCATTTTTTTTTGATGGATTATTTAACTAAAGGTTGTGATTTCGGATTATATCTTGGGTACCTTTATTATTTTAGCTGAACCGTATGCATTCTGTGTGTATTTTTTTTGCTCTAATTCTGACAACTATAATAATGTTGAACCCTATTAATTGTCGATTACGAAATCATAACACGATCCCGATCTTAACACTATCAATCAAGTTTGAAATGTACGTTTTATTTAACGATATTAGGATTACCTATATAACATATTAAAAGTTCGTTACTACACGACAGTTTATCAAACTAAGTATGGATTTTCTTAGTGGTAGCTCGTTACATATAGGATACTACTACTTTTTATCATCCGGTCCGTGTGTCCGTCTTTATGGAATTTTCGTTTAAAAACATATTAGGGTAATTATGTAAGAGCTGAATAATATCACTTCCGAGTAGTGATGATTGTACTATTTTAATATGCACATAATTATATTAAGGGTATAATTACCAGAAAAAGCACACATGAATCTGCCGCATCCATAATTATCCTTTACGTTCGTACCTGTAGGTCGGTGTCTCGGCATTTTGTATATAAGTATAAACATCAATCGCGTTCAGGACGGGGACGGGCAGACGGCTTGCGATATTTAAATTTTGAGACTTTAAACTTTTATAGCCATTTTGTTAAGCGCCCGCTCGAGGAAACGGAAAATGTGAGACGTGATTTTTAAGAGGACCTGAATAACTTGTCTCTGGTTTGGGCGATTGAAATATTGGGGGTCGTTTTCAATTTCGTATATTTAGTTAGCTACTTGGAGACTTTGTGAGCATGTTCTATTTAACCGACTTCGAAAAGGAGACTCAGTTTAACCGGCATGTATGTATGTTTGTGCACGATTGTCTCACAATTGGCTCACCGATTTTGATGGAGTTTTTAGAAAATGGTTTGTTACACCTAGGACACGGTTTTAGTAAGTATATTAATTAAATGACTTCAAAAAAGAGGAGGTTGAAGTCGGTTTGTTTAAATGTCATTTATGTAAGAATTATTTCTTCTATTATACCACGCTTTTGCTATGCTTTTTAAAGCTTAAAAGGTTAGATGGAAATACAGGTGCTTATGTTAAATAGGTACAATTTAACACATATAAATGAAACTATCTTCTCCTCTTACAATATCTTCTGATTCAGTTCGTCGCGGGAACCAAGACAATTATTCATGCCCCTGCGACGCGCCAGAGTTCAGTGTTCCGGTGTTTTCATGGTTGTATCTACTGTAGACAGGGTATTACGAGAGACAGGGTCAGGGGCTTACAGGTTTTGGGAGGTTGTGGCGTACTAGTCCAGTTAAAAACTAAATTATCACTAATTTTTTTCAGTTATGTTACAAATCCCACGTAATAGGGGATGATGAGTCTACCGGACGTTATTTTAGAGTTCGGGCTATTACTGAGAGATTTTTGGAAAACCTTAATAAGGAAGACTTAAAGGTTAATTTACAAGAGTTACCTCAAAATATGTCGTACCTATCTATGATTTTAAAAGAAACATTGGACACAAATTGAGAATACCAATTTATTGATAAACAATTGCTTTCATTAAAAGGGTCCAGAGCGCATAATTATAAAATGACTCAAGGAATAAAGGTAAATTAATTGTAATATATATACTATACACGCTCGTAAAACCTAATAATGTTTTACGACGCAATCAAATCAAACACATTTATTAATTGAACCAATCAAAACAATATAAATGTCATGGGAAATTTATAACGTCTGCCAAGGCAATTTTAATTAGGTAGGTACCTTAGGTAGGTCCCCGCCACGTGCTATGTGATTTTTTTATGAAATAGGAGGCAAAAGCGCAGACGAATCAAATGATGGTAAGCGATCAGCGCCGCCCACGGACACCCGCAACACCAGGGGAGTCACAGGTGATGATGGAGTAAATTACTATGCGACTATATACTATTACTACTATGCGCTATGCTTGGGTATCACAAGAATAAAATGTACACAAGAACTAAGGGATTACACATTTTTTTTTTATGGAATAGGAGGCAAACGAGCAGACGGATCACCTGATGGTAAGCGATCAGCGCCGCCCATGGACACCCGCAACACCAGAAGAGTCACAGGTGCGTTGCCGGCCCTATAAAAAGGAGTACGCTCTTTTCTTGAAGGTTTGAAGGTCGTATCGGTTTGGAAATACCGCCGACGACAGATCATTCCACAGTTTTGCTGTGCAAGGCAGGAAGCTACATCTGTAAGAGAACAAGCAGCAATGCTCTCTAATGAACCTCAACTTTTTTAACTGCCATCTGCAACTGGCCGAGTGGTCGCAAGTGCGACTGCCGGGCAAGGGGTCTCGGGTTCGATTCCCGGTAAAGAATTTACGGGCTTTACCTAA